>VRYO01002772.1:53940227-53975980 GCA_009812075.1 Sialia sialis | reverse complement strand
CAACTATGACTTATCAGGGGGAGGTTGCCTTTAATCTCTTCTTCTACACCTACAGGCTCCTATTAACACATTGGTGCCTGTGAAATAAACATTCAGCGCAGGCAAAGCCACAGTGATCAATGTCTGGATTATGCACTGGAATATGCAATACATTTTGAATTTTAACAGATCTTGAAATATCTTCTACACTTCAGTTGTTCATTTTTCATTGCAAAGGTCATGGATTCCAATATGATTAATGCATGAAAAGTCTTCTCGTTAGATTCCATTAACATATCTTTCATTGAGAGTAGCCTTCTTATTTCAGTACGCCTTGAAACAGGTCACAAAGTTTCTGATGCCAATATACATCTCCTTGTTAACTTTACTGGGTTTTGGGTTAAGCATTCAAACAGGAAAACCTGCTCCTCCCCCCAAACATTTGAACAGCTATAAACTACACCTGGCCTTGGGTCACTGAGCTATTCCTTCAGTTCTGCCACAGATCTACTACAGAATAAGTGGTTGTGTCTATACTCTGTAGACTTGAGGACAATAGTGTTGTAGTGTTACAGACAGTAAGCAATAGGGGAGACAAAAATTCTTCAAAGAAGTTTTCTAGAATGAAAGCAGCAATAGTATTTAACTCTAAACTCTCCATTAAATATTCTAGTTTCCAAAAGAGGACAAGAAAAACCCTTTCCTCTTCTTCACAAAATAAAATTAAAATTTACTGAGTTGAATTGCATCATTACATTATTCCATAATTACTTTCATTTTGGAAAACAAACAAACAAAATACACCAAACACCCCCCCCCACAAAAAAAAAACAAAAAAAACCAACAAACAACAACAAACCCCAGGAGTAATTAAAAACCCAGTAGTAATTAAAGTAAGGTATTCTGACAGACATTTCAAAATGGGGGGTATGAATACCCTGAAAAGAAAATGTCTATCATCCACCCTCCCTCCTTGGGAAAAAAAAAAAATGAAAAAAGGTAACAAAAACTTTCACACTGTTAGTTATTTAGTTAATATAAAGAATGCCATCTACCGGCAATAACAATAAGTAGCACTGTTTATAAGTTGCTAGGTGGGGTAAGGTTGCCACTTTCACACATTGCAAACGAGTCCTAAGGTCATTTCTTTAAAAAGAAATCTCTAAACTTGAAAGAAGGTGTTATGTTCCAGGTTTCTCTTCAATGTCTATTCTTAATCATTGCCTATGTTTGGAAACAAGTCTCTAGCGGGAAATAACAAACTGGGTTCACAATCCAGTTAGAAATAAAGATTTTTTATGAGTGTGGCTTCACAGCTTTTCAAACATACACAGTACTGGCACAGTTACTAAATGGACACCTCTCCCAAAGGGAAGACAGACATGGACAGCAATCAAAGGGCTCCTAATAACAAATTAGCTCCAACCACACAACTCCTATGGTGGCCTGCATCAATGGGGCACAAAATGCTGTTAAAAGATTCTTGAGTGGACTGATAAAGGGCCCCCCCAGACACGTAGTTCAATGCTCACGTTCAATACTCTGTCCCACAAATTTTCAAAAACATTCACTGTTAAAGTGCTGTCGTTTTGAAACATGTAATTAGGCAATGACTGATTTATAATAAGTAGATACTAATTATAGTACATATAAGAAAGAAAGGGTGCACATACTGCACTTCATAAACAATTAGGAGCAGCATGTCTTCAGATACCCTATCTTTAAAACCACAACTATGACCCATGAGAGAACCGCCCAACCAATAAACAAATAAACAAATCCAAAGGTTCAAATAATACCATTAATGTTTATTATCTGATTTTCCTGCCCCTCTCTGCTTCTGTATCTCAGAGAGATCAGATTCAGCATGGATTATTATGTTTATGAAACAGCAGCTTCTTGAATCTGGTATTTATCTGTCTTTCTGAAAAGCTGTATAATGTAAGACAGCTGTTTCGTTTGGTTTTACCCAACACTATGCTTTAAATTTCAGATCCAGAAAGCTGAGGCAACAGTTAATTTTACTGAAAGTATGATTTAATCAGGAGCCCTTATTTTTTGGGGTCATGTCTTCCTTTATTGGCTTTATGAAGTGTGATTAAGATGACAAACTAAAAAGAACTAAGACATGGACAAATATCTGACTTCAAGTATTTTGTAAAATAATTTTCCTAACAGAACTGACAAAGCTGTCTCCTGAAAGTATTCTGAGCACTGGATAAATTAAGGTGGTAAGGAAAGGGCAGAACATTTGAACCCACAGGCCTATTAGAAAAACTTCAGAAGTTCCTGTAAAAGAAGTGCATTAGTGGCATTCAGGAAACAAAATTACATAATATATTATGGCAATTTCTAGTTCCCCTTGTGAAACCCTGTCACAGAAAGAAAATGACAAACTATGAGACAAAGATTTTGACTGGGAAGAAGACTTTTGTTAGTAATTTCTCAGTATGGACATTAGCTTTCAGTCTGATTTTGACTTTGAACTGTCCCTGAACTTTGCACAAGTTTTCTCCAAACATAAATTGCAGAAAAAAATTTACTTCAGAGTTACTGCCCAAGATTCCATATAAATATTTAGACTTTTATTTAACAAATATTTTAGAAAGTATTTAGGCTTTTATTTGTTATCTATATTTATTTGTTAACTATACTTCCCACTATTCACTGATAACTGCAAAAACTCTTGATGAGAGATCAAAAGCTAATATTTCCTGGAACTGCACTTGTCTCCATGTTCCTTGCTTCCATTTAAAATATTTAGTCTAGTCTGTACTCAGGTCTTGCAATACACAAGTATCTCCAAAAGCATGTTAAAGTCAGAAAATAATTCCATACATCTCTCTCTCAAGGACCTTATGCTGTTATTTCAGTTTTTCTATGCAAAGCAAGAATGCAATTACTTATGAAATCACAGGGATCAAAATACTTTAAAGCACTATCCACAAAAAAAAATGTTGCTGAGTTTTGTAAATACGTGTTTGATGGACTTTTAAAACTCTAAAGAACGCCTCTTTACAGACATTCTTACTTAACAACAACTTACAATGTTTACTTTTTACTTTTATAAGAAAAGAAAATGCTTTTGCAAGATACTGGTTTTTTCCCTTTTAAATCATATATTGATCACTACGTATGCTTACACCAAAGAAGCAACCTCTGAAAGTAACACAGTAGAAGTTCAGTTTAAATATCAAGGTCATGTTGATTTGAATTCAGCATTTTCTAAATGTATTAACTTCTACAAGTTTGTTGAAAGAAAGATGGACTTTTTTTTCCTTAATAGGAAAGCCTACATACTTTGAAAATTAGATTAACTTACTTAATAAGTTACCTTTAGAGTGTTCTGACTCTTAGAAATACCTGTATCTCTAATGTACCAGTCAGTGCTTCATGCAAAGTTTGCAAACAGCACCTTAGAATTTAATAAAAGAGAAAATAACTATTGATATAAATATGCAAGTCTGTTTTTGACTACCAGAAAAATAAAGTTGGCTTGGCTTTTATTGCCTTTCTTTCTAATAGAATTTAAAAAAATGTTTGATCTTTGTCCCTATGTGCTTCAAATACCCTACTGATATGCAGCTACCATGGGAGTGGAAAAAGTAATTTTGTAACATCATGAGATGCAAACTTTTTCTTTCATCTTTTCCTGAAGACTTCCTGATACCACACCAACCTCACTGCAGAAATTTTCATGAGAATAACTACAGTTCAGTATTTGATAGGTGTCTCTTTACTCATGGATTAAATGGGATTGGGATACTTCCTGGCACTGAGGCTAACAGGCATGGAAGAAATTTCATCTGTACTATCAAAGCGGATTCCATGAAGGCAGCCTCATCCAGACTGCCTACTGGGACCAGTAACTAGTAACTAGTGAACTATTATCAGGAATTGTTTGGAGAGAATACTAGCTGGCACAGGGCCAGTGGCTGTTCTATCAATCTAACTTAAGAGGTTTCAGTGTCTTGGGGTGAGCCATAGAATTATTTATCTTGCTAGCATAGATGTCACTGCCAAGGTAGCTCAAAACACTCTACAAATGACAAGCATTCAGGAAAAGGATTCTTATCTGCATCTCAACAGCAAAGGTTCCTTGCTCCAGCAGACTTCCATTACCTTTATTTATACAGTAGTGAGACATTACATTTGGGGTAAATAATTTCATAAATTGCTATGATTCATAGAACCCAAACACAGGTATCTAAAGGTTAGCCTGATAGTAATTCTTTTAAAGACAGTAGGATAAAGTATGAATTATGACAATTCATCTTACAGTAACACAGAAATATAGAAGAAATGGGCAAATCACCTCTGATTTAGAAATACTATCATTTTACCAAAACTAAAGGCTGAAGTATCATATTTTTATGTCTAGATAAATTTTAAATGAGCCTCACCCAGAACATTCCTCTGTGTTTACAATAGCTAGCATCTATTTAACATGATGACTTGACTCTGTTGTGCACACACAAGTCAGTTCTGCATTTCCAAATGTAAGTTGACTCATGCACTTATGTTTCAATACACATACATTTCTTATGGCGATTATTAAATATTTTGGACAGTACAGGCCTTAATCTCAATTTTTGCTGCACCGTACAACTTCATGACTTTACAGGAGATATTTGTTCTAGTAAGCAAGCTGTGAAATCTAATCAGCTCTCACATAAACATGTGCTCGCATCTCAATTGCTTCTTTTTTCCAACAGAGATTCTTTTGGAATATCTCCTGTTACTGAAGTTAAACTAAGAATATTTGATATACCAAAGTCATGAGAGAAGGTACTTAAAGGTACTTACATTTTAAATAGCTGTGTCACTTCCACTAATGCAAAATGAACTTGCAGCTACATCTCATGTTGTATTCATTGCAAAAACATTCCTTCTTACAATTACACTTGCACATTGCAATGAATAATTTTTTCGTCAGTGGGAATTATTCCCATATCTCTGCAATACTCAAGACATTCATAAATCCTGACTTCTGGTCAGACATCACTTTCTGAAGTGAACCAAAATAGGACAACCATTTGGAGCAGCAAAAATCTAAGCTACTTTAAAAATTATTATTAATTTTAATTAGCTATATCTTCACTGACTGAAATGCATAGCTTACATTCTACCTCCTTAAAAATTAGTTTATTATCTCAAAAGCAAGTATACTTAATGTATGTTAGGCATGCTGCAGCAGAAACTAAAGAAACTTCACTTCAAATCTCTAACTGTCAGGATTTACAATTAGGAGCATGCAGTTTCTCTGTCCAGCACTGACAACAGTATATTTGTTTTCTAGGCTGTGCAAACACATACCATCAATCAGAGGGCTTGATGTGTTGTGGGCTTATCTGCAGCTCACTGTCTAATCAAATGAAAGAGATAGACCAGAAAAAAGACTTAGAGGAAGTCTAGCATAAATGAGTGTCAGTCCAGTCTTTGATTAGGTAATAGCAATTATGATAATTACAGCAATCCACTAATGGAAAACATTTTAAAATTGCCAGCCTGTAGCAAAGTGTAGCACTTGCAAGAATCCACTTATGCCTGAACATGTTGAATACTAACCATGTTTTTTCAGCTGTAAACAGCATAATTTAATACAGTGATCTATTAAAAATCTTAATATACAAGTGAACATATATTAATATATAGGTGAATTATTCTAAAATATAGTCATCATCTACAGTTAAAAATCTCACTGGAATACAAATAGAACAAGCATTGAAAATTTAACCCAAATTCACACACAGTGTTAGACAAAACTATTATTTCTCACACACTATGTTTCTGGATAACAACATCAATATTGAAATTTTTATGTTATGTAAAATTTGGTAAATATTAAGTTCTCCCCCTCAGCTTGCATTTTGTATTATGTTCCCTGCTCTGCTAAAGATACCAGGTTGGGTTTTTTTGCAAAAAACAGGGGTGCCAGAAAAAAAGGCCAACTATGTCAAAAGATACACTAACATTAACTGAATAGTGATTTTAGAGCAGCAAACTAGAGTCACACGAATTGAAATGGGGTGATAAAGGTAAAGAAAATTAATCAGGACTGGGATACAGAAGACAAAATGTACAGAAGATAGCTAGCTGTCAGAAAGAAGGCAATCCTGGCCTTCTAGGTCTTTCACAAATGTCTTTCACAGATGAACATGATCTTTGCTGGAGAAAGAATTACAATCAAGAGAGCAAGAATGAGGAAGACAACATCACATACAAAAAGAAGTTTGCAATGTGTCCAGAGCTGGTAGCATTTCAGAGGCACTGACTGAGAAAATAAGAAGCATCTTTCATGTGGTCAGTGCTTGTAGCCATCAGAAAAACACGTTCCTCCCAGAGCAGTAAGTCTGCTCTTTGATAGATTTGGGCTTTTTCTACCCTAACAATTCTCACCCATCAGATTAACCTCCCATAAACCAGAGCTTCCTAATACACTCCATTAGGCACACAGATCATTAGAAACAAAACCATGTGAGCTGGCTGTGATTAGCAAGGCCAACCTTGAGGCTTCCTTCAGCTCTAAGACTGCAAAGCTTCTTTTACATCCCTTCTTGATCAGGTGTCCTGTAGCAGACACCTACCACACTCACAATAAGTGATTCCATATTAATATATCACATATGAATAATCAGATATATAGTATGTAAATAATTTATCTGGCCTCCTGATTATCCATTTAAACATCAGAATTTGTTTTGTCTTTTACTGCCTTTCTTACTGGTGAGAATAAAATAAAATACATTTTAATGAAAATATGGCATATTGAAAAAGAGCATGTCGAATTATTCTTGTTGGTGAGATGGCATCCATGATTGTTACTCTACCAGCCACTTATGCCATGGTTTAAAGATTTCTTTCTTCTACTGGGCTTTTAGCCTACAGCCTTTATTCCTAAGTATCATCCTAAAGCTGATATATT
Source organism: Sialia sialis (assembly GCA_009812075.1). NCBI lineage: Eukaryota > Metazoa > Chordata > Aves > Passeriformes > Turdidae > Sialia > Sialia sialis. The sequence continues at coordinate 53,969,076 of VRYO01002772.1, read as the reverse complement.
CTTTTTCCTCAGTTCTTTACTGCTTCTCAAAATTCTCACCATGAAAACAAGTGAGAAAATTCAGAATAGTAAAAACCTCAGTCTTAGAATATCACCTACATCTCAGACATCTTACACCACACCCTGCTTCTACCAGAATAGATTAAGAAAGCACTTATGCAGAAACAAAGTATTTTATGAACCATATTTTTTACTACTGAGTTACAAGCACTGCAAGTAAGGGTTCACTGAAGAAAGGAAATGTTCTACCCTTGGTTCCTCTGTCCCTACCTGATGTCTCCCAAAAATACACCTGTATAAAGTAAAAACAACAGCAAGGAGTGCTGTAGGTGGGTCACAAATAAGTACATTTATCTACAGAGAAAAACTGAAGTATTGAGCTCCTGAACATGTTCTGGTTTAAAAAAACCCAGAAAAATTAAAATTTTAAATTTGGAAGCTTTCCTAACAAACACAGCTTCCAGAGGATCCTGCTTCAATTAAGAGAGAAAGGCTCAAACCGAGCCTGAATCAGAGAAATTGTTTTAAATCAGCGATCTCAACTATTGATATTAATCTAATAGGAGCGGAATGCAACTGTTCATTTATTTTATTTCTTCTTAGACTTCAACAGGTGAGTGCAGAGTGCCAGTCTAGCATATAAGAATATTCCAAATTGTATAACAAATACTGTTATGCCAGCTCACTCAGCATTAAAGTAATAGCACAGCAAGAGTGCCTCTCTGCTTGAAGCACACAGATGTAGAAAGGAGCTCAATCTCCAAGTTGATGAGATGAAAGCTGGAGATGTGACACATGACTTGAATTTGTGTTCTGTTCTTGTTACCCAGCTAATAGTGCTACTTGCTGCCAGGCTGTCGACTATAGTGCTTTAATTAAGACCTCCTTCAGAATGCAGGGGTCATGCAAAATGAATGAAAACAGCATGCCAAATTCAGAGATGATGTACATTAGAGTAATTTACACTTCAATTAAACAGCACAATTTGCATAATAAGGGGCTGCAGTAAAGAGCTAGTAGAAGGGGTAGTAACCTAGATTTTACCTTGGGATTGTTTACACGTTCCTGCTCTGACCCCATCCTGTCATGTAGAAAGTATAGTGAATTATTCAAATAGCAACCTCTATTCACCATTTCTCCTTACTAAGTTAACAAGCCATAGGCTTCAGAAGCGTTTTCCTATAAGTGTCTAACAGAAATAGCAAATCTTTTTGTTCATCTGTTTTGGCAATATCATAGTAGAGGGAGACCCCCCCAAGTCCTTAACATAACTGCACTTTGAACAAAAGAACTAGAATTGTAAAGCCATGAAACTATATTCAATGAGATTCCAGGGTTAATAGAACAGAACTAATTCTCATGATGTGGCACATGCCACCAGCAGCCCTTCTATCCTTTTAAGACATCATACTCAGCTGTAGGGACTTGCCTGCTGGAGATATGAAAAGATCGGGATTACCTCATTGCAAGTTTGTACAGATTTAAAAATCCTGAACATACACTGAATGATGTCACTCAAAGGTTTGTATAGCTATAGTAATGATCCAACCCAAAATTATTTACAAACTGAATATTTTATGTCATATTTTTAATCAGTCATGTAAGGCTTCCCAAAGTTGCTTAGTTACATCTGGTTTTAGGCAGCTTTTTAGCACATTATTTTTATCTAGGTTCCTACAGATACACTACACTACACTACAGATACAATTGTCTCATGTGTGCTTTTTCTCTCCTTCTCTATATTTGCCCATGTTGTATCAATTGGAACCTACAGCAGTTGATAAAAACACGTTTATGCAATGAGCTGTTTCAGAGCAGCACAAACTGTGTATCACACAACAGGGCACACAAGATGCTCCAGAATAGGATTAAGTTCTTGCAGCAAGCCCTGCCCAATGGCTCTGCTCTCTGGAGTCATCACTGACCTTTGCTTTCAGACTTCAGGGGACTTCAGGTCTTGCCAGAGTGGCAATAGCATTACAGAACACAAGGGATTGATTCACTGTCTTAGTGCACCACAAGGAATCTCTAAGAAAGCATTGAACACTGTTGCTCTTCCATTAAGTCAATCAAAATCTAATAATTCTAAATAGAGAAGGAATAGCAAAGTTACTGCTGTCAGTAAACTTTCAAAATGCCACACAATTTTTGAACTAATGATTTGGTATTTTGAAAATGGGGCCTAGGGGCCTTTTCAAAGACAACAGAAATCTTTTTAAGTACAGAATCAAAAAGTTGCTTCATTTTTCAGTTAGTCAATGCTAGAGCATGAGTGTAAGGAAGAATTCCACCAATAAAGAAATAGTTTCCTTTTCTTCATGCAGCAAATAAATAATAGCAATTATAGAAAGTATATTTAAATGTCAAAAGATAATAAACATAAGAAGGTTTTTCATTTATCTGGCCTTGGAATCTGCCATGGAATGGTTGCATTCACAAAGGGTAAGTGAGGAAAACAAGATTATTTTTTAAACTCTCTCTTATCTATTATTCTCAAACCCCACTCTTTTTATTTTCAATTCTCTTCCCAAAGGCTTTTTTATTAAAACTATTTTTATATCTGCTTTGTACCTGAAGGGGAGACTCAAGTGAGTAAGGTGCATTTTAAAGAGAAAAGTGGTTTGTCTTTTCCCTCAATCCTGGCAACAATATACTCTCTCTTTATTTCAAACCATAATGATTTTTTTGGTATATCTTTTCCTTTATCTCTGAAACTGGTCTTGCTGCACGGTGTGTTCTTAAAAGTAACAGATTTGCACTGTGAAAAAAATGAAAGTATTACATCTACAGTTAAGATACGTAGCAAGTTAAAAAAAATCCCAACTATTGGGAATAAAAGTGTAGAAGGAATTCTTCACTTTATATGAATGAAGATGCCTAGAATCACACCTCATCCTCAAAATACTTTTGTAGGGAAAGCATTTTTTGGAAAGTACTTAATGTATTTTTATTCTCTAAATTTTTTTCTGATCTTCTCTCACCTTATATATAGCAGGAGCTACTGATGGTATAGACAGCCTGATTGACATAACTGAGAGAATTTTTAATTGCTCTGTCTTTATAACACCATTTCAGCATGTAGAAATTTTCCTTTATTACTCCTCATGTCAATATGAAGCCTTCTCTCTCCTTCACCTATTGGAGCAGCTAAGAAGTATAAGACCATAGTGTAATATTTTTTGGCAGCCTCTCTGCTCTCCCCACATCCTGAGCAGCACCCATGAAAAAATCTATTACTCCTGTGAGTGGGGAAAATCAGGAAAGGAATTACAATCTGAAAACAAAGTTCACCATTCCATCTACCCTCAAAAGAGCAAAATATACACTGAGAAATTATAATTTACAGAATTTTATAGATAATGATTATCTAATTGTGTTCTTTTGAACCTCTTTTTAATTCTCTAAAAATTTTAATACAACTTTTATATACCCCCTGATACATTTAAGGTTACAAAACCCCCTTTCTTTCACTGTTGTTTTTTCTATACCTTCTTTCTCTCGCTGAGATTGCATGACTAATAGTTATGGGTATTTGGGATTCTCAAAATCTGAGCAGGATGTGCCAATTCTCTTACTTTCCATTGCTATAAACAAACAAAAAAAATTATCTAAATCTAGAAACAAAAGGTACAGATGAACAGGAAACATTATTTAAGGAAACACAATACATGGCAAAATCATAAAGTCATGCACTAGCATCTCTGAGCATTCTGTTGTGTATCCTATTCCATACATGGACTGCCTTACCAAAAGCTCCCACTCAACAAGGACATGAAGTACTCAACATTTTGGCAGTGCTGTGGATGTACTGTGACCTGGGCAAGGATAACTGTCCCTGTATCACCACTTTCAAATGGAAAAGATAACGTTTCCTTTTCAGACTTTTCTTTCCTTGTCCCACAGTCTTCTCTGAGGACATCAGAAATATTTGGGATGGTTTTACAAATCTGAGGCCTTTCTCACTCTGCAAGGCTGGAAAGAGATTGTGTTTGATTGGAAAGCCTTATTTTGGTTCATTTGCTTGTGTCACACTTCTGCCCATGACAAGTAGTGGGATTTCCCAACGGCACCATATTTTACAGTGCAAGTCCAATGGCGATTTTTCATAGGAGCTAACCCCTACTTTCTTGTATTTTTGATCCAAAATATCATGGAAGAAAGGGAAATCCAAGGATACAGGGTAAAAAAATACACTGTCCAGTAAAACACAGATGAGTAGACTGAAATATCTCCCCAATGTCTTAAACAAAATTGTTGATAGAAGTAAAACAAGATACTGCTTTCCATTTTTAAGTGAAAGTTTTCATGAGGAACTTTTTTCCAAGCCTAGAATGCAGAATATCTTGTTCCTTCATTACAGCAACTGTCTATCACACCATGCCCAAAATCCACATATGTGCCTATCGATCTCCTTGAACACCTGAGTGATCTCTTCTTGTTTGGAAGTCAAAGTTCAGTAAAAGCCACTATCAATTAAGCCTTTTGTTCCCATAGATAATGCTTTTAAAATTTTGACCACTCAAATTTTGACCACTCAGTCAAATTATTTCACCTGAAAGTTACCTATTTCACTGCCAGCATCTCAACAGAACACTGCCAGCATCATTAGATGCTTTTTTTCAGAAAGCCAAAAGGGTAGAATTATTGCCAATAATGTCAAAATAAAATGCATTTAATTCTCTACAGATGTCCATTTTCCAGCTAACTTGTAGCAAAAAGTTCCGTTGCAAAATTTTAGCAGGAAAAGGGAGAGACAATTCACTGGAAAACTGCAGCTTAATTAAGAAAAGAAGCAACTGTCTGTTAACACATAGTGCTTTTACGGTACTCCTAATGTTACATTTAGGAAGTAAATGAGCTGCTACACAATTACAGGGAGAAAATAGTACAATTATCACAGAGATAACAGATGACAGCCTACAATTTTGACTATGTTAGATAGTATTAGTGAAAGAATAAATCACAAATGAACTGACATTAAGGGTCAAATGCAGTAATTCTAGAGAAGCTTTAGGCCTTTCCCAGAAAATACTTAAATGGGCAGAATTCATAACAACTTCAGTTACCAGTTCTAGCAATATTCTGTCTTGTATTTACTTTTCTCCCCCCTCTCTGCAGAAAACCACATTTCACACAGTGACAGAGGATCATTTTTGTTCTGAGAAAAATCGCTTGCAATGTGTATTTTAAGCGTATGTATGACGTAGTATATATTTTCAGTCAAAACTTTTGAAAACGCTACAGAGTCACAAATAAATATTTTCAAATGAAAAGTCAGTGGCCAACTGGAAAACTGTGCTGAAGCACAGCTGCATTTTATAGAAGTCAGTCCTGTACTTAATGGGCAGTTTCTTAGTCAGAGTAAATCCAAACAGTCCTTATCACTGTGGTGCCACAACATTTTACACAGAGTGAAAATCTCATGCTGCTTTTGTCAAAAATGCACAGAATAAATTCATATTTTTAGTGTTTCTTTAGTAAGACTTAACTACAGCAATTTTCAAAGCATCCTTGAAAACCTCCAAAACACTTTAGGACAAGTAAAACAGAACACAAAGCAGGGAAAATATGTGAGCTTCTCCTTTCTCCTAACCCACAAGTTATACAGTAAGCCAAGAAGGTACATATTTTCTAGTATTAGTAATTCTGGACATCTGTAAAAATTCTTTCAATGGAAGTACATTTAAAGGCCATAAAAATCCTTCCAGAAATGTGCTTACCTCGTCCAGAGCAAGGTAAATTAGAATTTCCTTGGCATTTCTTAGCGCTTTCTTCAACTGACATTGGACACGAATGTGGATGTTCACACTTTTTCCCAGTCCATCCTTCTTTACAGTCACATCTTCCACAATTACACTGTCCATGACCTTTACAATGAATACAATTGAAGATTAACCTCCATTCTGATGAGGTACAAAGGAACTCTTAATTGAATGAACTTTATCAGAGTTGGGGCTTCATTCAGTAATGAGACTGGCAAAAAAATACAACCAATCCACTGTATCTGCTTTTGTTTCTGAAAATAGCAGTGGTCTAGCATTCCATTTGAGCCATATTCCCGTTTCTGTTTTTTTTCTGTAAGGGATGTTTTGCCACTTAGCACATTATTTACTGCAAAAGGGTGGAACAGAGATTAAAAATAAGCATTTCATCACTGTTTGGAAAAGTGGAATGTCACAAGGCAATATTTAATTTATGTTCTTTTTCTACCATGGCAGCATATTATCTAAGAAGTATATCTATACCATTTTTTATCTACTTGCAATCAACATGCTCCACTAGAGACAAGCAATGTCACATCAATTCCAAGCCTCAAACCGGTGCTTTCTACTAAACAGTTGTATACAAATAATAAAATATTGAAATATTGGCCATAATTCTCATTCCAACAGGACAGTTGGATATGGTTTTTGGTTTCTCACTGCATGTCTGGGACTATTCCCTGCATGCACATTTTCTCTATATAAATGCAAACATATGCCATTTTTCTTGAGTTTTCTCAAGGAAAACTGAAAAAAAAATTAAATAATAGTCTTCTCCCTCTTTATGCTCTTTGCAAAAACCATTGAGATTCAAATTGTTCCTGAGAAAAGTGTGAGAATCATCAAAACAACATTCCCTGCCACAGAATCAAATATCTATTTTCATAAGCTTTGGCAGCAGGTTAGATCTCTCACAATTTTCACACAGTCATCATTCATTGGATATAGCACTAAAGCATTAGTCCAATGCCCACTTTTCTATCCATCTTCTTCTTGAAAACCATAGTAGCAGATTTTATATCTCTTTCTAACCATACTTGCATTTTAGAACTAATTTATAAAACATATTAGTTTATTAGTTCACAAGGGAGGGAACAATCATTCTGGGAGTCATCAGATTACTTTCCTTAATACAAACCTTATTAATTTCACAAAATAACTTTTCATTACATTAGATGTTTGTTTTCCTTGAAAAGCACTCCAGGCTTCCTCTTGTTTCGAGGATGAGTTTAGATTAGATTATTAGGAAGAAATTCTTTACTGTGGGCATGGTGGGGCTCTGGAACAAGCTGCCTAAGGAAGCTGTGGATGCCCCACCTCTGGAAATATTCAAGGGAAGCCTGGCTGGGGATTTGAGCAACCCAGTCTAGTGGAGGGTGTCCCTGCCCATGGAAGTGGTTGGAAGTAGATGATTTTGATTGTTCCTTCCAACACAAAATGTTCTGTGATCCCACGATTCTTTCCTTTGCTTTTGTGTACCTGCTGAAGGTTTGTGAATTGGCTTTATGATCCCTGATTCAGATAGATATTTATGAGAGGATTATGTATTTTCATACAATAGTTTCTTTGCTAAAGACACAGCAAAGGAACTATTGAAATGTGTGAACACACAAATTTTCTTATCGTGTTTTCTTCTCGTGTCAAGTCATGAAAGCTATTATCTCTTTAAATGAAGATAATCACTTTAATGTCGAGAAGAGTTCTGAAAGTCAATAATTCAGTAATATTCTGAATAGCGCTTCAGGTGTTAAAAGAAGGCATCCAGTTGTCAATATGATGCACTGCGAAATAACAGTCACCTCAAGCCATGTGAAGGTTCTGGAAGGAGCTGCCCTTGTGCATTGTTGAATCCTCACATCAGGGCTGTCAATTCCTGTAATTTTTATTTTATTAAATGAACATAGAATTTCATTCAGTCACAGTAAAACTCCTTATATAAAAAAAGGATTTTCTATAATTTCTCCATGCTACTCAGGACAAAGTGGCTTCCTAACTATTAGGCAGACAGAACAAGACAAGAAAATTTTGTATCCTCTCTGTTTGATGAACGTTTTAAGAGAGATAGATTATTTTCCCTAATCTAGCTAACCACTCCTGGATTCATCCCAAATCAATTTACAAATAATTTTGAGAAAAAATAAGGGTATTTTGCAGACACACCTAATACATGTACACTTTGTGCAATAAGGAAACTCATTTCACATAAGCAATTAAAAAACATGACCCACTACAATTCCTCTATTAAATCTTTGATTTAATTGCATATTCTGCCTGACTACCACAATAAACCAAAATTACAACGTATGCATCTTTTCTATTTCTGAAACAAGACTAAACAGCAGGACTAGAAGACATTGTTCCCATTGCTTCATGTGCAAATGGATTTTTTTGCACAATCTATTTTAGGAATGTACACTTGGATGGCCAGCTAAGACTAAATTAGGCTTTTCGAAAATAATGGACAGGGAATGGATAAAAATAATTAGTACTAAAATTTTTGATGAGTAGATGGAAAAATAAAGCTATACTTCAACTTGAGTTTTAGTCACATCAAGCAAGCCATACAAGTTCCTCCTTTTCTATCTAAGTTTTCCTCATTTACAGTTATGTCTGTGTAATAAAGAACAATGTACCAGTCCTTAATCCAATGTCAAATGGCAACATCTCCCCCCAAGCTCTTTTTTAACTGCCCTCTGCTTTCTTGCATTACTATCCTGGAAGCAGCAGACAATATTGTCCAGTAAAGAGGAAGTTCAAGCATGACTTTTCTCAGTCCTACAGCATTAGTTATAGATGCCACAGGTTTGCTTTAATCTAATTAGGTTTGAAACTCTTTTGTTCTGTTAACTGCAGAATGCATTTATCTTGTTGATTTGTAACTTTGTATTCCTCAGTTGATGCTGATATTTTGATCAGTCCCTGAGTGCTAAAAACTCTGACAGCAACACAGTGATACATTCAAAAATTGACAACAAAGTCAATCTTCCTGCTGCTCTCATGGCTGCACTCAGCTCAACATCATTCCAGCTCATTCATTAAATAAACCTATATAATAATCTGCAAGTGACTGAACAGTAACTAGTAAATCTAGTTACACTGAAGGTTTTTCTGAAAAGCTCATTTCCCCCCCTCATTTTATTAGCTAGCAATTCTTCAATATGTATTTTTTAAAAGACCAAACACAACAGTTGAGAAACTTTTCACTTTTTAAACAGGCAAAGAAAGGCTGAGGATCTTATATAGCATGCTAGTTTCAGCTTTCTTTATTACAGACAACTCCTGTGATCTTTCTATGGGACATCTCTCACTCTAGGAATAGAAGGAAAATACACCACATCATTTTTGTCCTTGATGTGACTGCATTCTTCCTATTATTAATTAGGCCAGACCAGATTTCTACAAGGATGCATTCAAGCTGATAACCTCCAATCTAAAGTCCCTTTGAAATCACATTCATTTGCTTTTGCAGAGTTCCTGTGTGTACAAATTACGTGCTGTGAACTGAACAAGTCCTTCTCTCCTGCCTAGTGTTAGCATCTTTATTAATATCCATACAAAATTGCATGCAAGAATTTTAGCTTTTGTTAGCAGATACATGGAACATCTAAACTGCAAACCATGGATGGATGAATGGATGGATGTTAACTGTTTTGAATATAATGCACTGAAGTACAAGCAGAAGAAAAAGGAAGATGGATGTGTCTAAGATGTACAGTCTGGGCTATAGCTACAGGTGTGCAGCTGGGCCAAATATTCATATTTTTTCAAGTATTGATACTCTACTTGTTTTCATATCAATTTGTATTATCAGGGGACTATTTTTCATTGACTCATTTATTTACTCTTCCTTGAACTTCTTGTTCTTGAGTATCATCTCCCTGTCATATGAAATGAAATAAAAAACACAATCTGATCTAAGGAACTTTCAAATTCAAGTTTCCCGCAAGAAAGGACATATATATATATATTTTAAATTTTCAACCATTATCCATTTCATGCTGTTACACTGAACACAAGAGTATTAGAAGGGAGATGAGCACCCTAAAGAATCTAATACTTACAGGATTTTGTTAAATGGCATGGAAAAAATCCCAACAGAATTATGTCATTTAATTTAAAAAGTCCCCTCCAAGCCCCCTCCTACTCCTCCTCCACCTTGGTATATTTTAAGATGGGAAAATGAGAATTGGAGCACTAGGAAGAGGAAGATTGGACTATTTTGGAAGGTTTTTTATAAAGCTACCTGGAAGTCTCCTTCATACACAAACCTTACCTGAACAGAAGTCGTCAGAATATCTGTCATACACTGCTTTGCAGTTTCTTTCATCACACTCACAAGTGTCTCCATGAATGTCTCCCCAGTCACCAGTTGGGTCCACATCATGGCATGTACATTCCCCACATACACATGTGCCTAAAAATGGAAAATAAAAATACACGCAGATAGAAGATTAACTGTGTAATTTAGAGTAATAGCACTTTGATTACAGGAATTTACACTTGTGAATTTTCAGCTCTCACAGAAATGCAGTTTCAAAGCTGCAAGTGACAATCATGAGCGTGTGCTCATCTTCTATGATTTTAAACCTTCTATGATTATTTAGTAGCAATAATTTATACAAACAAATTGGTTTCCTGATCATGTTTCTTTTTGCTCTTGAGCCTTGTTAGGAGTCAACAAAAAAATGTAGCTCACGGAACAGTTGTACATCTTTGACATCAACAGTAATTTGCCCTGTCAGTAATGACAATAAAAATCAATTCTGTTTAAATGACTTGGGTTTGGGCACAGGGGATAATTAATGGTTGTTAAAGCACAAACATTCAAACTACAAGAGAATCCAAGCTAATAGAGCTGAAAATGTCTAGGAGGTCATTCTTTACCTAAGAACAGCAGCACAGATCTACATGAATGGATACTTCTCCACTTTTCCCAAGTCAGTATTCAGGGCCACACCCTGTCACTTACAATAAGAAGAAAAGTGAATATGACAGAAAACAAACTTGCATCTTTTACTAATATGCAGAGAATATGCACCCTATTTATTTAGGAAAATATGAAAAAGAAACAAAAAAAACAACCAACCAAAAACAAACAAAAAAAACCCCCAAAAAAACAACAAAAAAACCCAACCACAACAACAAAACAAACACAAAAACAAATAAACAAAAAACAAACAAAAAAAACCTCAACACATTTTCCTTACTCAGAAATACAAATATGTTTCAGGGCAACAAACTCACTACTGCTTTTGAGATGTTAACAGGCTTGTAGAAGCAGCCTGACCTTATGGATCCATGCAGTTAATTTCTTGCAGAGCGGCTTCACCCTCTGCTATTCTGCCAACACCTTTGTCATCTTATTTAGGTTATTCTAGGCAATATAATGCATTTGAGGACAACAGGACAGGATGACTAAACAGTACACATAGATATGGCACATTCTCTAATAAAAGGAAAAGGTCTACACAATCCAGCATGCATGACATAACAGGAAGAGCTACAGCTAAAAACCCTGAGACAGACCTCAAGAAATGCGTGCCTAATTTTTTATACTTTCACAATTCAGTGACATTACTGAAGGAAAAAAACATCCAACCAACCAACCAACCAATCAAAAGAGAAAATTACTCTGGAGAGTTATTAATAGTCTCAGAAACAACTTCAAAGTTAATTTAGATCAGCTGTCCTAGATGTCAGAATGCAGAAGATAATCTTACCAAAGTTTAAAAATCTAAATTTTCACATGTGGTCTAAACTGGTTGACTAGATAGTGCAGGGGAAAAGATGAGAGCAATTTATCCATCTTAGCACTGAAGGAGGGTGGGCAGCAAGGTTAGCCTTGATATTTGATTTTTAGAAGGCTCGAGACTGACAAGATGAACTGCACTTATATCACAGGATGTATAAATCTGGGTAAATAGGAATACATGGAGCAGAAATACTTTGTTGGAAAGCAACTTCACCTTGTCAGAAGCCTAAAAAATTCTTATGAAGATAAAAACCACAAATACAAGACTAAAGGCATGGAAGTATCACACAAATGTACTTTTGCATTGGAAGCTGCAGCTACTCATCAGCTGTATTATTAACCCAAGTTCTCCTATTGCAATGCCAACTTAAAGAAATAATCACACATTAAAATTTCAAATTTGATTAAAAGCTTGCTTTGATGAGAAATTATTTGCCAATAAATTATTTTCTCAGTGCAAAGAAAGCATCTCATATGTGAAGACACTTTGATATCTATTATTTCCAGAACTATACAAAAATTTTATGCTGAAGTCCTGAGACTAAATGAGCCTACACGATCTCTGTATTTGAGCCAAACTTTCAACTTCCTCCTAATAACAATAAGAGAATTTTCTAAATGCTCTCAGGGTGATTAGATGTTCACAATATGGTTTTGTCAGTGGAGATGTTTTTAAGAGAGGTACCTAAGTGACTCTTGCTTATGTACTACTACAACTATTCTGGACTACTGCAAAAAAAACAGCTTATTTTTTAACTCCTTGTTCAATGAAACCTCAGCAGCTAGTGATAAGCAACCTAATTTTGTAGGGATTTTTTTCTATTTTTTCCCCAAAATGGCAAAATTAAAAGTATAAGGCAAAATTAAAATTCTAAAACTGTGTGTAGATAAAGCCTCATCTATTTAGAAAAACTGTGTGAAGTCCACCTTTCCATTTCTATGCATTCCACAGCATTGTTACTGGACACTTCATAGGTGTTTCTTTGGTTGTAGTGGAAAATAAATGCCTTGTGTTTTCATTTTCCCCATTCCATTGTGGGTCCTAAATCTTCTTTAAGAGTGAATAGATATAAACTTCTGTGACCTTACAGCAACAATCCATTCAAAGTCAAAAATCTGGTAATATTTTATTTTGCAAGGTAGGTCTCTTACCAAAACAAATATATATTAAATAACAAATTATCCTGCTCAGTCTTGCTACAAAAAGAAAGAATAGAAACAATTTGAGTTTTGCTTAATCAAGAAGTGGATTGTGCAAGTTGATTTGTGCAAGTTTGTACCTAAACACCGGTACCTACTCACTTGGAAATGTATGTCCAGAGCTGAAATACGTGAGAACAAGTAGAAACTCTCAGCAATCACAATCTACATCCCTCTGTAGTGAACACATACAGTAAAATAAAAGCCAACCATATAAAAATGTGTAGAAGTTCCATGCAAATGACACACCTCTGTTGCTGCAGATTTTGCCATCTGGAGATGTGCATCTTTTCTTGATCTCCCAGGGGGTGATGTCACACTGGAATTCACATTTATCTCCATGCCAACCAGCCTCACAGTAACAGTTTCCACAGTAACACTTTCCATGGCCTTAAGCCAAAACAAATTTTGTACAGTGAGAAAGAGGCAAGTTTTTAAAAGGCATTAACAATTTAACTGTTTTGATTTTTTCTTTTAAAAACGTTATCTGCTGGACTCAGAATAGAAACAATGTATTGATCATGTATGAATATATAAAATCAGACTAAGGATATCTTAACTATACTTCTCCCCTCTGTTTTAGAACTGGTTTTCCTTTAATCACAGATTACAGTAAGTTCACGATTATAAGCCGCACCTTTTTCATTGAAGAATCCAGCCTACCCCAGTAGTGCGGCTTATATTCAGGTGCGGCTTATCTATGGACAAATCCCAGTGAAATGCCAACCTGGAAGTGAGAGCCGGCTGGGGAGGGCGCCTGGGGCTGCCTTTAAAGGCTTCGCTGGTCTATGAAAACTGTTGCAACTTGAGCACCTGACACCAAACCCCTCACTGGCTGATTCTGTTACTAATTTGCTACTTTGTTGCGCATGGATCCTAGCTTAAAAAAAATTTTTTAAAAAATGAGGCTTATATTCGGGTGCAGCTTATATATGGACAAATCCCGTGCTCTACCCGGCTACCCGGATGTGCAGCTTATAATCAGGTGCGGCTTATAATTACTGTAAATCTAATCAATACACACTAACTGATATCATAATTGTTATATTTGTAAACTTTTTTTTTTTTACTGTAGATGTAAATTTTTAAGACTGTAGTAGTTAAAATCTAAGCACAGCTTTACATATCAAGGTAGGACACATATTTGGCATGGCTAAGAACATATTGTGTATTCTTGACTCCTCAGATAGTTGCAGTAAAGACATCTTGATTTATTACACACCAACTATGTTGTATATGGCTTCCCTTCTTCTTCCCCTGTGTCAAGAAGACTTTAGAACATGGCTAAACCAGGTCATTAAAGACATTTTTTTTCAAAATAAATCTTTCAGATGTTCATTTACAAAATATACCTATCTCAAAAAAAGATGGTTGCGTCATCCAAATCTGGGTGAAAACAGCAGATTTTCATCTGCTAAGGTACATGTGCCATGTGTTTCATGACACAAAGCTTTTAAATTAAGTAGTTGCAATTCTTATTAATCTCAGAGCCAAAAGCTAATTCTTTTATAGAAGGATCAAGTCAGGATCTTTTTCTTTCTTCCTCTGGGCTTAATAGACCTGGCCACCTCTATCACAATCTGGTCAATTTATATTCTTAATTATCAAGACTGCAAATTGTTAAATACCATTTTAACAATGGTTTTGCGACTACACATGGAATTTTCTTTACATTAAATTAATTACACAATTCATTACATGGTTAAATGTCAAAAAACAATTAATTAGATAATTAAACAACAAATAAATAACAATTATGAAAATATTGATCATGAACAGTAGCAAAAATTAAAGGAAAAATGCTGAAGGAGTATAATAATTTGTTCTAGAGGCAATTTTCACAGATTAAAATATCAATACTTAATTCTTCATGCACACTTTTATACTCCTCAAATATATATTAATTAAATTATAAAATTTGTTGCTTGCTCTTGGCAGGAGAAAAAAATCACTCCCTTAGAGTAAAAAGACTTAGTTTAAAAAAAAAGATCCAGAACAGAATTTAATTTTCTAGAAGATATGATACTTTTTCCAAAAAAAGCTGCAACTTGACTCCAAAGTCAAATAAAAAGTGATAGCCAACTGACTGATAAAATCCCAACTGAAGCTGGAAAAGCTAAACATATCTTTGCTACTTCTCCCTACCTAAAACTGATTTGTTTAAAAAATACAGTGCCCTCATGCAAATATTAAAATGTATGTAATCTATATCTCAACATGGCATTGATTTTTTTTCCAGGAAGAAATGCCAACTTGAAGTTGAGGAAAGCATGTGCCTTTGACCTTGAGTTCATGTGCTGTCACATGTATTTTTTCTGCATGAGGCTTGCTTCAATATATGATTTTGTATTATACAGGTTTGTTAAAATTAAAGCAACACATAATACTCATAAGTTGTCTTCATAAACTTTTCAGCTTACAACAACGCAACCAAGTCAAGCAAACCTTTAGGTTATAAGTTTTACTTTAGAGTGTTTTAGAACACTCCAAAACTTCCATGAGGTATCATGGCTTTTATATTGATCAATCACTGACTTTAAAGACTTGAATCTACCAACATCTTTTGTCTCTTTATATCAGCATACTTTGAACTTTCCTTACATGTATAACTAGTTTTATACACAGATGCATTGGGTCTTTTGGGGAATATGGGATGAATGGATGAGACAAAAAAAAATAAAGCCTAAGAAAAAGCTAACAATGTAAACCAGAAGCAAAACACATATGAGGGGAAAATAAAAAAAAATCAGTAAAAGAATTTACAGGAACTAAATTATTGGCAATTTTTATCATGTTTAGTACTATGTGTAATGATTAGAGGCAAATATAAATGGGATAACTGGCTCATAATTGTTGCCCTCCACTTGTTTTATTTTAGGCAGTTACTGGAAATATCATATTCTGCTCCTGAATCTGGACTTCAGAGGACCATTCCGTGTTCCTCATTTAAAATCTCTACTTAATCCTAGGAATAAAAAAAAAAGTTATTTTTGCCTTCAAAGGCACTTAAAAAGAATTTATTTTGCTGTCTATACAAGGAAAAGACACAGAAAGCTATTTTACACAAGTACTGTTTTTCTTCATACACACACACAGGAAACACTACCACCAGATATGAATAGTTGAGGAGCAGATTGAAACACTTGTGTTCAGCTCAAGAACAAGCCTCCTTCACAACACAGGTAACAGAATTTGTGCATAAATGGTGTGTGTTGCACAATATTTAACTGCCAGGTTCCTGCCTTATAATCACATGAAAGAACACTTTGAATTTTGGTTGCTTTTCTACCTGTCAGCAAAGTTCATTCTATCTTATTTTCTGCCTTTGCTATCGCAGATGAAATTTTTCCTTACTCATTTCTTTCCCTTCTTATATTCCTGCTTCTGAGTTATCATCTCACATTTATTCCTGATATTTTTAAATTTTGCTTTCTTGACAAAATTCCTAATAATCTATTTTCTGGTTGTTGTTTATTTCTCATATGTTGTCCATTCTGTTCTCTCTCATCTGTGCCATGAAGCGTTCACATTCCTCATATATTCTACTGAGGACAGACACACTAAGCTATGAATTACCTTAGTGAACTATTTTATACAATTGTCTTTGAAGTTCTTTCCAAAAGAGAAGTTCACAGGATTTATTCATTCTTTAAGCTTATGCTTAGCTCATTTTTACATCTGGAATATGTGCTTACAATTCATCACATGAAGTCTTGCAAATAGCTTCTCTTATATGAAGTCATATATTCAGTAAAGATATTCTGTAGAATCATGCAATCTTCATCACTTTTTTTGCACTCATTAAGATACATACCTGTACAAATCTCTCCTGTTTCATCATCAATGCATTCTCTGTCATCACATTCACAAAATTTGCCATATACCAGTCCATTTCCTTCTGAGTTTGCACATTTGCACCTGCCACACTGACATGTGCCTGTAGACATTTTAGAGACATTATTCAGTGACTGCAGATTACAGAAAGAGTTTCATTAGTCTGTCAGGGACAGTACATATTTTATTTCTGAGAAGGCTGAAATGTAAAGATCATCCACACAAATAAAGACAGACACAGAAATGATACATATCAACAAAAAAACTAATCTTAGCTGTACAGAAGTAGAGCATTCAAGTGCCTTGGAAGTGTAAAGCTATTTTTTTCACAGCACAACCTTCCCCCCTCAACCCCCCATCCCTCAAATATAAAAGCTTTCTGACATAACAAAAAGTCAGAGCACTCAGGCAATGCAAGGGATGCAAATGGATTTCTAAACAGATTTGTCTTCTATCACTGCTCATCAGATCACACATTTACTCCTTGGTGTTTTGAGGAGGACTGCCCCTCAGCTCGGTGGCTGGCTCCATCCATGACCTGCCCTCCTGAAGAGGAAAAAATTGTTTTATTGCTCCTTAAGAAAGAAGAGTCCCCTCTTTTCCCTCAGAGGGTCTACCTGACCTGAGATCACAAATAAATGTATGAACAAATTCCAGAGTCAAAAGAAGTCGCAAGTTGTCTTGGGTTGTAATACAGGATGTGACCAAAAGTATCTATTCTATCAATGTCTCTTGAGACCAGGTGGGGCAGTGATCCTTATCTCAGTGGGAGATATTCTGCTAATGGACTATCCACTGAAACCAGGTGGGGCATTGTTCTTTATCTTTTCACAACCCATCCTTCCTCCAGGGAGTTCTCTTCTGCTAATGGCCATTGAGTCCCAGTGTGTGACTGATAAAATTACTTCATCCCATTGGGAGTTGTTCCAGCCAGGGGGAGGAGCCAAGCCTAAGCCTTTCCTACCAAGATAAAAACTGAGATTTTGGGACACCAAGGTTTTTCAGAGGAAAACCAGACTTCTCCACATCATCACTGGACCTTTGGAGAGAAACTGCACCCTTCTACAGGAGCACTGCTTCAACTGAACTACATCTGTCACTGCAAGAAGACTGCAGCCACCATTTAATCAAGCTGCTATCAACACCCTGCCTGACAGGGTGTCAGGTTGTACTCCGACTTTGTCAGGGTTTGGGGTTTTGTTTCTTTGTAGTGCTGTATTTCTATTTTAATTTCCCTAAGAAAGAACTGTTATTTTTCATTCCCACATTTTTGCCTGAGAGGCCCTTGATTTCAAAACTATAATAATTTGGAGGGAGGGGGTTTACATTCTCCATTTCAATGAGAGGCTCCTGCCTTTCTTAGCAGATGCCTGTCCTCCAAATCAGGATACATTACAATTATATTAGAAACAAAAGGATTAGTATGCCACTGATATTAGAAACTCCTTTTCCCTAACTCTGTCCCTACCTTTATTAAAATTAAAAGGGTGGGAACTTTGTGCAATATCACATTACTGGAGCCCTGTGGTCAGTGGTCTCAAACAAGCTATTTCAATAGTCAATGACATCACTATGCCAGCAAGCACAGTTGTTTGTTTTATTAAATTCACTTCACAGCATTCATACTCCTCACAACATCCATACATATTTTTGAAAACGTGGTTATTGGCATCAGAAAAGTTCTCCAAAATAGAAGTTTTATACTGATATTACATAACATTGAGAAACTAGTTGATGTTTATACCCCTACAAATTTTATCCTTACAAACATAGCACAACTTTTAATAAATGTCAAATTAATCCAAAGAACAGAAGAATTGGACTCTGCAACAGACAAGGCCACTCTAAAAAGGTAAATTTTAATAATGTTTGAAAGAGCTAATATAGTATGGTAAAAATAATAATATGACTAATAATAAAACTTAAGTGACAATCAGAACTAGAATTATTTGCAACAATTACAAATGCAATTTTTGAGAAAACTGTAATGATTACAGATAATTCCTGAACAGGAAAGAAGATAAAACAGAAAATTGATTCCTATACTGGGTATCTAAACAGGTCAGAGAGATGGTGTATCATAAAGATGTTCATTCCTTTCATTGCCAAAAGAGAAAATTGCTCACATAGAGAATCTCAGTTTAGGTAGGAGGCCTTAGTTGTTCTGACAACTATTTAGCAACAAAGTCAGAAAAGTGGAATTTTAGGTGGATCTTGATTGGTAACTGAAAATATTACAATAAAGCATTAGCTGTGTGACAGCAGAGCACTGTTTTAGTAACAGCTCATATCAACCCTTCTTATATTTTATTGCAGATTAAGAAACAGAGCTCTGACCCCCAACAACAGTGTTAGTAGCAGATCAAAAGGCAATCCCACAAAGAAAAAATGCAGCTCATCAAAGTTAACCCAAACTCCCTAGTCAGTGTCCTGTCCTGTTTAATATCAGCAAAAGCAAAATCATTTATTCTTCTCATGATACTACAAACACCTACCCCCTAGCTACCTGGAGTGGTTGTTCAGCAATGTTCATTTTCCTGTGAAGACTGGGGCTACTTCTAACCAAGGAATGAAAGCGGTTCTTTTTTAAGAACTTTGACCAAGTACAATGAACTATACTTATTTTTGAAAGAAGGTTTCTCATTTAGCTGTCTCTCATATATCTCTTGATAGCAAGTTTCATATAACTATTGTTATAAATTCAGTGTATAATTTACTCAGCATGCTGCATACTAACAGTTTCATGTTAAACTGGTTTCTTATCCAGTTTAACATAAACTCATGAGAAATTTACTTCTATGAAAATGTGTGGATTCCAACAGAAATTAAAGACCAGCAATAGTGAGCAGAAGTCGGGTTCTTGAAACATTCTTTCACTTGAAGGTCAATGTAATGGAAAAAACAGAAGACAATTACTGGTCTCAAAACCTGATTGGTAGAAAATGCCCTTTAAAATGTTATCATTCTTCAATTAAGTCTTCTAAAAGGCCATTTGGTTTTGCTCTGATTTTTTTTTAACTAAAAGACTTTCTATTTAAGTTTGGATGGTTATAAAATGAAACAAGTAGAGAAGAAAGTGCTTCCAAATCACAACAGTGAAGCTGGAAATGCTTCTTTAAATGATTCAGCACATCTACAACTGATTTTAATAATCACAGTCACAATTCAAAAGTGTCTCAAAAAGTTGCACAGCTTATAAATGTCTGGGAAGAATATTTGCAAAAGCCATTTCTACATTCTGTAAACACAAACACTGGATAGAAGTTACATCACTTCCTGTGTTAATGCCATTACAACATTCTCATGAAGAAAATAAATGACACATTTGCAGTTTCATCGACTCAAAACAGCTATGGATAAACAAAAGTACTAAAGTAGGTGCTCCTAATCAGTGTACATTATATGCACAGAAATAAGCCTATAGGAAAACTAAACATTTTAGTATATCTATAGTTACATCTCAGTCTCCAGAAATATTCTTTACAAAATTACTAGTTAGAAATTACAATGATTCTGAAGATAAAACCGGGAGACCTCTAAGGTATCAAAAGCAACAAAAGACCTCTTACCTGCACCAGAACAGATGATATCTTGAGAATTCTTGCACATTTCGTTGCTTTTCTTCCGTGTAAGATTGCAAGTAGTTGGATACTGACAAGCTTCACCATACCAGTCCTCATCACATTTGCACTTCCCACAGTCACACTTTCCATGGCCTAGCAAAGAAAGGAAATAGTATGTCAAGTCCCTTTCTTTTTTTCATTCAGAAAGTAGCATTTTCTTACCCAGCTTTTAAAATAGATTTCATCAATTACATTTTTAAATGAACATGACTAACAGATTAACTTAACAGAGTTCATATGGAGTTAAAAATTGAAGGAAGACAGCCAGCACATGGCTCCACAAAGGGCACACCCTGCTTGATCAACCTGTGCCCTTCTATTATGGAGTGACTACATCAGTGGACAAGGGAAGGGCTACAGATGTCATTTATCTGAACTTCTGTAGAGCATTTGACACTGTCCCTCACATCCTTCCCTAAATTGGAGAGAGACAGATTTGATGGGTGGACTGTTTGCTTGACTTCCAGTATGGTCCTAAGACAAGACACAGCTGCAAAAAACATAAACTAAGAACAAAAAGTGCATAAGGACTTGGTTGGGTGGTCACATTGAAAGTCCAGTGGTCAGCTGCTCCGAGTCCTGGAGGACACCACTGAGAGGTGGAGTCCCTCAGGGGTCTGTACTGGGAGCAGTGCTATTTAATATCTTCTTAATGACATAGACAAAGAGATTGAGTGCACCCTCAGCAAATTTGCAGATGTCACCAGGCTGAGTGGTGCAGTTGTCACACCTGAAGGATGTGATGCCATCCAGAGGGACCTGGACAGACAAGAGAAGTGGGCCCACGAGATCAAGTGTACGGTACTGCACCTGGGTTGGGACAATGCCCAGTATCAACACAGGCTGGGGATGAACAGACTGAGAGCAGCCCTGCCCAGAAGGACTTGGGGGTGCTGCTGGATGAGAGGCTGGACAATTTTCACTATGTATGTTGCATACTAAGTATCATTTTTCACACTAACTTCCAGGTGCAAATTTTTATCACTTCATTCTTTAGCATTCCTATGCAACTTTAGGTAGGAAATGTGAAAACAATTGCATCTCTTTTAAATCAGCCCATAAAATTTTAATATAAATCTATTTTGAATATCTATCTCGTTTGCAGAATATTCCGTTCCTATCACTGAATCTTAAAAACAGAATCTAATTGCAGTCTATTTTAAATGCATCTGTTCCTGAGGTCAGAGTCAGCTGCCTGAAAAATGCAAGCCCAGTCTGCTGCAAGTAAAGGCTGTCTATTTTGTTGCACAAGCAAACTTTGCTTGACTTCCAATATGATCCTAAGACAAGATACAGTTCAACAGCTGAAAAAAAGATAAACCAAAAACATAAGAGAACATGCTAATTTTTGTTTTAAAACATGAGTTGTCACCTTAAAAATTGCTGAATAACTCTCCATTGGTAAAGGACGAGAAAAAAAAAAGTATATAGAATACAGAATAAAAACCTGCTCTAGTAACTGCTCTGCTCCACTGGCAGACAACAGCTTAAGGCATTCCAGAAAGTGCTGGTAAATCCTAGGGTAGCTTACAAAAAAGGTAAAGAAAAAACATAATAGTTTTCCTTCCTTTGAAGGATTACTTGTCACTATGACTTCGCATTCTCTGTGTTAGGAACTCTTGTGATTTAATAGTTTCATATCTGCTGGTGAAGAAAAGATATTCTAATAAAAGTAGGACTCATTTTCCCATTCCCATGTCTAAAGGAAAGAGTCAGGCAGAAGCCACTCCATATCAGTTGGTCTAATGGTCCAGCAGCACTAACCTCTTGAAGTTAGAGATGCTCCAATCTAACACATGATGCATGAAGGAAATAAATAATTTCACTTAAAATGCAACACAGCCTATATAAAGAAAATTGATACAATACTTTCATGAAAGTGGTTATACAGAGAAGTTTCCTGGCTTTTTTAAATGAAAACACGCACCAAAAAAACCCCAAATTAATTAAGCTTTGAGAAGTAATGGAAGATCATCTGCATGCAACTGAAAGAAACTGTCAGGAAATAAATTAATATTAATTTTAAGATTACACGTGTGATTTTCACATTGGCCATCCATTAAAATATATTAATTTTGCCATTTGGATTTTTTTTTTTAATTGCAAAGCAATGGCAATATTCTGCCCAAAATTTTGGGTGAGAAGACTATATTGAAGTGCAGAAGGCCAGAACTGCCTGCCTGCAATGACTCATATACCTCACTGCATCTTCCCTGTAACATGGATCATGCAATTGATCTGCAAATCAGGTTGACATAGGAATCCCCTTCTTGCTAATTTCCCACACCTACATGTACCAATAGTATTTCCTTCCTCATAACAAAAAAAATGATGTGATGAAGTATAAACCAAGTATGTGATAAATTAAGAAAATTAGAGAAAGAAGTTTTGTTACTGGGTTTAGATTTCTTTCAGAAAGGTTTTTGTAGGATCCCATTTGTTGTGTCTAAATTTCTGCATTACTTAGAAAGCAAATCATGAAATAGTAAATAAGGAGTAACTAGCACCATAAAAGCTATGAGGTGAGATTGCAGCTCCCCATAAAATAAATTTTAGCAATAAAGCGTAGACCCAGGTACTTAAGTATGTGACACATAGCATGAGAAAAGTATAAGAACTCACTAAATAGTTGGTGAAGAAAGCTACATCTCAAAGTGATGACACATTCATTCCAATTTTTTAAAAATAACTGTAACAGAAATAAATGCTAAACACAAATAAATCAGAACTTCACAAAAAAAAAAAAACCTGCAAAACAACATCAACAAAAAACCCAGAAAATAAGGAAAACTCGACAAAATGCAATAATTCCTTGAAGTAAAAGACTGGCTGAGGACTGTGAAAAACTTGCAGCTTCAAACATGGGGAGAAACATTTTACAACAAATTTCTAACTAGATGAGCAGTCACTTCAGAGAGTATATCTGGACCACGCAGAAAGCTTGTAGGGTGGAAAATAAAATTAATATGCTAGGAAAACTGTCAGATGTCAGAAAACATTTGAAGAAAGTGAGAACAGAAAATGTTAGGCAGGGTCAGATCTTGCAAAATTGCAAGTACTAAAATGTACTTTCATCATCCAAATAAAAAGAAAACAGGAAAATGAGTGGCTTCACCAAGCAGCAAAACGCAGTTAAGATTAAAGATAATTTACAGGCAGTCCAAAACAAAATTAACATGGAGATGTTGACTACTGGTAACAAATGCAGTGCTAATGACACACTCTCTGGAGATGAAAATTACTCATCTAAGATGAGAAGAAAACAAAGACATAAAACTATTTTTAAGGAATTGTCTAGACCAAGAGGGCAAGACCCCACAACCTCCATTTGAGACTACTTAAAATACTTGTACATGAAAGGGCAGTTCAGCAACAAAGACTTTTCATGACTCTATCAGGCTGGCAATCAAATGTCTGAAAAACCTAGCTTTTATTTCCTTTAAGCAAAAGGAGTGTACATGATCCAGACGACATAAAAACAAGTGCCTGTGACCTCATGAGCTGTGCCAGGATTTGAAATAAACTATGAAGCATTGCAAAGCTAGAGGCACTGAAGTAATGAAAATGGAATATAATGAATAAGAGCTTTACCCCAAAATAGACTATCGTTATGCCAAAATAACCTGGAATATCCTTTCATGAGATAATGAATATTGTAAGAAAAGTAACATGGGATAGGGTCATATATGTTGGATGGAATGCCACCCACGAAACGAAAATATTTTCTGGACAAAATGCTCTAGAAATGCAAAAGAATCACAACGTAGTTTAAAGGAAGGAAACAACATTATGACAAAAAGGCACATTACTGGAATAGAAGAAGATTTCTGATATGTTTCAAATTATGTTTTTGGAACTGTGTGTGCTCTACTGATACGGATAAAGAAATTCAGATAACACAACCAACATTTGGCAATAACAAACCCATAAATCCTCAGTATAGAGGTGAAGATGAAATAATAACAAAGTAACTGGAAATACTGGAAATTGATGAAATAACAAAATAACTGAAACAAAACCAAAAAAAAGCTGGATTGAAAATCTGAAGGACTAAAGTAGTAAAAGTGGGTTGAAACTGGAAATACAAGCACAGAATTACATACTAGGGGCAAGGAAATGGTGTCACAGGCTAATACCTTCCCAGCTGGAAACAAGAATGTGACTACATATTGACATCAGCTCTGGAAACATGGTGTGACTAAGCCTTTAGCTGACAAGTGTCTGAGATGTCCCCATTGAAGATAAACCACTAGGGACAGGAAGCAGTAACAAATCTGCATGTGAAATTGTACACACAATGGATGGAATATGGTCCTGAGCCCAGTTTACCCTTGAAAACTGCCATTAGGTCTCTAAACTTTGGAAAACTGAGTTGAGCTGTCAAGGGAAAACATTTGCAGAATTTTAGCTACTTGCAAACATGCAGTTGGTTGGGAATTAAAACATCTGAGCAGGAAGATGGTAATTTAAACCACAAATATTCGGTTCTGATCACCTATTTGGTGCTTAGACACTTGACCTTAAGCTAAGTGCCTTCTAAATACATTTTTCTACTATATGTTTGCATATCTACAGGTCCAAGAGCAAGATACAAAGGTAAAACCTCTGACAAAAAAGTTCTGAATCCACATCTGTATTACACATATTCAGGGCATCGATTTGGAAGCCTGCTTCTGCTGAGCTCTGTGTGTAATCCATCATGAGAGACAGGCACTTCTGCGGAGTGACTCAGGTCCTGTGTGGGCTGAACAGCCCCAGAGGTTGTCTGTCTTTTTTCACTAAGCTGCTGGGAGGCTGGGGCTTTGATGCATCATTGGACGCTTTTGCATGCAAACAACGGATCATTCATTTATATTCTTTTGCTTCACTTATCTATATAATATTCAACATCAGGGTTTAAATATTCTGACATATTTTGAATAAAAAAGGAACATGATGTCAGCTAAGTTATAGGTGGAACTGCATCAGTTTATAAAAAAAATATATATATTAAGTAATTATTGGATGGACCAGAAATTACGTTTGAACACTGCTTTCATTTTTATGTGTCTACAGAAATTGCAGCATTCAGCAGTGCTATTGGGTTTTTTGTGCATCTAATTGGAAAAGATTGTCTCCACCTTTGCATGAGTTTTCTTTAGTTTTTTTTAATTACATACTAATGTTCACTGTGACTGAAATCTGATTCATCCTTGTGCTTAAACTTTCCATAGGCAATTAAGTCAGTCAAAACAAACTACTTGGTTTGCCACCTCCCATGCTCTTGCTAAGAGCATTTTGAATGTATGCCTGTTTATCTGCCGTGACTGTCTTTTCTACAGGGCAGTGGTGGCACACAAAAATGTAGACTCCTTAACAGAAACCAAAAAATAAGAAAAAATCATCTTGATGTTAAGACCTTGAATTGAAAGAAAGGTGACTGGGTTCAACTCCTGTATATTTCATTTTTTGGATAACTTCTAGCACATGAAAATTTCACCAGGAGTCCAAGTGATGAGCTTAAAATCTCTTCTTTGTAAAGAAATATTGATAATAGACTTTGTCATAGAAATTTTGGTAAGGATAAATTTCTTGGTACTTAAGAGCTTTCAGATGTTATGTATGACTAGAAGTAGCTAGTTTGAAAACCAACAAAAAACCCAGTGAGGCAACATGCCACCTTTGAATTTTGCAGTCATCTTTTTTCTCAGCAAGATGAACAGAGCCCTCCCTGTCTAGAAGGAACTATGAAACTAAGACCATGTGCTTATTAAACTGCCAAAGCTTTTAAATAAATTCTTGGTTCATTAAGTAAACACAACTGGAAATACTGCCTTTGGAATAATAATTATGTTGTTGTTCCACATTTGTTATAGCAAAGTAACCCTCCTGTCAAAAGATGTGTCTTACTTGAGCATAAAGATCCAGACTGTTTGGCTAGACACCAACATATACTCAGATGTCCTTGCTATCACGTGTTTTTTGATAACTAAAGCCCAGTTACTCCATTTAAGAATACGACTGGGGGTAGTTCTCATTTTAAAATTGTAATGGAGTCAGTTTTCTACAGGCAGGTGAGATGCTTATGCTCAGATAAGGATTTCTCTCTCAAGAATGAAGTTAGTCATCAGAAGAAAATCAGCAGCTGGCATGATAAATGAATTGGGCACATTACTATGCATTTTTAGCAACCCCTGAGTGATTCCTGAAGTGCTTTTTAAATCTATAAAAACCAACTCATTATATGGGTAAAAAATTATGAAGAATTTGTTGTTATGGATTCCGAATTTAAATTGGGACATTAGATAGGAAGGATAATTGAGCTGTAAGAGTTGAAAATTTTGGAAAAAAAATTAAGACATTGTTCTGTACTTTTAACCTAGACCAGCACAATGAGAATGTTTTTAATATTTCTTTCCAAATAGATGATTTTCTTTCCAGTAGTTAGTAAAATAGATTGTGTTACTTTATGCCAATGTAAAGCCAGTGAAGACATTTTGCATTACACTAAGATAGGATTTGCAAAATGGACTACTGTATTTAGTTGCATTTGAAATTCTCAATAACTGTGCCTTGAACTCAGAAGAAGCATTTCTCTGATTTTCCTTTTTCAGAATTGTTAAAATTGCAGTTTTAGGAGGATAAAAATAAGACGCTTGTATACTTTATTTTTTTCTCAGTCTCTGTAAGTTTAATTAATCTCTTTTTAGGGTTGGAGTCCTGGTTGTCTATGTTGCTCTACCTCCAGTGAAAGCCAGGTGTTCTCAACCTTTGCAGTATGCCCTAGGGACTCAGCTCCTGCTGAAAGGAGGTTCAGCAACGCTGGGGTTTTTACAAGAATACTGTCTCCTCCACAACACAACCACTTGTTACTCTCCCTGTGCTGGCAGGATGAGGTTAAACTATGGCTGGACCAAGGGGACTGGCTGGAATTTAGAAGCAATGCTCACAAAATACAGGGGGAAATTTCAAGGGTAAAGCAGCCTGATGATAACAGAATATTTCAAGCCAATTTTGTCACTGAAGCTCCTCTATCAACAAGCCACAGTCCTGATAAGGATTTCATCACAGATTTTAAAAGCAACCCATTAGGCCTCTCTAGGCCCCTTTTCATCTTTAAGGATGAAAAGATATTCAACCTTATTTTTTTCTCAAAAGGCTACCAAAAATAGAAATAAAACCCACTACATTAGCACTTAGATGTGCCAACACATTAAACCAATTTATTCACATTTATTTAGGGTGTCCAGACCCTGAAGTAGCCCAGAGCAAGAGACAAAACCACTGAGCACCGAGCTGGGGCAGCCTGAGTGACTGAGTCATGTTGACAAGAGCACACAAAGTCTGTAGCACAGTTTGCCTCTCAGTGCTCAGTAGTGATTGGGTTCCCCACATGAATTTAAGTTTATCTTAAATGAATTTTCAGAGTTAAAATGGAAACTGGTGGCAAATCATGTCAACGTACTTATTACTGGAAGCACTTTAACAAAGAAAACATCATAAATATTGTTAAATCATAACTCCAACAGAGGTATGGATAAAACCTAAACAAATGAGTGAAGATACTCCCTAAGGAAAAGCAAAATAAAATTCCTCTTGCACTTGTGTCGTGTGTGCAGGGATCTCTTAGAACAATGTTTTAGTAAACAAATATCAAATAGTGTTCTAAAATTAAAAAATCAATCAGAACTTACATTAAAATATAGAAAAATTACCAGAGATAGGTGTGAGGGCATGACTGCTGATGGTATTTAATTCTGAGGTTATAAATCAACTAGACACAGTGGCTATTTATATTATACATACTCTAAAGTATTAGTTACAGTGGAAACATCCTTGTTTCATGTTTATAAACAGAAGTTTATAAATCTTCAATTATCTCCCAATACAAGTTGTGCAAATAGGCTGATTTAAAAGTGATATTGCTAAATTTAGAGATAAAAAGTATTAGCATTTCCAGAAGAGTATTTTAAGAAAATGCTTAAAATTTGCATCATCATACATGAGACATATTAGATAAATACATTTACAAGAATCTATGGATCAGATTAAATACTTTAAAATTGGTGTCTTTAGAAATTTAAATAGACTAGAAAAATAAATTGAAATTTAAAATAACAAACAAAATAACCGAACAAACAAACTAAACTTTAAAAATTGCTGCACCCTGGAAGATATGAATACTCTCCACTACTGAGATTATAGTTCTCTCTCTGCCCAAAGAGATCATCATTAATAATTTTATTTAGTTTTAGAATTTAGAACTATACTTACTGACAATTGCAATTCCACTGACAAACTAGAACCTAAATTAAAGTAATGCCTATAAAAGACTTTTATTGCATGCTGTGGTCATAGTACTGGGTTGGGTCTTTTTAATATATGCTACTCTAATGCTATATTTGAAAATTTCTGAAAAACAGTTTCTGAAAGAGGTCAGGAATGATTTTCACTCTTTTATAGGGTCAGTTACTCCATATTACATTTTGAATTTTTTCCCTCTCAAATATCTGTCACAGTAAGAAACAGATATGGGTGAGATTGTCTCCTGTGCTTTCAAAATTTCTCTGCACAGAACTCTTTGTGTCAGGCTCTACAATCATGTAGCCCTTTCTATGTCTCCATCCTGCTTCTGCTAAAAGCCTAATAAGGTATTAGAAACTAATGTTTTCAGCAAATAAATACAAAAATTGTATAAT
>VRYO01002772.1:53896921-53934305 GCA_009812075.1 Sialia sialis | reverse complement strand
GTGCAGCTTATAATTATGAAATTACTGTACATACGAGACAGATAGGTAGGTAGAGAAGTAGATAATTTATTTTGAGACTATTATGAAAGCACTACAGCCAGTGATTCCAACAAGCAGCTTGGTTTGATTTAGAGCTTATGCCTGGAGAAAAGACGTCTTTGCCAGGATGTAAAATATTCTTGCCTTTACACCCCTAGATATTTCCCAGATAGCGTGATCATTTTCAGAAAACTCATATATTTTGTGAGATGTATATGAGAACTGATTTCTTCAGTTGCCTTTTTGAAAACTTTACATACAGTCTATGGCACCTCACAGTTCTACACAGCACAGTCTGGGAAACAATGTAGGCATATTAATAAGATAGAGAGGTTACTAACTTAAGTGCCTTGAGTATATCACCATAATTGGGTGGGTGAATGTGCTCAGACCTTTCTGTAAAAGGTCAGACAACTTAGAAAGAGGCTTCTGCAGAGTAAGAGCTATTATATTACTTATTCTTTGCATCAAATTATTCAAAGAAAAACACAATAAAACCTCCTTGCCCAGAGAAACAGTGAGAAAATAGCTGGCAGGTGGGCACAGAGCTCCAACTGTGGCAGTATGCACAGATTACCATCCTCTTAAACAAAGAGTAATCAGCACAGTATTATACATTTTTAAAATACCAGAGACTGCATGGCAAACTGAAATTAACTCTATTTTTATTTCTTGGTTCAAAATAAATCAGGGAAATCTTCTCAGTTAAAAGAACATAATGGATAGGAGGTGAACAGATTGTTTTATTTGCTTTTAAAACATTGTTCCAGGTCTTTAGTGTAAAAAGATTATTTCTAGGTGTGGGTGGTATAATTGAGCTTCTCAGTCTCTTTATGTTGCTATTCTCCTCAATGCATATTTAAATGTAGTGCTAATAAGCAATGAATTTAGAAAAAAATCCAAACAATTGAATGACATTTTCCATTCCTTACAAAGTTTGAAGCACAGGGTAGAATATATCCCAGAATTCTGAAGTAATTCCAGGTGAAGTCCTGAATCCTTTTAATTTCAGATATTTAGATAGTTATATTACCACGTTATCTTAGCATATCACAATCAATTATTAGGTGTTTGTGTGGCCATTTACATTCACAATGCCCAGAAACTCTGGTGAAAAAAATTACCCAGGTTTTACAGATACAGAATAAAACATACTGGAAGATATATAAAGAAAGTGAGTGTAGCTGATGTTCCCAAGGTATTCAAGGTGAGCCAGCCCCTTCACACTCAGATCACTGGACTTGTCCATACACTTTGCACTGTGCATTTCCTTCTTAGAGAGCAGGTAGCCAGGAAGGAATGGCAGAGAGTATACAGAATGAATACTAGGCAGAGAAGGAAACAGAAGACTGGCCTGATGAAGCCAATGGCAAAATTCATATTGATTTTCTTGTGTCTGGTTTCAATCTCTAGTTTAATCACTCTTGCTCATGACAGAGGCATCCTGTCTTCTAATGAAAGCATCAGAGGATCTTCAAAAGCTCAATCACAGCAGCAAGAAAGGAAGGCTGTTCTAACAAAGGATGCTAGGTACCTTTTGATAACAAATCTCTCACATGCACAGACAAAAGGGCAGATTCTCTGTCAGCTTTCAAAAGATAAAATTTCTAAGAACTCTGGTTGCAATAAATGAAAAAAAGAAGATAAAATACCCTCTAAAATTACAGATTCAGTAAACAAGACTCTCATTGTTCTTCTGAGTTTGAGATGAAGAGAATGAACCGTTTAAAAGACACAACAGGAAAAAAAAAGGGGCCAAACAGTGAAAGCAGTTTCACCAAGATGTCTTGGTAATAGAAGAGTAAGAGTGTACTTTTTTTTGGTTCCCTAGGACTTCTATACTTTTAAAACATTTTGAGCAAGAAGGTGGGAGTGAAAGGTCTAGAAACTCTAAAAGGAACAAGGATGGACAGTTCAGAACTCAAGTTATATCTCCTTCCAACTGAGACACACTAATAGGAACACAATATGTACTGCACTCATAATTTTTCTACTCATGCTGGTTATTCATGCCTCTTCAAGCTTAACAAAATCACAAACCCATTCCAGTTACAGTTAGACCTTGACTAGTCAGCAAATTAAATGGTTATTAACAGAATTTTTAAAAAGAGACCAAAAAAAATTAACTTGGGGAAAAAAACCTCACTAAAGTCAAAAACCCAAGAATAATGTAATTAATAACAGTTAAAACAGGATTTTGAAAAACAAGAACAACTCCAAGTTCCCCTGTTCTCCTTTTGGGGAGCCCAGCTTTGTTTCCCAGAGCTTCCCCAATGTGCAACCCTGGCTAGCTTTCATACTCTGTGGAAAATCAATTATCACAGAACTTAATGTCTGTTTATTATGGAGATGGTATTTGTTTTAAGAAACAGATCAATTTGAAAGATAGATTAAACAAGGACAACAAATTCATGCCAGTACTGAAACTTATGAATATGGATTAAGTTCAGACTAACTACGATGGTTTAGACAAAAAAGTGTATATGAATGCAAGATCAATGTAACTACTTTGTAAACGCTACTTAAAATATAAAAAGCTAAGATGAACATATTTCTTTTTAATAAATTTCCTATGGCAAGTCAAGGCTTGCCATAGGAAAAAAGATAAAAGGAAGGGGAATGCAAAGTGCTGGAGAGGGGAGGAAGGGATGGGAGCCAGATGAAAACGTCAATTGCTTTAAATGGCTGTGGCAGTAGGGGAAGGGAGAGGACAATATTAAATAGAACATGTGTAAGGAACCTAGAAGCATATGAAGAAGAAATTAAAGAGTGAGAAAATGAAAAAAGAAACCAAGGAGAGAAAAAGTGGCAGGACCAGATGGTTAGAAAGGACTGGGGTATAATGTGGACCACAGATAATAAAACCACATAACTGAAGAGAGAATTCAAAAGAAACAAAAGAAGGGAAGGTGAGAAAATATAGACAATTGTTAAAACACATACTCAAAATAAAGAAGCAAAAGAAGATGGAAGAAAGCAACAACATGGAAAATGCAAAGAAGGAAAAAAACCCCAAAACACAAAAAACACAAAAAACACCTTGGCAGAAAGAATCAACCTTGTCTGTCAAAAGGATGAGATGTGATCACATCAAGAATCAATTCTGGCCTTGCAGAAGATATTCCCAAACATAATGCAATTTCCCTAAAGGAAATGCCTTGGTAACAAGAAGAATTAACAAATCAATAGAAGAACTGTTTAATTTTCCTGCCATTAGTTCAAATTCATATTCTCTGCAAAGAATGTGTGAATCTGAGCGAAACAGAATCTCATTCATATTACACTTGCCAATCAAAGCTACTAAGCTACAACAGGGGTCTTTGGTAGATACTTACAATATAGAGATCCACAAAAAAAACCAAGTTAGATCATAATGAAATAACCTTAAATTTTTATTTGAATATAAATTAATCAATCTTTCTCTGTTACAAGTAATTTGAAATAAAAGTATATATAACAGTGTGATTTTCTTGGAAAAGGTGCATCTTCATGGATTCATTATGAACACTGCTTGTTTTAATCCTAATTAGACAGTGGATATTTTTTTAAATCTTGGAAAGGCTTTAAGATCAGATGTAAATTATCACATGTGTTTCTAATTTCTTCTACCCGGCTCACATGTAATATTCAAACACTGTTTTCTCTCATCTAAAAACGCTGGTTATTGCTACTTTGCATTGTGTCAGGAACACCCTGAAGGATGTTTTGCAGTGACAGCTCCCCAGTCTACCACCACAGACACATAATCATTTCTCTTTCACTTCAGTGTCCATGGGATGAAACAGAGATGAAGCAAATGCTGAACCTTCTGAAAAGACTGGCTAAATTCCTTTCCTACAGACACACCCCTCATAGTGTGTATGGGCGCTGATTTTCATGATCCCAATTTTGTGCATTACAAATAAATTGTGAATTTTGTTGATTCCAAGTGAAATCAATGTTCTTGAGAGGTACATCCCAGAAAAAAGCTCCCCCAGAATGCTGGGATTTTTTTCCCACATGGGGCTGACTGCCCACACAAGCAGCGGGGTTTACACTTTGTGGGCATAAATTATTGGTTAGGAAAAGAATTTTATATTCATTTTAGAAATACATCACAGACAAACTGCATTGGAAGCAATTTAGCATTCCTACTAGTTAAACTCCCAGATTACTTCTAAGTGCTATTTGGTAGGCACACTTTGCCTAGCAACAAGTGCCAGATGTCATTCCACTTCCTGCACACACAATAGAAGTCCATAAATTGCTACAGGTTTAAGCATTCTGAAATTATAGCTGCTGTTCAAAATTTATTTAGTCACAAATTATCTTGCATACAAATACTGTATATAATCTCTCTGCACAGATGAACACATCTAAAGATAATCATGTGAGGGGTTGTTGATTTGTTTTGTTCTTCAAATGCTTGTGGTTTTCCATAGGAAAAATTACATTACTTAGAGATATTTTACAAGGGCATGTAGCAATAGAACAAGGGACAACAGCTGTAAACTAAAAGAGAATAGATTTAGATTAGATATTCAGGAAAAAAATCTTTACAGTGATGACACTGGAACAGGCTGCCCAGAGAAGCTGTGGATACTCCATCCCTGAACTGTCCAAGGCTGGCTAGGGCTCTGAGCAATCTGGTCTAGTGGAAGATGTCCTTCCCCATGACAGGTGGTCTGGAACGATGATCTTTAATATCCCTTCCAATCCAGACCATTTTATAGTTTTGTGATATTAGC
Source organism: Sialia sialis (assembly GCA_009812075.1). NCBI lineage: Eukaryota > Metazoa > Chordata > Aves > Passeriformes > Turdidae > Sialia > Sialia sialis. The sequence continues at coordinate 53,929,539 of VRYO01002772.1, read as the reverse complement.
AAAAATACTTTGAATAACAAATATTTAGAATGAAAAGTAAATATACCAACATACCTAGACTCCAAGGAGACTGCCACAAACAGAAAACTATTAAAACACTTAGAATGTAAGGCAGAAAATTGGTAATACATAAATATGGCAGGGAACTAACAAAATATTAATGTTTATTGGTGTACTGAGAGTGTGAAGATAACTCTAGGTGAAAAAAAGAGCCTCCTAGCAGAAACCAAAAAACACGTGTATGAAAAGCACTGGCAGAAAAAGTATTCCTTAATAAAGACAGGGAATATATCTCATCCAAATAGAATTGGAAAAGATTTTAGTATGGCAGTAATTTCATTACTATAAGGCACACCCTTTTGATGAAAATTTTGATCAGAACCAAGAAGTGCGCCTTATAATCTGGTGTGCCTTATATATGGACAAAGTTTGGAAATTTGCCAACCTGGAAGTGCAAGCCGAGCGCTGAGTCACAAGCTGTGCACTGCAAGACCCGCAGCAGCCGGTGCTGGGGGCGGGAATGCCAGGGCCCGCAGCACGGGCAGGGTGCCTGGGGCTGCGTTTAAAGGCTACATTGATCCCTGAAAAATGTTTGCAAATTGAGCACCTGCCAGTAAACCCCATGATGGAGTGATTCCATTACTAATTTGTTACTTTGTTGCGTGTGGATCATCGCTGCAAAAATAAAGTGTGCCTTATAGTCTAGTGCGCCTTATATATGGACAAAGTTCGGAGATTAGCAGACAACCCGGAAGTGCACCTTATAATCCAGTGCACCTTATAGTTGTGAAATTACTGTATATTCTGGATGATAGTAGATATCTTGAAAGAATAGAGATCTGGAAGCACCTGTAATCAAAAAGAAGCTAAAATAATATTTAGAAAATATCACCTAGGTGGACCATATGGTCTGGATATTAACCTTCGTATTAGGCAAGTGGGTATTTAGTTTTTCAGTGATTCGGAATGCAAGATCATAGTGGAAAGGATACCACAATATTTGTGTGAAGTGAAAAGAAAGTTGCCACAGATGGTGGGAAAAATATAGGGATAAGACTCAGGAAAGAAATAATTTCTAAACAGAAGAGTACTGCAGGACTGCGGTCCTCCCTATTACTAAGTTACCAAAACCCATTAAAATTTTGTCTTCTATAAACAACTTTTTATCAGGAGTATCATGTGGGAGCAAAATAGTAAAACTAGCCAGAAAAATTTATCTTACTATCCCAGAGAATGCTGTGGCATTTCTCTTCAATTTAAAAGATGATACCGCCATTGGGACCTGTGATAGAGCAAGATAACAATTTTGAACAGAGTATTTCCAGGTCTATCAGGCTGGAATTTCTAATCACCAAATAAATAAGTTTACAATTCTGAAGTTAAAAAAATTCTGAAGTGCAATATAGATTACATTCCCCATCCCTTGCCCCCACAAATATTTAGCATTAACTTGTTTATTGCTCTTCAGATAATATCTGTTTCATGATAACTTTTATAACACTAATAAATATAATAGTTTGTGATATTAGTAAAGTTGGTAATCCAAATAAAAATAAGTACTAGCAGGGAGAGTGTACAATATCCCACTCAGTATCTTAATATGTGCGTCTGGTGCTTAATTTCTCCATGGATATTTAAAAGAAAGAAAAATTGATAAACCCTTTGAAGACAGAGCTAAATATTATACATTGTTCTCCTGGTATTAAGCAAGTCAGAAATGTTACCTGAAGTTATCCCAATACTTCTTCAGACAAATAATTTCCCTGTATATGTACATCCCTCCCATACATACAAAATATAGGTACATATTTACGTATAAAAATAAATATACTTTATTTAGACAAAAAATGTATACATTTGGCAAAGGTATTGCAAAAATAATAGGAAATAACTAAAGTGGAAGGCTAAAACATATTTACCCTTCTACATGCTGCCATAAAATGTCAAAATAATTTTTTAATGGTCTCTAAAAATATATTAGGAAAATAATCCTCCACCACACATCAATAATGGGTAAAGCAAAAAAGTATGGTGTGGATGTTTAAAATTCTCTTGAAATAGAAAGTGGGCATTTTTCAGTACACATTATCATCAGATTTCAAGAAAAGAAATTAGAGTAAGTTGAGTTTTGTTCTTTTCCTTAGCACACTCTTTTACAATCTTTCACTTCTGCAACGACTTTTCTTAAAATACCTTTTCTTGGAAAGAAATTGAGACATCAAATGTGAATGGCAACAGGATCTTATTATGCATACTTTTTAATTTATTAATTCAATATAGGAAGTATCTTCTTTTCCTTTTTCACACAATGGCTGCCTTGAAAGAGCAATGTAATTCAGTTAACTTGCATTTTATACTGTTGCTTGTTTTTTTTGCCTCGGCACTTTCCTACAGAGTGTTGCATTGAAAACTCCAGATTTCTGAGCTTGCAGCTGTAGTTAGAATATTGTGAGAAACAGTATCAAAGACTTGACTGAAGTCCAGACATTCAACATTCACAGCCTTTTTCCTTCATCGGCTCAATGGGTTACCGTGCTATAGAAAGAGATTGGGTTGGTCAAGCAGGAGCTGCCGTTCCTAAAACCACTCTCACTAGGCATGGTCCCCTGGTTGTGCTGTGCATGCTGGTGATGGCACTCTGGCTGATCTGCTCCATGACCTTCCCCAGCACTGAGCTCAGACTGCAGCTCCCCAGATTCTCCTTCCAGCCTTTCTGGTAGATGGGCATCATATTTGCTGACTTTCAGTCAACTGGGACCCCCCTGGTTAGTCCAGGACTGCTGGTAAACAATGGAAAGTGGCTTGGTAAGAAACTCTTACATTCTTTGGCTCTTTGGAAATGCTTTTCATCTGTGTTAGTATGGGCAGTCTTGCAAAATCTCTCCAGACCTTCCAGCAATAATATGTAACAGGTCAGGATATTGTAGGTTGGACTACACATGGGAATGTGTGTAGGAGTAAGTAATAGGAAAATACTCTCTCTTTTTAAGAACAGCAATGACATTAAGATTTTGCAGATTGTAAATTGCAGAATGCTGAAAGCACAGATCTGGATACTCAGCTTGTTTCAAACTGGGCTGAGGGTAAAATTGAGATGCAGTAATTAAATACTTCCATATATTTGTGGCAGCTAGAGGAAACTCAATTCTTAGTCAAGTTATAATACCTGTTTCTTTATGATTTAAGCTGTTTCAGTATGCATCTCCCCCTCCCATTCTGCACAGCTAGAACCACTCCTTTTCACTATTTCTAGCAAAAATAGATAAGTGAGAAATTTCTTCTAAACATATTAACCCACTTAGAAGGAAGGGAACACCAGGACTTGAAAAAATCTGAAATGCTAGATGTCTGAATGATCTTGTGCTGACCTGAACACAGGAGACCTCCCACATGCTATTAAGCTACAAAGAAAAGGTGAAGTCATACTTCCTATGCCATGGCTTTCATTTCCAGTGAAAGCTTTCAAAATAAAAAATAGTCTTGCTGAAATCAGATTTCATCCTCAGGAACTTGTGTCACCCATGTCCCAGCACATTCTGTCCTGGTATTCTAGCTCAGCCTCTCTGAAGCAGCCAGAAAGGAAAAAGCACCAGGGAACAAAAATCATGCTATTTTCAGGAGCAGTTTCCACCCTAATTTCACCAGTTCAGGATAGAAACATCTCTCACAATTCTAGCTTCCCACTTCCACGAATTTACTTATCTGATAGTCTGAAACTGCTGTGAGTGTCAATTGATACATAGCAACTTTACAGGCTCCTGAAAGAGAGGGCAGGCCATTCTGCAGAGCCTCTTCCTTTGCAGAAGTCAAGAAATTTTTTTTTCAAATGAAAACATGAGGGTTCATTGTGATTTTACACCAGTAAGAAAAGCTAGAGAGGCTGTAAATACTGATTTGACCTGTCATCTGCATTTGTGACTTTCTACAAACAGTTTGGTTTTTAGGGTAGGTATTTATTGTATGGATCAGTCATGGATTTTGCTCAAGAATCTGAAGCTGTCCACAACCTTCTGGCCTTGCAAACTCCTGCAGCCACACACAGGAACCTAAGGCTTGCTACGACACTTCAGTGGCTTTTCTCACCTTTTTAGTATAAATTTTTGATTTTAGACAATTTTTAATTTTCCACGTATTGAACCAGTGAAATAATTTCATTGTAATATGCCATGGTAATGAGGTAAATTCCATATTAGAATGTGTTTGACAGAGGACAATTGCCCCCCAGTTTCAATTAATGCATTGTTGGGTTTTATTTGAATGTTTTTAACTTCCAGCTGTTTATGTTTGTCTTTATTGGTTTGGACTTTTTTTGTTCCTACTAAGCTTCTCCTCTACTGACTGTAATGAATAGCAATATAGAGATTAAAGAAACCCAGTCTTTTGCATGTCCCATTAGTGGGCATGTCTGCTTACATATAATTACTAGCCTTGGGTGTCAATGATATCCAGACATCATCATTTCAACATGATCTCTCTAAGTTTAAAACAGGACAAGACTACAAGGGAAAAATTTCTAATGCTAGACATGCAAAAATGGACAAATTGAAATGTTCTGCTTAAAAAAAAAAACAATAGAACTCTGGCATCCAAAAAACCTTTCCTTTGCTTTTCATTTAAATGTTCCTCTCAGGTAAGGCTTTCTATAAACTCTGCTTTGCTATTTTTCCTTCAGAGGTTAAAATAAATCTCCCAGATTTCTATAGAATTGCACCATATGACTTCCTGCTGACACTGAATTGAAACATATAGTATTCTCCTCTACAGTCTTCAAGCTATAATAATCTTCCGTGGCACTCCCCCATCTCAGCAGTCTTATATCAGCGGATATTTCTTTAATAGTCTAAAAATTAGCATTTAAAATGTTAATTGCTTCCTGACTAATGATGAAAATTATGAGTTAAATGTGCAAGAATTATTTATAAATTGCAATGGCACACTAATTTTCTCTTCATCTTATAAAAATACAGCAGCCAATGAGGAATTTCAGAGCAATTAGTAAGGTAGACTACACAAATCTGTGCAAGTCAAGCTTTTGAAGTTTGCACTCCATGCTTTTTTGGTCTCTATGGGTAAAGAGTGTCAAATTTTTTCACCTAAGAAACCCTGCTAGTTAAATTCACTGCCAGTGGTTTTCTTAAACTTTTAAACTGGATAATTAACTTCAGCAGGGATTCAGAAAGGAGAAATATAACACTTATAGTGGCATCAAGTTTAACATACAAACATTACCACAAACAGTGGCACAATTTAGCAATATTAATTTTTTCCCATTGGTTCAAACAGAATTTTCTTAGGTTCACACATTGGAGGATGAATGAAGCACCTCATTTTCAGTGTAATACAGATTAGCTAACACAGTTCCTAAAAGTTAAAATACACACATACCTATATAATATTACTGCATGGCACAGAAAAAAAACCCCAACCAACCAACCAGAAAGGTATGAATACATTTTCTTCTCAACAAAGTGAGAAATTGGGTTCATAAGAAGTCCCTTAAACTAGTTCCTTTGAATTCCCAAAATATTTCTACAGCTGTGGTTCTGGCTCCCTACTCAGTGCCTTGAAAGCCACAAAACTTGATACTTTTCTCCAACTTTTAGTCTGAGACTCCATCCAAGAAACACCTGCAGAACTTCCCTACTAGGAATGAATCCTGAGTGCTTACACTTTAATATTTTTCAAAATCCAGAGCTGAATTCTTTCCCCCACTTCAATTCTAGTGGGATGCAAAAGAAAATTACAGCTGATCCAATGCAGGAGATAGAAAAACCCACAATTTCTATCAAAAGAAGAAAATTAAATCCAAGTCAATACCTTTAAAGAGCAACAGTAAGGTGAGAGAATAAGATAAATATGGAAAGCATGTAAACAAGATAGTGAGAGACAATTAGGAGATAAAAATAAAATGCTACAGTGACATTTTACAGGCAGTTTAAAAAAGCCAGATTAATTTTTAGTGTCATACTCCACTTTAGTACCTCTGCTGGCCCCAAGTTAACACTCTGGCAAGAAACTGGAGCTTTGTAAAATAACCTACTTTTAGTCTATGCAGATCTACTGTAGACTGAATTAATTCATCATCAGTATTCATTTATACTGAAGTGCCTATGCCTAGAAGTGGAACAGTGAGGATATTTTTTTAAAGAGAGATAACATGAAAGTTTTTGTATACTGTTTTAAAAGTAAATTAATGCTGCATTTGCTTGTTTGTCCATCACTTTTCGCAGCAGTCATGCTAAGGGCACAATTATTTTCATAGCACCACGAGAAACATATTTTCACATTGGTAGCATGTTTTTGAATAATTGCTCCAGTGTATTAGGAATAAAAGCATTCAAATGTAGCTACACAGCGTTACTTTCATCTTTCCTAAATCTGAATATATCAGACCCTGCTCCAACACTGCTTTTCTGTTGGTAGATCACTAAATACAGCAGCACAGCACACATTTATGTACAGATGAGATGGGAATGCTGCCAACTCACAAGAACCATAGAATCTTAGCATTTTACAGTCGAAAAAGGTCTCTAGGATCACTGAGTCCAAATAGGATGCCATTCAAACAACTTAAAATATTAATTTCATTTTATTTTAAAGGCAGATCAACTGAACTGAGTTTAATTACAAAAAGCTGAAACAAGCCTGTAGGTCCTCACAAAATCCTTTACAGCTGTCCTGCTTTTTCACTATGTTGCATTTACATAAATCTTTAGCTACTACAGTTTAGAAATTGTCTGTACTCAACAGTTTTATGGACAGGCAAGTCATGGTTTGTGGGTCTCGGATGAAGCTGAGCCTGAGCCACACAGCCCAAAACCACATAGGAACTCTGCAAGGACTGTGCTGCAAAATGGGAGAGAAATGGCAGGTGGAGTCATGAGGATGGAGGTTCAGCGGATGTAGCCAGATGAATGATCTGGCTGTAATAAACCAGGCTAAGGAATTATATGCTGAAGAAATTGCCTAAACCCCTCACAATCCCATTCATACTACGTCTTGCCACCTGGTCTTGGCACTTGAAACAAAATCTGCATCAGAAGAGATTAACATTGCCTCTGGAGCTATGTTAATTTACTAACATATTAAATTTATTCTAGCAAGCTAATGTGAAGCAAATAACTCTCCCTGAGAGCATTTATAAGAATGGGACAAAAGAGATCAAAATTTGAATATCCAACAGGATTATGTTACTCATCTTTGTTGCAGGAAAGAAGAACTCATCACAGAAATCACAATAAAAAAAATAAGACAGTAAGCACAACCTAAAAGGCCATCACTCAATATAAGCAGATCTAATTTGTAAAAGAAAATGTGGTCATAAGGAACTCAGCTCGCTTTGCTTTTCCAAGAACAGCTCCCTCTGTTTTTCCAGGAACAGCCATATAAAAGAACAGTGTAGGTGTACAGAACAAAATTATTTGGAGCATTCTGTCAATAGGAAATGATCAATTGATAGGGCACTTGGTTAGAAAATATTAGCAAATTTTAACCATCTGTGATGATGAAAATTCACAAACGAATTTATTATTCCTTGTCAGTGTACACAGAGTAGATAATGTTCTTGACAGAGCTGGTTTTATTTTACAGGCATTGTATATTACCATGATATTTGATTTTGATCAGCTTTATTGAAAGAATTACTATCAGAACCTCCCCCTCATCTGTTTTTTCTGAAAAGCTATTTTGCTTTTTCAGCACAAGGCATGCATTGAGGAATGTTGTCAGATGTCCTGGGGCTTTCTCATGGGCCTTGGTGACTGCAATTACAAGAATTTACATACAGTAGTACATTGAGATATATTTTGTGCAAATACCATCAGAACATAATGCATTCCAGGGCATAAGTGTCACAGTTACTAGTGTTTGGACAGCACATGTCATCATACTGATTAAAATTTTCAGTTATTTTGTATGCTACATAAAACCAGAAAGAAGATATTTTCATTTTTAATCTAATTGAATGAGTTATACTACATTCAGAGTTTTCATTCCAGTCACCTGTGCTCTTTCAGTGATATTCCAAGATGAACTTCCAGTGTATAAACATTGACTTAAAACATTGAATTATTACCTTTATCTTAAAAAGAAAATATATTTTTTTTAAAATGGCATTAAGGAATTTGAGTCTATCTGCCAAGAAAAGCCAAGTCATAAGGCAAATGAGGAGACAGATCTGAAGCTGGCAAACACATTTGTCTGAATATTCTGCCAAATAACCAGATGTTTCTGCTACACAACTGTGCCTGCAACTCAGCACAGGAATCCTACCAGAACTCACTATAGTACAAAACTAATGACCAGCATTTAATCTAGGGAAAAATGTTCATTTCAGACCATGGTTTCACCAAGTGCTGTCAAGAAAGTTTAGAATAATCACAGGAGAAAGGAAGTTACCAAACAACTAATTGATAAATGCATCTTTAGTTCACTGTAACCACTGTAATTCACTGTAAGAAGCAATTTAAACAGAAATCTATTTCTGCAATACTTAAAGATTTCTGAGATTAATAATAATAAAAATAACTTTTAAAAGTCCACCAGTTTTTCTGTAAAGTAACAAAAATATTGAATGAACTCTAGACTCCAACATTTTCCTATGAAAAGTAGAAAATCAGTTGAGAGACCAACGGCAGAGTACGACTTTACAGTCTTTGCAAAATCACAGCATTTAGTGATATCAATAGGAATTGTTTCTTTGATAAAATTCCAAGACACTTTCCTACAGCCAACTCAATGGCCCAAAATTAGAAGTACTGCCCTTAATTTTTCATTCTTTTCTCTGCAGTGAAATAGTAGAGGTATTAAAAAAATTAAAACTTCTAGTGGGATTGGTGTGACTTGTTCACTGTTCTCTGCAGTACAAGCTGAATATCTTTTGTTGGCAAAATATAACTAATAATGCTAAAACAGCCTACAGCCTAGCTTGAGTTCCTATGCCTCTATTTACCAAACATCAATTATGAGATAATTTCTTTCTTTAATGTTTTAAGTAGTTACACTTTTCCATGGGAAAAGAGACAAATCTTGTAATGGGAACAAGTACAACAAAAGTGAGTTCAAGCAAATATAAGCAATAATTTGGATCCACAATGACCATAAAAAAAAATTAAGACCTAACCTTTGGCATGAACTCTGAAGGCTTTTGTGAGTAAAATATGTCCTGGCACCAAAAAGAAAAGAGGTATGGGTTTTCAAACTTCAAACTTGCTCTCAGAAGGAGTCCAATAATTTTTCACATTCTATGTATATATTAAATTTAGGTTTAGAAGATCTTTAAAACTTAATAAAATTCATCCTAGTTACAAGGATTCTACCAGCTACTTAATTTCTAAAGAGGTCACGAAAACTAGAGAAATAACTGGATCTGTCTTTAAAATCATTTTAGATCTTTGTTTAAAGATAAAAGCTGCTCCTCCTTCACCAGTAAGATCTGGAGCCCCAGGTCTTACATGCAGAGCCACACAGTCACACTCCATAAGCTCCAGGTCTCCCCTGGACACACAGAAGAGCAGCAGGGTCAATAGCCTGAGGCTGAAGCAGCTCAGCTCTCTCCCCATGCTTCATGTCTATAATTCTGAGCAGCAACAAACAACCCTTGACAGCAGGTTAGGCCACCAGACTGTGCCCTCCATTCCCTGCCACAGCAAACTCTTCCTGCTGTCTCCTGGTGCTGCTGTGTGGCTCAGGATCTCTGCTCTGGCTCAGTTTGTCATTGAAGGTAATTCCCAGCTTCTCATCTGCTCCCAAGGCACTGATCATCTTCTACAAGTGCCAGAAGTCACAACTTTCTGGGTTTTGTCATCATTTTCCAGCCAGAAAAATGCAGACTCTGCCTACCTCTGCTTCAGTTCAGCTGTGCACCCTGGTTTTTGTAGCTGCATGGTGCTAGAGAAGATCTGGCCTTTTTCTTTTTTATTATATCTGATGCTGTGCAGATGCTGATGTCCTCCTGCAGCTCCTTTACTTGTTGACAGCCTCCACCTGCAGCCAAGGGCACCATCTCCCCAGCCTCTGCCTTAGCCAGAGACTCTGGGCACCAGAGTGTGGAAAACTGCACTCTCCTTTGGGAACTTTGTCTGACCTAAGACTTCTGATGTTCCAGAAACACTTTCTCCAGTCAGGGCTGACAACAACAAAGCCCTGTGGTGCATCACCACCAGCACCCAGCACATGGTTTTGCTGCAGTTTGCTGATAGCACATTAATATCAAAAAGGTGTGCTAACCATCCTAAGTCTGCAGAAGCAGTCCTATTACCATCATTCACCTGTGGGTTGACTAGTGAATCAATAAATTCATGATCTGCATGGAAAACACTGAGTATGCCCTGTATATTTCTTGGTAGAATGTGTGTGAGCACCTTAAAGAAAGTCACAATTCTGAGTTTATTTTTTTAAATGGTGTCCCTAGCTCATTTCAGTCTCATTGCCATCATCCCACTGTGACACTATCTACTACTGCAGTGTCTTCCCAGCTTATGTGAGAGATTGATTTACATATCCATAAATTCTAGCTAAAACTAACACAAAGATCTACTGGGAGGCTGGTGGTGCAAAATGTATCCCTGGTAAATATAAAATATACACAGCATCCAAAACCAGAAGTACTTTTTCATGAAACTGTTCTTTCCTGCTTGACTTGTGACTTCCCCAGGTTTGCACCTACTGATGTCATCAACTTCTTCAACCAAGAGATTCTAAATTGTGAATTCAGAGACATCAAGACACACATCTTTCATACACTAAGTTAAAAGCTTTTGCATGGTCCAGCACTCACACAAAGATGTTCTCAGGTACAGTATTCCAACAATGCCCATTGGATTTTGGGCAAAGCAAAGAAAGTCAACAGAACTGTTTATGGTGCAGTCCTTTATAGAAGACTCAGGGGTCCTTCCTCCCCACCATCTTCCAGGATACATCCTTTGTTTAGCCTGCATCAGCCAGAGGACTATGGCCAAGCTCAGGCTGAAAAAGAAAAGAAAAAAAACAAGAAACAAACAAAAAAAAAAAACAAACAAAAAAAAAAAAACAAAAACCACACAAAAAACTAAACAAAACAAACAAAAAACCCCCCAAAACCCAAACCAAACAAAAACAACAAAAAAAAACCACAAAAAAAAAAAAAAACCAAAAAACAAACAAACAAAAAATAATCTCAGAACTCTAGACAGACTACTAAGAAAAATTAATCTTTCATCCAAATGCACTAGAATTACTACTTCTCGCAACTGAAAAGACAGTTAAATGGGAGCAGAATTTATCTGCTTGTCTGCATGCTTGAGTATATAATCATCCTGTCAGTCCCATGCATCACGCTTGTTCAAGTCTCAAGTCCAATAGGCACTAACCATCTGGCTAAATCATTATTCACATGTATTGTCCAAACAGCCACTCCTGTGCAGAAGGAGATTTTACTTCTCTTCTGTGGCTTCTCTCCTTGCATCAGCATCAAAGGTCTTCTTTTTGAAAAGGCAGTCTCAAGCTTTTTTCTATCTGGAATGATATACAGACGATGCTAAAAAATGCCCTCCACATCCAACACCTTGTTGCCTCTTGCCTTTTCATGCCTCACAGAAGTTCAGAAGGGTCAGTTTCCTCTGGGTGCTTGGAAGCAAAAGTGTTTGCCCTGAACTGCCCAGTGCTGCACCTCTCTATCCTCATTTGAAAAATGCTGACAAAAGGATTGCATTGCCATGGAAACACTTTACCCAATATCCTTGTAAATCTATTTGCCAAGGGAGGCATGGGTCTGCAAAGCATTAACACATTCTCACCTCCTAAATAACCAACACATACTTCCCTCAAACCAAATGCTCTTGCCACCGTTTTAAAATCAATGTCACAAGGTTTTTTGCTTTTTATTTTTTTGCCTGCCCTAGGAACTGCAAGTGCTGCTCAGACCCAGTAATTCCAATTTGCAGAAGCAAGATTTAATTTCCTTCTCACCTCAATCAGAAAACACAAACTGGTCCTGAGGCAAGACTGGAACACCACCTATTGGTGAAAAGGGCACTGGTTGGGACCTTTACTCTACACCTACTTTTGTCACTTTGGAGGACAAACCTCTAGGATCCTCTGAGCTGAAACATGGGAGAAATTGAGATGATAATGAGGATGATGCAGCCTGAAAATGCCAAATGCCCTCCCTAAAGCCCACCACCCATCCTTCCCTTGACTGGGAAGTGATGGCTTTCTACCACATCATATCTCTCCAGGTAGTGTTTTCTGCTGCCCCTCTTTCCCCCATTCCCACTAACTGCTTTTACAACCTCATGATTTGCTTCTATAGTGCATCACTTGTATTCTTTCTCCTGTACTCTGAAACAAGCTTTCTACAAACACTGTATTTCATTCTGCATTCCTACAGGAGTTTTTTCACATTTAAAAGGATTCAATAACAGTCCCCATCTAATAATCCATCAATGTAATTTATGTGAATCTTTCCCTAATCTGTCAGACTGCCTTTTTCGCCACTGTTTCCATGGAATCTAATTTAACAGTATCTCAAAATTTTTAAAATTTATCCATTAGCCTTATTAAACTAATTAAAGTGCATAACAAAATCACAAAGGGATAAATAATACCCTTTTCCATAAAAAATTAATTCTATTCCCTCAGCTTTTTTTCCTTAAATTCAGACATGAAATTTAGGGCTTATTTTTGTTCATTTGTATTCATTCTCAATTTTCATATCTAGTAGTTTATTATATTCTTAAATTCTGTGCAGTGTGCAACCTTTCTAGATATACACAGTCCACTGTGAATGGTCAGTTCTAATTTCAATCAGTGTTTTCCTCTCTGCTCATACTGCCCAGTAACTTTCTCAGAGAATACATAGGCACATATCAGTAGGATGCAGTCATCTGTTCTTGTAATAATTGCTGTTAAATACTACTTTTCAAGAATTCTTTTATGAGTTAATCAAGGTAATGTCCACACATTGGCCACTTTCCATGAGAGCCTTGCAAGAAACAGTCTTCATTTTATGTCTGCCTCTGTAAAGAGAACTCTGGGTGTTAAAACTGGACATTCCCTACTCCCTACTCCAAGTCAATATTACAAATATAGTTATGAAAAGAAAATTGTGGTCCTTTTGCCAATTCTTTTATTACACTTGAGCTTTCCTGCCATTTGGACCGATTTCCCCTAATCATCAAGCACCAGATCCATGAGCAGAACATAAGCATCCTTGGAGAGACTCATATAGCACTATTCTAGAGTGACATGCTCTGATCATCATGACTCACAAAACTTAGGCATCCCCTGAGGACAAATAAAGCATAAGGAACCCCGGCTAGCTCCAGGGCAATGCTGTAAAGCTGCTTTCTCCTTGTAACAGTATATTCAGTAGACTCACAGATTTACAGTGGAGATTTTTAAGCCTGAACTGCAGAGACCAGATGTACTTGACCAAGTACCTATCAAGGACTCAAGGACCTATCCTTGAGTGAAGAGTCACTTCACCTGAGCCAGAATAACCTCTCAAGCTAGAGTGTGTAAGCCACGCTCATGGTGATGGCTTGAACTCATGGCTCTTGACTGGCAAAATTCTGTCCACTATGCCCCCCAGTATAGCCCAGAAAAAGCAAAAATGTGCATAACTTCACAGGTGGCTCACTTCAGCTGCTGTGCAGTGTGACATGGTCCTTTGAGCTGACTGCAGGTAGGAGGATGCCTCCTATAACACACCGCTGAGGAAACAGGAACTTTTATGTCACATATTTTTCAGCACAATACTGAGAAAGCAAGGATAGCAACTGCAAATAAACAAATCTATCTAAGGGTGAACAAAGCAGTGCAGGCATGACCTGGATTTGTGAACTCTCATCCCAGGTAGCTCCACTCTCATTTCCATGTGCTGACTTAAAGCACCACTTTAGTCCTGGAGTCTATGACTCAAGCCAATTCCAGCCAGAAAAGTGGCATTCTGAAGAAGAAGAAAACCCTTTCAGTTCTTCAAAGGACAGACAATTTTTGAGCTATGTCAAGGCATCACATGTACTTCTTTTTCAGTATGCATCTGTATAGTATTCTCTATATATAATTTTTTTTTAAATTGTACTAATACAATTTAAGAAAAACAAGTCATATCTTGTTAGTTCAATCAAATTTGAGCTTATCTAGTGAATCATCCTTTATCCCCCACCATGTGCATCATCCTTGGTCCTTCTACTCAGGGTCTCTTCGCTGCACATTCTTTTTGAATTGTGAATTCCTATAGTTCTATTTAATGCTTCCCTGATTATGTACTAATGGCCATGCTAGAAAATATCTTTATCAACCATTCTGCCAGTCTTGCTGTATTGTAAATTGTAATCAATATCCAATGTCTTTTTAAATCAACAAGTCACTTTGAGAAAAAAAAATGATTAGTGACTGTTAACAGAAGCTCACTCTAAATACACCAATAAAATGTGAATCCACTCAAAAAATAAGAGCCTGCTACTGAGACTGCTTAATGTAAACATTAATGATGACATAATTTTCATCTAAATTGGAAGACTTTCAATAACAAAACAAATACAACATAAAATTAAGGTGTCCCAGCTAAACAACCACTTTGAGCAACCAAACTTTAAATTTCTTCAAAGAACAAAGTCAAGATAATTTGAAGAAAAATAATTTTAAAAAAAATCTATAGAACTAGGCTGACAAATAAAAATTATATTCTTATTCATTAATTCTTTATGAACCAAATCCCAAGACAGTCCTTATTTTATTTCATCCCAAACTTAGAACACCTTATGGGTCATCTGGATCATTCCATTTGGAGTTTTTAACATTACTACTATATATCATCTTTAGTTCCAATAAAATAATGTGTAAACTGAGCATCACCTTATAATTCTGGTGTGCAAGTTTTCACACATAAATTTTAAATGATTTAATTTTAATTGAATGTAAATTATTTAAAATGGTTTTTTCCTAAAACAAGTTTAATTTGGCCCTTGATAATAAAGGGTTGAGATGGCATGTTTTAATCACCACATGATAGTTTGTCACTCTTTCCAAGTATAGAACATTAACACCCATTGAACAAATTCGCTTTTTCTGCCAAAGTACTCAGCAGTGCTAAGAACTGCCACCGTGTTTTTAATAAGGGATTTTTTAACTACCATAGTCAAAAATAACAAATATTTTAAAAATTGAAAGATATTTTATTTTCAAATTGTTTCCCAACGCAGTGGTCACAGTGGTAGTGTTCTGTTTAATTATATATTTTTTTCTGCAGTAGTGGGACTGACACATTATTTGTAATAGATATAAAATAGTTTAGGAGTTGATGTTACTTGTCTTTCCTGTGAACAATTCTCGGTATCAAAAGTGTTGTGAGGGATTTTTAAAACAACTTATAAATTAAACTGCCTAAATTGTTAGCCTTGTATACTATTTACTTACTTTATTTTTTACTTCAAGTGTTTTGATTTGATGTTAGTAGACAATTCAATGCAACAAAGCTGTTCAAACTTGCAGGTAATAAGTCTTTCAGTATTTATGTTTCATCCTTGTCTTTCCTGACTAAATTCTGTCAGAAATAACATCTGAATTAAAGGGAAAGAAGTAGATGAGGGGAAAAGGAAACAGCAGAGAAGAGTGTTAAAATTTCTTTCATTCCTGAGGTACTATTTGACCTATGAACTTATTTTTCTCATACTTGCCAAAAAATTCATATTAAATTTTTAAATAATAATAATACCATATGCTACATATATTTTAATTAGACTGCTGACCAATTTTAATTTTTCTGTTAATTCCTATTGCTATCTAATATTGGCTGGAAATTATTTTAGTACTGTTTTAGAGCAGTATTTTCAAACATGACTACATTTAACTTCAGCGTCCAGAAAAAGCCAAGGAGATAAATGGGAGAAAGGTATAACCAGCAAA
The DNA here is from genome assembly GCA_009812075.1 of Sialia sialis. Lineage (NCBI taxonomy): Eukaryota > Metazoa > Chordata > Aves > Passeriformes > Turdidae > Sialia > Sialia sialis. The sequence goes on along the minus strand of VRYO01002772.1, from coordinate 53,913,651 downwards.
ACCAACCTGGGCTTAATCTGCATGAAAGATTAAATTTCTTTTCATAAGGTAAAAAGAATTAGAAATTCAAATTTAAAAAAACAACAAAACAAAACAATAAACAACCCTAATAAAGTAAACCCTGTATAGAGTATCTAAGTTGGGTTTTTTCCCTGTCTTTATTTGCATAATCCGGTGAAAAATGGCATAATATGCAACTCCTTGCATTACTCTAGCTGCAATAATGCAAAGTATGTTCACAACAAATAGACCAACTTTCAAACAAGTCAGGTGGAAAATATCTTTTTCCAAGGAAGGAAGAAAAGGAAAAAAAATAAAAGGAAAAAGCTCCATGCCCCATGGTGGCTGCCTTTGTGTGCTCACCACCTTCATTTCAGCTCTGTGATGCAGCCCAACAATCACCCATCCTTTTGGGTCACCTCCATTAACTTCCCTGCAGCAGGAAGTCTTCATTTATTCATGGCCTTAACATCTGGCCCACTTGGGGAAGCCACCTAGAGCATCCTCTTGAAGGGGGACTGCTTCGACTAAGTTTCTTAGTACTGGGGAGGGGCAATTTTGTGCCTCCTATGTTCCTGCCTCCAACTCTTGGCATTCAGTTCAGGCAGGAAATCAGTTTTTAGTTGCTGCCAAACTGGAACCTCACACAGCAATAAGTTCACAGTGCCATCCAGAACCTTCTAATAAAGCAAATCTTGAGCACCTCTTCATAGTTACTGAGCAATGAAACACCAGGCCAGAATTAAAGGGTGCTTCTGAAAATAGTTTGAATGTGAATCAGAGGATATTTCAGCAGATCCAATGGAGTAATTACAGGGTAGGAAGAACAAACAGACTGTAATAGATAAGTGAGACAGGCAATCATAGACAAACTGTTTACTTCCCTGCTGATGGATGAATAGAGCAAAGGGTCACCTAGGTGTTTTTTTATTTAACTTTTTTTTTTTTTTTTCTGGCAGATTTATTCTTGAAATCAGACTTAGCAGACAAGATCAGATTAAGCACTTTTTTTCATTGTGAAACAGGTCTGTGGAAGTCTTCAACCACTATGCAAAATAGTTTTTATTATGGAAAGATAGTAATTATGTCCCATTTATAAAAGAAAGATGAGAGACAGGGTTAACTAAACCTATCCCACAGTCAAATTGAGCTGGGGCAGCAAGACCTTCCAATTCTTAAACATGTTGTAAGCAGGGTCAAAACATCTGCCTTTGCTAGGCTGCAATCAAGTGTTAAGAAAAAACCCTCGACTGAAGTTCCCAGAAACTGTGAATCTTGGACTCATTACGCCTTTTGTGACCACTGACAAACCAGCTTGATAAAGGCATGATCCTACTAGGCAGGAAGTTTGAAACGCAGATAGTCGTTTTATGACTTCATCTTATGTCAACAGGGACATATTTGGACACAAGCAATAAACCAAAATTTTCTGTGACTGTTTCTTTCATTTGAATGATGACATTTTCATGTACATTCCTTCAGTGTATTTTCGACTTATTAACTCTTAAGATCTTCAAACTTCAAAACTGCTTAGCACTAGTAAGGAAGTTTAACCCTCTGCTTTCTCTGCTAACCTTTTTTAACCCACTCAACTTCCAACAGGAAATGCCCAAATGTGCACCACACACTCCACAGAGAAACCTGGGAACAATCACTGCAACCAGTTAGCATATATGCAATAGCAAAAGCCAATTCTCCTAGTAGTTTGAGAGGTTAAAGAAATCTGAGAAACACAAAGTAACCTGGGGCAGATGGACTGATTTTGTGCTAATGAGGTAGGCAGAACTTAATTAACAGATTTTCCTTAAAAGACAATACACAATAATTTTTTTTCTGTGCTTGTTTTATTCCTCATGTAAACTGGAGACCTTTATTAGAAGAAAAAGAAAAAGAAAAAGAAAAAGAAAAAGAAAAAGAAAAAGAAAAAGAAAAAGAACACCAAAGGGAAAAATTAAAAAAAAGAAAAAATAAACAGGGTAAAATTATACTTTTAATTTAAAAAATGGCACAATAAATCCCTTTACTTTCATAAGCCACCTCTCCTCACGTCAAAAATTATTTTTAACTGTTCCTAATTTTTTGTCAAATGAGTCAGATAATTAAGCATTATTTTAACAGAAGTTAATCTCTGCTTCTGATTTTTTTTGTCTTGTCACATAGACATACTTTGACTTCATGTGTATGACAACCCTGAGCAACTCTGAAGACAGCCCTCGTTCAGCAGGAGGCCAGACAGGCCAATCTTCCAAAATCATTCTCTGATCCTATTCTGATAAACTGGCTATGAACCAGACCATTCTTTCTATTTTCACCATTTATCTAATGCTGCTGAAAAAGATGGCAAAAAAGATGGCAAAAAAAGATCTCTAGACAAGGCTTACTTTGTGCCACAAAAATATATTATTGGGTATTTATAACAAAAGGTATATAGAAAAAGGGATTTGCTTCAGAGGAGTTTCTGACTCATGTATACATTTTTCCATTCTTCTCCTGCCAATATTTCTGCTTGATCATCAGAACCAGCGTTTTATACAAAAAAAAGAAACAAAAAAACCCAAAAAAGCAAAAAACCAAAAACAAACAAACAAAAAACCCACCAAATCCAAAACAAAACAAAAACAAAAAAACAATAAAAACATACACACAAAACCAACCAACCAAACAAACAAAAACAACAAGAAAACCCAACTGAACAACTGATTAATTCTGATATATGACAGATTCCTGGTGGGGAGTATAACTGCATGTATACATCTGAATTTCAGAAAGAAGAACTAAAATTCTTTTTCTGATTGTGAAGTTTAGTTTGCCCATGATGTTGAGTGCGTGACACAGTCAAAATCATGACACAAAGACAGCTACTCTCAACAGCATGAGAAGAGCCTGAAAATTGTATCTCAGCACAGCTCACGGTAATATTGTGGAGGTTTAATTTTCCTAACCCTGTCATTTCTGCTGTCTGAAGACCAATTACCAATGTACCCTTTGCTACTTGCACCTAATTCTTTTTAGCATGTGCTAGTTTTACTGTGACCTCTATAAACACTGCAGGCAAAGAAACTGAAGTTTTGCAGGCAGGCAGAGCAACAAAGTAAAATGACTGTTGTTTTTAATAGATATTAACAGCTGTATTGATTCCTATCTACTTCCTCTTCATTTCATCCTCTATGATGAAATCCTCCCTTTCATCCTCTGATTAAATCCTCCTGATCATCCTGTAGGATGAACAGTTGCCTCTAGGCATCCACTATAAAATTTGCTCCAATATCAGTGTTTCTGTCAATTCCCTGCTCATTTACCAACTGCACAATTGTTTATGAGATTCTGTGGACCGATTCTCATTACTCAGGAACCAAAAAATACGTCTTGAAATTCTGTGGCAATACTAGCTTAAAATGTTTACAGGCCCACAAACCTATTCAGCAGACTGTACAGCTCTTCATCACTTTTCCTTCCCCAGGATTTGTAAATCAGAGAGCATTCTTACACCATTTGCAAAACAGCAAATGTGATCAAATTTCCCAGTCATACGAAAACACAGGTGGAAATAAATTTGGGGGAAAACATACAATTCAAGAGTTGAACTGATAGAAATGGTGTGCAGTATACTCTCTTCAGAGAGCTTTCTGTAGCACATCCTACTATTATGTTTGGAAGTTAGTAGAAAAGATTAACTGACATCTTTACACATCACTAGAACAACATCTTGAAAAGAAGAAAAAAAACCAAGTGGTTTCAAGATTCATTTGCAGACCAAGGAACTCCTGACAGACTAATCTTGCTGCATTGCCTCTTGAATCTGGTTGGAAGCCAGATATGCCAAAGTGTACACTTGGTCAACCTACACGCTGTAGCAACAGAAAAATGCATGCAAGAACAGCAGAACAGATGGCCCTTAGAGGCATTAAAGATTCCTATATTCCACTTACAAATCAAGGAATCTTTGTTTTTAAGGTTTGCAGCTCAAAATAACAACAACAAAAAAAAATCAGTCAAGTCTGACTTCACTGATTTGTCTCTATAGAAACCAGAAGAAAGACTCTTAGCTTTCACATGGTGATACTCTGCTCATCAAGTCACTCCACTGCATTCAGACTGCATCTGGTTTAGTTCTCAAACTTGTAAGTTTCAAAAGCTATGGTGCAAGTATTACTTTTAAAAGCTTATTTGACACGTTCCAGCATTTTGGGTGGGGAATGAAAAAAAAACTTAATTTCAACTGCATTTCTTTAAAGCACTACCTTGGAAGAATCCAATACCGGGGAGAAGGAATTAAGATATTGAACTATGCTTAGTTCGTTGCCCATTTTATTTTAATGTCAAAACATATAATGCCAATACAATATTTTTCAACACAGCAGTCAAACAAATAATCTTTTTTGGCTCTCTCTTTTATTTCTAGAAGAAATAAATCTTGCTTATCCAAATGTCTAAAATAGAATTTCCCTGCCTAGCTGTTTGCCTAGAAAGGCATTAGTATTTCCCTATTGATTTTTGGCATCTGTCAGTTTAGTCTCTCTTTTCTATACCGTATGCACAATGTCTTCAGGCATTTGTCTCCTCCATTTGCAGGCAGAATGAAACCACTGAGTTAGGAATTTTGTGAATGTTACCATCACAAAATTAAGTTTCTGTTTAAAAACTGTTGCTGCTATGACAGACCTACATTTTTCTGTTCTGAGGAACACTTTGTACTGCAAGAGGTTTCATACACATTCCAGCTGCCACTTGTACATGAAGTTTTTACATTTGTTTCCAGCCTCTGATCTTTTTCTTCTCACTTTCACCACATTAAATTTTCTATGTGCATTTTGATTCTTTTTCAGCCAAGCAGTAAGACACAGCAGAGTGGAGCTCTTGGCTTCTGATGCTTACCAGAAGGTGTTAGAAGGTATATAGCCAATGTAACGCTCAGTCTGATCCATTTTTGAGAAAGGATTTAAAAATTCAAACTGACAGTTCAGATAGAAACAAGAGCTTGAGGTTTTGAAACACCTATGGCTACAAAAAACAAACAAACAAAAAAAACCCCAAACAAACAAACAAGCAAACAAACAAAAAAAGAAACCCACCCAAAAAAAACTTTGCTTAAGGAAAGCAAAGATGTATTATAAAGGTGTCAAGTAGATGACCAAATGAAATTTTAGCTTTTAGGTAAGAAAGCAACTCTGTATGTAGGACATTAAAGTACGCACTAAATTAGCAAACTATATGACTCACTGAAAGACATTTAAAACCACTTATGTGACTCACATGGGGAGAAAAGACAGATCAAGAGGGTACAGTGGGAATGTGTGCTATGTGAAGAAAATTGGACTCCTCAACATCAGCTTCCGTCACTGCACTGGTGAGATGACAATTCTGTCACAGATGGAGCAGCATCATCTATTAAAAGTACTGCTTTTCTCCTGAGGTTAACCTAACACAAAATTTAATCACCACAAAGTTATTTGGTTTTATAGAGTACACAGGCCAGAAATGCAGGTGCTTCCCTTACAGCACTTTCTGAAGTCATTGCTTCTCAGCAGCAACAGCTGAATGACACAGTATCAGCCAGACCAAAACACAACTCCATGAAGGGCTTGACCAAAGGGATGTGGGGAACACTGGGCGAAAGGAGAAGTTAGGCAGTAATGTTTTCACATTCATTGGATACAGGAGAAAAGAGAAGACTGGGGAAGCTTTCTGTGTGGGTGGAATTCCCCATTTCCTTCCTACAAATGTGCACAAGTGTGATGAATACCATATGCCTAGGGAATGCAGGAAGATCAAGAGAATGAAAGAAGGAAGAAGAAATATTCATCCAGAGCGGTGCTGTATGCTGTGTATATAGAATTATCCTGTGTATACATGGGTGATTTAGTGAAGAAGGGAATAGTAGGGGCGATTTCCCAATGACCAGTGATATGAAAGAAATCATGTTGATGGAATGGAAGTGTTATCCCCCAACAATGGCAAAATCTTTTGACTTGTTATAAATCTAAGTAATGTTTTCAGCTATCAATACACAGTTCAGCTCATTGCTGTCCAAGAATAATTAACTTTCTAGAAGGTATAATTTTGCATTGAGATGAAAAAAAAAAAAGGCAATATACTACTACTTGCCTCCTCTATTTCATTTTCTGACAAAACATTTTTACCTATTTGCTTCCAAAGAAAAATGCAGACAGATGTGGTTCCTGTTTAAGTAGAAAATACATTATTTGCTGTTGAATGGATCCAACAAGAATTAGGAACTTCTAGAATATAATTTTTAACATGGTCTATATTGGTCTATGTCAAACTGTGGGGTAGTCATTCACCTTCACTTAGTGTTTTGTTCATTTTACCATAAGGTCAGAAGTTGACTAAGAATCCATTTGTTGAAATTAAGCTAATTTTAAAAAATATAAATGTTTCTGTTCAATGTTTTGACTGTTATTTTCCATCAAATTGCAAGGATTGGACAAAATATGTTTTCCATGACTCTGAGCTTGTTAGAGAAGTCCATCCCACCACTTGTGTCTAGAAACAGTAATTTATGCCTTTCTATTGAAAAGCCTACATTTCAAAAAAGCAAACTTGTTCTCAGAATCATTCCTACTTAGAGATTCCACAGTGGTCATTTAAAAAGGTGCTTCTTTAAAAACTTGAAACACACTCATATTTTGTAAAGTATTATAAACACTGCAGAAAATTAAAGTTCCTAGTATTCATAGATTAAAATCAATGGATGTTAATAATTTTTTTTAAATTATTACCTTAAGAAACATTAGCATGACAATAACTATGTTTATACTACCACAGATCCTCCTCATTAAGGCAGAGCATCTAACCAAGAATTGGTGTCACAGCAGCATCAAATAAAATTAGCCTCAATCAGACCTCTGGAAGAGATCACCTGGTCCACTTCTTTGTCTGGACTCACAAACAAGAGTGCATTGATCCTTCCTGACTTGTCCAACCTGTTCTTAAACCCCCAGCCACAGTGATTCCACAGTCTCCCTGAGACAAGATTTTACTATGGTCAAAACCATTCCATCTCTTGGGAATAAGATGCACAATGAATAGATTGTTTGGAGAAACTAAAATAAACTGTAAAATTTCAGTGTGCTGTGCCTATCTCAGGGAGGAGAAAGGGGTGAAGCAAGTAGAAATGACAATACATGAGTGTGCACCTGATTAATGGCTATTTTAAAGTTCCTGTGTTTTAGATTCATATCCTAACAAGCCCCCCTACAACTGAGCAACACCTTCAAGAATAAAGCATGAGCTAAGACAGAGTGTTTGACAACAGACAACTTTGGTTAATTTCTACAAAGTCTGTGAATACCCAAGGCAGTTCAGCTCCTCTGGAAGGCATTCCTCCTTTAAGATTCGTGGGACACAAGAGCAGAGGTTATTGGTTGCAAACGGAGCCAACAGGGAGTGTAAACAGAGCCAAGGTGGATCTGACTTCCACCCAGGTCCTCATGGAAACAACAGTTCTTTGATGAGCCAGAAGAATGGATTAGGACAACTGTGAGGAGCAGTGCCAAGGAACTGAACCAGATAGAGACCACCCAAAGAGCAGGAAAGACTCTGTCAAGAGGGAATGGAATTAGCCAAACAAATTGGCAATTGCATATAACCAAAATGTTGAGAGTGGGGGTGGCAGTCACGACTCATGCAGGAAAATATGGAGGAAAAGCCAAAACAACACCTGAAATGCAAATATACAGAGAACTGGAAGCCCGTGAAAGGCCAGAGGAATTATGATCTTGTTTTGAAAGAGCTTAATACATGATATTCCAGACAGAGTAATATTATTTTAAAAACCTCTTAGTTCCTTTGATAGGAACTAACCCATGAAATAAAAAGAAGTCAGTGGTCACTGTACCATTTAAATATTATCCTTCAAGATATTATCCATCAAGAACTTAATTCAGAAATTCTCATGTGAGATGACCTTTTGAAACCACCTACAGAGAAATCATGTTGCATTTTCCGGACAATATCTGTAAATAAAAGCTTTTCTAACCTGTATTTATGTGTATCTGACATACATTTAAAGCAGTTTACACATTAAAATGGAATTTTAATACAAAAGCTTTAGGATGGTGAGAGGAGAGGGGGTTAAGACTTGTCCTGCTCATCCAATTACAAAACCTTAATTTTATTATGACTTTCCATACCAACAGACCATTTAATAAATGGGATGGATCTCTCAGTGTAAACAATTCCTTCATTTATACAACTGAGTCTAAATCTTGGAAAGAATGATTTTCATTTATCAGAATGTTTTTTCACAGAACTCTCATTCCTGCTAAGTCCAAGTCTGACAGTCTAGAGAAGAACTATTTTGGTCAATGTCCTGTCAAATTACCACTAAGTAACGTACAACTCTTTAAAGTAGCACAATACGCAGAAAAAAAACCAAAATAGAAAATCATGCAAAATGCTGTCAAGCTTAAAAGCATTCAAAACTTTGGAGATGTCATTGTTATTATTGTTTTACCATTACCACTTGCAGGTAAATGACAGGGTCTATATTTTGCTGTTGTAATTTTGTCTGCTATTACCCAGATATTTTTGGCCAAAGAAGGTCCAGAATTGCTGAGAGACCAATTCTCTGTTGGCATAACTTTATTGATTTCATTAGATTTCATTTATTGATTTCATAGACTTCATTAAACCAACTAAATGTTGGTTTCTGTTTAGCTTTGAGGGGAAAAAAAACAACGACAAACAAACAAACAAACAAACAAAAACTAACAAAAAATAAATAAATTTTAAAAAACAAAACAAAACAACAACAACAACAACAACAAAACAAAACCAGCCACACCATCTGTTTTTATTAAAGCATATTTTTAACCTGAAAAGTAGAGATGAGTGACAGGATCCACTCTTAAATCTTAACAAAGTACGTGACTGGGGTTTGGTAATTTTGCCAATCCCATCTCCAATAATTTTTCATTCTACTTTTGTATCATATACACAAAGTTTGTAGGAAGTTAAATATTTAAAATATTTAAAATATTTAAATCTTGAAGAGGCAATTATTTTTTATTGTGATCTAGAAATCTAAGCCATATTTAAATCTGTTTGTTTATGACCAATGCCAATGATATGTTCTAACATTTCTCTGCTATGCTTCAATTAATTAAGAGGCCTTGTGGGAAAATAAAGACAGTAAGAAATGTTCCAGTACTTTTCACTGTAGGATGATCCCTAACACCCTGTGAATGTGAAACTAATATGTTCTAGAAAGATAAAAAAGTTCCCTGTATCTGGGTTTGCTGGATGAAAGGATTTCCACAAATGCCAATTGCAGCCAAACTCACATAAATAGAAAGTAGCTGTACCCACTGCAATAGCTTCTACATTCTCCATTCCCATCCAGAGAAACTGGATGTAGGTGATGGGCAATCTTCCTTCAGTGATAGATGGCACCTAGATCTCTACCTAAGCACAGCCTGGGAGCTGTGCTTCATTATATTTGCTGTGTCTCTGATGAGGATTAGGTGTGGCTTGAAACAGAAGTGAGAATGAAAAAATTATTTGAAAAGAAAATCAGAAGTACCAGTGCAACAACAGTACTTCAATGAAGAGCTTCAAGACCATTTTCTGATTTAAAAGATATTTCTTACTGGCTATCTGCTTCCCATAGAATCTACCTGACTACAAAGGCACCAGAAAAAAAATCTAAATAAATTTGTAATACTCACTTCTGTGATTCTGTAATAGAAGGTCTCAGACCTACCTCTGCATGTTAGACTACAGATGTACAATTTATTCACTGTCACTATTCCCTCCAGTTTAAAAACTGAGAAAAGAATGAATTTATCAAGACAATTAGGGTAAAAGTGTGCTATGTTCCATGAGACATCATAAGTGGTTTTTTCATTTAAAGTATGCAGTGATTAAAAGGCACAATTCTGCAAAAGCATTCAGGAGAACCACAGTGCAATATGTTCTTATATGACTTTTCATCATGGCATCACCACCACCCAGTATGATTTGCTTCTTCTGCAGGTATGCTCCTGAGATGAAATTGGTTGACCTCCTCCGTTTCAGTTCTTTCCTGTTCCTAAAGAGAGAGGTCTGAACTTCACCTGTAATCTTCAAAGCATGACTTTACAAACCACTCTTTTGAGGATTGTGGTCTGAAACACAATCCACCAGGCATGTCACTGCATCTACAGTTCTCTGTGGGATTGACCTGCTACAAATTAACCTCCTACTCGTATGTGGAACATTTTTAAGCTGTAAACACACTGAGTGTTTTCATAAAACCAAGCTGCTGTCACTTCCAAAAATACACAGAGAAATCAACAATTATTGCACACCTAATGCACAGAACTAATGGTAGTTCTTAGGAAAAAGCATACATGACTATTTTTTGTAGGAAATAGTATGTTTAGGACCAAAATATGAAACTTAAAATGTGATTTTGACATAGCCTTAACTGATAGTTTTAATACTAACAGATTTTATTCTTACACCTTATAGAGACTTGATGGTTTGAGAGTCCCTAGGAAGGACTCAGATACTTGGGCTCTCTTCTGAGTCTCATTATCAGCCTTAGATGATCAGGAGGTATATCCTCAACTTCCCCTCTCTTCAGTATCAGAAGAAAAACACATGCTTTCTAGTAATTTTTTGCTAGAACTGTGAAGAAAGGTGGATATGAGAACTGGATGCTGCGATCATCACAGCTCAGTTCCATATACCAGGCACGTTCCCCACATCTGAAGTGGGACTTGCATTTTTGGGAGGAACCACATTATTCACAGGAGATACAGATATAGAAATGGTTTGGATTATGTACATTTAGCTCTTGTTCACAGAATACCATTCATTATTCATCTCTTAAAAAGTGCCTGCATCTTCATAAGCTCAAAGACATTCAAATCACATACCAACTCTACTTGTATCCAATAATTTCCAAAGGAATAAGGATAGACAAAAAATGAGTCTGGATGTTTCAAGAAGTGGAGAAGAGCAGGGTTTTCTGAGGCTATTTTTTCGGATTCTGAGACTCAATGAGCTTGAGTTTTGCAAGTATCCAATTACAGTAATTTCATAAATATAAGGCACACTGGATTATAAGGCGCACTTCCATATTGTCGGCAAATTTACAAAATTTGTCCATATATAAGGTGCACCAGACTACAAGGCACACTTTTTTTTTGTAACGAGGATCCACACGCAACAAAGTACAGTAATTTCACAATTATAAGCCACACCTCATTATAAGCCGCACATCCTGGTAGCCGGGCAGACCACAGGATTTGTCCATATATAAGCTGCACCTGAATATAAGCCACACTTTTTTTTTTTTCCCTAAAGCCAGGATCTATGTGTAACAAAGTAGCAAATTAGTAACAGAATTGCTGCCAGCTGGGTTTGGTGTCAGGTACTCAAGTTGCAACAGCTTTCATAGACCAGTGGAGACTTTAAAGGCAGCCCCAGGCACCCTCCCTGGCCGGCTCTCACTTCCAGATTGGCATTTCACTGAGATTTGTCCATAAATAAGCCGCACCTGAATATAAGCCGCACCACTGGGGTAGGCTGGATTCTTCAATGAAAAAGGTGCGGCTTATATTCGTGAAATTACTGTAACAAATTCGTAACAGAATCGCATGATCGCGGGGTTTACTTGCAGGTGCTCAATATGCAAATATTTTTAAGGATCGGCGTAGCCTTTAAACACAGCCTCAGGTGCCCTCCCCGTGCCATGGGCCCCAGCACTCCTGTCCCCAGTGCCGGCTGCCACAGCTGCCCTTGCGGCAGCTGCCGCTGAGGCTCACACTTCCGGGTTGGCAAATTTCCAAACTTTGTCCATATATAAGGCACACCAGATTATAAGGCGCACTTCCGGCTTTCGATCAAAATTTTAGTCAAAAGGGTGTGCCTTATAGTCATGAAATTACTTTACTTTCTTCAAAATATTGCTTAAAACACATAGAGTAAGGAAATGGGATACCAAGAAACCTGTGTTACCTGACACTGCTGTGTTACCAAACTGTTTGCCATGTGCAAATGAATGGAATAAGGCAAATGATTAACACTTTATCTTGCTTTAAGGAGGTTACCAAGTTTGTAAACTAAACCATTTCAAATATCAGGAAGCAACCATTTTCCTCCAGTTGCTGTATAAGTTAATTGGAGAAAACCATGATGAATATAAAATTGAAAGATGTATAATAGTGCAAATGCACAGGATTCTTCAGCAAAGGTAGGTAGATTTAGCCTTTCTTAGCTGTAAACCACACAGCTTCATGATTTAAATAACTTTAATGCAGACTTTCAATTAAATAGGAAATGATATGCAGAACAGGAAAAAATACTTAAATGAACTATTTTTACATTCAGTAGCCTCTAACTGTGGATTGTAAAAGCTAACATCCCCAATATTTAAAAGAACAAACACCACCTTGTTGAAAAGATTGAACAGGACTGCTGGAGGCACACAGGAAAAAAGCATGCCTGAGAAAGGTAGGCTTTGGCAGTCTCTTTGGGGCATGGGAGGATTCTCCCCTCAGCTCACTCACTGTCTCCCCTGCCCAGAATTGCTCCCAGGAGCAAAACACTGTGACCAGGTGCTCTAGTCACAGCATCTGCTGCTGCATGGAACTGCCAAGGCAACAGCATTCAGCTGTGATGTTTTCCAAACCACAAAGTTCATACTCAGCTCACTCCTGACAGTGTCAGAGCTGGCACTGCCAGTGACCTTCCCCATAAAAATGACTCCAAAAGCTATGATATGACTCCAAAAGCTCTGACTGCCATGAAGGTGTCCCAGATTATACCACTGATGCTATTCAGGTGGACAGGCAGAAGGGCAAAGCAGCTCTTTCAAAAAGGGGACAGGTGCAACTCTATTTAAAGTTATCTTGAATCTTTATTCTTCTACATAAAAGAATATGGTCGTGCAACTGCTCAAGTTGGTGTTCCAGCCCACTCACCATGTAGAAAATGTACACAAACCCCTACCTGCATAAATTACTCCCTCCATTGCTAAGAAATTAAGCTTTCAAATAACCTTTAAAAATAGTGTTTGAAAAAATAGGGTTTTTCCCCTTCATAGTCCCTCCCTCTCCAAAGGAAATTCGAATCCAGCAATACAACTGTGGTAAACCATAAACACACCATAACATGACCTCAACCACCACACCCTCCAGTTAAAACACTCATAAGTTCTTGTACCACATATACACTATAGGGTCCTTCTTTGCATGGCCAAAGTCAATCTCCAGTACATTTTAGGCACAAATTGCCCTTTTATATGGACACTAGCAATGTGTCATTTCCTCTCAGAAAATCTCATGTGAACATTTTTAATCAGTGACATGTTCTTTTTCAAGACAAACTACTTCGGAACACTAACACTGAAAGGTCTACAGTGCCATAACTGATGACTGAATTCCTTGACAGGACCACCTACCAACAATAAAACTTTTATAAACATAAAAAATTATACCAAGACAGCCAGTTTGTCCAAAAAAACCATCTCAAGAACACATACTGAAACCTATCCACTAATAAAGCAGGTAAAATAATCAGTTAAAAATAAACAGTTCTGTAACAGCAAATACACAATCTACTTTCTAGTCACCATATCTTTTTCGTAATAAGATACTGAAACACAAATGTTAATAGAAGGACACAGTCTATGTAAGCCATATTTCACACAGAGCATTCTTTCAAAAAATGAAAATATACTTCAGTTCATTTTCAGCCTGTGAGGAGCATAAAAATTCAAACACTCTTCAGAACAGTCATTTGCATTGACAAAAGTTGCACAAAGGTGGTTTTTTTCCTCTGCAATGGATAAGCATGTTATCCCAGACTACAGAAGGACAAAAGGTAAAGGAGATGCTGCTCCCCATCTGGTTTTGCTGTTGGTGCCAGCTTTGAGAGGCGCTGTAAAAGACTTTTGCTTCCATGTGTCCAACACACTCACTTTTACTTTTTAAACTAACACCTATTCTCCATCAGTCTACAGATATAGGTGCTTAAAATGAGGGCTAAGCAACTAAGTATAATTTAATACATTACTTTTAAAATGTTTCCCTTCCATTAATCTCCCCTGCAGTTCTTGTGTCTAAGCCTCCTCCTGCCTCACTCACCACTATGAACTCACACCCTGCATTTGGAACTACAGCAATTGTCGATGTATCAAAGGCTGCTTGATTTTACCTGGATTAGGTAGTAACAGCACAAAGTGGAGGATAATACAGGCTTTAGCGGGTGCTTTTTTTGTCTGCTGGGACCTCAAGCACTTAGTAAGGCAATGAACCTGCAATGAGGCCTATGCTATCACGATTTCACTTCTACTAGAACCTGTTTTGAGATGAATATGGATGCTATTATCACACCTACACACCCCTGCTCTGGGAGGAAATGTCACAAAATGCCAAGTTCTGAAGTCCGGACTGCAGCAAACTAGGTCAGAGCAGAACTGCAATCTCCATTTTCATCAGTAGCCTCCTGCCCTATTTTTAACTTGGTCTTTTAAGGAGGCTCTGTCTCCTATGGCCACGTGCCACAGCTGAATCTTTGCAAACATGGCCTCTGACAGAGAAGAGACTTATGCCTGTTCTCAAAATCCAGGGCTTTGAATTTCACTTTGGATCAAATGGCAATCAATGCAGGTCACAGGCTGACCTTTCTTCACACTTCTAGCAAGAAATGCTGCTCAATGAACAATCAGCATGTCAGACCTCCTTTCAGTATGAATACAAAAGCACAGTTGTTAGAGCCTTTCCAGCTCAACTTCGATAGCTCTGCCTAAAGATACTATTCAGCTTCGGTGCAAAAAGCACTCCTCAGCTCAAAATGTCCTCCAAATTTCATCTTCAAATTCCTAACTCTCTCACATTGGTACCATACATCCAATAAACTTCCATGGGTGCATAGCTACATATTACATTAATACTTCAATTTGGACTTATCTTGTTATTTCTCCATCTACTCCTTGTCAATTTAATTTTTCCTTTGTGTTCTCTACACAGTTTGAAACCTTACAGGTCAGAAAATATATCCTTTGTCCTTCATGTTTTGTATGATAACACCTCTGGCTGTGAAAACCTACAACTAACACCAGCATTATATTGCTGAACTAGTCTTAAAATAGGTATAGCACAGAAACAGAAAAATCTTTCATTGGCCTGAAAAGCAGCAAGTTCCACAGCAACTGCTTACGGAAAATCACACTGTGCCACCATTTTTCAGTAGGTATAACAGGTACTTCAGTTTGGAAGGAAAATGGTTTATAAAATCTTAATAATTATGAAAAAAACAGAAATAACTAATACAGTTCTGAGCAAAGACAAACCTTCTTCATATGATGCTGTCTATGTCATCACCAAATTGTATCTGTCTTTTGATCTCAGCAACTACAAGCACTGCAATCATACTGTCACATGTCCCAGCTGGCAGTTCTTGTGATGTATTCTCTAAGAACATTTGAAGTATTCCCACTTCAATTGGCCAAGGAAGTTTCAGTTTATGCTTAATTTAGTTTTTCTGTCTTCATTAACCACAGACACAGAAAAAAAGATTAAATTTAAAAAAAAAAAAACAACAACTAAATAAACAAAACCCCAAAAGAAACAAAACCCCAAGCAAATAAACAAACAAAACCCACAAAAAAAATTGCTAAAATTGATTTTCCACTATACTGCAAAAACTCCACAGAAAAATAGGTATTAAGGAGTGATGTGACAGGAATTAGTCCTGTATTCCACTTTCCCTCACACACAGTATGGTCTCCATTTATGCTAAGAAAGCCTGAGGCAATACGCAACTGTCTGAGGTCAGAACTACAATCTGCAAATAAACAGCAACAAGTATATTCCCTGCTCTGAATGAAGCATCAATCCTTTGGGGATTTGATTGTTTTTTATTAAGTCTTCCTCCTCTTAGCTCATCTCTTTGAAGATCAGCAACAAAAGATAAAATAAAGATGTCCCTGACATTGCAAAGAGAATGACAGGACAGCATCTACTCGATTTCCTCTACATCCCATGATATATTAAGCAAATAAAAAGGCCACAGAGGAGCACAGGAGACTCAGTGACTCACACAGCAGCCCTTGGTTCTTCTCTTCTTTGTTTCTGACTCCATGAGAGATCACCTGTAACTATATCAATCCCAGTGAGATAATAAGGCAAGAAAATTATTGGAACTTCCTCTAATGCGCCTGGAAACATAATGGGAGAGAAATACAGCAAAGAAGTCTCAAGGGAAAGTAAAAGGACAGAAACATTTAAATCTGCTCTTCTTTATTACTCACGCCATAATCTCTTTCCCATTTTTATAAAAGGTTTATTAGAAAAAGCAAATCAATCAGATGGACATCTGACACCTTCAGGCCATTTCTCTCCAGAATATGATAGTCGAACAACTTGTCCAGAAAGTGCATCTGACACAGAAAGCGTCTTTAAGATAATGAGCTGCATATTGAGCAACAAAATCTTTTGTTTAGCTTGGGACAGGCAAGGGAAGTTGAGTCTGACTTGACTGGCAGGGAAACAGAGCTGTCTTTGGCATTCATGATTCAAACAACTCTGCTTGTCCATCTCTGATTATGAACATCACTGGTTATCAGACATCAGTCACTTGAGAAAGGAATCACTGTAGCAGCTTGAAAAGTACAGTAATTTCACGATTATAAGCCGCACCTGATTATAAGCCGTACATCCGGGTAGCTGGGTAGACCACAGGATTCGTCCACATATAAGCCGCACCCTAATATAAGC
>VRYO01002772.1:53781036-53895921 GCA_009812075.1 Sialia sialis | reverse complement strand
GATAAACTGCACCCGATGATTAGCCACACCCCTGGCGTGGACTCCAATTTTCCATGAAAAAGGTGGGGCTTATAATCGTGAAACTACTGTAACTTGTTTTAAACAGTATTAGTCTGAAATACCATGGCTTTCTAGAGGGATATTGAGAGTGTCTAGAAGTTCTCCATGTGGTACCAGCCAGCAGTTACTGTTGTTGCCTATGTCAGGAGAGATCCACTATTAAAAGGGACAGCAAATGTCAAAATAAAAACATGGAAAATAAAATTAAAGCAGGAAATATAAATAGAAGTGCAGTAAGAAATAACTATCGCACCTAGAGGAAACACAAGTTCATCAAGTCAAAAAATGGTAAAAAAATGCAAAGAAAGAGAAATATGCCATACATTGGAGATCATCCTGGTGATGCAGTGTTAAGAAACATCACTGGATGCAGTTCACTGCATAGTTGGGTAGGGGAAAATATTATGCATACAATACAAAGTCCAGTCTCCTGCCAGTTATCCTAGATCTGACCTTCTTCTCTATGCTCCCTCCCTCCCTTATACACACAATTTCAGTGACTGAAAACATGGGGGGAAAATGATAAGGGCAACAAGTATAGCCTGAAAAGAGGTGTTCACCAACTGGATTCCAGCTCTGAAAGAGTTACCTGGGGCTCTCCTGTAGTGCTGGGCACTCCTGGACAACAAAGTCAGCTGGGTTTTTAGCACAAGTGTTGAAAAGCCCAAACGAAGCAAGCAAAACTCCAGCACCCTTCACAGTTGTTTCCCTCCCCAGGACTTTGTACTGAATTTTGACTACTCTTTTCTTTTTTTTCAGAAGACAGAATTCAAATTATTTCACATCTCAGTGGTAACATGGTAACGCAGCTTTGATACCCCAGCTAGGAGTGATAAAGTGACAAGTAGAGAAAATTGTTTTTAAAAAAACCTTTTAATCACTTAGCATTCACATCTTTGAACTGCTGCATGAACTGCTACCCAAAAGCTAAATATTGTTAAGAGATCTCTTGGCTCTGTTTATTCCGTCAGCACACTTTACCACCAAAGCCGTGACAAAACTTGCAGCCACTGTTAACAGGAACATGATGGTGGAATTTACAGAAGAATATTAAAATTGAAGGAGCTTTCAGTTTCCCTTTACACAATTAATCCAGCAACAACAGTGAGCACTTTGAAATCACACTACCAATCAAAAAATTCATGTTTGGGACAGCAAAGCACTGAAATGCTATGATATTTCTTATGTAGGGGGATTTAACACTGCTAACTGCAGAGTTTATAAATCAGTTTCTCCACAGAACTCTAAAATCACAGGTGCCAAATATAAATATTTTTCTCATAATCTTCATCTTTTCATGTTATTACTGGACTTCCTGGATAAATTTTTGCTAAAATAAGCTTGGTCTTTTTTCCTGCAAAATTTGCCAAACCAACTGCTGGAATGAATTTGTATTGTCCTCTTACTAGAAGAATTTCTTTAACATTCCCATTGACCTAATTGCAGGTTTTTGGCCTGAAAAAATGACACGTTTCTGTGAATCTGGTAAAGCTGTTGAAACAGGGATACTAGAAATGAAGTACCCTTCTGGCCTCTTTCATCAAGCTCCAGGCTGAATCCCCTTAGGAATGTGAGGGCATTTCTTCTCCCCGCTTTTTTCTAAAATCCTATTCTAAGCTGCTAAAAAAAAAAAAAAAAAAAAAAAAAAAGAGAAAAGAAAAAGAAAAAAAGGAAAAGAAAATGAAAATCTGACCAAAATAACCCCAAAAGTTAAGTAAAGACAGCTGGAAAGATGAAAGAGTGGTAATCTTTAGATGTAGACCAAGCGACATGTTCCAACAACTGGCAGGGACTAAATTTTGTCCCAGAGATATATGTTATTAAAGAATACAGTGTCAGTGGGGAAATCCCTGAAACCACAATACAATTGCATTGTTTTAAGTCCTCATTTGGAAAGTATTATCATTACTTAGAGAAAAGGAGAGTTTTCATGTTTATATAGTAAATATGAGTAAGACTTTTTCCTCATAGTAGGTGAAGAAAAAAATAATAACCCCAAGGACAAAACTGATTGTTTGGAGACAGTTTAAAGCCAGGGTGGATATCATTAGGCAAGCAATTCAAATG
Organism: Sialia sialis; assembly: GCA_009812075.1. NCBI lineage: Eukaryota > Metazoa > Chordata > Aves > Passeriformes > Turdidae > Sialia > Sialia sialis. Next base: position 53,893,794 of record VRYO01002772.1, on the reverse strand, counting down.
AAGAAATAGATATAAAAATACCAGCAATATTGCACACTGTGTTAGATTTAAAACACAACTTGCAGAGTCTCCAACCCAAAGCAACTTCTGCTTTTGTCCCTGATGCAGATAAATCTTGCTCTAGGCTAAGTCTCATTTTATGGCAGAAACAGTGCCTGTAACTTGTACCCTTTAATCTGGTAAAATACTTGGATGTGCCCTCAATTCCGTTTACAAACATATTTCAGAGACCCATATATAATGATGTCTCTACTGGATCAGTGTGCTGTGTTCCTGGTTTTAATGTATACTCCTAATTTTCTAAGCTTCTGTCATCATCACATCTTCCTTACCTGCGCAGATTTTCCCGTCGTAGGTCTCGCACACCCAGTCGTGGCACTCACAGAGCGGACCGTAGTATTTGCCAGACTCAGTTACTTGGCAGATGCACACTCCACACTCACACCTGCCTCTGTCATTGCACAGCTTCCCCCCTGGGACGCGGCACCTGAGCTCCGACTCAGCCTGGGACAGACGGCAAGATGCGGGAATACCCAAACCGCTCCTGTGGGGGACAGCAAACAGAATAAGCTGAGGGGCTGCAGCTCAGAGCTGATGAGAGCTTGGCTCATTTGAAACCACCCTCCTGTCATTAGCTTCAGCCAACACCCAGAATATTGTTCTTACCACCACTTCAGCTCTGGTTGCAAATTATTTTAACTTGCCTCAAATCACCCAATTTTCTTCGTTTTCATCAGAAATCTCACTGCTACCCGCAAGAATGCTTATACTTTATTTTGCTTATCTTTTTAACTACATTGGCCTCATCTACTTTCCCATCAGGCATATCTGGTATATATGCATAGACATGTATGGTTTGATTATCCATCACAAAACATTTTGATCTTAATTATTTCAAAAAGTTTAGAGACACCATATACATCCAAACATCTGGGTAACATAACAGGAATATATATCATACAGCACACTTAAGGTTGATTCTAATAAAATATGTTTGCCAAAGTAATCCTTCTGGTTGTCAGACATATATGATCCATGCTTTCAATGGAAAAGGAAATCAAAGTAATCACAGCTTTCCATGCAACACTGTAGGCTGTGCCTATGGTTTCGATAAAGGCAGTAGAATCCAATTCTTTATCTGTAGATTTGCGGCCCTGCCACACAACTGTACCATGCGCTGGAGCACATGGAGATCAGGACTTTCAGGACATACTCAGGGAAAATCACGCTTTGTCTGATCAGGAGCTGAATCATAGGAAAAAAAAACAAAGGACTGCTCAGGCCAGAAACAGGTCTTCACAACACTAGGGAATACTGAAGATGTAGATGAATAGAACCTGCCCTTTTCAGATAGTAGATTTTGCAAGGCTCTGGAGCAAAGCAGCTGCTGGCTCTAGGAGCTAGTGTGTGCTGGCTGTGGTGGAGGTGGAGAGTGAAGGGCAGTGCACAAAGTGCAGCAATAAGCAGGTCTCTGTGGTCAGGTGCCTGCTCCACTCAGGCAGCAGAATTTAGGGGTTTGTCTAAAGAATCATCACTAGCCAGCTGTTCACTGCGTTCAAAGTGTGCATCCTGGGCACCAAATGCACTGCTGCAAATAACTCCGCAGTCTGCACAGACAGCTACCTACTGAGGTTCCCAGTGACCCAGAGCACTTCCCTCAGTGTCACCTCTAAGCAGGCAGAGGAAGAGCCGAGGAACTGCTCCGCCGCTCCCTCCGCAAGCCCAGCTGGCACACTGGTGGCACCTGGAAGGCAGTCGCACCCCCCGAGAGCGGAGCCGCACTTACCGCAGGGCCGGGGGCCCGGCCGGCAGCGCGGGGCCCGGCAGCAGCAGCAGCGCCAGCAGCGCCAGAGCCAGCATGGTTCCAGCTGCGCTCAGCCGCGCCCGGAGCGCTCCTGCAGACGGACGGACGGACGGACGGACAGACCCGCCAGGCACGCGGAGAGCTGCGGGCTGGACAAGCGCGGCTCCAGCGCTGCTCCCCCCGTGCCGCAGCGGCTCTGATTAGCTGCCTGGGAGCGGGATTTGGGCAGCACTCTGGGAAGGAGGCCGGTGCCAAACCCCCAAGTTTACAGTCTAGGCAGGGAAGTAATTAGAAACAGTTGCGCAGCCAGATGGTTTATTTTGATGTTTTAACAGTGGCCCGTTCGCAGATGTGAACGAACTGTCTCATTGTCAAAGTACAGGCACCGTAAATATTTGAGGTATGTGTATCCCCCGTCCTTTGACAGACGGCTGCTTGGGATAATCTGTGGAACTTGTACCGACGAGGAGCCAGGACCAGCGCTGCCCAGCTGCAGCATCCCTGCCTGACCTGCTGGAGCAGCTCCCTGGCGCCTGCCTCCCCAGCTCCGTCCCTTGCCTCCTTCCCCTAAGGTCACCTGCTCGCGTCACAGCGCCGTGCGACACTGCACAGCATGAGTGACTGCACATTAAAAGTGTTGTTAGTTAGCCCTTCCTAAAGCCTTATTAAAACACAGTCCACCACTTCATCTCAGCAGTGGGGATTTTTGAATTGCTTTAAAACTAAGCTAAAAGGAAGGATAGCCTCTCCAAATGAATCAGCTTTGCCAGTTATGGTCACGTGCACTTCTTTCTGCTGTGGAAAAGTTTTTGATCCCTCTGGCTGTCCTGGGAAATTGCTGATTGCCTGATACCTCCCTGGGATGGAAAGCTCTAAAAGAAACAAACTTTGAGCACAAAAAATGGTAAGTTACAGGTGTCCTAGTTGACACACACACATGCATATTTAAAGCAGGAAGCTGACAGAAGAAGCTTTCACTGGTTCTGAAGCCTGTATTGGAGATTAAAGGCCTCTGTAGCTTTCTCAGAATGAAAAACTCTTGTTTTAATTTAATATTAAATATCTAATATACCACAGACTATACTGTTCCAGAAAACATTTTAAGATCTAGTTAAAATTCTGACTCAGAGGCTGCCTTTCCTATGAGTTAAAGTGGGAGTCTTACATTTTACATAGTGAACTCAAGGCTAAAATTCACAGCATTCCTGCTAACATAACTAGTTCTGCTAGTTATATTCTTGCAAAAAAAAAAAAAAAAAAAAGGACATCAAGCATTTGATCCCATATATGACAAAAGAACCTTTAAAGTCTGTTTTCAGTCAAGGACCCGCTTCATTGGAGATAAAACTTAATCGAAAATCCAAAGAGACTGGACAAGATCTGCTCTAGCATAGTTGTAAACATACATTAGTCCCTGAAGATACACAAGTTAAACCCAAATTCCAATGGACTATTAAAACACAAGACTTTTGTCATGGTAAGTTTTCATGAAGCTGTAAAGTGCAAAACTTCACTGTCTACTGATAGTGTACTACCTTCTTTATGACACATAATTTTACCCTAATATACAAGCAAGTAGAATTAGAACGTGAAAAAATCAAAAAGCCCCATATACAGCTATTGAATACCAAATCTATTTCTTACCATTTTTGCTGTCTTTTATAGTATATTTCGTATTGCAAGTGTGTTGAAATATTTTCTCGAGCAACACAGATCATAAAAATCCTATATTGAGTGATCTGTTGGCTTCAGTGCTGTGAATATTTACAATTCTGCTAACCCCATGTGTTCGATATAGTTTGATGGATCTAGTGAAAAGGGAAGTAATATCAGCAGGCAAATCAATAAATATTTATTTCTGACAGTCCTTGAACTTTGAAGTCCATGTTTAATGTAGCACTATGTGTTCTATCTGTGTGGTAGTTTTCAATATGTATATATAATGCTGCAGTAAAATATATTTATAAATGAAAACCCTTTAGATTACAGGAAGGAGCACTTTTAAAAACAATGTGATTGTCATAAATTCTACTGCCTGAAGTCTCAGTTTAGAGAAGAATAAATAGAAAGCTTTGCATTCTACACAATAGTAATTCCCTTTTAGCACTAAATTTATCTTTAATCCACAACTTTAAAGGCTACCATCTGTTCATCTTCCTCCTTTTTCCCTGAGAAGACTGTTGCTGACAGGTATTCAGAAGACTTTCAAGCAGATAACAAACTATAATTTCAAATGTACTAGGAGAAGACATTCACCATGATATAATGAACCTATCACTATCTTATTTTTTATTTATTTAGATCTATCATGTTTTGAAGAAATACACACACCATTTAGCTGTGGACCTTTTGAAATTGGAGAAGGCCTACTTACACAGTTGAAGGGTGAAGTATTTGAAATATGCACCAGAGCTTAAATTTAAAAGATGTTTTCATGTGTACCTGTCTCTAATACAATATATCAAGGCTCCCTTGATGAATTTTAACCTTTTCTCAGATTATTATTAAATCATTTAAGCCTAGAATGCTTGTTTGCGTGCATGTATAATATGTATATATGATATGTATGGATACCCAGGAGCTAATTGGCTTCCAAACAGACTGTAAATCCAATTTAAAAGGGGTCAGTATTTCTAAATGGGAACCTGACATGATGCCTTGAGAACTGCTTACTTCCTTTCAGACTCTTCTGTTCACAAACCTAAGGAACTTTGTTCTCTACAGGATAACATACACCTACATGAAGCACAGGACTTGTAAAATGCTACTTTTCCTATGTATTTGTATTGGATTCTCAGACTAAGGCTCTAGACCTGTAGGTAAATGTATAGTTTATAAGTGGTAATGCCACTGCTTGCATAGTAAAGGTAGAAAAGAGAGTCAATCTACTGCTGATGAGGAGGAGAAGCTGGAACACAACTGCTAATGCTAAACAGCCTTTTCAAAATAGGCAATAGGTTTAAATAATACTTGTCAGACTCAAAATTACTTCAAATAAAGATATGGAATTTTAAAAAAATAGGTACTGTTAAGCATGTTTACACTTGAGACTCATTTTTTAAGTGTATCTCTTTCACTGTTCTTGATAAAATTTGCAGAATTAGGTAGAGAGACTGGGATAAACCTTTTCCCTGCAATTTTATTGACCAGTAGAGGAACCAGTAGGGTAATTTCCTATCCAACTTTACCAGAACTGTTTTTTATAATAAATCAAATAAGAATATTTTTTTTAAGGGAAAAAAAAAAAAAAGCTTTTTTACTGTAAGAGTGGTCTCAGATGAAACAGAATGTTATGGAATGTTATGGAATCTTCGCCCTTGGGCATAATCAAAATCCATCTGGACAGTGTTTGTGCAACATGCTTTAGGCTATCCTGCTCTGGGCAGGCAGGTTAGACTAGACCATCTCCAGAGATCCTTTCCAACCTCAAATATTCCATAATTCTATGACTCTGATGACATAATATGCTATTGGACAAGGTTTGATTTGGTTTGGAGAGGCAGATGAATTCTGCCTATACCTTTATTACAGCCTCCTAGTGAATGTTTTAATTTTGTTGTCACTTTTAAAAAGCCAATGTGTTGCGAAACACATTACATGCCATTCTTAAGTATCTTCTTCCTAATGAAACAAATCAAAATGCACAGAAAGTGAACAGGCTAGGCTAAAAAAATGGAAACCATCAAAATCTGTCAAATATCCATCCTAGGTTTCCACTGAAGCCATTTTACTAACAGCATGGGTTTGTAAGAGTGGAGACTGAGGCATTCAAATGCAGAGGCATTCAGTTACATCTGAATTTTCTAAAATTAAGCACAAGTTGGAAATTCCATGTATCAAACAAGTTATTGTTCCTCCATAAAATGTAGAACAAAGAGCATCGTTAAGTGTCCAGTGAGTCTTCCATCAAGGATATACAATCACTAAATTACAGTAATTTCATGTGTATAAGGCGCACCTTTTTGACTGAAGTTTGGATCAAAACCCGGAAGTGCGCCTTATAGGCCGGTGCGCCTTATATATGGACAAAGTTCAGAAAACTGCCAACCCAGAAGTGCAAGCCAGCAGCAGCCCTGAGCTGAGCTGAGCCTGCACGGCCCTAAGTTGGGTGGGGCCTCCTCCCGTGGCAGCCCCAGCTGGGGCCGCGGGGCTGGGGGCAGGAGGGAGTGCCAGGGCCTGTGGCAGTGCGGGGGTGCCTGGGGCTGCCTGCTGTTCTGTGAAAACTGTTTGCAAATTGAGCACCTGACAGTATTCTGTTACTATTTCATTACTTTGTTGCATACAGATTCTCGCTTAAAAAAAAAAAAAAAAAGAGCGCACCTTATAGGCCCGTGCACCTTATATATGGACAAATTCCGTGGTCTTCCCAGATACCTGGAAGTGCGCCTTATAACCTGGTGTTCCTTATAATTGTGAAATTACTGTAGATGTCTGTAAAGATCTGTGACAAACAACTTTCACAGCCATGAAGCAAAGTATTTGATGGATTTAACTAAAATATGTCTAAATTGAAGAGTTCAGAAATGCATGCAACTCTTGAGAGTCATGACTGTGCTGGTCAATGGAAAGGAACAGGAGACAGAGTACACCAGAGCTGCACAGAACTGAAAACCTTGTGTTAATTTTGCTGACATGACATGGAATCTGGGACAGCTGATGGTATCACACAGGGAATACAAATAGCTTTTGGAGTTGTGGGATCAAGGTTAGAACAAGATAAAAGCTGAGCTGGTCTGAATGTAGCTGGCCTGAAAAGTACAGAATATAAGCTACTCAAACAGTTCATAGGCCAACATTAATCAAGATGTTATTTTGTTATACTCCAGGGTAAAACTTTAGCTTACTCCTTTATGCCCCAGCTGAAACTTTAAATAGTTGGTAGGTCTTTTGTTTGTTCAGTGTTTGCTATTGAATTCCCCTACACAGCAATAATACCCTGCTTTTACAGAGGCTTTGAGGAAGCAGAAGATATTTTAGCATGATCTTGCAAGAAAGCTCAAAGTGCCAGCAACAATAGTGCATTTTAAAACCCAGTCTACTGTATTCTTAACAGTTTGGCATTTATTTCAGAAAGTAAGTAAAGCTATGTTATGAGCCAAGTTAACAGTATAATTAAGAGGCCAAGAAAGGAAATAACAGGCATATAATTTTTCACCATAAATTACTATTTTATGGTCAATTTGTGCCTTATTTCTCAAAGGAACAAGGTTTTCGGATGCTGGGAATCTTGAAAAATCAAAAATAGATGGAAGCATTATTTTATTTGTGATCTTTTTAACTAGTTACTAAATTACAATGAAGGATCATTCTTATCATTTTGATCAAATACCTGTCCCTAAGGATAGCAAATTTAAAAAAATAGATGCTGCTGACTTCTTCAGAGCAGAACTGCAGTAACTCAGGTTGAGTGCCTAAACTGAACACATGCACACCAGATTCTCCAGGGCAACAGCAACCATCTTGTATGGTTTCAATGCTCTTCTTGCAGTGCTTGCTGTTAAACCAAAAAAATGAAAGAGAGACAGAAATTAAGAAAAAGGAAGTGGGGGGAAAAAACACGATTGCCCTTCTTCTGAGAACTCCATCCCTACTGAAAGTAAACTAATTCTACACACAGTTAGTAGCAGACTTAAGGTGTGAAATTAAGAAAATTATACTGCATGTCCTTTATTCTGGTTCATCAATGTTGATACAGCTCACAGACACACAATAGCAGTTTTTAACCCATCCCAATCAAAGTTACTTATGGACATTAACTGAGTTTCCCTTGCTGTCATTTGTCTGATGTTGCTCTGTGACCATTTCTGTTAGGGTTACACACTTCTGAGAGAAACCACCAGCAGCCAGAGCCATAAAGGGCAGATAGATGGAAGCAAACTGGACTGCTCAGCTCATGGGAGCCCAATAATACCAGGGTGCTGCTCAGCATGTGCAGAGCCGGACTTCAGACTATAGGAGAACTTTGTGGTAGCATTATTAAGATGACTAAGGACTTGGACACCCTGAGGCTAAAGAGCAACAGGCAGGAATTTAGCAGTTTTTTACTTTTATCCTATGCTAAAATGATTAACTCTTACTTTGTGTCTGAAGTTTAATTCTAAATTGCTAAATGATATTTTGTGACCTTTTTAAAAAGCTTAAGCATAATTTCAAAATGAATATTTCATGAATTCTTTTAGTCATTATAGACAGTCTGAAATCAGATCAAGCACTGTGTTCTTTCATAAGTGGTAAATCAAATTCCAACAATGGCAATCCAAATATGATCAGCTCCTTGGGCAGTGTTTAAAGTTTGTTTACATTACTCTTCAGATTACTACTTAACAGATACTTAGGGAAAGCGAGGACAATAAAGCAAATAAAGTTCAAATAAATTCAGGAGTAAAGCCCGGGCTTGAGGGCTATCCAAATTCTGCAAGGAAACATATAGAATAAATAGATGCTTTGAATTCTCCAATTTTTTTAGGAGTGAGCAGGTCTAGGAAACTTTGCTTTGTTAATTACCTTTAATCCAGTAAGATCTTACTGTTTGCAGAGTATGTTACAGAAATTAAAGTTATAAGTAGGGTTGAGAATTCTTCCCTTGAATTCTCAGCACAAATCTTCTGGAATTTTCCAAAATTGTCTTTTAAATGGACATTTTGCCATTTCAAACATGTATTGAAGTTTGAAGGATGAATAAGGAAATTCCTTCATCTGGTCTTGATTTGTAGAGGTGAGAGGTAAATCTTTTACTATGAAATATCTTTTCTTTTAAATAAAATATAAATAAATATTAAATAAATAAATAAAATTAAAGTATCTTTTTCCTTAATTTAACATTAATGTAAAGTAACATCGTAAAATTAACTCCCAAATTCTCTTTATCTATAGGTTTATGGCTTGCTTTATAGGCCAGAGTGAATTTTCTAAATCAGTATTAAAACAGACTTCAGCTCAAAATATTAAACGTTGTTACAGACTTTAAGCGACTAATAGGTTCTTTGCAAAATTATATCAGCAATTTTATAGACACCTAAGTTTTCCAATTTATCCTCACATGCCTGCTATACCCCACCCAAGTTCTAAAATGTTCATAATTGCTTTTTATGTGCCAGATCTGAAAGTAAATTTGTGGTTAAATAGCAAAGCAAGAAAGGACTCTTTTTTGCAAACACGAAACCTTTACCATCTGCACAATTCTATGGATGGAAGACTACTGTTTCGCCTTTGCCCACAGGCAGCTACATCAAGGTATCAAGGGCTAAACCCTTCTTCCAGCATTAACATCACCTGATGCAAGTTGTGCTGTCAGACAGGCTGTCAAAGTGAATCCAACCTTGAGCTGAAAGTGTGGGCTCCCCGTTAGCAGCTTGTGCTTCACAGAGTAAAGGCAGGTAGTAACAATATGTTACCAAATATGACACCAGGTAAAAGGAGTTCCAAATGCATAAGGAAACCTGTATTCTAGCTAAGGTAAGGAAATAAGTCCCTTTTTTTGGGAACTCATTAAACAGTATCTAAATTACTGAGCACATTTTGAACCCCTCTCCAACATACGACAGATACTAATATGTGAATTCAGCGGCGGGCCACCAAAGCATTTGGAACTGGAGCCCTTGTTCCATGAGGAGAGGCTGAAGGAGCTTGGTTTTTCAGCCTGAAGGAAGGATGGGTTTGGGGGCACCTAGGAGCAGTCTGCCAGATTCTATGAGGATGCTGTCACGAGGACAAAGCTAGGCTATTCCCAAGGGCACATTGAAGGAGGTGAGACAGCTGACAAGGGAGAGTCCAAGTGCATATCAGGAAAAAATCTTTCAGCACAAAGACAGTCTAGTACTGAAACAGGCTTACCAGGGAGGCTGTACAGTCTCTGTCTTGGGAGGTTTTCAAAACCCAACCGGATAAAGCCCTGAGCAAGCTGGTGTGATCTCATCTCTGAGCCTGGTTTAAGCAGATCAGTCAGACCAGATGGCCTCCTAAGGTCCCTTCCAACTGGAAAATTGTTTTATTGAGAATTATTTTTCAGAGGCCAGTATATCCATCGAAAAAATGTTATACAAAGTCACATCTGCTGGCAAATGTTGATTTCTTTTGTTTAGATATAGCTGCAACGTTTCACTGTTTGCAACTGTCAGTTTTCATTTATGAGATGCTATCACCAACAGCATAAGGCTGCCTAGCAACTTATTCCAAGTAATGAAACGTTAAGTGGGGAGGAAGAGACAAAATGGGAAGGGTATTATTTGTCAGCACATTTATTCTTAAATTGTTTTGCTTTACAAATTTTTTCTCATGAAACATCAGCTGACTGCTATCAAAAACTGCAAACACTAAAATTAGGTGCTTAATTTTACTGGATTGCTAATGCTGGTAATACATGTAAGTAGTGCTGGCAGGACTGCATCTGTAATCCTGAGGCCAGTTCCCTAACTGGCTTATTAGTTTTGGTTGCCAGCATCAAATAGATGTAATTTAAAGGAACCTAATCAATTTATGCCATACACTTTCCTTCAGATTTCTGGGATATTTTGCTAAGGGCTTTGTCTTTTGAATCCTATTCCACATCTTTACCATCTCCAGAAAGTAAAAGACTCACATTATTCCCCATCATCCAGTTTCATTTAAAAATAAATGTTACACAAATGTGGTTTTTAAAAGAATTGTTCAAGAAGATAAAATACAGATTGGAATGTGTCAACCTGATTTACAGAAACGATTTTCCAACTATTTTCTTCATCTGTTTATTTGTGGTATCTTGTTCATAGAATCATTTACACTGGAAAAGACCCCTAAGACCATCTTCCCCAACAAGTAAAGATATTTTTATGAGTTTATTTCACTGGAAAGCTCACATGGCTTTTCAGTAATTTGGAAATTAACCAGACCACCAGCAAAGTAGGGGCAAAGAAGTGCATCAGTACTAAAACAAACCCCTAAGATGTACAAATAGGGTTTCTTACCAAAATAAATAACCTATCCCAGCACTTGAAGAGCATTGTGAAAAACAAAAGCAAACCCCAAACCAAGCAAGAAGCAAAGAAGTGCAGCCCAAACTGAAGCCCACAGAAGCGCGGCAGGGAGCGGCGCCTCGGCCGGAGGGGCAGTGGGGGCCCGGCCCAGGGACCGCCCGGCGGCTCCGTCCCGTGCCGGGCACCACTGCTGCGCTTCGGGCACAGCGGGCACAGCTCCAAAACACCGCGGGGGTGTTTGGCGAGACGGGCCGCCCGTGGGGATCACCCCCGGCCGCCAAGCCAGCTCCCTTTCCAGCCGGATTCTGGAGCAAGGCGGGGGTTTGTTTGTTCCGAGGCGCCCGTGCGCGGTCGGCACCGTCTCCTCCGCACCTGCTCCCTCCCCGCCCGCCCCCGCCGCCGTTGCCGAGAGACTGAGCGCGGCCGCCGCCGGGCGGGCCCCGCCACCCCGATCCATCGCGGGGAGGGCGGCGTGCGAGGCTGGCACGGCACCGCAACACCCGCACACCCGCGGGGGCCGCTCCCCACCGCGCCATGAAGGGAGATGCTGGCGGTAGGTCGGAGGCGGCGGGCGCGGCTCGCTCTCGCAACGCGGTGGGGCCCCGCGCCTCCCCGCCCCTCTCCCCAGTCCCTCGGTGCCGGCGGCCGCCGCGGCTGTGTCGGGAAGGCTGGTGGCTGCCAGGGAAGGGACGGGCGCGGCCAGAGGCCCGCCCGGCTCCGCGGCGGGGGAAGGGGCGGCGGCGCCCTCCGCATCGCCCGCCCCGGCCGTCCTTCCCCCGCGCTGGGAGGGGGCGCTCCGGGCCTTGCCCCGCGCCCCGGGCCCTCCGCAGCACTCGTCACCGGGGTACTGCGGGGCCGTGCGGCCAACAGGCCTCTGCGGGCACGCATTTCACGGGGTGGTCGTGGATGGGCACGGGGGTGGCCGCGGAGAGCCCCCTCCCCTCGGGGAGCGTTCGGCTGGTTCGCAGGGGCTGCGGGCTTGGCGTGGGTGCAGGGAGCGATGTGCTCAGGCCTGGGCTAAATCTATTGAACGTGCTGTGTCAGGGCTTCCTTCATCAAATAGAGAGATACTTAATTTTTATTTTTTTTTTTTTTGTTATTGACATCTTTTTATTTTAGTGCTCTCAGTAAAACCAGAGACATAGTTCTAGAAAGGGTCTAGGTTTCTGACGGCCTTAACGTGCCAACCTGGCTTTTAAGTCAGCTATGGTTTGGTAGGTTAACCGTTGTTGCATTCAGGCAAATATTTACACTGAGAAAACACTAACTAAATGCTATTTGACTCTTTTGTGTTTGTCTTAAGCATCATCAATTTCCGGGCTAATTTAGTTGTTCCTTTTCGTTTTCATTTCCTTCCCCAGCAGCCCCATTCCACCTGCCCTCTGAGAAATGATACATATTAACAGTGAACTATGCTGCGTGAATGACAAAAGCTGAAGTTTCTTAACTTCGGGGCGGGGTGAGAAATCACCCTTTCTTTGAGTTGGTCTCATTGGATGCTAGAAATCTCCAGCTCTCTTCAAGTATATACATATACCTTTGGAGACTTTTAAGAACAGTTGGGATTGTTTTCATCTGGTCAGTTGGGTTTTGTTTGTTTGTTTTTTTGTCTTTTGTTTTTTGTTTTTGTATTTCCATTTGAGCTCGATAACTTTCAAAACTAGCAATTGGCATGTCATTTGTCCTTTAGTCTTCTTGCCTTCTTGTTGCTTCTGTTTAATTTTAATCTGAAATGTGGTCCATCACAGTTCATTGCCATTTAAGCTATATCACCTGACTTACCTGATTTGACTTATTTCCAGCTCCAGGACACTGCTGATACCATGAACACTATTTAGATCTTTATGGCATTCCTCCAAACCTAAATATTCAGTCAAAGACATTTTGTGTCTTAAACCTTCACAGTAGAAGATGGATATTATCACACTGTGTTGTAGGGAGCAATGGGCTGCTGGACCTGGCCCTAGAAGGCTTCTACAGATGAGAATGTCTTCTACAGGCATGAGTAGCTCATAATATGGAACTGGTACTGGCTTCTGGGGAGTTTGGTTTCTTCCCCACATACCTAGGTATTTGGGAGTTCAGTCTGTTACAAATAAGATTTCTGATGTGCTTATAAGTAAACTAGAGGTGTTGTGTTCAAAAATAATTTTTACTGTGTTACTAGTAGAATGCTTCTGTGGTTGAATCTCCTGTAAGTTTTGAGCATGAAATCTTTTAAGGTTAAAGAGCAAAGTTAGCCTAATGTGGGTGTTACAGGTTGAATTATATTTTCTTTCCCTTTCTCTGTTCTCCCTTTCATTACCTTCATAGTATCTCTTATTTCAACTGCTGGATTGCTTAAATACTGATAAATATCTTGCTTTGTGAAATACCAGTCCTAAACTACTGTTGCAAATTGTCTTGGTTGTATTGGGTAATTTCTTTTCCCTTTCTTTATTTTCTGTGATATTTTCATCTTTTGTCTCTGTGTTTTTTTCCCCTTCATGGTGAGGACAATCAAGTAGTAGGACAATCAAGTTGCTCAAAAACCCTCCTTTGTTGAAGGTTTCAAGACCAGACTGGAGTAACCTGAGTAAAGTGCAATAGCCTGGGCTGTCACCAGAGTTGATGCTGCTTGACAGGAGGTACAACTGGAGACCTTCTGAGGTCATAGAACCAAGTAATGATTAAGATTGTAAGAAGCCTTAAAGATCACCTAGTTCCAACCCCACTGCTGTGAGCAGGGACAGGTTCCACTAGACAAAATTGCTCAAAGCCCTATCCAGGTTGGCCTTGAATACTGACAGGGATGGGACATCCACAACTTCTGTGGGAAACCTGTTCCTGTGCTTCACCACCCTCACAGAAAAGGATTTATTTTTAATATCTAATCTGAACTTACCCTCCTTTATTTTAAGGTCATTTGCCCTTGTCTTATCAATATACATCCTTGTGAAAAGTCCCTCTCCAGGGACTGTAACTCCCTTTTAGGCTCTGAAAAACTGCTCTGAGGTCTCCCTGTAGCTTTCTCCAGGCTGAACACCTCCGGCTCTCTCAGCCCGTCTTCGTAGGAGAGGTGCTCCAGCCCATCTTTGTGACCTCCTGCAGGCCCTGGAGCTGGGCTTGGAGAACCTAGGTGGGGTCTCACAAGAGGAGAGTTGTGGTCCTTCTAACTTGAACTGGCTTATGATTCTATGAACTCAGTTTTTCTTTTTTTTTTTCATTCCCTTCAAAATAAAGCCTTTATGTACAGTACCTGAAGTATCAGAGGTTATGGTGCAACTTCTAGGAACTGCCCTGCAGCAAGGACATGTCAATTAGTTTGTTTCAAAGGTAAGATAAGGATAAAAAAAGAAAAAGCTCTAATTCTGTTTTCAGGATTTCAAATTTAAAATATGTAGGCATTAACTTTTTTTACTGGCCATTTCTTAAAGGATAGAAAATGAAGAATTTGGGAAGGAAAGAGTATTTCAGTTTCTTTAATAATTATTATAGCAGAAATTGTAACAAATATCAAAGAATATAACCACCATTTATTTTAATTTTTATGTATTTAAATAGTGAAAAGATGGATAGACAAGGTTCTAGGCACACTAGCATGTAATTAATGATACAACAAAATCCCAGAAACATTAAAATAATCACTTAAGCAGGCATGCTGCCAGCTGTCTGCCTACAGAGAAGCTCCTTTTAACCCCTGTATCGTTCTGGGAAGGATGCCCTCATTCCTTCCTTTAAAACCCCGAAAAATTCATCCACTGTACTCAGAGCATGTTCCTGAATGTGGCGTATTATAGAGAGAGGATGGGTTGCTCCTCAAATACGCTCAAACAATGACCTGGTACTACCTGTCCCCTTGTGTTCACAAAGGGCAGAAGAAAATTTCCACCTTGACACAAATTATGCTGCAAAAGCAAATTCCAGAACACTGCTGGTTTTTTTCCAGTATGATTCTTACTAAGGATGTTGCTACATGTCTTTTTGTCATCAATGGGTTCTGACATATATTTATATAGACTATATTGCAGTTGACCTATTGTAGGTCAGCAAATGGTAGGTAAGTGGCCCACAGTCAAAGTGAACTTTGGAAGTAAACCAGCTGTTAAACTGTGCAGATGTATTTGTGAAGGAAACACATTGCAATTGGTATTTTCTCTACCTATAATTACTGTGCATTCAGTGGCCATCATTACATTTCAGCATTTTATCAGCCATTCTGACAGTGTAATTGTAGGACTTGGAAAGCTGTCATGTTGACCGGTCATTCCAGCAACCAGCCTGCCAGGAGAGGTGGAGGGTGCTCACCAGTCTTGTGCCTTGGTTTCCACTGGAAAGCAAAACTGGCTCCTTGTACAGGGAAGTAGCAGCTTCATGCTTGGATATATTTCACCTTTGGGATACATGGGGAGCTGTGGTTGCATCACTGCACCATGTACATGTTTCTTCAAAACTGTGTATTGCAGATGTTAGAAGGGTTAAAGTAAAAAGAACACCATTATGTGACAGCAGCAGTACACTGTATGTCTGACTCACAAGAGCTCTGCCTTTGTATGCAATGAGATATTTAATTCTGCTTGCTGAGTATTATTTTGGCAACATCTGAGAGGGGGAATTTATATGTAAGAAATAAATATTGTAAGTGTGTTGTCCTTAGGCGATAGTAAGACAAAACACAGGAAATGTGTTGGGAGCAAAGAGCTGAAGTCTGAGCACCTGTCTGTTTTCAGACTAGATGTTCTTACATTGGCAGCCTCGAGCAATTTTTAAACCTTTCTCAGTTGTGAGCCCCAGTCCTGGTATTTTTTGTCCGGGATCCTGTTAGTAAGTACAAGCTATCATCAGTCATTCTTTCCTACCTGTATCCAAATGTTTTGAAAATGTGAATGTAACTGATTTTTAGAATATTTCCTTCAGTGTACCTTCTTTGTGAGGAAACATTATTTGTTTTTAATAAATACTACAGTTTGTTCAGTTATTAGCAGTATATCATGCTTAATTAACAAAGAGATCTTTCAGAACATTTCATCAGATACACTAATGATACCACACAGAGAAAAAGTACTGAAATAAGCTCTTACTTGAAATTAGTTATGAGTAAATAGCATCCGTGGTGGCATGTGTCGTGTGATTGTGTCCACTGGAATTCTGTCTTTACCCTTCTAAAATGAATATATCTATATTGTTATGTATGCAACTTGCTCACTTCAGATTTTTGCTACATGAAAACAAATACTGAGATGCCATTTAACTGTATCCATACCCAAAATCAGGGGTGGAAGAACCTGTGGATGCAGGGAGCAGGTAATAGAGAAATTTGCAAAGAAGAAAAGGAAAAGGCTATTGATGAAAGAATGGGAACTTATTTTTTCCTATGTGACACACCCTCACCCCTCTCTCTGACCCTCCCTGCTGGCTGTCAGTTGGAGATGGGGTGGGTGGTCATGGACGAGCATGACAAAGGAGGCTCAGACCCCCTGGCTGGGTTCTAAGGTTTATTCTGAAAGGGATCCAGGGAGAAAGAGCACGATCACATGGTACACAGGGGTATATCTAGTCAAGGAAAGGGGCGGAATTGTAATTGTATCTCTTCCAACTCTGTATGGTCAGAGGGATAGGGTCAAGGAATATGCTATCTAAATACATGTTGGGTAGTGGAATGCAGCACCTATGATCATGTAATGCATGGTGAAGAGCAATCAAATTTCTTTAATGTAGCCTGTACTTTGGGGCTTTTTAAATGTATATTATGGAAATGAGGTTTTGTCATCGTTCTATGTGTATGAGTGTTCACATCATCTTCCTGTCACCCATTTTAGCTCTCGCATTTGTAATTATTGTCTTGAAGTGTGTGTGCCACTTTCTGTGTCCCTGCTCTGGGAGAATTTGGAAGCAGACTTGACATTTTCAAAGAGGAGGGAATAGAAGAAAGTGCTTGTAGGTTGCCTGCCTTGAGAGGACCTTCAGGCAGTGCTCATGTGATCTCAGGTGTCAAAGTCAATAGGCAGTAAGAAAAAAGTATGTTGGAAGCCAGGCATGCCGATTCCAAGGATTTGTCTGATTTTTGAACTCTCGTAGGCAGGAATATCTGCTTTGTTTTCCTGTTTATATTTCTGTAAAGTAATTTTTCAGCTGCCTTCTTTGTCAGCCGGAGCCATTATAAGCATGTTTTCCTGACTTTATGATAGAGATCTTTTGAGCAGATTATGCTTTTTACAGTGAGATTGCTTTATAAACAAGACTCAGATTTCTCAGCTTTTGATGTTGTGGAGGATCAGCTACTTTTTAAAATTTGTCTTTTGATTTTTTTAGGAACTGAGTATTTCCATCAGAAGGAGTGTCTTGCACTCAGTAGGAATATTACAAACTGGGTTATACCTTCTTCTGACTCTTGTTTTTTTTCTGAAGTGCACAGTGGGTCTTATGTTCATCTCAGCCATTGTCCTGGCATACTTTAATTTCAGCAGAAGCTGCAAATTTAGTGGGTGAGGGTGTTTTAGAAAGTGTAGAGGTTGCAGAACATACCTGCAAGTTCAGAGATAGAAAGGAAGAGTACAAGGCTACCCTAATGGATCTGAAGGAGGTCAGTGTAATTTTCTGTTTAGTTTTATTACTTTTAATTTGCCTTTGCTTCTAAAAATAGAGGAGAAATTTAAAATACGCTATGTTGTTCCCTGAAAAGGTTGACACCTGCAATTTGAATTTTCATTGCTACTGTAAGGAAAGTACTCCAAAGAAATGTGAAATGGTCATAGCCTCAAAACTCCATTGTATTTTCCTGTCTTTAAGCCTGTCTTTGCCCTGCACCCAGGATGTCTTAAAAACACTGCAGCTAGAAATAATACGTTCCCTAGGATGTAAGCCTTTCACATTAATAACAGGTTGTGATCAAAGAAATACCTAATGACGTATGTGGGAATCAATGCAGGAACTGCAGGGGTGGATTTGTATCAGGGTTAGAGAGGAGTGCACCTCCCCATTAGCACAGCTTGGTGTGCTGCTCGCTGTGTGTCACGTGCTGGAAGGAGTTCGTGCACAGCTCCTCTTCTCTTCATCCTTTGGCTGGTTCCTCCCTGAAGAAACAAGTGCAAAACGGAATAAAAGTTCAAGGGTTAAAATTCTTTACATACATGGCAGAGTCCAAAACTGCAGCACATGGAAAAAGCATGTTTTCCCTGGTAAACTAAAAGTAGTGAGAACAGCAAAAAAAGTTGCATAAAAGCTTGAAAGCAACTACGCCATATTTTGAATAATCTTGCTAAAGACCATTTACAAAATATTACTGTTTTTTCATCTTCATTCTGATTTTTTTGTGTTGATTTCTGGTCATTTCAAGTAGAGAAGTAAACAAGCTATTTCTTATGTTCCATACCATTTCCTCCCTTCCATTTGGTTTTATGTACATAGAGATTTGTTTATTCAAAGCTACCTCTTAAAGATAAGAATTCTAGTCTCTTTAGAGCATGGTGCTAGTAAAGCCAAGGCTGTGCTTTTGATATCTCTATCAGTTATTCACTTAAGATTTGGTCTTGATGATCCTTCTGGGTCCCTTCCAACTCAGACTATTCTGTGATTTCTGTGACTTAGGTATGTGAACCAAATCCATTATGGACATTTATTATGAACATCTAAATTTCATGTTATTTTCTGTGCCTGGACCAATTAAAAATTTCTTGAACAAACAAAAAGGCACTGGGTAAAAGGATTAGTGGGAATTTTATTAGAAGGGTATGGCTAATCTTCCTACTCATCAAATATATAAATAAGCAATACTGAGAAAAGCATGAAAACAACATAGACTTTCTAATAGACTGTTGATAGTTATTTGCTTTCTTACCCAAACAGACTTAGCTTGTCATTTAGACCATCTTTTATTTAAAAGAAAATTAAAATCAGTAAATGGCTTAACAAAAATCAGTTTTTCACATCCCGAACCTTTTCTCATAATTACTGATTGCACTTATTAATTATCTGTTTATTGCTACATCTTAACACTGATTCACTTTTGAGTAACAATTTCCAAAATAACATACTTGTAAGAAACATTTTAGGCAGTGTTTTTCCTCCTAAGGTTTTGGGAAATGCAGCTCCCAAGGCATTGCAGTAGCTTCTTATCACTATGCTAAATGAAGGCATTTTAAGGTTTCATAACCTCAAAAAGCACACCAGCAGCTCTGAGACTTGAAGCATTTCTGGTTGTACTTTGGTCTAAGTAGGAAAAAAAGGTCAATCCATTAAACTGGGAAATAAATAGGAGAAAATGGAAAAAAGATTCTAAAGAGCTGAAAACAGAAGTGGGAGCATGGAGCTTGAGCATGAACATGGAGAGAGAATACCTCTGTGAATATTATTTTATTCTTCATTTGTTGGAGAAGGGTTATTAATATATAATATTAATTTTACAGTATTTGTATGTTTTTAGTGGCAGGTTACCAGTTTCACTTGTGCTAAGGTTGCTGTGAATGACCATTTAAAATGAATATAGATATTAGAAGTTGTCCCTTATTTTGTGCCTTTATTTCTGTTTGTTTTTAAAAAATCAGTTATTGCATAATGTCAGCTTCTCCAGGTGGGAACATTAGATCAAGATCTCAGTCCTATTACTGTGTGTTTGTAGAAAGACCAATGGTTTAGACTTGGTTTTACAGAGACAGGAACCGACATCTTGAATCTGAAAGAGAAAACAGAGCAGGGGTAGACTTTGAGGGACTTGGAATAAGATTAAGGGTTTACATTTGCTGTAACAGCTAAAAAGAAGAGACAGACAAGGATGCAAGCATAGTGTTTGGACATGAAGCAGCAGCCCATGTGATTGAAGAGGCCAGCTGAGACCAAGCACATGGGCATTACTGCAGTCCTGAGCCCACTATTGCCTCCAGCTAATCAAGGACAGTGTTCCTGCATTCATGTTACAGTTGTCATTGTGATACTTAGGGGTGTAATTGTCAAGGCCTGTAGTGACAGGCAAGAGAGCCACAGAGTTAAACTGGAAAAGGGAAAATTTAGGTTGGACATAAGGAAGAAATTCTTTACGATGAAAGTGATGAGACATATGAACAGGCTGTTCAGAGAAGTTGCGGTAGCCGTTTTAAAAAGTGGGCAGGGCTTTCAGCAATCTGATCTAGTGAAAAACATCCTTGCCCATGACAGGGGAGTTGGGTTAGATTGTCTTTAAAGGTTTCTTCAGACTCAAACCATTCAGCGATTCTATCTTATACTAGTTTTGACAAACTTTTTTTGACAAACTTTTAGTTGTCACAGGGCAGTGTCACCTGCAAACACTTGGTTCAGAGTAAAGGTCCCGAAGAAGGTCCCATGAGCTTCCTTTCTTCCCCACCTCACTTTGCTGGGGAAAAAAAAAAAAAGAAAGAAATCTCTAAGGGATTGTATTTCATGAACAGTAGAATGGTATTTCATGGGCAGACAGTTACTTCTCAGGAGAATGGATCTTGCTCATCGGTTTGGATTTGCTGAGACTCTGGGATCCATGAACTGTGTCTGTGGGAAAGTCAGTATTAAGATCTACCTCACCTTGCTGCTCTCATGGCATGTCCCCTAATTGTGGCTCACATGGCAGAGCATACAAAAGGCTCAGTAGTGCCACCCATGCAGGAATGTCCCACCTCAGCCTGACCTTGGGAAACAACACGTTTCCCTCAGTCCTTCCATGTGCCAACTCATGCTCCACAGACAGCCAGCTGTCTGGCTGTTGGATAGATAATTGTTAGCATCAAAAGAAAGTATTAGAAAAATACGTGGTAATAGTAGTATATAGAAAAAAGGGCTCTTCTGATTTTAGTAAATAATATTAACATGTATTGGCTGCTTAGCAATGCCTGTTTGCCTTTGGCATGTTGAGATTTATCTTAGCCTAGTGCAATAAATGGAAATGTCACCATTTAATTAAATGGCTCCAGGTCAAATCCATCCAATGAGTACTCTGCGTTGAAGTTCACAGCAATAGTGTTCTTTGCATATTAGAACAAATTTTCTGTCAGCATTGCTAAGTTTCTGGTAATTGTTTGTGTTGCATACCTTTGTGTACTATTTTGTAAACTAACAAGAGTCATGTCAGTGATTTATATTTAATAAAATCAATATCCTGGTAATCAGTAAGTACAAAAGAAGTATACGCATGAAAACAAAATGCTTTAGGTCATTTATAAAACAGTTCAAAATGCATTATAAAATTGCTTAAGTGAATTAATGCTTTCTGTTTTTTTCTCCCCAAGGAGGTTTCATGATTATCGATAAGAGAAGTTAACTTCAGGATGCTAAAAAGAAAACAGAGTTCAAGGGTGGAAGCCCAGCCAGTTACAGATTTTGGTCCCGATGAATCTTTGTCAGACAATGCAGATATTCTATGGATTAACAAACCAGTAGGTATCTCTTTATGTAATTACTAATTTTAATTTAAATGTAACTTGAATTGTTGAAATATGACTTCCACAAAAAAAATCCGAGTTATATATTAGTTAGAAACAAGTTTTGAACTATAATTGCTAGTGTACCAGTTAATTTTTTGAAAAACATCAAAGACTAAATAAAATTGGTTTTTTTGACTGTTGCAAAATTATGGGATAATCAACCAGTATTTTCCAACCAGCTCATGTAATTGATTCTTTTAAAACAGCCATCTTTTTAATGTCTCTGGTTCCTAACATATTAGTTGAAATTACAAGTTCATAAAATGAGCTTTTGAAAAGGATGTTAAAAGAAGGATTGTATTGCTCAAGTGGTAGCCAGCAATAAGCACGTTTGACTTTTAAATCTGTCCTTTTAAAACATTTATGAATATAAAAGTGTTGTTATTTTGGTTGTTTTATTTCTGGTACCATTTAAGCTAAAACCTGCCCTCAGTAAAAGAGAGGTGTAAAAGTCTCGCAACTTGAAACCAGGGAAAATTTCATTAGGAGTGGAGTTATTAATAGGCTGTACTAAGAAAATGCCTTTACCAAGTAAATATAGTTAATATGATTGAACTATTTATTCATCAATGAGCATGGATTGGAGATTTCAGTATTGGGAATGATTGCTGGTTTTGCAGAGAAGGCATTTTCTCATTTCTCTTAGTGTATACATTTTTTACTTTTTAAAAGCAGGAAGTAAAATATTCTGAAATATTACCTGTTGTTAGTATTGCATTCATTTATGGAAACCATCTTCTCCTTTGTAGTAAGGATGCCAGATACCCTCAGCTTTGCTGCTGAGTTTTAACACCTAAAGCTATGTATCATGAATTAATAAATGGGTGTTGCCAGTTATTTAAGTAGAATGTTTAAATTGGCTATTGTAATAAACTCAAATGTCATTGCAGAAATATATGATGGATATTTACTGACATTTTACATCCCACAATACACAAGGTTTTAATGGAATAATTTTTTCTTGTCATGGTGATGGACTAGTTGTACATTGCTTAGTGTTTGTCATACTGACCCTTTACTATGGCAGAGAAAAAGCCACACTTTAATACTTATGCTAATTGTTTCAGTTGAAACTAGGTTCAAAACAAAGTGGATGTTCAAGGGATGTTGGAGATCATTCATTAGGTGCCTTCTGTTTCCAAATTATTAATCTGGGCTCAGGGTATGCAAATGATAAAGCTATTCAATTCAGGTCAGATATCATTACATTTAAGTGAATTAACAGTGAGTCTTAAAATAGGTGGCTGTTCTTGATTCTTTTGGATAACTTTGGATAACACTGTAAATGAGTATAGAATTTTTCTCCAGATTAAAAATTTTGATAAATATACTTCTGTGGTTTTTTTTGTTAAAAGATTTCTTACTTGCTGAAGTATCTTTTCCTTTTTGTTACAATAAGTACAACCTTACCAGCTATGATTCATTATGCTTGCCTGACTTCAAGATGTTTCAATCATGTTTTCATTTAAAAGAATATCCAACCCTAAACCTCTGCATTGATACATTCTGCTTTTTTGTTACACCTCCCTTTCTGACTGGCACTGAGGAGTGGGGCTGAGTCCTAATTGGTAATAGATATGATCTGTTGTCCTATAGCAACAAAACTTGATTGGAACAAAAGTGAATCTTTAAAGTAGCTGTCTGTGACATAGTCTCTTTGATATTTATTCTTTCTATATTCTTTTCATAACAGGAAGGTTGCTCTTAATCCTGTGAATCTCACTTGATTTTTTTGAGTTGTGAACTGATTTAAAAATATTTTTTTAAGTGTTGAACCACAGTTTTGTACAAATATTTTATTTAATCTGTCCACCCAATTTATAGCTTCAACTAATTCTACTTATTGTCTGCCCATAAATGTAATGAGTTTTCACTTGAAAAGAAATTTAATTACAAGTGCCACAAAATAGAAGTGATAGAATCCTAGTTCTCAGTTTCTTGGCTCTTAATTCGTGTTTTCTGAATTATATAACCTCACAAATCAAGTAATAAAAGTATACAGGTGTCTGTGTATGTATAAGTAATTTAGAAGTGCTTACATTTGGTTGAAGACCTTTTGTATGTGGGTCGTTGTGTAAAAGACACAGACATGCGTTTTCAAAAGAGTACCAGGATGAATTATGGAAGCTAAATATTTGAGGTTTTTTTGAACGTCAAAGAAATCTTGCAATATCTCATGTCTGGATTTTATTTGGTTTCTTTTCTTTTTCAGTGGGTGCACTCTTTACTACGAATCTGTGCCATCATCAGTGTTATTTCTGTGTGTATGAACACTCCAAAAACCTTCGAGCATTATCCGCCTCTCCAGTATGTGACATTTGCTCTTGATACTCTGTTGATGTTTCTTTACACTGCAGAGATGATAGCAAAAATGCATATCCGTGGGATAGTTAAGGTAAGCATTTAAACAGTATACTCTGTGTGCTTCCAGTGATCTGTATGCTAATGACATTTGGAATTTGTTTTTTAACTTGCCAGCTCTTCTTGCTGTGATTGTTTTTAACTGCAGGCAACACCATGGTGTGTAAACTGAAAAGACAGATGGATAAAGATGTAGCTTTACTGCATATTTAATCCCCCCAAAATATAATGCAAGCATTCATAATAAGGTTTCTTATTAATAAAACAGATTGTTTAATTTATTAGTATAAAGAATGAAAGGATATTAGCAAGAATATTTTTTAAATGTCTGTTGGTCTCCCTATATGGACTTAGAATTTAGATATTCATTTCATGTGGCTGGATGTGTTATTTTATGGTTACTTTACTTCAATAAGAACATAAGTTTTACCGCAAGCTAGTAGGGAAAGTGATCTTGCTTTGATTGCTTTTTTAGCCTTGATATAGTCCATGTTGGTAAACAAAATGCTTCTCTTATCATACGTCTGCTGTTGTTGCTGGGCTAATTTGTGTCATTTGATTGGAAGCTGCAAAACTGCAGAATATTTCAGTCATCATTATTTGGTATCATTATTTTATTGATTGTTTCTAGTCTTCTGCAAAAAAGAATTTGACTTTCATCCATTTGCAGACCTTACTAACAATGTAATTATGGCACTACTGCACATTATTATATATAAATATATATGTATAATGTGCGCTATGTTATCCTTGCTTTTAACTCCTTAAAAGTCTGGTGACTGTTGTACTTAGGACTTTAATTTAAGATTGAGCTATAATGTCATCATACTCAATGAATATTAATAGTAAAAGTTTAATTATCATGAATATTAATATTTAGAAGGTTACTGAAATAAGATGATTCTGAGAAAATATTCATGGGTTGTGTAGAGCCAGAGTTATCGTTTGTGAAGTGCTATTTCTGGCTGCTACCCAAGCTCTCTTGTTCAGAGATGTTCATGAAGAAAGTGAAGATCTGGACAGAGGACTATGCACGAGGAATTAGTGATTTCTGGCCTTTTGAGTATGCATATACCAACTCCACTCACAGTCAACACCTAGGGGATATGAAAGATATGCTGCTGCATAGCCTGTTGTCTTTACTGGGTTGTTTAAATTTGTGAGTTTGTGAGAAAAGAATATTAAGGATTGCCATTGGCTTTATGGGGGACTTCAACTTGCCAGAAATTACCTGGGAGCATCACATAGCTGATACAACCTGGGCCAGAAGATTCTTAAAAGACCTGGATGACAACTTTACGGAACAGGTCCTAAGGGAGGTGGCTCAGAGCAATGCCCTCCTCCATCTACTGCTTGTCAACAGTGTTGATCTCATGAGTGGAGATAGACAGCTGTCTTGGCAAGAGTTTAAAGTCTTTGTTGACGGGAGGAAAAATGACAGCAAAACTTCAGCTCTGGACATGAGAAGAGCAGACTTCAGGCTGTTCAGGGAATTAGTAAGTGAGATCCCCTGGGAAAATGTTTTTGCAGATGCTGGCGTCCATCAGTTCTGGTCACTTTTTAAACATCATCTCTTAATGACACAGGACCAGGCAATTCCCAAATGTCAGAAGTCAAGCAAACAAGGCAGAAGGCCAGCTTTGCTGAACAAAGTCTTCTCTTAGGAAAAAAGGCAGAAACAAAAGATGTATTGCCAGTAGAAGCAAGGTCAGCTGACATGGGAAGATGCTGCTTGTCAGCGTAGGGAGAAAATTTATGGGCCAAAGACCAGCTGGAGTTAAACCTGCCAAAACTGTAGAGGACAATAAAAAGAGTTCTTTCAAGTATATTAAGGGCAATAGGAAGTATAAGAATAATATCAGCCCTCAGGATGAGAATGGTCCTCTCACAAACAGGGACATGGACAAGGCAGAGGTGTTAGACAAATTCTTTGCCTCTGTGTTCAATATGGACCAAGGGGATCTCAGCCTCTAAACTGGAGGACCATGACTGTGAGAATGATCATCTCCCAGCTGACCCTGAAAATGTTCAGGATCTGCTGTTCCAGCTGGATCCCTACAAATCTATGGAACCTGATGGGATTTATCAAAGAATCCCCAAAGAGCAGCTCATGTCACCACAAAACCTTTCACAATGATTTTTTGGGTGGTCTTGGGAATCTGGAGGTGTCTGAGCTGACTGGAAGCTGGTGAATGTTGTCCCGATTTTCAACAAGTGCAAGAAGAAGCATCCCAGAAACTACAGGCCTTTCAGGCTCACTTGAGTGTCTGGTAAAGTTGTGGAGGAGATTATTCTGGGAGGTATTAAAAAACATCCAAAAGACAATGCCAGCACGGCTTAGTGAGGGGAAAGTCTTGCTTATCAAATCCTGATTTCCTTTTATTAGACGGTAACCCACCTAGTTGATCATCAGGAGAAGCCAGTGGATGTAATCTTTCTGGATTTCAGCAAAGCTTTTAATACTGTCTCTCACAGGATCCTTCTGGACAAAATGTCCAGCGCACAACTGGAGAAACAGATCATGTGGTGGGTGAGCAATCTGGCTCGTAAGTCAGGCACAAAGGATTACAGTGAATGTAGTGACATTAGACAGGTGACCTGTGACTAGTGGAGTTCCTCTGGGCTCCATCATCAGCCCCGTGCTCTTCAACATCATCATTAACAAGTTGGACATGGGACTGGGAGGGATACCGAGCAAGTTCACAAAACTGGGAGGAGCCTCCCTTGAAGGCTGGGAGGCCCTGCAGGGAGGCCTCAACAAAAGAGGAGGCTGGGCAATCACAAGCCCTGTGAAGTTCAACAAGGGAACATGCCCCTGGAATGGGGCAGCCCTGAAGGTACAATACAGAGTGGGGAATGAGGTGCTGGAAAGCAGTGCCATGGAAAGGGGTCCTGGTCTACAGAAAGCTGAATATGAGTCAGCAGTTTTGAATGCCACAATATAAGAAGGATATTGAACTATCAGAGAGTGTCGAAAGGAGGGCAACAAAGATGGTGAAGGGCCTTGAGGGGAAGACTTATGAGGAGTGGCTAAGGGCACTAGATCTATTGAGCCTGGAGGAGACTGAGGCGAGATCTCATTGCAGTCTACAGCTTCTTCATGAGGGGAAGAGAAGGAGGAGACGCCGATCTCTTCTCTGTGGTGACCAGTGACAGGACCTGAGGGAATGGTCTGAAGTTGTATCAGGGGTGGCTTAGGTTGAATATTATTACCCAGAAGGTATTTGGGCACTGAAACAGACTCACCAGGGCAGTGGTCACCAGCACCAGCCTGACAGAGTTCAAGGAGAGTGTGGACAATGTGCACAGGCACATGGTGGGATTCTGGGGTCTGTTCTGTACAGACTCAGTGATCCTTATGGTTCCCTTCCAACTCAGCTTATTCTGTGATGAATGGAATGGAATGGAATGGAATGGAATGGTTTGAAGGAACCATTGGAAGTGATCTACAATCATAATCTACTCCAACTGCCTGACCAATTCAGGGCTGAGCAAAAGTATTTTACTAAGTGCATTGTCCAAATGCCTCTTAAACACAGGGTTTGGGCATCAACCATCTCTCTAGGAAGTCTGTTTCAGTGTTTAACCACCTTCTTTATAAAATGATTCCTGATTACCAGTCTGAACCTTCCATGACACAGCTTTGAACCATTCCCATGCATCCTGTCACAAGGTACCTGAGAAGTCAGCACCTCATTCTCCACTTCCCCCTATCAGGAAGCTGTAGAGAGCAACAAGGTTATGCCTCAGCCTCCTGTTCTCTGAACAGAGCAGACCTAGAGTCCTTAGCTGCTGTGCACAGGATGAACTTGCCTCTGATATGATGAGCTTGTCTGTGAAGCATGTCTGATGAGTCTGGGCACACAGAATTAATAGCTGTCTGGAGTTGATCCCATTGCCTCAATTCACGCTGTAAATTTATAGATAACAATACAGATTATTTATTTTGCACACTGACATTTTGCTCTTCATTTATTAGATGAAAATACAGTAAAATAGATTAGCTATATCCACTGTTATGCAAAGAGAGTTTAAGTAGAAAACTACTGCATTTATTGTTTTGTTAACAATTGAGGATTCACTTAAAACTTAATGTCTTGTAGCATTCATCAGTAAATATAATTACACTGAAATTAAGTGCCTTCTTTGGTGCCATTTGGGGAATCGTAGAATAACTCAGATGTAAGGGACCTCCAGAGGTCATGTGGTCTGACCTACTGCCCAAAGCAGATCCAGTTAGACAACACTGCCCATGTTTTGGGTTGTCCAGATGAATCTCAGACTCCCCCAAGGATGAAGATTCCACAGGCTCTTTAAACAGCCTACTCCAATGCTTGACGAACCTTATGTAAAAAAATATTTGTGGTAAAGCTTAATCAAAATTTTCCATTTTTCTTTCAACGGTGTTGAATGAATAATCCTTTTTAGTGAATTATTTGACTTATTCTTTGGATTATTGTTTCTAGGGAAAATATTTGTTAAATATAATTTTGCCAAGACCACATTGATCCATGGACTGCCAAAGATGGTGGCAAATGAAGTAAATAAGGCACTGTTTAGAAACCTATTAGCATTTATTAAAGATGTTTGTATATGAAGCATCTTTATATAAAGCAATTTGTTACTGCAATGTCCTAGTTAAATGCATTCAAGGCTTTTAGTGAGTGTAGTATCAATAAATGCATTGCCATATGCCTCTACGGAGCTTTACCATGAATCAGTATTTCTGTAAATGCTTTAGGAATTGAAATGCTAAAAAACCTTTGAACCATGATTAATGCTAAATTGCAGTCCAACAAGAAACCTAATTTATGGAGAAGTTCGGTACCATCCACTTAAGTCCTAGTTAATAACACTGTAAATATAGCTGACCTAGGAAGATTTTGAAAATGTCTAATTAACACCTTCTGGGGACAAATGAAAAATACACTTTCTTTGGTTTCTAGGGTGTTTTAGAAAAGAAAAGTAGTTTCTGAAACTGCTAGCCTTTTATCTGTAAAACTTCTCCATTTTCCCCGTGTAAGCTAAGTGACAAAATACCCAATGCCTCCGTCCAAGAGTTTTGTTATCCCAGAAGGAAAGTTGAAGTGAAATGTTCCAGTGGTCTTGTGTCTTTTATTGCTCATGTTTCCTTCTGGGTTATTGTTGCTGTGCTAGTAAAATCTATCCAAACTTTGGGCTGCCCATGCAGCTATTGTCACATGTCATGAATAAGTGAACTAATGCTATTAATACATCTCTCTTTACTCTGTATCTGAAAAACTAAATTCAGACTGTAATTTCTTACTGATTGAAATGCCATTAAAAATAGCATTCAAGGACAGTCTGCCTAATGTTGTCTGTCAGCATTGTATAAAATATATGTTCAAGCAGTAAGAATTTGCAGTGGTTTGTGAAGTTTTATATGAGATGGAGACGGAATTAGAGCCAGTCAGGACATATTCTTACGCTTGCATTCTAAACAATAATCTTCTGTATTGAATTAAATAAACATACTATATTGAAGAATGATGGCTTGGGATAGCAAATGTAATAAAAAATGTAATAGCACATAGTTTAAGCTTACCAAATTCAATTTGATATTGGTATTGTCATGATCTTTTCAGTTCAGAATCCCACTTCCTTCAATTGATCCTGGATTTGTTCTCATGCTCTTTAGTTCCCAGAATGTAAACAGGGTTCACTGACTCTTTGGTTCTGACTTCTGTCATGTTTCATGCTCCTTGGTCAGAAAGAGCTTTGCAAGAATCAGCTGCATTAAGGAAGTATTGTCTTTCAAATGAAAGCAGATCAATCTCCTTCACTTTATCATCAATGAAATTTAAAGTGTTTTCCAAATTACATGCAGTTTATATCTACTGCATAAGTTACTGATTGATTGGCAGGCTTTTGAGAGCACCATGAATAAACTACTCTTTGGGTCTGTCAAAATAGTTAATGTGTCAACCTGGAACTTAACTGACAAGTCTTACGGTCCCTCAGAATCAAAGCTCACATGGATGTGCCCACTCATATGTCACTTAAGAACATGACTGTGTGCTTGACACAAGTCTATTCTGTGATTCAAGGAAAGCTTCCAAAATTATACCCTCCTTGAAAAAGGAACTAGGTGGAATTGAAGAAATGAAGGATAACTCTAAAGCCACAGATGTGTTATTACATGAGCATCAGTCTTGTCAAAGAAAGAGAGCATCCTAACCTGTGTCAGAAAGTCTTTTTTTTTTTAATCAGTGGAATGAATAAATTACCATATGCTTTCTAGTAATGTGCCTTCTGAAGGTCCTCTCACATGGGTATGACCAAGGTTAGGATGCTTTACTTTAAAGGTGTCTATTGCCTTAGTTAGAAGTGTTCAGCTTGTGTATGGGGAAAGAGAAATATTCCAGGTAAATTGGTAACTGTATTAGACACAGTTGCACTGGTGGCATTATATATAATGAAATAACCAAAGAGGAAAATGTGCCAAAAGCTATAACAAAAAGAAACCAAGAAACTGTTATCTCAGATGGTAATTCAGCCTTTAGGGAAATGAAAGATGAGTGGATATAGTTTCATTCCATAGACACTGTTAGGATATATGGAATTTTCTTCATTAGATTGCATCTTCCTTGCAGCTCCTAATCACTGTCATGATGGTATGAGAGAACCTACACTAAAATCATGTTGTGAAAAAGAGGCATGTTTTATCCTACTCCTCCATTCAGAAAGTTACATTGTAAAAAAAAAAAAAAAACAAAAAGCAAGAGTTCCTTCTGTCGGTTAAAAAAGCCTCTTTGACACTTAACCCTGAAAATGAGAAAATTTTTTAATACAACACAAGCACTACACTAAATATCTTTTTTTTTACCATGCAGTTGTGACACCTGTCAGCTAACAAAGGAAATTACAAAAAGTCTTAAGTAATGGTCCTTAACATTTCCTGCATTGTTAAATCAATTACATTTACAGTAAAACTTTTGTACTAACTGAAGTAGTTGTGAGTGGATTTGTCAGTCTTATTTCAGTAGCACTGTGTGTGCTCTTCACTGACTTCAGAAGTGAATGGTTACACCATTAGCTTTCTGCATTCTTGGTGAATTCAGGCAGGAATTGAAACGATGCTTCATCTGCCACCAAAATAGTCACAAATAGATGTGAGCAGTTTCACTTGTGTCTGTCTGGTACTGAAGACAGAAAATTACTTGTTAACTGAAATCAGTGGCTTCTAGAGTGTTGGGTTTTTCCAGGCAGCATTCATCCTGTTCAGAGTGAACATTTTCCTCATCTCCTCATCATTTTTCTGATAGGTCTTTGGTTACTGTAGTTGCTGTCTGTCTGCTCAAGAGGAAAGAATTGGGGATGGAGCTTGCAAAAAAGTTTTGGACTTAAAATAGGAAAAGAAAAATAATATTCATCAGCACTAACTTAAAAGACTGCAGTG
Source organism: Sialia sialis (assembly GCA_009812075.1). Lineage (NCBI taxonomy): Eukaryota > Metazoa > Chordata > Aves > Passeriformes > Turdidae > Sialia > Sialia sialis. Next base: position 53,862,852 of record VRYO01002772.1, on the reverse strand, counting down.
GTCTGCAATTAGTTTGTGTCTGAAGTAGGCTCTTTTGAAGGATAATTTATCTAGTCTTTTTTTTCCATTGATAGAAAGGGAATCTTAAAGTACACAAGCCAACACCTCACTTAGATATCTCAGAGTCAGCAATTTCTCTAACTCATGTATTTATTGTCAATGGACAGGTGGGAACTACAGAAAGTATACACACAATGCAATGCTAAATTATTTTTTGACATTTGTGGCATTAAATCATTTATGCTTAGTCAGTTTCTTCCATAATCATCCTAATTCATAAGTTTGTCTTATCAGTTATACAACTGATGTTTCCTGCACTTTATTACAGGATTCTGTTTTGTGTTCTTTTCAGTAGTCTTAATATTAATTAACATGCCATTTTCATCAAACAAGAATGGAGAAATTACAAAATTAGTTTAATCTTTCTGATAAGTGATGGAAATATTAATAGAATTTTGGTGAAACACTCTCTTACCAGCTTTTGGTAACTTCGTCAAGGGTGTTTTTGTTGCATTATAGACTGAAAATAGAAGATTGAAATTTTGAAATGAATTTTATTCCATGACTTTAGGAGTTCTATATATCCACAGTTTATAAATGAGTTAAGGATCAGGAAGTTTTGTTCCTTTCAAAGGTCGAATAGTAAAGCAGAATATATGGCTCCTGTCATCCAGCAATAGCATGCTCTGATGTGCTTATGATATCTCTGCTGAAAGCTCAGTCTAGGGATGTGCAAGTCACAAACAAATGTGAGAACCTTGACCTTGAGGGCAGGGACATAACCAGTGGAATCAGTGGCAAGGATAGGAAAATTTTGTGTTGCTTTGACTAGAGAGTGAAGGGGGGGAAAGTAGAAAAAAATATATACCTGTGGTCATAAAAATCTCACATAGCAAACACAAAAAAGACCACTTGTCGTAGGATTTGAGTTTCTGTTTTACTCTATGCCTTGTAATTATAAGATGAAAACTACTTATCCTTGTCACAAATTATTTTACAAACATAGATATATTAAAATAAATATCTATGTATTTTAAAAATTGAATTTTGTACTGTGTATAGCATTGTTGGAAACCTAGGTATGTAGTGCAGATCCTATGCTATCCTGTGTTGGCCAAGAATATGTTATTTCACATTGTTTTAAAACACAATACTGGAATATTTTGGTGTTGGAGCTGTGATTGCTATTTTAAATATTATTTAAAATGTTAAATATTATTTAACATAAAAGGTATTTATACCCATTATTTGAATACGACAGTCTACAAAAGTTGATTCTTCTGTCTCACCTTTTTCCTGTCTTTGTTGCTGCTTTGCTAAGTATCTACGACCATTGTAAGGACATCTGTTCCCAGGCTACTAGGATTGTGTTGCTCATAAAATGCTCTGATGCTGTTTCCAGTCACAGAAAATTAAAGAAATTAAAACTGATTATCATGAGGAAAAGAAATTTGAAGTTGCCTGCAGCACGCTGCTGGTTAGGTGTTACTGCCTGTGGGCCAGGGAAGGTTAGAGACCATGGCACTGGAATATACGCACCTGTTTCTATGGTTACCTGTGTCTGGTTTTATTGGAGTGTTTATTACAGGAAAGTAATGACTCATATTACACAGTGGGGCTTTTTGCACCATTTTTGCATTAACACATTAAAAAATCAAGTGCATTTAAATTACTTGGCAAAAGTACATAAGCAGTGTTTCTAAAATAAAAATGGTATTTATTCTAACTGGTCAAGGGGTCATGGAAGTTTTTAGAGAGAAATTAATCTGGGGCATGGATTGAAGTATGTGTCCATATAGTAAAATACTTAGTGACTCACCATGGTGATCAAAATCTAATCTAAATGTTACTAAGAAAAACTATACTGCACACTGACTTCCATAGTGTCGCTAGAAATTTTTCAATATACAGACCAATTAGATGAGCAAAACTTTATTTTTGGTAATTTTTCCCCCTCTCTATTAGCACTTTAAAGGATTACTTTCTTTTTATTCTTATGAAAACAGCTGTTATTGAGGGATATTTTAATGTATTACTTCGTATTAGAGTAAAATGATACATATATTGGGAAAATAGTGAAACCGACATACAGGATAACATTTTTTCAGGTAGCAAGAGAGGGAAATTAATCCCTAATGTGCCTTTCTGTGTTGAAATTTGCATTTTCAAGGAAGTCTCCTATAACTAAAAATTCTATTTTATTTTGTCTTCTCTCTTAATGTTGTCTTCTGTCTTTATTTGAGAGGATCAAACAAGACATGAAGATAAACAAATCTTAATGACATCCAAATCCCTGTTGAAGGGAATAAGAACATTTCTATGCAGCTTTATTTTCATGAGAATGATGACATTTGTGTAGGATTTTTAAGGGAGTAAGCTGAATGTAAAATTGGATTTCACAGTATTGTGTTCTCCATTAATATAAATATGGCTTTCTTACAGCTGTACTAGGATTTTTGTTTCGATAAAATTTTCTGGTCTCTGTAGTAAAAAAAATGTATTCTTCAGCTTTTTATAATGCCAATTACTAAATGATAGAGTCCTCTTTCTGGAAAGTGCCTCCTTCTCATTTATTCCAACCCTCATCTTTGTGGTTTTTTTCCTGTTGAATGAGAGCTTTGAATGTCAATCATAAATCTGAGTTTTGTCATGTTAGATGAGACTGTTTGCCTATCAAATCTCCTGTTCAGCCTCCAGGCAATATTTGATACTTCAAAGTAAAAGCTTTCACCTTGAAACATTTGGAACCAAATCTGCCCATTGCATCCACCATAAACACTGGAACTAGGGGAGGGCAGAATACTGCTGAATGAAGTGCAGCAGTGTTTCTTTCACACCACCTCTGTGAGACTGCAGAGTACTTCCAAGCCTGAGCAGATGTCCATACATGTGGAATTTGGTGTAGAACTGGAGTTAACCCCAAAACTTTGGAGGTATTTGGAGGATACTGGCTTAGATGCCCGCAACTAGGGAACAGTCTGGGGAGAACCTGAAGAGATGGTCTGGATGCTCAAAGCAGGGCTCAGAATTAGTTAGTCAAGGTCCTATGAAATTGAGTCTTAAATATTTCTAGGAAAAGACATGCTAGCATTTCTCTGGGCAGCGTGATCAGATGTTTAACTGTTCTCAGAGTAAAGATTTTTTTCTGTGCACTTCCTGGAAACAGTGAGTGCTGTTCCACGTAGGGGAATCCTATTAATCCTCCTGATGATCCATTTTTAGATTTGCTGAACCCTTAAGACATCCAGGGAAGCTGAGTCAGCTAGTAAGGCAATACCTGGAGCACGGAATACAGATGGCTAATGAGCAGATGGAGAGGGAAATGAAATTCAGGCTTTCAGTGCAATAACCCATAAAATCTCTGCAGGACATATTGGCACCCAGCTGCAATGGTAAGGTGGTATCTCTTGATACATCAAGAGATCAGCAATATAAAGCACTAGAAAGCTCCCTTCCTCAAGGGTTTAGGAGCCATATTTCTGTTGGGCATTAACATCTCTTCTCTATGGGCTAGATAAGAAGAGTATGCCTGGAGGCTCTGGATAGTGGTCAATCCAAAGTATGTGACACTCGGTTGAACTGAGATGCTCTGAATGCTGTGGATGACACAGGTGGTGTGTTGTGGCATTCCTTCCCATTGTTTTGTGGAAATGATTTTTCCCTTTTGTACTTGATGAAGTGTATTGTGCAGCTTTGATGTTTGTTTCTGGTTTGGGTTTGGGTTTTTTGTGTGGTTTTCTTTATGTTGGTTTTGTTGTGGTTGTTTGTTTCTTTAACTTGCCAGTTTTATTTTTTTAACTCTTACTAATTCCTCCACCCCATTTTATTACAGAAAACAGTGTTACAGGATTATTAGCAAGTAAAACAGTTCTTGTTTTGCTGTCTGAAAGTCTTGAGTTTTGCTTCAAAGGCAGAATTGTTTCTTCGTTTACAGTCTTTTTGATGTTTGATTGTTTGATTTTTCTGTTAAAAGCAGCATATGAAATGTGAACATTACAGTTTAATATCAACCCAGTATGATATGAAACATGAAATACTAAGTTCAGTATAGTTAATTACATATATAAACAAAAAAATCTAGTCTTCTTGAAAAACAGGTTTGAAACTGCTCTTTTGTGAATAGTTCTTTAGCCTTGTATCTTCATCAGTGTTTCCAAAAACAATCTGAAAATCTCAACAAATTCAATTTAATTATTGTAATGATTGCAAAGGATGAAGTAGTGGTTCTTTAGTGATTATAGAGGTTTTTTTTATAAGGATCAATGGAAACTATGTTGCTGTGTGTCTGTAGCCTGTGGCATCACTGTCTTACCCAAAGGACCAGCAATAGCCGTGTTTCATTTTATTAATTAAAAATAGAGTAATTTTGGGATTTGTGTTGTAAAAATCTACTGATTTTTTCTATGTTTTTCTAGCACAGAATACAAGAATACTCTCAATATTACATTATCTGTTAGGAAAAAGATAAATTGTGTACTATGTGATGTATTACTCAGAGCATCTGATGGTGGAGCAGTTCAATACAATGCATGAGTAGTTACAAATTGAACTGAATTCAGTGATGGTAAAGTGATATTATTAGGAATTCAGAGTTAAGTTTTACACAGAAATTTTAATTCCATTGGCCATTTCAAATATGTTGCTGTTTTGTGAGTATAATTTAAATAAGTTCCTTCATTATGAACAAAGATACTTTACCATAAAAAAGACATGCAGAAAATGAGAAGCTGTGTCATTCCCACAAACATACATTGTTTCTTTTTCCCCCCTAATACAGACTTTTAAAGTAAATCTATTTTGAGTTATTTTGAAGTGATCCTACCACTATTTTAGAGGACTAACTTAGAGGTGAACTGCCCATTTTAAAATGTCAGTTTTTCTTTAGTTATTAGCATGGTCTTAACTGAGCAATTGACAATTTCCTTTGTTTCCTGCCCCTTGTTCCCAACCTTTCTTTGATGCATGCGTATATTAGTGAAATAGTTCTAATTTGAGGGATGGAAAAGGAGAATTAATAAAAGAAGTCAGATACAGTTTTCTTTCTTGATTAGGCCATATATATCTTAACTGTTTTTACTGTGTGAGTAAAATATTGAAAGTGGTTGTCAGATTGGGGGCTGGACTGGATTGTCCAGATCATTCTGCTACTAAGACTGTGAACTGCAGGATTTTGAGTAAGTTTGAAGCTGAGCCAAAAATATGAGGAATGTATACATAGTCTGTGACCAGGTAGGAGATACATACCATCTGTGGGTGTGTATGTATCTGCATATGCAAGGAGAGAGAGAGGGGTTAGGCAAGGTGCTCCCTTGAGCTCTGATTTAGTTTTATGTCCCACTTACACCTCTGTGCCCAGGAGTGTTTGCGTGGAGTCAGAGAGTGGGGGAAGGAAGGTTGGTGTCCCTAAACCTAACTAGGCTCTGCTCTCTCTTCCAGCTTGCTTTTTCTGTGTTATAATGAGCACTGCATCTGGTGGAAAAAAAAATACGCTCCCAAATTCCTATTCCCTCTATTCCTTCCATTTCATCCTGTGCTTTTTTTGCTGTTCCTAAAATGTCCATAAACGTCAGCCTCTACACTTAATGCTTGTTTGTAGTGCTTTACAAAGTAGCCCACGGGATGATCTGAAGGGTGTACCAGAGTTGATGATGTGCTTTGTTTACCACTACCATCACATGCAGGACCCAGTGATCATGACAAGGTGGCACAGTAGCTTGTTGTTACTGAGCTCTCTGCATTCTTTCAGCTATCATGTTTGTCAGAGACTGTGAGGAAAAGTGGGAGCCTAAGGTTCTGATGAGAGATTCAACACTGCAGGACTCCTTTCCCAATTATGGCAAATGTGATTATTCAGGGCAAATATAATATTACTTCTTTTATTTAGCTTTCAGACAGAGTCAGCTGGAAAGGGGCAGGAGGGAAGGGTTGACAGAACAGGTGGTAGTCAGGGATGAAAGAGAAACAAAAATTCCTTAAGGCAAGCAGGGAGGCAGAGGAGGCTGTTGATTTGCAGGGATTTGCTGTTCATCCCAAGGTGTTCCTGAGGTGTTAAGAGACAAGCGGGGCAGAAATGACCTCAGGGATGTCTGTGCTATCGTCTAGCTAAGCTGTCTACTTTACCACTGAGATACTGAAATTGCTTGAGAAAATTAGCAGACATAATCAATCTTCAAGAGGATTGCTTTATGCAATTTGGGTGTTAATTTCATAGAGTATTTTGTTTGCAGCAAGGTCGATAATTAAATAAGCGTTTATTAAAGAATTGCAGTCTGTCTAGTCTTCCCTTTTCAAACGAGTTAAACTGAAATGGCTCTCATGGAGTGACTGCCCTAAGTGTTATTAGTTCTGTCTGTGGTTCTCTTTGTATTTTGTACTGACTCACATTTTCAGCGCATTAGGTCTTAATTTATTTTTATCCCTTGTGAATTTGTATAATGATTGTTCAGGGCACCTAATATTGGCTATAGGCATTTCATCTTTAATGTGCTCAGCACAATTGAAAAAGTGTGTCCTCCGGCACCTTGTGGGGCTTTATTTTGGAGGAGTGGCAAATGATTTTGTTGTCTAGATAGGTTGTAAATCATGTTGCTGGAGAAGCTTTCAGGACTTGCTGTGCACATCAAGATTCCACTATCCACTGTAGGCAGTAGGAAGCCACCCACTTTAATGACTTTAAGAGGTTTTGATTAGTCTCTGCACAAGGCTTCTTGTCTACAGTACTAATCCTTCATGTTCTGGAATAGTGCATTCAGAAAAGAATACTAGATGAAACTTCATCAGTAATTCTCAGATTTCAGCAGGCACAATGAAAAAAGGTTGTGGGGTTAACACATTGCAATACTTCAGCTATTTTCGGTACTATGTCACCAGAGGTATTTAAATGTCATTTGTCTCTATTCCTTTCCAAGTCTAAGAGCTGCCATTGACTGTGAGTGTGGTATTTCATCCCAGAGATGTTTCTCAAATGTGAATGAAACTCACTGTTCATTGCTATTAATGTATGAGTTGTACTGTGTGTTTAGCCAGAATTAGATATTTCATGGAAGTAGCACATATATTCTGATTTTTGCATTAAGCAGTATGTAGTAGAAATTTCTGCCTTAAAAATGCTTCCAACAGCAACTGACATCCACATGTCAATATGCAGTATAAAAGCATTAACAATTCCCCACCACATCCACTGCCAGACAAATGGCAAACATGAAGAGGATTTTCCCAAGCCTCTCTACATATAAAGTGGAAAGGGCCAGGAGCTCCCCTGAAAGGAGTAGTTTCTTCAGGTGTAGTTCAGGTGCGCTGAGTTTCTGTGGGTGACACCGGAGGGTGTAGCAGTGGAAGCAGGTCTGGTGTGACAGGGAGCAGTGAGGTGGTGCAGCAGCCTAGCTGGTGAGAAGAATGGGAAGGGTCATGACATCTTCCTTTGTAAGGAGAAAACAGCAAAGCTGCTTCAATCATGCCATACTTATTGTGGAGAAAAAAAGCAATTTCTAAAGAAAGATTCAGCTTTCAGTGAGAACTTGGTGAGTTATTCAGAGGAGGGTGAATACAGGAACACCTGCCCAAGTTCATGCTCAGATCTGCGCACTATAACTCAGGAAAGACTTTCTGTTTAGACAAAGGGTGCTTAAAAGAAGAAAAGTAATTTTCAAGGAGTTCTTCAGCAAGAGAAAGACCAATCAGCATTTTTGTTCAGAGCCACAACTGAAGGCTCAAGTTGCATGTTGATACAAATCTCATTGGAGATTTATTCCAGAGTAAGAGATTTAAAGTGTGAGTAGCTGATCTCTGTGGAGAAATAACATGTTTCTACTTCACAGGTACTGAGCATAACCACTTAATAGCTGAGTTCTCGCAGCCCTGAGTGAAGAATTACTGATTAGCTCGTAGCTTACTTGGGGAGCTAAGTCTACCTTCTTCAGGAAGGACAGGCTGAAAATACGATGCAAAGTTCCTGTCCTATTGCTTCCCTTTTTTTGCAGTCTTCCTCCTCCTAGTTCTTGAATTAAGAACTTTAACACCCTTATGTGTTAGAAAATCTTTTCTGAAAATAATGCCAAAGTTCTCTGTCCTCTATTTCTGATTTGAAAATCACTTACTGTATTTTCCTGATTCCCTAACAGTACACTTTCACTCTGAAGAGTTTTTATAACTGAAATAAATTTTTAAAACATATTTTGTCTCTATTTACACAATATATCGTGCTGTCCCCTACTTCAGGGAATGATAAATCATTTTTAGGACAGTGTATGTCACTGAAAATATTGTATTAGGACAAAACATCTTGTCTGTACTTTTAGAATCAATGATAATGCTGATACTTTAAAAAAAATTTGAAATAACTATAACTGAGATAAAGTATAATGTTCATAAAGCCAGGACTCATATATGAGGCCAAAGTCCAGCAATGGCTTCAAGATTCTTGAGATGTTACAATAATTTTTCCCCAATTAGAGCTGTGAAAAGTAGATGTCAAACATTGTCATTTGCACCTGAAAGATCACTTCAGAGGACCCGAAGAGTGTGTAAGGCAGGGAAAGCTGTATTAAATCGCTTGTGAGAAACTTCATTTGAAAAGGTGTGATTTCATGCCCTGAGATGCATTGTCATTGTCTCTGCATATGTTTCTACATAAATGGGATATCCACTTTCCTTAGGTGCATTTCTGTCTAGTCTCCCTTTCAACAAGCTTCATCTCTACATGCATTTGTTCTCCAACTTCCTCTGTGCTCCACAAGGTACCCAAAGCTATCTAACACTCAGCCATAATCTATCTAATTAGTGTAGATATTTTTCAGTTCAGTGTTTAAAGTGAAGTGTCAGGCTTTAGCAACCCAACAAAGAAGTGTTTTTATAGCTTACAGTAGAGGGCCTGTGTCACATGTTGTCAGGAATGGTGTGAAATATGAGGATGTTGAAACATGGAAACTGGAACAGAGGTTGAGAATAGTGCAGTATAAAGGCAACTGAGCTTGGGTGCAGAATTCTCCATGCTGCCTTTTAGGAGTGATCTCTGGATTAGACTGTCACCAAAACCATGCTCTGATGTTGTTACAGTGGTTACTATCAAGTGTTTTTGAAATAGCAAGGCTTCTTCAGAGCATGGAAAATGATTGAAAACTTATGAAGGAATGAATTATTTACTTGGATCTGTTCAACATTAATGAAATAATTTAATGGTACAATACTGGATTGCTAGCATTTCACACTGATCTTCCTGTGTAAGTATTTTGTAATGGGAAATACAATGTCCAGTGTTAATTTTTTGTGTGTTTTTTGATTTGTAGAAAAGTCGTTGTAAGTTATTTTGGACATAAACTTAGAAGTATCACAAAATAATGAAATTAGTATTTATTTACTCACACAACGTGTATATATGTTTCCAGCATAATCTAATCCAGGTACTAGGCTTTGGAGTCTTTCAAAAGTGGCCTTTTAAAAGTGCACGGGAAGGACTTCCTCTTCTCCTTCCAAGAGCTATTGCACATGATATTTGTAAATTTTGACAACAAACAGAAATTAACCTCTTAGCTTTCCTTTCTTGTAGGGTGATAGCTCCTATGTAAAGGATCGTTGGTGTGTGTTTGATGGATTCATGGTCTTTTGTCTTTGGGTGTCACTGGTTTTGCAGGTAATCATTTCACTTCCTTTTAGTGAATAGTTCCTTGATTACGAAAAATACATGGCACAATCAAGTAAATGCAAGTTGTACAGGGATCAAATTATTTTTAAAAAACATGCTGAATTCAACAGATTTATAATTGCACATTTCAGCATAGCTACATTAGTAGTAGAAATTGATTATTTTTTCTTACTTAATCTGAAGTTTGTTAACATAAACTGTATGCAGTTCGAAGGAGAAGGAGGGTCTTCAGAGAGACATTCCTCTCTTACTCCATGTGACAGTTGTGCTCATTTCCTTCCAGTGAGTCTAGCAGGTGCCATGGTGATTAGCTCAGGCACCTTAAGGGAGAATTATTCCAATGGTGGATGTTTGCCATTCTGTAGCTGTAATGTTATATTGAATAAAGTGCTTTCATGCAGTATCACTCATACCTAACAAAACATTTTCCAGAATTAATGTTAAAGCACAAGGGAAAAAACCCAAAAACATTTGGAAACAGTTTGATAATTTTTAATAAAGAGGGGAACTTGGATATATTGGAAAAAATTACAGTGTTAAGGTATAGATGAAATTTTGTCTTGCAAATCAATTGGTCTTTAACTGTAGCAGGTTTTCTAGGTAAGAACAGGTTGAAAATTCTGATATTCAGCTTACAATAGTATAAGGATTGTAAAAGTTCTGTAATGATTGATGTTAGGCACATAAAATTTCTGACAAATTTAAGACACATTGTAATTTTCTGCTTTTTGCTCAGGGGAGACTTTGGTACACCTTGTATGCATGCAGAATGAAGGTTGATCATTACAGATAAGAACTGTACATTACCCAGTTTGTGCATTGCCAGGTTCTCTCTCCATTTTCTTAGTACTTTGAGCAAGCATTAAATCAAGCAGTTACTCTCCAAGAGTGAGAGACAAGGATTAAAACAAGACATTTGCACCCAATCCTTCAGATAAATACTCTTTATTGAGTATATAACCTGTCAGTGTATTGGAGAAATGGTTCCCTGTTCTGAGCCTTAGCGGAAATTTATATTGTAAGTGGAGTCTAGGAGAAGACAATGTACAGTTTTGACATGCACTTGGAATTAAATGGAGAATCTATAATGTTGCAACTCAGGCAGTCAGCATACATGTACTTTTATATCATAGTGAAAACCTTAGTGCCGTGCAATGTTAACAGATACTGATTTTCATACTGGAAATATATTAATCACTTCTAACAATGTTGTGGAAATGTGTTGAGCTGGACTAGCACAGAAATAGGCAGCTGGCACAAGCTTGCACAATTCTTCTTGAGTTGTTTGGGACTCAAACATTAAGAGCATGGGCAGAGTATATTTTGTGAATTTTGTTAGGGTAATTTAGTAGTGAATTCAGGTATTTACAAAGATGTTTTTTAAAAAACTGTGGTAGAAATAAACTGTAGAATAAGAGAAGATTGAAAATGAAAATAAAAAACAAGTAGTGTTAATACTTTTAAAAGCTGTGGAAGTGAACACAGGTGCAGGACAGGGTCATCAAGACAAACTACTGATTTTTTTTCTTTGTAGGTGTTTGAAATAGCTGAAATAGTTGACCAAATGTCACCTTGGGGCATGTTACGGATTCCACGACCACTCATTATGATTCGAGCATTCCGAATATATTTTCGTTTTGAGCTGCCAAGAACTAGGATAACAAATATCTTGAAGTAAGTAAGGCAGGCTGTTGTCTGAAAAATAACAGAGCTTATTTCAGTTTTGACTTAGAAGACTGACTGTGTAGTCAATCCATGACCCTTCATGCTTAATGGGCATTTTCCTCCCGAGTTTTGGTTCTGGCCAAAAAATTCGTGCTATTTTCCATATTTAAGGAATCATCAAGTTTTATAGAAAATGATCAGAACTTTCAAATTTTTAAATAAATTGTATTTTCCTAATAACCGTAGCCAGCAATTTTCAACCAATGTCAGTAAATTCTGTTCCATTAATATGGGCATTTAATAATCAAGGTGGAATGTCCTTAGTAGGGTAATATTTGTAAAAAACAGTACATGAGCACATGCCCTGACCATTCCAGTTATGAGTGTGCACATAGTGCTGCGTATACAGAAATGCAAACAAACACATGTCAATTTCTTGGTGCAGCATGTAATGGCAAAAAAAGTCATGGTAATGTGAAAGAGTTTTTTGGTCTTTATTTGGTATCAAGTTTATTTCATCACCATATCTTTTCTGTACGAGTCATTAAATACTATTTTACAAAAGTAAGATTTTATGCATTTTATTTGGGTATTTTTGTTCCACCCTTTGCAGTTTTCAGCTGGTTTAATAACCCTAGCTTAGGGGTTTAGAAAAAAAAAATCACAGCCCCCTTTTCTATTTGTGCACAGAGTGAGAGAGCAGTTTTAAGGACAAATTTTCTGCAGGATGAAATTACTCTCTTTGCATGAATTTATTTTGTATTCTAGAGCTCTTCAAAGGAGATGTAACATTGCCTGTGCTTTCAGTGACCTGTTTATCTTTTTGCCAGGCGTTCTGGAGAGCAGATATGGAGTGTTTCAATTTTCCTTCTGTTCTTTCTTCTCCTGTATGGGATCCTGGGAGTGCAGATGTTTGGAACTTTTACATACCATTGTGTGACTGACGACACGCAGCCAGGGTGAGTTCACCTGTGCAGGCATGACTTGGGCCTGTTCTTTCATTGCATGTGTTTTATTTTACTTGGCATCAGTAGATGTAAAATGGACTTAATAGATTAAAAGCAGTCCAGCAAAATACACTAAGGCATATTGAGGAAAGAAAAATAGTAAGATCTATGAAAAATACAAATTTTAACTATGACAGAGAGATTGCAGTTTGTGCATTTTGTTACAGTCTGACTTAGGGGGCTGAGTGACTGTGTATCTTGGGTGGTGCAGGGAGGTGACAGAGCAGGAAAGCAGACGAGACTTTTAAGAAGAGCATTGCCACTGTGTCTGACCTGGGTCACTGATGATTCATCAGCTTTTGCACTCTTCTGTCTTTCCCTAGAACATTTTTTTATGGGGCCAGACCTAAAGAAGCCCTAGAATCATAGAATCACAGAATAGTTTGGGCTGGTAGAGACATTTTAACAGTCATCTAGTCCAGCCTCCCTGCAATGAGCAGGGACTTCAACTATATCAGGTTGCTCAGAGCCCCTGCCCAATGGGACCTTGCATATTTCCAGGGATGGGATATCTGCCACCACCTCTCTTGGCGACCTCTTCCAGTATCTCAGGCCCTTCTGAATTAGGAAAATTCTAAAATTTTAATGTCTCTGGGTCCTGATGCTCAGATTCAAAACCCTCTTTTTGGGAGCCTTTGCAAATTACTGATGATAAATATTTTACACTGGTAATTGATTATGCATCACACTCTTGATTCAACATGTACTTAAACACAATATTACCTCAAAGTACAGTGTAGCCTCTTGAGTCACTGTGATGGCTTGTAAAATCACAGACAAAATGCTTTTACCTGTCTCTTGTTGAATTGAGGACTTGAGTGTGTAGTTGAGTACCATTACATTGTGAGACTCTATTACTTCTGTTTCTTTGGTCCCTCTTCCTTTGGATAGGAAGATGTTGGCTCTGGGGTTGTGGCCTTTGTTTTAGTCAAAATTGGATAATTTTATTCCTGTATTGAATTTGTCAGAACATGAAATTAATAGAGTAAGTATTGTAAGAATGCAAAACACTGCTTAATCAGATAGTGAGCTGAATTAAATATCTGATAATTTCAAAAATCTGTATGAAAGCTTTTTATAAACAAATATTAAAAACTATCAAATATAAAATTAGAAGTGGCACATACAAAAAGGTGATAAAATTATTTGAGAATATACTAGATAAAATACCAAAATATGGTATTTTGTTGAATTTAAAAATATGGTATTTTGTTGAATTAAAAAATTTACTTTGGGTCATTTTCCTAATTATTTAATCAATAATATATTAAAATATGGAGCTGATCTAAGCATATAAGTTCCTTCATTTTAATGGTTCCTTTCTTTTTTAAGAGAATATCTTTGCAGCACACATTTTTGACAGCTCCCTTTAGTCATGGGGAAAATAATGCTTTGTAAAAATTTGCTTGTGGTAATGAGAAGGTCTGAAATTCTGTGAGTTAGAGAATGTTGTTTGAAAAAATGAGTGGAATACACAACACAGGAAAAATTGGGCATGATGTAATTGCTTGTGTTTCTGAATATAACTTTTCCTTGAAATCAGCAGAAAAAGATGAAATATGACATAATAATATTTATCATATGGAAATTTAAGTTTGTAACTTTGGGGCTGCCCATAAAAATTTTGGCTAATTTTTTCTACATGTGTTGGGTTTCTCTCTGAATAAGGCATTATTTTTTTTTTTAATGGTATACAGAAACCCTTAAATTTCAGGTTTTTGAAAGGCTGGATTACAGGAAAACCTTAAACAGGGCAAATATCTAATGCATAAAATAAAATTTAAAACCTGCCTAACTAGGGTTAAAGTTGGAAAAGCCAGGTATGCAGAACTAAGGGAATTTTAGACCTGAGGTCGAATATCTAGCCTTAACTCCTTTTTCTTTCAGTATCATCAAGTATATGTTTTTAGCTGTATAAATATTAGAAATCTAATTTAAGTTACTTTTAAGGTACCCAGATGGGCACATTCAGCAAGCAGTTAATCACTTTTGCCATTGCCAGACCAGACTTACAATTTTAAATGGCTGCTCTGATTGTGTGTGAAGAGTACAGTTACATTGGACACCACCTATAACCCTGAAAGTGTTCCTCCAATTATTCTGATGAATGGTGCTCCTCCAAAGAACAACATGCTTTTTTCTTCCTTGTTGACATGTGGATATACACCTCAATTTTGGCATACTGCTCATTCCTACTCTAAAAATAGTTTCCCTCTTCTTGACTGTAATATTCATCTTTATCTATTATGAAGACTTTCACCTATTTGTTCATTTTTAAATTTTGAAGAATGTTGTGCAGAAGCTGAGGTTGGAGTTAGGGTGTGCCTTTTTCATGTAGATCAGGGCTGACCTTCCTAGAGTTAGCTCGAGAATTTATAATTCCCACCTTAGGCTAGGAAGATAAATACAGAGAAAGAAATAACAGTTCTGGTGTGGAAAGAGGACAATATGGACAGATATTTGTCCAAAATATACTTAGAAAGAAGGGGACATGCCACTTCTGAATCCAGGAAGTTCACTAGCTGGAATGTAATAGAACACAAAAGTATGAAAATTGTCTTGCCAGATTCTACTTTTGCCTTTGAAGTTCAGTTTCTCAGTTTTATAATGAGGGTTAAACATTCCTCTCAGAGATTGAGTCTCTCTGTCTGTCTGTTTCAGGTGGCTCAGTTCCAGGCAATGGAGAGTAGCCAAAGTTGGCTGTACTTGTCCTTAAATAACTTGAGCCACAGCTGTAAATTTTCAATACTTTTTCAAAACAGATCCTGGGCTCTCAAGTCAAGATTAGAAAAATGAAAAGCATCCAATTAGTGACCACCTTGGAGAACTTTAATTTTAGGTGATTTGCCTCTTATTATGCAGAACTCCATGGCAAGCAGGAAGGGTAAAATCTTATTTTTGTGGTCAAGACTTCATCTATTTCTGATGTTTTAGAAATCACTTTTAAGTCTATTGCCTTATGAATTATTATTATGTGGCAGTCAAGTTTCTTTTGAAAATGGTGTCTTAAAATATTCCTATTCCTTTTTTTTTTTGTTGTTTTGAAAGCCCAGGGTATCCTCATCAGACACTTACTGCCTCTTTGACTGCTGCAAGTTCTTTTATCTTTCCAATCTTCTCAATGCCCACACTGCCGTACCTCCTGTCTCTCCACCTCCTCCGTCATTTTCTGATGTTAACTCTGACAAACAAAAATACTGAAGTGAGCTAACCACAGTCTGAGTTTTCATTTTGTCTGAGAAATCAGCAGAATCTGACTTGCTTACAAAGGCTGAGGAGTTTATTGTTGCTGATAAGTCCTTTTTTCCTTTATTCTTACAAATGCCTTCTCTATGCAGAACATTGTCTTCTTAGACAATTTTATTGCTCTATTTCCTTGTGATTATGACTTATCTTTTTTCAACTATAGTGTAAAAACGTTTTCCTGATAATATCTCCAACCAATATATCTTTTTCTGTCAAGAATTGATGTATTATGTGGATTTCCATAGTATGGGTCTTCTTTAGTTGTTTAAAAGATGGTATATTTGAAATGTAATCTGTATATAATGCAATTATCTTGATAAATCTATATAATTTAAACATTTTGACAGAGTTTTTTGTGGTTTTTTTTGTTATATCTGAGATTAATTTTGGAGATATAAAGTGAAAATGGTTGTGTTCCCAGATCTGCTGTAATTTACTCTTGGTAACCTCCAGTGTACAAAAGGTACTTTCACACAATATAGGAGAGAGAATTTTTTTCCAAATCATTGCTGTAGCTACTTAGTGCTTTCTTTATTTTACTCCCAAGATACATTTGGCTACACAAGGATAATTCCAAAGTGCACGATCGGTTTGTACGTATTCCGCATCAGTAAATTTTCCTTTTGTAAGATCTCAGTCTGCACTGGAGCTAAGAGGAAGAAAGCCACATCAAAAGAGAAAGAGCTAAAAAGGATAACTGCTATAAATTGTAGCACTTAACTATTTATTTTTTCAAAGTCATTCTTTAAGGTGCCTTTTTTTTAACACTTGATAAGGTATAGGCCAAATGTTTCTATAGATCTGTCTGCCTTGTCCCCCTGGCAGTCAGTTTAAAATCCTTCTTTGCAAAGTTTCTTTGTTTAAAGCAGAAGATGCCCAGGTAAACAGATAAGAAAGATAATTATGGATAATGGAAAGATCTAAGAGTCTCCTGGCCATCTTTCCATCTGTCTACGGATAGACCACAAAAAATGTCAGAAAACAGCTTCAGAGACTCTGAAGCTGAAAGTTCACCACAATATCTAATAGAGAAAATAAATACAATTAAAAAGAACAAAAGGAATTTGAGATACTGTCTTACATCATCAGTGGGAAAGTAAGAATGAGTAATCAGGTTTCTGAGAAATGGAAGAAATCAAAGCCTAAGCTTGAAAAATCAATGTAACATGACTTCTTTAACAGAGCACATTAATTTATTGATTTTAATGAACAACCAGATCTGCTTTAATATTGTCTTTGGGATTTATTCTCAATCTCTCTTACTGGTAGCATGTCTCTAGTATAACTCCTGAGGGACAAAAATAATGGAAAAAAATTTACTTTTCCAGGCCTGATGTTGTTTAAACGCCAACCAAAATCAATTAAAATATAGCATCAGTCAAAAAGGGAAGTAATTCAGTTTAAATGGAATCATGTCAGAAGAATGGATGAGAGTGCTGTTGTGGTGACCAGTATTAGTGCCCAGGGGAAAGAGCCCTCAGGAGCTGGGCTCTTGTCACTTTCAGGGTGCAGGTGTTTTCTGAGGAGAAATCCTATTTTTTATTAGAATTGTTATACAGATAGTTACCAAAAGTAATTACACTTTTGATTAATTTAACACAGATTTTACACTGTTTTTGTTTATCCAGCTCAGTTTTAAACAAAAAAGTGAGCTTTTAGTGATGGTCTAGAATAGAGTGATGAGAACCCAATTACCTCAGCTCCTGGTGGCTCAGTAATGACATATATATTTGTCTATATTAAGATTTGGAGCCATTTAAGTTTACATAATTCTCTGTCTCAGTGCAGACATCAAAGTTGATTGAAATTCTTCTCAGCCTGTTAATCTTTATGAGTTGGGTTTTTTTTGAGAATAAGTCCTTTTGAGTAAACCGGAGTGGATTTTAAAGATTATTGGGTCATTGGCTCACTAGAAATACAAGAATTTGAATAACAACTACCTAATCGCCTCTTTGCTGAAGGGAAAGTTTTATTGAGTCACAAGATTTTTACCTGATAATTGCTGTACAGAAATAAGGCCTGGTCAGTACTGAGCTTTCCACAGAAACCTGCAGGACTACCAGGATGCCAGAAGTCAGAATATCCTCCAGTGTATCACAAAATTGAGGGAAAGACCAGACATCCCCAGAAAAACAGAATCCTAAAAGTTATCTCCACTGAATTGGTCTGATGCGTTATTGGGTAGTGTTTGATTTCTTAAATAGAAAGGAAGCTAGGAAAGTTCTGTTCTTTATATTGCAAGAGGAAGCCAGGCAACTAATACATAAGGTTATGGATGTCCTAACATTCATAGGTTAAATAGCAGTTACCACTGAGCAGTACATCTAATTTAACCTTGAAATGCTGTGCGATAAATGTGCAAGCATTTATAAGGAGTACTGAGGGCAGATTTTGAAAGAGATCTGTTTCCATGATGTTTCAGATCTCTTTCCATGGGTGATCTATTTCATACACTGTTTTGAAAAACAGGTGACAGCTTTCAGTTTCATATTGTTTTCTGGAAGCTGAATGTGATACCTAAATTTTTTTCTTCTCCCAATCCTTTAGATTAATGCAATTCAATAAGGCCTGGGAAATGCTGGAATATTCATTCATCCTGAGATTTTGTGAGCAGACTGAAGCTATCATCTCAGTTATTTTATTAGTTCTGAGAACTTGTGGAGGATGTGTGGGAAGCAGGAAAACAGTAGAAGTTTTAAAAAAGGAGGAAGGAGACAGGACAAGAAAAACTAGGGAATTATGTCTGGAATACTGTAAGCTTAACTTCTTTCCCTGAAAGAATTCTGTGGTGAATAAACAAACAAGAATTTTGTAAACAGTTGGAAGAAAACAAGGAAGTGAGCGGGAGCTAATATGGATATCTAAAGGATAAACCATGTCAAATATAATTGCCTATGGAGCATAACTGCCGTGTGAATTGGAGAGGAGTGGATGTCATATTTCTTCAGTTTAGAAAGGCTTTGTAGCAGTCTCACAGGACATTTTTGTAAGCTGGTGGAAGAAACATGGTTAAGGTGAAAATAATCACAGAATAGGTCCAAAACTGCTTAAAAAACATGCTCAGTGAGATGCTACTAATGTCAGAACAGAAAGAACAGAGATCCACATAAGTCTGCCATGTGCTTTTTGGAGTTTCATTAATATCCTGCATGGTGGCACATAGAATAAACTTATTGCACTGAGGATGATGTAAGGTTGTGAAGAATTGCACATGCTTTGGAAGGAAAGATTAGAGTGAAAATGGTCTTGAAAAATTGAAGATATGATCTGAAAAGCTGGATGAAAGGCAACAGGATCAATGTATTGCAGTACAAATACAGCATAGTGAGTGATGTGGACAAGATAGTTCTTCATAAAGTGATTTAAAAGCATAATGGAGGAATAGAGATCAACAGTATTCTGCTCTTGTAAAAAAGTAAAATTGTAGTATCTTACAACATATAGGCACTGTCTATAGAGAGTCTAAAGGAGACAAATATATATAGAAATAGAGTAGAGCTTATAAAGAATGTTGAGCAGTTTTTTAACTTAATAAAAGTAAGTGGACATATCACAGGTTTTGCGTGGATAAGCACTTTTGCACAGAGTAAAGGAATCTGGTCTCTCTGTAATACTCTAGAATAAGAAGTACATTTATGAAATTTCAGGATGAAAATTTCATGTTAGATAGGATATTAGGAAAAAGCTTTGCAGTAGTAGGGATAAAGTTGCACCTGTCTTTCTTAGAGAGGCTCCCACTTTCACTCCTCAGGATTTTTAAAACAGGCTGTGGAAACTTCTCTTGGGAAAAGTAGAAATAGACTGGGGCAGAGAACTATATATAATGTCCTACTGACTGTTCATATCCAACCTTATTTTCCTGTGATTTTATGTGGTCCTTCTTGACATAACACAAGGTTGGATATTGTTATCCTGGGTATCTGAAGAGCTACTTGCCTTTGCTACATCTCTTTAAAAGGGAGACATTGGAAGTGAGGAGGATTGAATGTAGAGATATTGTACATTAAGACAGAGTGAGAGTGGCTTCCTGTACTTTTTAATTGTTTTCTCTCCCTTTGTGTACCAACTTAGGTGAGAGCCTATTCATGAACGTTCCAACTTCATTGTTCATCCTACCCCATATAGAATGTCTAAACTTCCCACCAAAACTTGTTTTTTACCATAGAGGTGCAATTATTAATTTGGTGTTCTAGTTATATAAAATATGTTTCTAGTCAATTTTTACATATGTCTCCTGTCTCTATCACTGCTTTTTCAGCTTCTTATACAGTTGGTCCCTCACTCCCCTGCTCTCTCTTTCTCATGTAAGGTAGAAGAGTTTTTAATAAATTTCAAGAAAAGCCCCCAAATCCAACATCACTCCGTAGTATAGAAGACTTGCCTTTATACTCAGTGAACTACACTGTACTTGACACAAATGCATACAACATTTGCTATTTTCCAGAGCCTAAAATACTTGCGACCTTTTTGTCCCTGTTATAGCAGGCTGTGCTGGGTTCACTGATGTGTGATTTGACCAGCTTTCTTCACAAATTCGTACATCACTGCCACCTTCTTCCTTTCAGCTCCTTGTCTTCATCTCCAGTTTGCCTCAAATAGAGGCCTTCTCCTTATTAGGGGCACCTGCCAAGGCTGCAGGAACGGGAGTCATTACCTGTTACAGTTTAACCTTTCGTGCTGTCTGCCTCTTTTCTTGATTATCGTGCCCAGTATTAAAAAAGTATTACAACAGTTCTGCCCAGCAGCGGTATTCAAACTGCAATCCAAACCACCTTATTGTACACCTTCTATCTGGCAGGTTAATGAGAAGGGCTTTTCAGCTGCTATTTGAGGCCAAAGCTTTGGTTATGGACTGTCATTGCCTCATTTGTTTTTTCTTTAGAGCAAGAGGTAGGCTGTAGACTTGAAAGCTAGACCAATTTGAGATTTTACATTTGGGTCTCATGGAAACCCAGCAATATTTTAGATCCCTGAAAAAGTTACTTGACCTTACCATAGGTGTGCAGCTGTGTATTCTAATGATACTTCTGTCTGTAATGCCCTGACAGAGAATCCCTTTCACCAGATAAAACAGCAATCCAGTTTTGACAGTAAGTCTTCCTGCCTACTTTGAGTACCAGTCATGCTATCAAATGGATATATCAAGCTGCTTTTTCCCAGGTAAACTGAGAGGTTTGGCAGATGGGCCCCATCAGACAGCCAGTCACCAAATGCTAAATAGTTTCCTTTTCAAGCTATCTGGATGATGTTGAAAATTTTTTCTTAGGTGCTCAGTGGTAGCAGCCCCTTCTGCTGGGCTAAGTCACATCATCTGCCACTTTAAATGTTTGTGCCTGGTGTGCCTGAATGCATTTGATGAAGGCACCCTGTGTATGGTCTTGACACTGCAACACAACCTTTAGGAAGGAATCAGTTTTGCATGTAGCTCGGATTTGGATTCAAGACAGTAATTTTTTATCATGCTGAAGATCACCCTGTCTTGTCTCTAAGGAAAGGTCTAGTGAGATAAAATTGCATGGTGCAGTGGTCCAAAGAAACAGCCAGAAAAACCTTCCCCACTCATTAGTTGTAGCTAAGTCTGCTTTGTGGGTGAGGCATGCCAAAAGGCTTGTAAGCTTTGATGAAAGTGATTCCCAGATGAATTTCAGTCTTGGGATTTTCATATCCAACAGTTCAGATTATTGGCCTAGTGTTTTGCCTGTCATGGTTAGGCAGCACCTTAGATGATCTTTTTCTATATTTCATCTAGAGAAATCTGATACATAGCCTTAGGGTTTTTTGTAGTGGTCCTTAACATACTTGAAAATCAACTTGGATACAGTCTTCAGCTTAGATTGATTCATACATTTTAGTTTATGACTTTGTAATTTAAACAAGAGGAGAGGTTTTTTTACTCTTTCTTTTAAATCCTCTATTGGATTGTCATAGTAGTATATGTATGGGATCACTTCAACTTGTAAATAAGTCTAATTTAATATACCTCAGTGACATGCGGATTTATGCAAGCTAGCTGGATTTGATTTTAACTCTTCCTGTTTATTTCTTGTATATTAAGGACTTAGAGTGACAGCCTCCTTCATTGTGTAAATGCCATTAATTCATTTTGTTTTGATTCCTCTGAAACAAGTTTTGCATTAGCATATATATAATGAAATTTCCATTTGAATTCAGCTCTGTCATGATTTATTGTTGCAGTCACAAAAATGGGGCATCATAGTGTTGTTTTGTCATGTGGAATTTGATGAAATCTCAAAATAGTACTGTTTGTGCATGCTACTTTGTAAACAAATGCATACTGGAACTTCTGAAATTTTCTTTTTTGAGCTTTTCTTTCTAGTGTCTGCATGTACATTTCAACACTGTCCATAGGAAATGTTTCTCCTTTCACTCATTTTTCTGTGATGAACTTCAGTGACTTTGTTACTTTGAAGGGTAATGGCTGAGTAAGTTGAATTCAGTTTCCTCTAATGCTAGTTAACAAGTGATCAAACCAATAGCTTGTCAAATTTCTTGAGTAGCTGCAACCATTCTATTTTCACTTGGGCAATGACGCTATAGCCTTTGTGTAACATAAGTGATCTGCCATGGGGACAGAATCATCTGACTTTGATGTTAGCACCTGTGCTAGGAATCTAAATGTCCTGAATTTCCTTTCTGGCTGTCAAAGAGAGAAAGGTGCCTCAGGAGTGTGGATGAACCTGCTGAGCTTGAACCTTTGGAAATTCTCTGTCTTCATTGCCTGAAATGAGGTAGGCTAATGCAGGACATTGGCACTGCAGTCTTTACTTGTGCAGCTCCTTCTAGTGTTCAGCAAAGAGTTGTTGGATCTTTGAACTTTTGCACCCTAAAGTGTGAGATAAGGTTGGTGATTTAATCTGTTCAAAATGCCTATGCAATGAGTAGCAATAGAAGGAAGATCAAAGGTATATTTTTAGATCCTAACTTAGGTCACATGTGAAATGCAAAAAATACTACAATCAAAATCAAATCCAGCTTTACTCAGTATTGCCTCACTAGGCAGTCCAATGTAATGATGAGTTATTACTGAATATGGGCAAGAGAAGAAAGTGCATAAGACCATTACTTTTCTTAATTTGTTGAATAAACATGTAAGTAATTTTCTTCTTCTGAAATTGGCAAAACAAGGGAATATCCAAGTTCCATCCACAAACTCCAACTTAGACACTACAAGATTGTGAAAACCGGCGAAAAAAAGCCCCAAGCCTGAAAGTGAACAGATATTAATGAATAAAAGATCTAAACTGAATGGCAAGATATTTAAAAAGTCATTTATTTGGGAAAAATTACTGAAAGAAAAATATATTAGAAGTAGGAAAATATTACAATATCTATATATTGAATTTAAAATTAAAAGTACAGTAATTTCACACTGATAAGCCGCACCTATTTAACTGAAGAATCGAGCTGATCCCGAAGTGCAGCTAATCACCAGGTGCGACTTATTTATGGACAAATTCCAGTGAAATGCCAACCCAGAAGTATGAGCCGGCCAGGCAGGGAGCTGCCACGAAGCCGCTGCTGGGTGGGCAGCGAGCCAGAACCACTGGCGAGCAGGCGGTGAGCTGCCAGCGGCTTTGAGTGCATGGCGAGGGGGCGAGCCACCAGCTTCGCGTGGCATGAGGAGCCGCGGCAGCCAGCACTGGGGGTGGGAGTGCCAGAGCCCACAGCACAAGGAGGGTACCTGGGGCTGTGTTTAAAGCCTTCCCAGGTCTGTGAAAACTGTTTGCACCTGACAGCAAACCCCGCAATTGCAGGATTCTGTTACTAACTCATTAATTTGTTGCACATGGATCCTCGCTTCAAAAAAAGAAAAAAAAGCGCCTTATCACCTGGTGCGGCTTATTTATGGACAAATTCCGCGGTCTTCCCGGCTACCCGGATGTGTGGCTTATAATCAGGTGCAGCTTATGAGTGTGAAATTACTGTAACTATTGGATCATCTAGTCTTCAATTTGTTTCCCTTCTATGACACCTTATAGCTTGTGTCTGACTAAGGGTGTATCTATTCTTGACTGATTTGCAAAAAAACAAGTCATAAGCAAGGGAACTTTTTGTTTCTTACAAAACAAATTTCACTGTTAACAAATGTTCCTAATTCATCATTTTAATTTGTCTGGCTTCAACTGCTAGCTTTCTATTCTTATTATACTTTTTATGCCAGATTACACAGATCCTTAATTTCTAGTATTTTCTCTGTGTGAATCCACTTAGAACAATTGAAGCACCTTTCAATATGCTTTTTAATAAACTAACATAATTTAGCTCTTTAGGTCTTTTACTGCAAACCACCTTCTTCAGAGTTGTCATATTCATTTTTTTCTATTACTTCCTCAGTGTTAAAAATATTAAACTGTGATCAAAATATGTATGGAATATTGATCATAATTTGTATTAATTTCATAAAGAGAGCAACATTAATTCATTATTGCTTTTGAGTGTACAGTCTGGGGAAGCAGGTTTTTTTTCTTGCGATGATGTTATTGGGAGCAATATGAGAGGATGCCTTGTTATATCCCCTCATCTCAAAATTTTATGAGGCACCTATATTCTATCCTCTTATCCCTTTTAATCCATAGGCCGTAGGCCATAAGATTTGCTTTCAGTTATCCTGCCATTATAACTTTGCATCTGGCTGTATTAAAGCACATTTTGGGCTGTTTGATCAAGGTAACCAAGTAATTCTGAAAACTTGTCTTAATGCTTTGTTCTTATTGTTATTTATGTTTCTATCCCTATTCTTAATTTTATATATTTTCCCTCATTGATTCTGGTAGATCATAATGATTGTTTCACTGGCAAATATTTTTTTGACATGTCAGTTTATCAGTTTTCAGGCCATTTAGCTGCTGCTTTATTGATATTATATAGTGCCAGCTTTTTAATCAGTCATGTGTTACTGAATTAATTGCTTTACAAAGTCCAAGCTAGGCAATTTTATTTGACAAATCTCTAATCTTACAAAGATCAGGTTACTATTATGAGAATTATTTTCTCTAAATCTATTCTGGCTACCATTTATTACATTAATGTTCTTTACTCTTTAAAAATTAGACTTTTTATCAGCTTGCTCTTTCTTTTGTCTTGCTTGATGTCAGCCTAAGCAGTTGGGCTGCTTGTTCTTTAAAAATTAATGGCACATTAGCATTCTTCCGGAATTTCCCTGCTATTTCAAGATTTATTAAAAATTAATGGAAGAGATGCCCTCAGTTATTTGAGCTTGTTGATTTGAATATAATTATCCCTAGCAGATGCTGTCTGATATTTTCTTCAGTTACTAATTCTTGATTAGTAGAATCTGTGTTTGCCAAGCTAAAATGTGAAATATGGAATGTTGCCAAAGCTTAAGCTTTGTGTTTATGTTGTTTATAAAGCCATGAGTCCTTAAGCATGCCCTATCTTATCTTTTAATATGATAAAAGTAATGAATAGATAGAGACAATCTTTTACCAGAAAGAGTTGAAATCTTTATAATTACAGATATAATTATGAGAAATATTAAATATGGATGAAGTTTTCACACTTACAATTTAAAAGATAACACAGATTTTTTTTGTTGTATTGAAAACAGGAAACTGGCTCTGAAAGTATGGTACATGAGACTTTAGATTTAAATTTTACCAAAAGTAAAATATAACATCTAAAAATGACCCTTGGGAATGCTAAGATTATAAAATATCAGAGGAAGAATTATGCCTAAACAAGTCTGTAGTCTGTAAACCAGAGAGGTAATCACTGAAATTTCTTTCACCTGTGATTTTGGATGACAGTTACTGGATTCTAAGTTGCCATCTCTTTCTGCATAAATTAGAAGGTGTATCAGTAGAACTCAATTGCAGTATGGTGCCATTTCACTGAAATTAACAATTATATGTGTCTGACTAGAGTGACACCTAAGTTCACTCACACTGAGTGCACGTTGGAAAAATTGTGCCAAATCGTAATGATGAACTACTACTGCAAATTTTAGAAATATCACTATTAGTGATTTATTTACTATTGTCTTTGTTAAGCTGAGGTCATAATGGGGTAATAATTGTGTAAACAGTAAACATAAAACTTCATAACGGTAAACATAAAACAAATCTGTTACAATTATTATAGCGTAATATTATTATTATTCTAACAACCGTGCAGGAACAGCTGTTATTATTGTTAGGCCTGTAAAAAGATCACTAGTGTAAGGACGACTCATCTGTTAACAGCAGTTGTGTGTTCAGGGTTTCCCACTTAGGGAAGGAAAAGGAGAAGGAGAAAAGGACTTGATTGGATGAGCACACTAAGAATTAAGATATGGCTTTGGGAATAAGAGACACACGTAAAAGGAAAAAGCAAAGGAAATTTGCCTAGGTGCTTAGATTGTTTTCTTGGTCACTAAGAAACAAATAAACTTTAACCTTTTACCATTTTACTTTTTGCAAGGAATCAGATAAAAATCAAGCAATTTTCCCCATAGGATTCCTATCTTTCAAGTTCCCAGAATTGCTGAAAACAAATGTAACTTGGAATACTAAAAAAAAATTCAAATATATTTTACTACTTAATGGCATCATCAGGTGTATAGTAATTGCCATAAACTATCTGAGCTTTTAAGAGGATAAGTTCTAATTATAAAAGTAATTTAAAACTTCCCGCCTGCACAATGTTTCTGTATAATATTGTCATAAGAATCTTAATCGCAGATTTTCTCATTTTTATTGGTATAAAATTACAGCCATTAATTATAGTTATGCGTGAGTATTTTTTTCTTTTTATCTCTGTAAATTCTCTTCCTTAATGAAAGTAATTTGGTTGGACAACAAGGCTATATGCTCTATGACTGGCTGGAGGTACAGGGAGAAAACAAACTAGGGCTGGTGACTTGGCTGATCATAAGTGGTTCTTTTGGGGGTTTTTTTGTTTGGTTTTTTTGGTTGTTTTTTGTTTTTTGGGTTTTTTGTTGGTTTGTTTTTGGTTTTGTTTTTTTTTTTTTTTGACTTGATGGGTTTTTAGCTTGATGCACTTACCCATGGGCAGGCATCTGGGACACAGGGCTCTCAGAGACGTGCAATTTCCTAGATCAGCATCTAAATGTTGAGGGCTACCATGAGGCATCCCCAAGGCACCAGTAGTCAGTGTGAGGAAAATAAATTTGAGTTAAAGTTTTGGCTATTTTCATGGACTCTTTGCAAATTGTGGGAGGGAGCTTTAAATCTAGAATTTGAAGTGTTGGTGACTAAACAACTTATTCTGCATTTGTTTTGTATGATTCAATGAATTAGAAATATATTTGTAAAAAATAAGTTTTTATTTGCTACCCTAGGAATTATTATTTGCTATATCAGATTTGTGACCTGAGAGGTTCCATTACCATTAATATACATCTATACATATTTTGCTTTTAAATTTTGTTATTTCAGAAAGGGCTCCAAAACACTGTTAAAAACAGAATGTTCATGACACAGCTGACCTTACATTCCCACTATGGAGTTTGTAAATTAGCTCTCATTTCATAAAATACTGATAGAAGATAAAATTTAAAGCTTTAAAAAGTAGGTTGATGGACTATAATAATTGTGTTGAATGGTGAAGGGAAATTGTTTCATGGTAGTAGATCACACTGATTTTCAGAATAAAAACAAATTAATTAGATGTCATTGACCTATATATGTAAGAGAGCAGTATATTAATATTTATCAGATAGCTTGTCTTAAATCAATGTAGAAACTTCATTAGAAAGCATTTATTGAAAAATCCTAGCCTAGCATCCATTTAATTTGATCTTCAGGAACAAATTCTGTGTACCATGGGGTTCTCTGGATTTATTTAATGTTTATTGCTAGAGTCTCACTAGCTTGGTGCTTTTCCCTTGTGTTCTGGCAGTATGGCAAAGCAGAAGCATCTCTTCTGAAACATATAGGAATGGATTTTAATTTTTTTTTCAGAATTGCATGTTCAGAGTTAGATGTCTAGCAGAAGAAAAAATTATAATTCTTGATATCTAAAAGAAAATTCTTTATTCTTTCTATACAGCAGTGTCAATTTTGTGTTCAGGTTCTATCACTTTCTGAACTCATTGCTAGACATTAAATCACAGTTATTGAGAGTAATCTTTAAAGTCTTCAGAACTGTATAATCTCTGTTGTCAAAGGTTTTTGTTATCCTTCTTCATATGCTTGGTGTGATTTTGATGAAGCTGGGTTCATAGGGTCCCCCAGGTCTCCAATGAAAACTGATAGCACAGAACACTATGCCAATTCCTCTGAGCCCCAATTAATGTCTTGCTCCCTCTTTGGAAGCTGCACAGTTGCTACTTATTTGGTTCATGATCTACCAGGCATTTTTTATGTCTGCTATGGTATTTTTAACATGCAGTAGCTCTCCAGTCAGCAGCTGGGCAGTGCCTGTTTTTTTTCAGACACATGCATAGGGTTCCTTTTAATGAATACAGAAAACCTTCAGCTCCAGTTAAGTCATTTTTACTTAATAATTTATTTACCTAATCAACCATTTGAAGTGACATTTTTATTACCTTATCAATAAGTATACTACTTAGGTTTTGTTTTGGTTTTGTTTTGTTTTTTTTTAATTTTCTGGATCTGGAAACTATACAAGAAGCTTTTTAATTTGGAATGGCTTTCTGGTATTATCTTAGAAAATTAATAGAATACCAGAATTTTAAAAAATGGCCTTTTTCCACATCTCTATTTCCAGCAGAGAAAGGCTAGCAGAAAACAGGAAGCTAGAAGCTACCACATTAATTTGTCTTTTCAGGTGTGAAAACCCCTCTTTGAAGAGCTGCCCTAATAAGGAGAAGGTGCTAAAGAGAGATTGTTCTCACATGAGCTCATGGTGGTTGAAAGACCAGTTTTGTAACAGATGAAAAACAGACACTGTACTCACAAGAGACATCAGCTCAGGTCCTTCCTGTGGTGTACATATGCATGTAATCATAACATTCTTCAGGCACTTAAAAACATGTCAGAGTAACAGTCCTACATCTTTTGCAATGATCTTATTATTGAAGGATGTCTATCAAGTGAAGTGGAGTCAGTTATCTGCTTCTGCATCCTTGGCATTCCTGAGGAGAACTAATTTCTCAGCTCACCTGTTGGGTTGATGCTGCAGTCCACAGACATTGAATACTCTGCATAGAAATACTGTTAGTCTGTTGGGATGAATTATTTCTTGTTCATAAATTTATCCAGGCACTCTGTTCAGCAAGGCATTTAAGCACATTGCCTAATTGAACTTTTGAGAGGCTTGAAACTAGTTATGTGCTGAATCAGTATCTCAGTACTTAATTGATATTCAGTATGGCCTATGAAGGAATAAAATTTAAATCATCTTATATTAAAAACATCTGGTGATATTCCAGCCACTTCCAGATATCTAATATTCTCTAGTCCATATTTACTAGTCTATGCTTATTTACTTCTTGAGGCAGAACACAACTTGCCAAGTGACAGTGATCCAAAAAGGCCAGTATCTATACAGGTACTATAAGCAGAGGCTCTTCATTTCTAGCCTAAATAATACTCAGAGACAGCTTTTTTTTCCTTCAAAAGGAGCTTAAAAAAAAAAAAATCTAAGTTTCAATGAAGCACTTAAATAAAGGCTTTCCATTGTCGTGATTGAGAGCCAGCAATGCTTTTAATAATATGCCCTCATGCTGCCGGCCTCTTGGGATTTGAGGGATTTTCTAATGCAAGCCATAATGTGTAATTCATTAGCTACTAGTGCTGGGGTTCGGAATTTGTCTGAGCCAATGAATTAATTTTAATTTCTAAAAATATATGTAAAATATAGCTTTATGTTAATCCTGTATATGATAATGGCTTTTGGATGGCAGTATCATAAATCTAACATAAAACATGCAACTGGGTATGAACTAACATCTTCTAGTTTAAAGGCATTAGGGTGAACAGATGAATTTTTAAATACTTGAATGACATGTGCTGAGCATGTTTACAAATGTGGAACAAATATACATATGCTTGTGTATCTGTCTTTTTAGTTATGCACATTGCTAAATTTCAGGGTGTTCTTTAAAACTGCATCTGGAACTGTACAAGTCTGTATATGCATCCATGCAGATATATATGTCTCTCTGGTATCATAAAGAAATTTCTGCACAATAGATGTCACAATTGTTATCTGCATTTATAATTGCCTAGGAAAATTTTGTAGGATGTTTTGGTTTCACACTGACAGATTTCAAATAATGTAATGCTATTCCATGCAGGGCATAAATGCTATAGAAATAAAGTAGTTACACCATCTATTCATCCAGTTCAATTGTCAAAATGCATTTGTGACTTAGATGAAAGGAAAAGGACTTTCAGAAGAAGAGCAAGATACTAATTACAGCAATTTAACACTTATAAGCTGCACCGGGTAATTAGCCGCAAATCTGGGTTGTAGGGAAGCCCACAGAATTTGTCCATAAATAAGCTGCACCTGGTGATTAGCTGCACTTCCGGGATTGGCTTGATTCTTCAGTGAACTAGGTGTGGCTTATCAGTGTGAAATTACTGTATATTAAAGGGCAGGCTGAAAAGTTTTACTTTTTCTGTGGACAAGCAAGATAATTTAAAATTATGTATTTTAAGACACTGACTAATGCCTCAGGATAGCAGAGTGAATACTACATTTTTTTGTAACTTTCAGCAATTAATTTTGGGTGTTTTTATATCAAAAGTCTGTGCTGTAACCAGGAAGTCAAAATCAACCTGAAGATGAATGGAAAATTCCATTGACTGTATTTTTTTCTCAGACCAAAACTCACTGTGATTAGCTTTACATATCTGATTTGAAATTGCCCTAGGACTGAACCAGAGTGGATCAGAGAATACAAGCAGGGAGAAAAACAGTTGTTGGTTAGCTGTGTGCTCATTCAGCAGAGTTGGAGCCTTATTTGGACCTTTCCTCTCTTTGGTTTTCCCAGCAACCCCATTGCACAATTGAATTGAATCCCCACTTCAGTGCTGGTTGCTTTGCAGACCCTGGCAGGGACCTGCTCAGGGTGGAGGGAGTGGTTTGCTAAGGTTACCTCTTAACTAAGCAACTTCTGGGAAATTGGGGTGGTCAGTCTGTGACAAACGACTGTGTATTGTAATTATTAACTGGGCACTGTAAGTGATTAGGGGGAATCAACTGCCTCAGCTTCTCCTTCCCAAAGTTTGTGAGTACTTAGATAACCCATATTTATGTGTCCATGCCACAGGCGTATAATTAATAGAACAGAGGGCAACAAACTTGTCCTTCCTCTCCTTTTAGCTTCTATGGCCCTTAGCTCTGGGCCTACCTAAATTCCCATTGTTGTCCAGTGTGACAAAGCCTCCAGCAGCTCAACCACAGCTGCCAGAGGAACTAGGAAAATAAGTGATGCTCAGCCTCTGACAACAGTAAAAAATGGTCAACACTGTGACATTGTGTTGGGGTGCTGGCCTAGTTTAAAATGTTACTGTCACTTATATAAATCAGCTTGAACCAATTCAAACCAGTTCAAATTTTTTCACCTCTTCTACCAAATCATTATTGGACTGACCTAAAAGAAAGTCAGATCTATTTCAGTCACAGCAGTACCTAGATACTAAATGCACTACACGTGTAGTGGTTTGTGACCCTTCATCTGTGGTGGAAGCCTGTCCTGACCAAGTTACAAGAAGCTGAATCCATACTCTGGTGACTGACAAGGATCCACAAGGATCCTTTTAGGGAGTGTCAAAGCAAGCATAAGTAATGCCTTTGTAAGTCAAAGTCATAGGATTGACTGCAGTTGAGCACACTCTCAGGATCTGCAAAGGAGCCTGAATTGTCTTTAAATTGCAGTTGGAGGAGCTGAATGTTAGCACTTCCATCTTGGGGAGTCTCCATTTTTATGGGGTCTCTAGGCATTAGTATGAAATTTCTGCTGGTAGTATTTGTAATGTCATTACATAAGGATGGAGTTCTAGGAGTGTGTTAGCTTGCCCTTTACAATAAGTGCATAGTTTATGAAAATAGTGTGTACCAAAGAACATCAGATAGTAAAAATAACAGCTGATGATTTTCTCACTTTAATACTCTCACTTTCAAATATTTAGTTTTGCTATGGACTGAGTTTATTTAACAACTTAATTTTGTATTTTTCACAGAAATGTAACCTGGAATAATTTAGCTATCCCAGACACCCACTGTTCCAGAGAGCTAGAAGAAGGTTACCAGTGCCCACCTGGATTTAAATGCATGGACCTTGAAGATCTGGGACTAAGCAGGCAAGAGCTGGGCTACAGTGGCTTTAATGAGATAGGTCTGTCCTACTGGTAAAATCCATTTCAGTATCCATTTGAAATGTTTTTGAAATGAATGGAACAAGTAGTTCATGTCTATGCTGAAAAGACATCAAGTTCTCTGTAGTTATGATACATTTTTACATTGCCTGGGATCCCAATATTTAAATACCATTAAACAATGTCTTTATAAGAAGTCAACTGTTGGTTATCACCAGTATGCAAATGCAGTGACTGATTTCTGTTTTATTTTTGATTCATTTTAGAGCATAAAATCCCTTCTGTTTGTCTAATTTTAGTAGTAAGTCCCATGAAAAAAAAAAAAAATCATCCAGAATTACTTTGATAATCATCTTGTTGCTAAGGAGAAGATGGGAGAAAAAATGATGTCATGTATCTGTGGCAATCTTGATCCAAACTGTGTAAGTCAGAACATCAGCCAGAAAAATGATAGAGAGTCAGGCAGATTTTACAGTACAGGTGCAATTTGTATTCTGTGCAAAACACTGCAGTTACCAGGAGAATATGTTCTCTGACAGCTGCAATGTGCTGTGCCATCCCCTTGAGGAATTGAGTGTAGAATACAAAAGCAGGAAAGGTGGCAAGAGTATGGGCAGCTGTGGTAAGATCCACATCCAAATGGAAAATATGCAGTTACTCTGTCAGAACCTCTTGGTAATTTCATTTTTATTGAGCAGACAAAGGCCCAACAAGAGCCTGCTATTCTAAATTTTCATTTCAGGACAGGTAGGAAAGTGCCTTCAAATGATAGAGCATGCCCACAGGCTGAATTCTTTCTGATGCATCACTTTGATAAGGTTTTTTTGGGCTTGTTTTTTTTTTTGGTTTGGTTTGGTTTTTTTCCTTTTTTCATTTTTCTGGCTTGAGCTCCAGAATGTTATCCTGGCCTCAGCTGAATTTGAAGGTAATGAAAAGATTTAATGACTGAAATCCAAGAAGTTTTTTTGAGTATTGAAAACCTTTGCAGCTGAAATACATAATGAGCCAGAAAGTTACAAGGAAGTCTCAGAGTCCTGCTACAAGTACTCTGTGATACCAAATAATGAACAAAAACTGCCATTTATGTCCTTTCTTTTTTCTTGTGAGAAAAGGAGAAAAACCTGATTTCAACCCAGCATCATTCTGTTCCCTCTGGGAGTTAGAAGCGTAGTGTTTGTTCAGTACTGTTAGATGAATAACACCATAGATAGTACCAAATTTTATATAATTTTTTTCTTCTGTACATCTCAAAGGATAATCTTGTTTGGTCTCTCAGTCAGCCTTCAGATTTTCTGTCATGCCTGGATGAACATAGGCTGACTTCACACGAGAACCTAAAATCATCCTCATTCTAGTTTTGTAGTTCCAGGTAGGAGAGCGTGAGATTATTGGTATTTCCAGAATAATTAGGCCACAGATTAAAATCACCCATATCTTGTTATGAGAAAAAAAATTTGTGACATTGAAAGGTGTTGTTGTAGCTGCCTACCTCTGCTTTTCTACCTGGTTAGTCACCCAGTAGTTGCAATGTCTTAGACAAGCTTCCATGGGTAGAAGTGTTGACTGAAACCAAGAATGCTTAATAAAGGAGGCCAGCTTGTTTTTAATGATGGAGGCAGGTTGGCAAAGACACGTGAAATAGTTTGTCCATGGATGCCTTCAAAACAGATTAAAACAAACAGGACTGAAACTCTGGTGTCCTGAGTCATGGTGCTATGCTTTATCAATATGTATTTCAATATCTGATTGATATAAAGAACAGAGATTGCTAATAGACCTAGGAGACTTGTAATTCATAAATTGTTTTTGTCTAGAAATAGGTAACCAGGATATAACACCTCCCAGAACAGTAGCCAGAAGTTAAATTGAATATCAACTGAAGGCTGATAACTAAACTTTAAAATGCTGGGTAAGACACAGAAGCTTTCCCAAAAAATGTTAAATAAACTTCGTCAAATTAGGATTGTTATAAACAGGATTATAACCAGCAAGTTCATCCATATTTTATAAATATCCATTTTGTGATGCACCTTTGTGTGTAGCTAACAGGTAAGTAATGAAATAGATATTTTCTGTGTAATTATACTATTTTTTATACATTCATTTGTATTTCATTTGCAGATATTATGATGCAGCCTGTCCTATTGGATCCTCTAATCTATCATTACAAAAATCAAAAGACCATAGCAGTTTGGCAGCTACTGTATAATTAGTAACTCTTAATTTGTGGCCTATAAGTACAAGCTATGAATATTTGAATTTGATAATTTATGTAATTTTTCTTCTGTTGAAAGAAAAAAGGAGGATTTTTTACAATTTTGTTACTTGGTGAAGACCAAACTGTTCTAATCAGATAAAAGTTAATAGAGTTTTTAATACTGTGAATATGCCAATTAGGTAGCTTTATATTTGGAAGATACAGTGATTTTGGCCATGCCCTGGTCCCATTTTTATATGTGGCTTTGATGTTAAAGGATGAAGATTGGAAAGATGATAGTGTAAGCTTTGGTACTTATTTAAATAAATAAAATATATTTATTTCCCAAGTTTTCTATTTTTAGTTTTGAGGTTTTCTATTTATCTATTTCATGTATGTTTCCATGAAAGTATATACGTATTGTTTAAGGAAGAATATAGTTATAGACTGCTGATAAATATGAAGTCATCTTGTCAAGATAATTTAGGCCATCTTCTGATGAGAAGCAGAATTCATAATCTTTCCAGGCAACCTATTGAGTTGCTTCATTGTCTGTCCCCTTAGGAACATTTTCCTAAAGTATAACCTGTATCTTTCTTCTTTATGGAATTTAAGGTCATAATTTCTCACCTTTTTCACTATAGGCATAGAGAAAATCTTTAAAAAAGCTTGTTTGCACCTTTCATTATCCCTTCCATATGGTGCTGAATGTTTCAGTCTTTTCCTAGAAGACTTATATTTTATACCTTAAATTTTTCTTACTCTCCATCTCTAGACTTTGTCTGGCTGATCCACCACTTAGCTGAAGTGCAGTACTATCAGAATACCCCAGCAGAGACATTATTTTATGTGGTTTTAAACTCCGTAACAATTTCTACATCCCAGTGAAATGTTCTCCATTTTCAGAATAGCATGTTGTGGGTGATTTGTGTTTTTCTAATTCTTTACAGCCCTTGTGTCCTACTGAAAGAGCTGACATCACAGTTTCCCATGTTTTATTTGTTTGTTTATTTTTAAATGTGAATGCTTGCATTTGTCTCTGTTGAATAGCATACTTACTTTTGTTTTCCTAGACTATTTCTGTAATTTGCAAGATCTTTAGGATTTTTAATTCTCCCCTCCTGATTACTTGTCCTGCCTTTTAGTTTACTTTTATCTGAAATTACATGAGTATAATTTATTTTCTATCCACCCGATCAAGAGTGAAAAAATAAATAGACCCTGACCAAGATTAGTCTCTGGAACTTTGTTTGACAGTCTTCTTTTCTGACAGTGTTTCATTAATAGCTGCTCATAAGGGCACCTAACAAATGGGTTTGCACCCATCATGGAGCAGTGTCACCTAGCCACATTCCTGTGTGTTGTCAGGTGAAACAATATTAAAAGCCTTTAAAAGCCTTTTAAAATATATAGTATATCCTTTCTCTTTACAAAACTTGCCTCCATTCCACATTTGTACAGCAGTGATATAGGGAGATTTGTACCATAGGTTCTCAAGTGCCTGCACCCTTTAATGTATATTAATAACATGATACACAAGATGCTTGTGAAGATCATGTTTCCAACATGGGGCACATCAGCATATAGCAACAGCTAATGCCTCTTTCCTTTAATGTACATGTTCTAGACTGCATGTACAATGAAGTAAACACCAATTAGTATTGCCAACTTTGCAAGTGCAATCTCTTAAGAGTGAAGTTATTAAAATCTAGGGAAGTTCTGTCTGGCAGTACCTCTGAAAAAGTTAAAAGTCACTGAGATCTAGCTCATAACTGTTCGTGAAACTGAGGAATTAATGAAATATGAGTCAATTAGCTAAGTTCTCAGTACCTCAAATCCTTTTGTTTGTGAAGCTCTGAAATGCGAGGAAGGAATAGTAAGGAAAGTATAAGATAACCGTCTACGTGAGCTGACTTCAGCTGTTTCAGGTTCCACCTGATGGGAGACTACAGGAGGTTCCTGCTTTCCCATAGTCAATTGCTCATGAACTCAGTAGAAACCCAAGTACTCCTTCCAACAGTTAGACACAGAACTTGACTTCTTATGTAGGTGTTGTTCTTACACAGTGTGAGCCTTAATATAAAATTGAATCTTTTATTCTTCAGGATGCCTGAAAGAATTTTTGAATGCTACCTGTGGGGCTGAGTGGAAGTAAGAGAAAGGACAAGAATGAAAGGCTTGTCTGGCTATGTGGGTAGCAAAATTCCTTACTATTTTCTAGATCTGTATGGTACTGTCAAATTCTTCTCTTTGTCAGACTTCCTATCTGGTTTTGATTTGGGCTTCTATAAAAAGGTTGATTTTTTTCCTCATCTTAGAACAGCCTTCAGCCTTGTCTCCCAGTGAGAGCATCAGGTACATTCACAGCTAGCCTGTTTCTGATTTTATTCTCTTCTTCTCTGTATTTTTCTTAGTTGTATTTTAATTGTGTAAGGTGTAGCTGAGAGCGTGACAGTATTAGGAAGTGTGTAAAAAAAGTTAAGCTAAATACTGAGATTTATTTTTTTTTCTGAACAGACTACTAATTGTAAAAATTATTAGTCATATGCTTGTAATTGTTTAAGTATTTCATATACCTAAAAAGAATAAATATATTTGTTGAATTAAATAAGAACATACAAGTCCTGGGAATTGGAGGGCTGTGACAAGTACTTCTACCTTGCATCTCACTGCTTATCTGAGTGTGCATCTACCTTTAGTCAATATTTAACATGGCAGTAACTGCTATCAGGGCCACACTAAGGATGCTGGCAGAGCTGTCTATGGGGTGCTGTTGAAAAGGGTGCCTCCTAGATGGACATGTGCCAGAATCCACCCTGTTGTTGGATCCTGTACAGATTTTCTTCTTACCTGCACTTTCCACTCAGTACAGTCTTTTGCATTCAGGTTTTTGTAATATCAGCTAGTAATCATTCCCTGTGCCTCATGGGTGCAATCATCTGCAATCATCTACAGATGTAGACTTGTAGCACATCACTGATTTTACTCTTCACATAAGTCTGGAGAAGGTTTTTTCATGATTTGCAGTGCTACATAGTACTTCAAATAGTCTCAAAAGGAAAAGGGAGTCCCAAGTAAAGATACCTAAAGGTTTAAAAATATTTTACAAAGTAAGCAAGATAAGTCTTAGGCCATGAGAGATCATTCTGAAAGGAGATCTAATTCAACTCTTATTATCAACCCATCTGCCAATTGCTAGGGCCAGTACCCTATTAAATGAGACTAATTACTACTTGTACCTGCAAAGAGTATTTGACAAAGACTATCATATTAATGACCATTTTACATTTAGGACATAAGTACACATATTCTATCTCAAAGAAAACAAAATTTTGATGGTAGGGAGTGCTTCAAAGCTTATATACAGAGACTACATCTGTATTAAACCTCACTCACAGTAGAAGTGAACACTGTTCATTGGCACAGTGAGCCAGCAAAATCATCTGATTTATGGCCTGTAAAACAGTAACAGAGCTTTGGGTCTCAGATATTTCCTGCTTTTATTAAAAGGGCTTCTTCCTTATAATGCGGGACCCAAAAATTACATATGAGAGTCTTTTTTGAATTGATACTATATGAAAAAAAGTGTGTATGTCACTGTGAAAAATGTTTGCCATGGCTAGATTAAAAATGAACCTAATCTAATGTTTGTGAAAGGAAACTTCACGGTGCGGTCAGATTTCCTCAATTCACTTATAGATATTGTTTTAATGAAATGAAATGCAATGATCAAAATAACCCCTTTGTTTATGAATAAATTGAAGTTTTATCTACCAAACATGGGAATTACGTTGGTTCTCTTACAAGTTCTCTTATGATGAGGAAAATACCTGTGCACGTGGAATTACAAAGGCATTGCTCTTAGACTGAAAGACTGAGTGGCATTAGGTTATTGTTCAGAAGAAAGGAATTAAGTTAGTAATGCTGTGAATCTGAATCTGCCACAATCCATAAAGTATATTTTCCATGAGATATTTCAATGTTTCCAAGAGCTTGGGTACCTAACTAATTCACAATGCCCACAGAGTTTGTTGAGTGGTGTGATGTCATAAACACAACAAAAATCTGGAGAAAGAGGAAAGATGCTCACGCTAGTCTAAAACAAAACCTGAAAAGTGGCTATAACTCAGATGCCAAATTAGGTACTCCTAGAAACTTCAAGAATTCAGAGCTATAAGTCCATTTGTTTATGTGGACATCTATATCATTAATTTGATACAAATTCTTAAAACTAAAGTAGAAGTGACCCATGTTTTTATGCAGTAGTGCAGTGGTCAAAGTAAGAGACCTTCATTCTGGAAGGATGCCCTACTAACTAACTCTTGTGCATGTGCTGAGCAGTTCATAGTTCCTTCCTTTCCCCTCTGAGTCTGCAGCAGCAGGAATTCCTGCTGCAGGCACCTTAGGAAAACAAGAAACTGAAGATTTGCTCCTTGTCATTCCTCTGTGAAATTATTTCTAATTTTTCTCCATGGATCACCTCACCCCAAGATGGAGAAAACCATCTTTAGCATTTAGGAGACGGAATGTTAACAAGGCTTATAGAGATGAAAGAGAACACTTGAAAATCTGACTTGACATTCCAGCTGCCACTGGATGAGGAAAGTGTCCTTCTCTGGTGGCAGAAGCTGACATTTTAGTTGCTCTGTCACACCCACCCACCTGACCCAGGCAGCTTGGCTCTTGGTGGCAGTATTAGCAGTCACTTGGTCTTTCCAGGTCCCTGGCATAGGCAAGAGGGGAAGGTGGATTATGACTGACTAGTTGTCCTAAGTGACTGACTACTAGCTCTGAGACTTCAATGTCCTTGAAAAGCAGTTAATTATGGGTTGATGAACAGAATAAAATCTACAGTAGCAGGTTATTTAGAGTAGGAGATACAGGAGAAGGAGAAAAGGATTGTGAGGATTTTTGTCTGACTCAACATTAGTCCTTCCTCCCTCCACCGCCTTTTCACACAATCATGTCTCCTGAATGAAGCTGGTGTCACTTTGCACGAAGATGGACAGAAATGCAAATCAACATCACCACCACAGCCTGAATCCCTGGACTCTGAGTCATTTGGTATCTGGGATAATAGAAACCAATGAGGGGATGTAATTGTTTAGTCAGAACCTCCATTTAATTGTACTCATTAAAGGCTAAATGGTTGAGCTCTTATGAAATAAGCATTGGTTCAATAATGATTTAATCAAAACTTTCAGCCAGACTTTTTTAATCTATGGATGATATGTATGCTTGATACATGTATTGAGTCTTCATGCTCTGTTTATCTTAGCCAGTATATCATAGTATTAAATATTTGATAAAAGAGTCTAATTTATTCCAGTAATGTAGCTCTTTGATTCAGGCACTTTCATGCACAATATCTAGTAAAAAGCCCTTCATCCACGACTTTGACCTGTGGAGTTGCCATGTGGTAACACGACAAGTGATAGTGATGTTAATGCGTGAGTGTGTCAGAATGTAATTAGGGAAGCCATTCAGACTGTCTAGTAATAAAACATACATTTTCTAAATGTGAGGCAAAATGATTTAAAGCATGCCCCATTAGTCCACTGATTGAGAAACCACTAGAAATCATTATTTCAAAAATGGTGATACTTTTTTCCCTCTGGAATTCCTTCCTAGGCCTTGCAGACAGAGAACAATAGAGCCCTGACACCAGCTAAGGCACTGTTCTGAATAATTCTCCACTCAGGGAATTTCACTTATTTGTTTTACTGTCAATTAACATAGTATAATCACTCATTTGGGTATTAAGAACTAATGAAGGCAAACACTTAAGAGACATATAGGGAAAATGCCTTTCCTCCTTTGTCTGTCTCATCTTCAGTAGTTTCCTCTCAATGTCCTAGCCTTGACTCCTCTGCTTTTGCAGCATCTACGGTGGGGAGTGATGTAGAAATCAGGAGTAGATCCATAATACTTAAATTTTTTTGCAACCCCATCTTTCTTTTCAGCTGCTGCTCCTTCCTTATTAAACATTCCCTCTGCTCCAGAATGCACTTAGCCATGGGCTGCAGTTCCTTAACAACTGTCCCTGCTCTAGCGTTTCCCCTACTACCAAAGCCTAGCACTTATGCCCACTGAAGACACATAAATAAACTTACACACAAAAACCACCCTTACATAGGCACCTTCAGAAGGGTATACAGGGTTTGATGAGCACAGAGGAGAAAAGAAAACAGTCTGTATGCCCTGTGCAGGAGAGAACAGTTTGCAGTCCTCATGGTGTTATTTATCTTGGGAAATAATTCTAGTGACGAGGGAAGTGAATACTGTGAGGAGTAAAACATGGCTATGTAAATAAGGCAAATAACTTCACTTTGTTTCTTGGAGATAATGAACAAATTGAAAGTGAGTCAACTAACAAATCCCTGGACTTAAAGTACTATAAAACACTATTCTGTTTTCACTGATTTCTGCTCATTAAGGACGTGCTTACAAGGCCATGTTTAGTTTCTCATCAGAAAAATTGTACAGTAATTTCACAATTATAAGCCGCACCTGATTATAAGCTGCACATCCAGGTAGCCGGGTAGACCACGGGATTTGTCCATATATAAGGCGCACCCGAATATAAGCCGCATTTTTTTATTTTTTTTTAAGGGAGGATCCATGTGCGACAAAGTAACAAGTTAGTAACAGAATCGTGCCATTGCGGCGTTTGTTGTCAGGTGCTCAAGTTGCAAACAGTTTTCATAGACCAGCAAAGCCTTTAAAGGCAGCCCCAGGCACCCTCCCCGTGCCACCGGCCCCGGCACTGCTGCCCCAGTGCTGGCTGCTGCGGCCCCGCTGCCCCGCCCGCCGCCGGGGTGCGGGGGCTCACTGCGGGGGAAACACCGCCAGGGTGCGAAACCCACTCCCCACCTGCCCCCAGCCCACCTGGCCGCGGCTCCATGGCAGCTCCACGGCAGCTCCCTCTCCGGCCGGCTCACGCTTCCCAGCATTTCGCTGTGATTTGTCCATAGATAAGCCGCACCTGATGATTAGCTGCACTAGTGGGGAAGGCTGCATTCTTCAGTGAAAAAGGTGCTGCTTATATTCGTGAAATTACAAAAATTATGCCTGAGTTGGGATTTTTCTTTGGGAATTTGTTTTATTTGGCAGAAAAGGTACTAGTGAAATTCAGTGGTTGGAAGTTGAATGTAGAGAGACATGTTTAGGCAAAGATGAACATTCAAGGAAGGTCCTGCTTGAGCAACTTGGTCTCCTTGTATGACAAGATGACACAGCAGAAAAGGACCAGGGGTGTTGACTTTACTTGTGGGTTGATTTTTTTCCTGTTCCCCAAACATTTAATAATTATAAACCTGTTCTTCCTATATATAATATATCCAGTTTTCACAGAATACAAAAAGCCCCTTTGTTTTTCGACATAATTTTCCTGTATCTTCATGCTTACCTTTCACTCCACCCTGTTTAGCCATTCTTTTCTCTGAGGTTCCAAATGCTAGTTTGTGTAGAAGTTTAGTTTCAGAAAGCAATAATGACCATCTTTCTATAAGGATTTTACCCACAAACATCCTTTTTTGTTATGCTCTTCTGTGAAATGTGTAATTTTTGCCCTCAGGTGAGTCAGAAAGCATTGGAAGCTCTGTGTTACATGATGCTTGATTGTATTTTTGTTAGCAGTAAATCTTGTGCAGGCTACAGGATAGTATGTTTTTGATCAAATTTTTCTCTCACTGAAATCTTCTTGATACATCAAAAAGAGACATTTAGGGTACGCTTGTTGTGAACTAATGCAATAAAGGTATATTATCCTTGATAATTTTTTCTTAGAAATTCAATACTTTTATTCTGTTTGCCAAGTCATGACATTTTTAATGCCTTTTAAGTATGCTGTCTCCCATGATTTTATGTCACCTAGGTGACTGAGTTACCACTTTTCCTTTCCTTTTATTTTGAGTGCTTTTATGCTCCATGTGCATTTAGTACCATTAACTTACTAACTGAATAATTAGAACAGTTTCAGGTATTCTGGTCCATCCTTTCCCCAGTGCTGACATGCGCAATAGTTTAGTTGATAACTTAACCTTGAAATAAAAAATAAAACTGATATAATCTTGAACTGACAGAACAAAGATTTTGCAATGCACTGTGTATAAAATTCATTTTGCTCCTACAGAATACTCAGACTTGTCTAAGAAGCAAAATAACATGATTTTATTCTCAAATTGGTGCACCAAGAAAGGACTATTGTTTATGAGCAGAAACAGAAATGACAACTAGGCAAGCTGAATTTATCAAAGTCTGCTTAGAAGACACAAATATTCCCAGTCTTGGCAGTGTCCATGGCACATGCCTATCTTTGCATGGTAAAGCAGAGTCTGGTAAACTAGCACCTTGCAGACAACAGACAGCAATATTTTTTTCCCTTGGCCTATCCATAATTCTGCAAAGTACACATTATGTTTAATAATCAAGAATCCTATTTCTGCACCTTTTGAATAAGAAATATTAGCAGGAACTTTAAAATTAGACACATAATTTTCCAAGTGTGTCATCAGTTCTGCAGTTTCCACAACTGTGCTGTTGTGGGGTGGGATGGTGGTGGTCCACTGCTTCTGTGGCAAGGATGTCTCACTTTGTGCTTGTCCTTTGACCCCCTTAAATGAATGCTTATTGTTCATTTCTTTATGAATTTTAGCTCAACTCCAAATAGAGGTGTTTATGTTTTATTCAGATATAATG
The DNA here is from genome assembly GCA_009812075.1 of Sialia sialis. NCBI lineage: Eukaryota > Metazoa > Chordata > Aves > Passeriformes > Turdidae > Sialia > Sialia sialis. The sequence continues at coordinate 53,820,126 of VRYO01002772.1, read as the reverse complement.
CTGTGAGAACACTAGTGCTGCTACATTGGCAGGGCAGGGCCCAAAGACAGTCATAACGGGTTGTTGATTCTGCAAAAGCTCTTCTTTATTTGGTGACGGCCCTGTCCTCTTTAACCTGTATTCTCCATTTAGATTCGAGTTTATTTGTGGTTTCATAAACCTTATAATCACATTAACGAGCCTAAAGGCATTTCCTAAGATGACTGGCTAGCAGCAGACTGATTTTAGAAATGCTGATATCCCTAGTATGGAGGTTTCTGCTTAGCAGACACTGAGGGATTAGCCCTTATTTACTGACATCCTTTGGTCATATATATGTATATATTTATGTATATATATATGTATATATATAGTTTATCTTTTTTTAATCACTTGCTTGTGTAGCCTGACAGGACAGGAATCACAACCCTCTATTAATGATACATGTGACTATTTCTGTAGATACTTTAAAAATGCAGTTTTTCCTGCTCAGGAGTTATGGGAAAGTTTTATAAAAAGCAGGCCAATGGATGTCATTCACTATTTCTTCCTGCTAAAGATGAGATATGGTAGTTACTAAACAATGTGTCACTGATAGAAATTTTAAAGTGAATGGCAATTATCTCTGCTTAGCAAAAATTCTACGGCACGTGGCAAAATCATTATTGCTATAGGACTGAACAGGTCTTTCAACTTTGACTGTTCAGTGGAAAACCAGTGGGCTTTAACTAACAGTTATCTCAGCTGGTGAGCTTGCATGTCTGAAGCCTTAGTTCTGTATTCTGTGTCTGTTTCCATCTGCTGTTATAACCCTGTACCAGTATTCCTGCTTAATTTTTGTGAAAGAACCGAGATGTGGATGAGAAGGAGCTGCTGTCCCACTTCACTGCAGCTGGAGCACCATTGTCCTGCCAGCACACACTGACTGCTTAAACTCCTTCTTCTATGTGGGTCCACGGACATGACTGGGATGTAAATATCGGCTATTGCTCATGGTCACAGTGAGCACTTTGTATTTCTGTGTTAGGGATACCTAAACGCACCTGTTTTGGACAACTGAAGAAGTGGCCTGAATTAAAAAACAAATAAACAAACAAACTGGACAAAAGCCAAAACAAACAGAACAAACAAAAACCACACACTCAAACAAATAAACAAAAAAATCCCACCAAAACAACAAAACCCCCTCCTTAGTATTTTATATTCCTGTAGGCTTCAATTTTGTCAGTTAACCCATTCTAGTTTCCTAGTTAATTAAGACTTTTTAAGCAGTGGATTAGAAAAAAAATTGCACAAACAATGTGTATTGATTTAGCTCTTACACTAACAAATGGTATGTAGGAAGTTGTAGAGTTTTGGAAACTTGGAGGAATTTGAGCATCCCTCCAGAATTTTAATTTATTGCTGTGTTAATCCCAAAGTAATTGAGTATTGCCTTAAACCAGGCAACCAGGTGAAAGTAATGTGAATAGATTAGTATAGTTGTACTGACAGTCACAGAAATCTACAGCTGCTGGGAGTCTTCAGTGGAACATCCTCTCCCCTGCCATTTAGAGGGTGTTCTCTGTTAGTGTTGGCAGCTAAATAGGTGGATCTATAAAAAAAAATTACTTTTTATTTTGTTCTCTCTTTTATTTGTAATTGTAAACTTTTCCTGGCGGGCATCTCTTGCTACTATATATATTTTGATATATCACCTGTGTTGTTACAGTGTGCTGTACAGAGTTTAATTACCTGTCCGATGTCCATGCTTTGCTCTTTCTTCTATCTCTCTTTCATTCCCATCTGCTCCCGAGAAAGTTTTTTGCACACTGAAGCAATATATTTTGGTTAGATTTCATTTTCAAAGTAATTATTTTTGAAGTTTCCTTTCTAATATGCCATCTGATAAGTAATTGTGTTGCAGTGATGACAAAGATGACGATGTTAAACAAATAATTCATAAACTGTCACTGATCATAAGCTGAAAAGGTGAAAGACCAAAATGTGGCAGAAAGGCAGACTTATTAGAAGAGTGTAAGAAAATGAAAGTTGAGGCAGTTCAAAGGCAAGTTTTGCATCTTGTTCAGTCTTTTTGAATTTTAAGCTGTATCACCTCAGATGAATTGATGCCTTGTTGACATAAAAAAAACTTCATGTACTGTTTCTTAATTTATCTGAAGTAGCTTAGTGTTAAATTCTATATAAGTAAGTCTTCTCCTGAGATTGGTAGGAGATCAAAGTGTAATTAGAAAAAAACAACAAAACAAAACAAACAAACAAAAAAAACCCCAACTCAGTGCAGTAGAGCCTTGGCAAGCTCACAAGCACCAGCACAGCTGTTGGGTTCTTAGTGAACCCCTAAATTATCCCCACCCCTTGCTCGTGCTGCTGAACTGCATCTCAAGAGGACAGATGTGTTATAGCGTAAGGGTTTGAGGAACCCTGAATGGAGCTTACTGGGAAATGTGGTGCTGGAGACATTGCAGCTGACTGCAGGATCCAGGCTCCCAGAGGGCACCCCTAGCTGGGGACAACCTTTGCACTGCATCCTCTGGAAATCCTTCAGCCTGCCAGTGCCTGCTGCTGCTGTGTGTGTTACATACAGTCTAAATACAGTAATTTCACAATTATAAACCGCACCTGAATATAAGCCGCACTTCCGGGTAGCTGGGAAGACCACGGGATTTGTCCATATATAAGCCGCACCCGAATATAAGCCGTGCTTTTTTTTTTTTTGCCTTTTTTTTTTTTTTAACTCCACACGGCAGAGGAGGTGGGGCGCTCTGGCCCGGCCCCACACAGCCCGGCTTCCCAGAGGCAGGGGCTGGCCCGCACATTTGCAGGCCCCGTTCCCAGCAGTCCCACGCTGCCGGCGGCTCCCGGTGGCACAGGGGCTGGCCCACCCCCTTGCCACTCTGCTTGGCCGGCTCTCACTTCCGGGTTGGCGTTTCGCTGGGAGTTGTCCATAGATAAGCCGCACCTGAATATAAGCCGCACCACTGGGGTAGGCTGGATTCTTCAATGAAAAAGGTGCGGCTTATATTCGTGAAATTACTGTACTATTTCCACAGTGACCTACTCATGCTTACTTTCTACTGCTCCTTGTCTAGCACAGCAAGGCCTCCAAGCATTATTTTATGATACATGTTCTGTGAAGTCAGAGGAGGGAATTTGTACTGCTGCTGCAGTTGATTTGCAATTCCTATGGAAAACATGAGATAAACCACTTGTGCATTATCTACAGTGACATTCCTTTTTCCCCTAGTGCAGAATGCTATCCAAAGGGTCAGATAACTTCGAGAGGCTAAGTAAAGCAACCAAGGGACACATGTGCTAGGAATACAGTGGTCAAAGGAAAATAAATGCACACTAAGATAATTTCCTTAATGAGGATTTACTAAAAAAACAAATCGAGCTGCTTCAAGCAAAACAAACCTCCCAGCCCACCAGTTTTCACTCTACATGAGAGTTGAAGAAAGGCTTATGTCAAAGATAATAACTATTTGTGTGGATAGGTACTTAACAGCTCAAAGGATGAAGAACAATGCAAAAAACTAGAAAGAGGAGTTAAAGGTGTACGGGGTGTGAACAGCCTAAAAACACAAGGTGTGACTAATTTCAGCTATGCTAAGTAGCAGAATAGACATCAATAGACAGAGAATGAACTCAAGCCATTAGAAGCTTGTCATTCCATACCAAGAAAATTAGATCCTATTGGTTTAATTATCAGTCAGTGCCATTAAGACAATATAGCTCTGCATAATAAAAGGTGCAGTTACTGGGTAATAGAAGTAATTGTTTTCACAATGGAAGATTTTCACTTTCAGACAAGAATTACAGGATGTGGCTGCTTTACAGGCTGTGACCTTCAGCACTTGTGTAATGCACATGGGACATGTGGTTTTTACCTCGTCTCCTGAGCTTTGATTATTTTATCATAGACAACATTTTCATAAAGTTGGTGAAAATGAGCAAAACCACCCACTAGAAATACAATGTGCAGTACTCCTGCAACATGTCCTCTGTTACTGTAATTAGAGCAATTTACCAAATAATTTTTTATTTAAGATCTTTGATTTGATAACACAGGGCCAGCTTCCAGCTTGGCTTTCCCACTTCTGTTGGGGAATAAGGGGGAATAAAGCTATTCCAGATGGCCACTTTTGAGGGGGGAGCACACAGAGAGCTTAGGTGTGAATCTCCAGCACATCAGCTCGCTGTGGTAACTGGCTTCATACATGCTCTTACCCTGCAGCAAATGTGTAATGCCATGCTCCTTCATTAAATAGTGCACAGTCTCACTTTATTACTCTGTTACTCAAATACTTAAATATTGAATAGTTGTTTTCCCAAGTGCCTTTCCTCTATTACTCTTAAAGACTTTCAGTAGCTACTCATTCTACTCCATTGTCAATGTCATGACATTGTCCCGTGAAGAAATCTTTACACAATATCTAGTATGCATTGAGTAGTATTGGAAATGATCTAGGGTACAAGCTCAAAGAACAGTATATTTTGGATCTGCTTTGAATAATGAAATTCTTCCTTAAAAAATTGCAAAACCATTTACTTCCAGTTACTGCCTTTCTCATAGCAACTGAGAAAAAATAGAAATTATTTGAAAGACCAAAATCTTATCTGAGAACATTAAATAAATACCTTGTGTATTCTTTACTCTTATCATAAATTTTGATTGTGAAAAAACTGAGCACTAGATCTTGCAGTATCTAGCATTTATTTGAATAAATCTTTAACATCTTACAAATAGTTACTTCTATATTACAGTAATTTAACAATTATAAGCCACACCTGATTATAAGCCTCACCTCCCGGTAGCTGGGTGGACCACGGGATTTGCCCATATATAAGCCGCACCTGAATATAAGCCGCACCTTTTTTTTTTTTTTTTTAAGCGAGGATCCATGTGTAACAAAGTAACAAATTAGTAACAGAATCACTGCCAGCTGAGTTTGGTGTCAGGTGCTCAAGTTGCAACAGTTTTCATAGACCAGCAAAGCCTTCAAAGGCAGCCCCAGGAACCCTCCCAGCCGGCTCTCACTTCTGGGTTGGCATTTCACTGGGATTTGTCCATAAATAAGCCACACCTGAATATAAGCCGCACTACTGGGGTAGGCTGGATTCTTCAATGAAAAAGATGCGGCTTATAATTTTGAAATTACTGTACTTTATATTTAGGATGCAGAGTTGGGAAATATATCTTCATCTCCTTCCCAAAGAGGCATTTTTGTTCTATGAATTGTTTCAATATGAAAATAATTGCTATTTTTCCTAAAATATGTACAGATATTTTCAGTGAACAAGCTGTTTAATTGTTCAAGTGCTTTGGAAGTACTCCTTAATATTGGGCAGATTTTGAGACTTTTTGAAAGTATGCAATTCCGTCTCCAGGGAAGGAATGACTCGCCATCTTGGGAAATGTCAACATATATCTTCCATACTCCAGTCAGCCTTTTCCACTCTCATCCAAAAAGTCTTTTAGAAGGTTATCCTCTAATTTTCCAACAAGTCTGTGCTATTTCCATCTTGCTGTGGAGAGTACCATAATGATCATTACTTTGTCACGTGTCAAACCTCAAGTATCTCAGTTTGCATCCAAAAATGAGTTAACAGCAGTATGACCTTTTTCTTTCCAATATGAAGAATATTGCAGTAACTAAGCTCCAAATTTTGGCACGTAATTTAAACAACTATAGTGAACTTGGATGACTTTGAGCTCGTTTCCAGCTATGCTGCACACATTTTAAATTAATGATACTGGAAGAATTAAAACTATTTCTTTCATAAAATTCAAAAATTCAAAACAGGTAGCAAATCTATTGTCAGAAGACTTTGTCAGTCATTACTGAGACAGGGGCATCTAACTGTTCATGGAGCATAGATGGTAATATGTACAAAATAAAAACTTCAGAAATCTGTCCTATATCTCGAGGAGATGACTCTATACATAGCTGATTCAACTTGACAGAAGTTACCCAAGGGCTGACACATTCAAATAAGATAGATTAGTCACAACAGGACTTCTGTATGACTCTTCTGATAAACTGTGGTATTACATTCTTCTAATTATCTGCCCATGGCAGCTTTTGCATAGCTTTTATACTGGTATGTGTACTACTTACATATACTTCTATATTAGCCATTGCTATATTGTACATGTTAACATTCTTCTTACATTTCTTTTACATTTGATGTTTTTAGGCATTTTAATTAAAATTCTGAGGTTAAGTGACAGTTAATTAAATGTCTACCACCATCTCTCTTTGAAGCAAAAAGCTTCAGTTGAATTACTGTTTAATCTTCTTCTCTATGTGTTTTCTTTCTCCTATTCTCTTTTTTTTTATATAGAATCATAATTCTGTCATTACCTGGATGTTTTCTTTTTGTACTTGTTATCAAATAAAAAATTATAGAGCAATAGTGGGGATTCATGGAGGGGTAGTAGCAATGCATGGAAATTGCATACTTAAAAAAACATTTAAAAATTAAGCATTCTACCATTATTATACCATAGCCAGGAATATGTATTTCACTGAAATTTACAAAGCAAGATGGTAAATGCTCTGGAGATAGCTGAGAATATTAACTACAGTCATTTGAGCATTAAGAGAAATTCTGAAAAGATTTTGTAGTGTCACAGGAGAATATTGGTTTTGAATAGTTGCTCTGGGAAGGTTGTAGGATTAATTTAATAGATGTCTGTTTGGTTATTTCGAAATTAGATTGGTCTTCTCCAGATTTTACCTGGTCATTTTATCCACTGAAGAATGCTTTTTCTACTGTATGCCTAACTCAAACTGTGGGTAACCTGTTTTCTACAGCAGTTTCACAGGTGTCTTAAAATTAAGTGAAAGAACCTCTTTTAGTTACTTCATATCTGTCTGTTTCTATTCTCTGCTCAAATATTTCACCAAATTTGTCAGATATGATGCTTCATTTTATACTGGACAAGCAGCTCTCTATCAGTATTTCTTGCTCCAGATGCCTTCTGATTTCATTCATTTCTTATGAAATTCATTATGAAATGCTATGAAATCCATAACACACATGCTTTCATGGACCTAGGGACACTTCATATTTCCAAGAGCTGTGACCTCTTTTTCTTTTTTTTTTCCTCTCTTCCTTCTAAATACATCCTTGGTTCCCTGAGTCCTCAAGTAGTCTCTTATTTCAGTTAAATATTAGAATTATAAATAGATTTGACCTACAATGCTGACAGCAGCTTTTAGAGTGTTCAAATTGTTAGAGCTTTTGTGGTGAACATTTTTGACCAAAGTATAAAGATATTGTTAGTTTTATATGCAATTCATTTTCCACAGACAGATGCACAAGTGCATCTGTGTCCACAGTGTTCTCAGGCACAAGGGGGAAGGTGCAGCTCAGGAACTGAGTTTTCACTGGAGAATTTCAGTGCAGTTCAGAGTAAACACGTACTTTGTAACAAAACCAGACTGTACCAAAGAGTTACTTCCCTAGCTGTTGTGCAGTGCTTTATTTAATCAGCCACATTGCTGAGTTCTTCCTACACAGACCACAGTGTTAATCCTTCCTGCAAAACTTCATTAGAAACATTCTTAGAAATCTTCCCTGTCAGGAAGCCAATGAAAATGAAATTTTAGTTTTGCACTGTTTTCTACTTGAGGATTCAGCCTGTGATATTTAAATCAATTGGGCTCTATTGAACTTGGAGGGGTTTGGTTTGTTTGTGGGCTAAATTATCACATTTACAGGTGAAACCTTGCTTTTCATCTGGTAAGAACTTTGGTGATGCTTTTGTCTACTCCTTCTTCTGACTGTAGGGAACTGTGTCATATCCATTCTTCTTGAAAGTGTGAAGTCCCAACTTAGAAATAAGAGGCAAAACAAGATTTAAAACTCTTTCAGGACTTAAGTTCTCTGATGATTAGAAAATACCTAAATTCAGCCTACCTCAGTTTCATGCCTACTTGTTTCAATGACAGGATTATCCTTTGCCTTTCCTTATGGCCAGAGAAAAGTACTTAGTGCTATTTTGCTCTCTCTGTATTCTATTTTTTGGCAGGCTAAACTTGGGAATTTGATACTGCCATTGATTGTATTCGCACTTAGATATTTGGCCATGTATCTTTTGGATGCATAGTGCTGCTGAGCTGTATACTGTGGAAACATGAACTGTGGAACTGTGTCAGGGGCAGAATTTCCATTAATAAGATCATCTGCTTGGCATAGGTCTTTGGTCTGTAAACAATGTGATGTGGACTGACAGGTGTTTACAGTGCTCATTCCTGGTCCATTCTAGAGCTGAGTGGTTAATATCCATATGTACAGGAGTTGTTTTAAATCTCCACTGACCCCATGAGTCACCCCTGTGACCCTAAAACATAAATCAAAATGATGACACATTTCAGTCCAAAGTTTCTGTGAGCATTGTGTTACAGCCCACTAGGGATGTGATTTCATAACCCAGTGTAGAAGGAATCTATGGCATGTGGAAATGTCAGCCAGTGGAAGATGCTGATGATGTGAGCCTATCTGGAACAGTACTGAAGGTGTGTACTGGGGTTGGAGGGAGCCAGACTTGGTGCAGGCGCATCCAAACAAAGATAAGGTCAGGGGGCTGGAGCTTCAGTGTTTCACTCCATAAGTGCCTGCAGGAAAGCGACTTTGCAGCAGCCTCAGGCTGTGGTTTGACATGTGATGAGATCCAAGTAGCAATTGCTTAGGATCAGGCAGGGTACATGAATGTGTTACTGTCAGTGTCACTGAGGGTGGCACAGAATGCTGAAATCATACCAGCTTATTGCCTTTGGGACAACTTTATGCTGGAAGTAGAAGAGCAAGTTGCAGACAATACCAGTTGAAGTGTTCAACTTTTCATTACAAAATGAAGCCCTCAAAAAAGGGTTATTTCAAGGAGCACAGTCAGCTTACAGCAGATCAGTATTTGTGTCGTATGGCTGTGATGCTTTTAACACAGTAGTCAAAGCCTTATAGAGTTAATTTATCATCAAATCATGTCCTACATGACATTTTATTTATTCCCAGCGGTTTGTTACATCTCTTACTTTACAGATGTTAGGACCACAACCTAACTGAATGCTTCTTTTGTGTAAGAAAAATAAAAATGTTTTATTTACTGAAAAATATGATTTAACCAGTTCAGAAGCAAAGGAACTTGGCTCTCCATCATCACTTCTATAACACTTTCCAGGCAAAACCCTAATGCAAGATGCTTTTTGAACTTTGATCTTCATTCTTCTGTAGTGTCTATGTGCAGCTTAAATACATACAGATTACTTTATCCATGTTAATATATATTTTTGTTTTAATAACTAGTAAAGATAAGATGCTGCAGTGGCTTTAGAGAATTCTTTATTGTAAAATTGGAGAAAATTAGTATGAATCTAAAAAAGATATGTATTTGAAAGTCAAGCTCATTGCCAGGCCACTCCAGGGCTGAGTTGCCTGTTCCTATCTTATTTCTTACAGAGCTTAGCTGATGTGTTCTTAAAGAGCTCCAAGGATACAAACTCTCAGTTATTACAGTGCTGGCTATTGTCTGCTAGCAGTTGTTTCTCCTCTATTACAGTTATCTCTGACTCGAGCACATGAATCCTACTAGCAGCATTTAGTTGATACTTTTACAAGCTTCTCAGGAAAGTGGCTTGAAAGGGTTTTAGGACCCAGGTACCAGAGATCTGCCTGATGGTGAGTTTTGGAAGCAGATATTTCTTTGAGGTTCTCCTGTTGCATTTGTCTTCATTTAGGAAGCCCATTTCTGAGAGATTGTAATTAATGTCTGGTTTTATTTTTACATGTGGCAGGCAACTTAATAAGTGTTTTGAAAACACCATGTTGATCAAATATACTGTTTTCCCAGGATTTTTTATGTTTTGTGGAGACTTAAATGGTGGTATCTCAGAACCATAAATTTAACTCTGTTCCTACTAAAGGAATGCTAAATTCCTCTTTTGCTTTAAGCACTAGAATTTAGGCCAGGGTTTAAATTTTTTAATCTGTGTCTCAAAGAATCTGACTATATCCAGCTATCTGAACATCAGCTCACATGTCTGACTTTGGCCAATGCGATTTAAAGATTGGGAACATCATTTTCTTCTCCAAAATATTACAGAAATGTACTGGCAGAACTTACAAACTAGGATCAGGATTTGTTTCTTGTTATGAAAAAACATGGGGCCCTAATGTAACAGCACAAAATCTCTATCCAAACCATGGTAGGATTTACAGACACATGATTAGGATAATAACATGTTTATAACGTCCAGCAGTAAATATCCTTATGTATGCTTTTAGAGGTGCCTTTGACTTCAATGGAGAGAGTGGATAGACTTCCAAGGTTGTTTTTGGGTTTTTTTTTAATTGAAGAGTAGACAAAGAGGTAGTCACTGTGATGTAAATGGCACACAGAAAATCAACCCTGAATTTATGCATAGCACTTGTTTGTACCTTCAGATCAAAAAGCTCTGATTTTATTTTACCCCCTGAAAATTATTTTCATATGGAAAATGAGGTCTCTTTAGGCTCATCCTTTGATAAAATATTGCCTGGAGTAGGTCTGATGTGTATTTCTTGTGAAACTGCCTCACTGAGTGATGCCAAAACTTATTTTTTCATACACAGCCTTTTTTCCTTTTTCTTTTTTTTTTTTCAAACCACATATTCGTGTATCTCAGTACAAAATGCTGCATTTTCCACTTTAGCAAAAAACTTTGAAAAAAAAAAAAAAGTTAAATATCATTGGTCTGCAGGAAATTAATGCAGCCTTAAGTCAAAACACAGATGACACACACCTACTCAAAGAATGAACATCTTTGCAGGCAAACTTGATGCTGAGAAAAAAATGAAAAGGCCTATCTGAGGAAAAAAAAAAAAAAACAACCCACATTGATTTGACACTGAGAAATCCCAGAAATTTCTGTTATGGGTGTGTAGGGTTATTTTCAGTAGTGCATAAAGATCAAAAAGGAGTTCCGCAGAAGGACATAGTACTGAAAACAAGGTTTAAACAGTGGAAATTTTGGAAATTTTCTCTCCCAAGAAGTACATGGCAGTTTATACAGCTTCTCTTGCCAAAGGGTTCGATTTTCATCTCCTAATAAACCTGCCAGCTCATTTAGTCTATTAGTGCTAGTCTTCCAAGAATTCTTTTGATAATCAGCAGATCTCTGGTCATGCAAACACTTTCTTTAAGACAGTCCAGAATAAAAGAAATCAGATGTTACAAGAACTGTTTTGGTTTTTTTCAATTTAGTATTTTATTTTCTTAAGGAAAGGAAAAAAAGTTTATGTCTTTTTGCTGACATCCCCATATGGATCTTTTTATTTTTAAAAAAATCAGATTCTTTATCCTTTGTCACTGACTTCTTTTAAAACCAGAAATCTTTAAGACAGTTTCATCTTAGACATTGATTGTGTCACTACTTGAGGAAAGTCTCAGAGTCCCTAACTTAATACAGCCATCTCTGAACCAGGACATCATGCTTATCTCATAAAGGTGCTGTGGGATTCAATGAGCTATTGGCTCACTAAACCATTTCTCTGTGTCTCCACAGTCTCTCTAACTGCATGTATTAGGATAGTGGACAAACCACTCCCTCATGTCAACAAAGTAGGTGAATTATTTTCCTTCTAGTGGCATGTAAAAAGCACCAGGGAGCACTTACTAATAGATAAACAAGTCATTGAGTGAGTGTCATTTGGGTTTTCTTGAAACAGTCAATCATAGAGCTCCTTCCTTCCATTTAAGAAGGGAAGTTATTGTCTCTTCAGTTGGATTTAGTCTCTTAAGATGCATTTGACACTTTATATTTGCTGCTCTTATTCAGATGTGCGGAGGCTAATGAGATTTCTAACTTGTATTGGTTTTTATAATGTCTACTTAACCAGCTTATTGTCTGTTATTTTTTCTTAGAGAAATGCATTGATCTAAGTGAAGTTACTGTCTTATTTCTCTCCACTGGATACTCAGCAGGTACTCTTAGTTGGGATTTTCTACTGTTGCCCTTTAGTGAAACTTTCATACAAGAATAAGATCTTGTTTAGAAATGTACTATAGCTGAAGCAAATTAAATTAGAATTCTTTGGGCGGATTTTTAAAAGCATCCTATTCAAGATGACAGCAGTTTTACCACTGATTGTAGTAAAATCTCATGCAACTGCTTTTGAAAATGTTGTCCATTCCAGAGAAAGGGGCTGACCTCTACATTTTAAGAGAGCTAGTACACCCTTCGAGAAGCACCTACAATTCACAAGTGATACCCAGAGGAACCAAATGAAACTGAAATAGAGCTTTAGGAGCAAGCAGTTTTGCAGTTTCATGCAGTTTCACTTAAAATGAATTAGGTTGCTCTCTCACTATTGGGAAAGCTAATGCAACAAGTTAATAGTTTTGATTAACAGTGTATAAAATTCAGTGCTGAATTTACATGTTTTATGTCAAAGAAGATTTACATACTTTGTTTGCTCTCTAACAAATTAAACCATCACTATCTGGTTTTTAATAGTCATTCCCAGCATTTGACTGAATGACAGTCCACATACATAATATCTGTACTAAGAATTCTGCCTTAAACTTTTATCTTTAATATGATAACCCTTAAAGTATTCATTAAATTTGAAATGTAACAATTTTGGGCAATTTCTAAAAATTGATTTCTGGGCTGCCACTTGTACTGTATAAATGTGTCTACATATGTAATGCATTTTAAAAGAAGTAACAGTTCCTATAAAAAGATGGTTCATTTTCAAATGAATAAGTTATTAAATTATACACTGATTTTTTTATATTACACAGTTTTGTCATAACATTTACTGTAACAGGCAGGCATTGACTCCACTATGACTGTACTTTAAATCAGAAGTGTTTCATTGGAAAGACTGAGGTGGTTGCTGGCAGACCTTCATAGTGTTCATAACTCTTAAAGCCAAGGCCTAGGGATTTCTGTATTCTTGATTTCTAGATCTGAAGAGTATTTTTACAGTTTGATAAGGAAAAGCACAGCTATGGCAGTGTCCTACTTCCAGGCTTCAACCTGAAGTTCTGCCCATTCTGTTGAGGATGAGACTCCAGAGACCTGAGAAAAGTTGTGTCCTTAAAAATGCTCTCTAGAGTGAAGAAGAGTTGGGAGGCTTTACTGTGCTGCAGAGCTTCTAGCTAGCTGTGCATGCTGCAGCTCAGCATTTACTTGTTTCTTATCAGCTGCCATTAAATTTGTGAAGTTGCCTCCCCACACTCACAAAAGTGATTATAAGACAGACAGTGTATTAGCCCGACAGCTGTGTAATTGCCAAAAGGAAAAAACAGTATTTCTGTACATAAAGTTAGCTTATGAGCTCTGTTGACAGTCTGGATCCCCGTTTGTTAGGTTATTTGTGAATCTATAGTTATTTTAATCAAAAAATTATTAAAAAGCAGATATAAATGCTATTCTGGCTAAATGTCCATAAACAAAGCACACATAAAGTCTTTCTGAAGTATTTTTGCCTTTCTTTACACCTTGGACTTGTTAAAAAATGTGTTGCAGATTTTTCTTTTCAAAGCCTAAAATACTACATGAGGGAGCTTAAGTACTATCACATGTAAGACATTAATGGTACAACCAAGCATGGACTTCTTCACCCAGAGCATGCTCCTGTTTAACCCTGTGCAGTTAACACATGGGGCCAGCATTGCTGCATTCATATTGGTAAGCTGACTCTTCTAAATATTGAACATGTTTCTAAAATACTTGCCAACAGTGCAGAAAAGTCCATTTTTTTTTCCAAAGTTGACTGACTCTGTCTTTTCATTACTAAGTCTGCAGACCAGATTACATTGATCATCTGCCATGTTTCTTTATCTCCATATTGGTGTTTTTGTCTGTACAGTCTCTGTTTAAATCTTTTCTCATACGTAAAAGCTTCATCCTCTCATAAGCAAATGAATTTTCAAAATGAAGAATCAGTGACACATCGTTACTGTATATTTTAAGTCACTACACTTAGCAAGGATTAAGACTGTTCAGACTGGCAGTGTGGGGCTTTCTGCTGTTGTAAATCAGTTTTTCAGCAGCTCAGTAACAGGAAAACGGCACTGGGGGTTGAAGTTTCAACAGAGGAGCAGAGCATTGGCTTCTTTTGAGGTTTTTTCCTTTTCCTCCTAATTTCTGCTGGCTGGCAAAGTAGCTGGTGAGAGTTGGTTTGAGAAGGTAAAATAGGTTGCTCAGTCAGGGACAAGCAAGAAACCCCATGAAACCATTCAGAATTTGATCTTTTAGTTGATTTCAGTCCTGTCTGCCAGCTGCTGTCCAGAGGTGTTAACAACTTTGTCCTTGCATTTCTGGACCATTTTTAATCCTTTCTAGTTTCACTGAAGCAATAGTATAAAACACTTGGAAAACCCTGATGGCAAGCAGTGTTTTACAAGTATCTTAATACTGAAAGAAATGATAAATTAAAAGTGGGTCAATTGAAATACCCATGCCCTGCAGAAACATGCAGCTTTGTGATTTTATGAGCAAAGGTAAGCAGGGATAGGCGTGATAACATTTCCATAGCTAAGGAAGAGCTCATTACTTTATGGACAATCACTCACAGAGCCATGTTAAGGAAGGCTGCCTTTCAGCAGCACAACAGAGTGAAATTACACAGCAGCACCTGCCAGAAGGTGGTTTAGTTTCGCCGGCAAATAGGAGCATCAATTCTTTTGCCGGCGCACCGGGAGGTTGACACAGTCTGTGCTCTCCGCCGCCTGATGTTCCAGATGTGCCCGAGGAGCACGACCCCCATCTAGCGGCTGCTGGAAAGTAAGGGAAAGGAGCGTGCCTGGCATCTGGTGCGTTTCCTGTGTGGCAATGGGCAGTGCTGTAAGCTTTTTATAACAACGCATGGATTTTTACTTGCCTGAATAATTCCCGATTAAATAGAAAAACAAGAAATTAAAAAAGCAAACTTTCGGGGTTTGTTTTAGATTAAGTGTCCCTCCTGTAGATTTTCTTTCTCAGCAGCTTCAGAGCAGTCACAAGAAAACTGAGAAAATCCTAACATGGTAAGCTAAGGTAGTCAATAAACATAAATTGCACATGCAGAAATTGTTGGTGTTGATGCATATCTAAACTTAGTTTTCAGTTTTTGCATCTCACTTGGAATACCTACACCTAGCACAAAGATATTAATTAATGAAAGACTACTCCTCAGCACCATACATTCTTTTCCTCAGATAATATGGGATTTTGAATCAAGAAGCAAGAATGCATCATTGAGTTAGGAGGAAAGGGTTCTGTTTCCAGACTCAGTGAATCTTCTATGTGACCTTTAGCTCTGCTCCTTTAATTCTGCTATTATAAAACTACAGCATTATTCAGTGCACTCCCTTTCTCATGATTTGCAAATGAACTGGTTATAGAAAGAGATGATGTCAAAGAGCATCGTGGTGTCAGAGTCACAGAAACAAGCAGAAAATCCTGTGTATTTATAAGTTGTGCATAAATATAAAATACAGTATATTAAAGACCATCCATGCATAGTAATACTATTTTCCTGTTAACTTTGAGTCCCTTTTTAAAAACATACACACCTTTTATATTCCTTAGTTATTTAAAAGATAAGGTTTTGGCAAGATAAGTGATTTTACTCCCCAAAGAAAAATCATCACCTTCTTCCCTGCGTCTTCTAATTCTTTTGTTCCCCTGGTATTCATTCATTCATGCTCTATTCATCTGTAGAGCCTGAAAGGGAGTTACCTTGCTTCCCCATTAAGAATAGATACCATTAGAATTTTCTTTTATTGCAATTATTTAGGTGTCAAAGCAACTATTTTCTCCAAGCCACTTCAGACAAATGTTCCCATCTTCTGGATCTGAAAGGCACATGTATTGAAGAAGATATAAACCCCCTGCACTTTGGTGCTGAATCCCCATATACTAAACATACAATATCTGTAAGGATACAGTTTGTCTTTGATTGCTGTGTTTTCTTCTAAAAATTATGGAGCAAGTGAAAAGTAACTTAAATTGAGCAAGATTCAATCTCTTTTCCAGTATTTCACTAAATATTTCATTTTCTGAACTTTTTTTTATTAACCATGTTACAGCTGTAAAGCATTTCCAAAGGTAGAAGTGTTTTTTGCTTAGATAAAATTAGTAATTTGAGATTTATACAGGTTATGATGTTGATTTATTGAGTTTTAATCTCTACTGAGAAGTGTTTTCCTTCTTCTTTTTTTTTTTTCCTTTTGGTTAAATTATCATTTTGTTTAAATGAATTATTTTATTACCACATTAAAATTAAGTTTATTAGACAAGTTTAAACAAAACAGAAAAACTTCAAAGCATGTCGCTTTATTTTACTTTTTTTGTCATCAGGAAGTTTCTCCCAAATTAATATTGAATGCCATCAGGGTTTAACCATTTGGTGAAATAAATAGGAAAATTATCATAAAAATTTGCTAGATATTTTTAGATCTCAAATTCAGCAGGTTGCCCATGCTAACATGCTAAAGGTGATGAGAAGAGTCATAAAAACCATGTGTTTAACTCTTTCATGATTCAAAGCTTTTTCAAGGCTGAAAAGTCTTGCTGATGCCTGCAGTTATCTTGCATAAATCATGATCCTTATGATTGATCCTTATGATTGAGGACTTTGACAAGAGGTGATTGTGTTCTGAAGTAGAAGGGCCTGTTGTGTATTGAATAGCCAGGTCCTGCAGGTTTTCAAGTCCTCATTCCCATATTCCTGCTGCTGAGGGATCTATGTTCTCATATGCTCTAACCACGAGACCCTTAGCACTAGCTGTCATTACCTAAGCCCTTTGAACTAGTAGGAAAAGACACTGTGTCAGTGATAGAATACAGACTTCTGTGGAAAACAATAAATTTGCCATTTGATCTGAGGGGCATATGTTAGGTTTCATTTATGGCAGCATTCCCATGCCTGTTTTTTTGGGACGCATCCTACCACCACTTAGAATTTTCATACTTTCTCACCCTCCATATGGCTTTGAACATGGTGAGAAAAACAGAGTATGTTGCTGTGAGAGGAGAGTCCTTTAATAACTTACTCATTGGCTTTAGGAAGATGTAGTCTGTAATAAAAGAAATAATCAGAAAAAAGAGAAGAGAAAAATATGCTGTAAGGTAGATGTTAACTAAGAATTATTCTTATTTTGAAGGCAAAACATTTAATGGTGTTGCGTGCCTTATTCTGCATCCCTTATTCTGTATAAAAGAGGATTTCCAGAGATGGTGAACAGCATGGTTCCTGACATCCGTAATGAAAGTTTTATTACTTTCTTGTCACATATGTTAAGCAAGAATGTATATTCTTAAGAGAGATTGCTCTCTAATAGCCTTAAGAATACCTCTACCAGTTATACACTATAGAGATATTTATGCTTTAGAGTCACAGGTAAACTGTGCATTTTTGTCCATTCACAGTATTGCATTACTGTGGCAGATGGCCCAGTGATGTGTTGTAAATACTTTGCATGACATCCCCTCTATTTCACTTATCTTCACTGTGACTTTCCCATTGGTAATGACTAATGACAGTTTCCCAGCCAGCAACTTTTAATAGATTCCCTTTTTTCCCCTTAATCTCTGTCTGTCCTCAACAGCACTGTTTTGTTCAATAATTTAATCAGTTCAGCAACAGTATATTATTAGACAATTGAACCATTACTTTTTGAATTTTCGAAATGTAAAATACTCATGAGGTAATCACTGATGAATATTTCAGTATTGATAGAGAACACTTTTTCTTCTAAAGAAATAGAAAGGATTGTGCTTTCTATGCTTGAATGCTTTTCCTTTCCTTTTATTTTAATTTCTTTCCCTTGGTCATGAGAACCATATGCAGAAAAAAGAAAGGAACTCAGTAACTAAGAAACTAACAGTTTTGCCTACCCACCATGCCCATCTTAACCATTTGACTCCTACCTATCAAAAGTAGATGTTATACAGAAAAAAGTCATATTTTTCCTCTCTCCTCTCATCAGTGAAGATTTATCTGCAGAAGGGACACCCTGAGACAAAACTGGTTCCAGGTTCATCCCATCCCTGTTAGCAGACAGGATATTTTTGTTGTGAATTCAACGAGGAAAAAAGCTCCTTATAGACTGGTGTGATTTTTTGGGAAACTCCTGGCCTCAGGAATTTCTGCCCAGAACCACTTTGTTCTCTGTGAAAATAATCAGATAGTCAGCTTTCTATCTTTATGTTGCTAGCAGCTGCTGTGTTTTGCTAAGGGCAGTGCTCCTCATGCTCCCTCTCTTTTATCCAAGACATTTCATGAAATGAAGCAGTAGTGGAGCAGAGCTAGCGGGTGGCTGTAGGACAATTCTGTGATTTCACAGCAGTTTGTGAGATTTCACAGTTTAATTTCACAGTTTAATTGTGTTTCTTCTTGGAACAAAAAATTACTTTAAACAAGAATGACTTACAAGTCATAACCAGTATATATTTTGAAGCTTTCATTGCAGAGATAAGGAGGAAGGACAAACTGGCTAAAGCATATTACCACTCAGACATTAGAGTAGCGTTATAGCTGTTACTCAAAAGTGGCTTCTGCACAAAAAGGTCTCTCATAACTTTTCTTTCATCTTCTCTCCACCCCCCTTAGTTATATAGCAAGTTCAACTTAAAAATGCTTTTTTAAGGCAACATATGTATGTTAATGCAGCTGTTACCTGAATTTCAGAACAGCTCAGTAGCTTGCTGTAGATGCTTACCTGTGCTTGCTAGGCACATTCTTGATGTATTGCTGCTTGCTCAGTGTTGCTGATATTAAAAGTGATTTATTTAACCTACTGAGTGTTGACCCTTGTTAAATCTGCTTTTTCTCAGGGATGCTGCTGAGTGCAAATGATGGGAGAAATTCTGCCTTTGTAGGCATTTGCATACTGCCAGTGAACCCTTCTAAGGGATTATATGTGTCTGTCCAGGGAGGGAAGGGAATCAGTCTGATCTGATACAAAACCAATGTATGTTACAAAAAGAAGAAATGTGGAAATGCACCTGAAAATCTTCTCTTTGAAGGAGGAGAGCTGATGCCCTTTAGAAAAAACAAAAACAAGATAAAAGTTTGTTGTTTGCTGATATTGAAAAATTTCAGGGAGGATTAATGCCAAACATTTTCATTTTTTCCTCTGACAGGCACAAGCATATTTACTGTTTACGAAGCTGCCTCTCAGGAAGGCTGGGTCTTCCTTATGTACCGAGCAATTGACAGTTTTCCCCGATGGCGTTCATATTTCTATTTCATCACCTTAATTTTCTTTCTGGCCTGGCTTGTTAAGGTACTGAAAAATATGTCTTTTTAAATTGGTATGAAACATAGATCATATTAGAATTAATTTCTTCTCTTTTCTGCTTGCTGAGCTTTGTGTCAGCCATTCTTTCTTTTTCTTTTTCCAGAATGTTTTTATAGCAGTCATCATTGAAACATTTGCAGAAATTAGAGTGCAGTTCCAGCAGATGTGGGGGTCCAGGAGCAGTACTACTTCAACTGCCACCACCCAGGTGAAGCACTTGAAATGCTGAGATTCTTTGGGATTTGATTTGGTTTAGTTTGTGAATTAATCATAAGCAAAAAATTCCTGTTATAAATGCTATATTTGACTTTGCATATTACTACCTATATTCTAAAACTGAGATATTAATTTTCATAAACAATTAAATTCTTGGTTGAATTATCTAACTAGTCTTTATTAGAAATGAATAATAGAGAAGACCGTAATACGGTTATATCTATGTCTAAATATGCTATTGCTGTGTTTGTGTTATTTTTTAAAAAGTATAATAATGCTTTTTTATCATGTCATTGGTGGGTTTGAAGTCAGAATTGCCATTGAATATCACTTCATGTGCTAAGAAATAAGAGCTGAAATCCCAAAGTTGTAGCTGGAAGAAGAGGGGTCTGAGTGTAGCTAATTGTTTGGGGAAGATGGTCTTGGAACTGAGAAGAGTGTGTTGAGACCAAGGAAGAATAGGTTGTAGGGGCAAGGAAAGAGCCATGCTCACAGCTGGGGCAGCCACAGAAAGTGAGACCCTGAGTAGAAATAATGAGTAAGAAGAAGCTGGTATTGGAAGGGTGGGCTGGGTAGTGGGACAGAACCTAATATGAAAAAGAAGAACTGCTGGGTTGAGATTTAAATTCTCTCACTCATTATTTTAACAATCAGATTATGTGTCCCAAATGGGCAGGCTTTTCCAGGCTAGTGCAGTTTGGCATCTCTGAGAAGAACCAGTAACAACTGCCTGCAAAAATCTCTTAAAAAGACAGATATGAGAAACACACCCATGAGGGAATTTTCATTCTAACCATGTAGCTGGAGATTTTTTATTCTCCTAAGCCAAAGGTTTTAAGTTTTCAAAATTAATTATTGATTTTTTTTTTTATATTCTTTTTTATATTCCTGTAATCCATATGTAAATCTAGTCCCTCTTCTACCAGCTGCTGCATTTTTTGCCTCAAATAGACTTTGTGGCAATAATTTCTACTCTATATGTGTCTTTGTCAAAGCAGACTTTGTGATACCAATTTAAAATCTAAAAAAAAGGACTTTTCTACATGGCATATGCTTAGTCTGGGGAACTTTATGTTCGTAGGACAAATCCTGAGCCATATAGGCTTATCCAAGAGCTCTGAACTAGAAGATGGAACAGAGAGTTCAATGTAGGGAAACACAAGAAGCAGCCAACATTAAGAAATTTAAAATATCCAAAATAATGTCATCATGCCAAAGAACATGAACATGTTGCATATAATCTGCATCACACTGATTAAAAATAGCTTGCTGGCTGCAGACAAGCAAATGGTTTAAATGGCTGCTTCGTTCCTCAAGTCAGTGACATAATGGGGTATCAAGAGAGTCCAGGTTACCAAATTGCAAAAGTTATTAATATTTTTATGTATTAAGAAGGACAGAAAATATCTTGCAGGATTTCTTGTTCAAAGCACCAGACAAAAGTTAAAACCCATGCTACTTTTGTGCATGAAGTAGCCTTGAGATATATGCCTTTAATTTTCCCACTTCATACATTACTGAGCTGTTCCCCAAACTTATTCCTATAGAAAAGTAAATTAGTGTCTAGGAGTCGAAGTCAAGGAAGGGGTCTCTAGAAGAGGATAAAAGGAGTGTGCTTCTTCTAAAGCCCTTTATCACTGTACTTAAAATTATGGTAAAAAAAGGAGTAACTACGCTCATCTTAATTGGCAGCTCTTCCTAGTGCAGAGATGCTAAATAAAGACTTGGAAGAATTACAACCATATTTGGGTAACACTGTCCCCAGTCTAATGAGCACTTCTCTCAGGATGACTTTTGAGCTTCAACCATACTCCTGTGGCTGTGTTCTTGAGGTGACTTGTTTGAGTGCTGGGTGTCAAGGAAAAGGTGGGAGTGAGGTGGGAACTTTGCCACACTTCATTACATAGTGTATGCAGGTAGCAACTCAAACTGCTGGAACCATTCATTTTCTTTCAAGGACATTTTCAAGGACAATGTTAATCACTTTTAGGTGTGGTGTCTCACTGTTCTTTATGTCCAGCAGTCTGCATCATTTTGTGTCCTAATTTCTGTGGAAAAAACCCAAGAAACAGTATGCCTATGTCTGCTCTTCCAGAGGCTATTGATAAAATGTGAATACCACTGTGGTCAAAAGACCCTTTTCCATTGCCATCATTAGAACCTGGAAATATGCAGCTATTTACAGTAGTTATAAGGTCTGTGAAACAATATATAAGGACTATCCAGCTACTCTTGTTATGCATCAAGGCAACAAAAATAAAATGGTCCTTGCAGTAAAATAATTTTGACAGTAAAAAAGATAAGGTTGTCTGTTATTGCCAAATGCACCGTGAAGCTTATTTATGTGGTCACAATGTATTGGTATTTTCTTAGGATAAGCTTACCTTAGTAAGGAAATAATTCTGAACAGGTACTACTATGTAATGATGCTGGTCAAAGATTAACTAAATCGGTTTCTATATTAGCACTAATAGAGACACATTGTGTTCAGTGTTATCTGAGTAAAATTCAGACAATTAATGTTGGAAAAAGCATGTTACTTTTATTTTCTGTAGCAGAAAGAATCATTCCTCTGTTATTTCAAACTAGCTATCATGAAAATGTATGCTGGTCCTTAAGGGGAATGTATTAGAGCTCACTTTTATTTATTGCCACATAAAACATTTCTGACAACAGTCTTCCTTTTCAAGATGTTTCATGAAGATGCTGCTGGAGGTTGGCAGCTTGTAGCTGTTGATGTGAATAAACCCCAAGGCAGAGCTCCTGCATGTCTACAGGTATGACATTGCTTTTTAATAAATCAGTATGTGTAACCAGCATCACTCAAATGTTGCCATAAGGAAATTATGCTGTAGTTGTAGTCATATTTTTTAATCCATTGCTTTCTGCAGTATAGACCTGTTCTTGAAAATCACAGACCATAGATCAACAAATAAAGATGTACCACACCCAAAGGGAGAAGATTAGGAAAATCCTTCCTGAAAAGGTTCTGTTTTTTGTGCTTGTGAGAGAAAGATTTAAAATGTATATATAAATTTAAAATAAAATATAAAATAAAATAGTTAATCATGTTCCATCTCTCAGAATTTATATACAAATGTATTCCATTCCTAGGATATTTGCAACATAAATGCTTGTTTATTAAATGCAAAATACAATAACATATGCCAAGAAGCATGACTAATCATAATGAACATAGAAGTATCTAATTTCTCTTGTTCCCCTGTGAAAATGGGCTCGTTAAAAAAGGAGAAGCAGCATGTAGAGAGCAAGTCATACAATGGTTGAAACTTCCAGACTTGATATTCCTATTTGGATATAAGTTAATTTGTAAAACTCTCTCCTCATTGTTTAAATAAATCCAGACTAAGACAAGTAAATTTTTAGAAATGCATTTTTAGAACAGAGCACTGAAAAGCAGCTCATATTTTTATTTGCAAGTGAAATAATGTCATTCATTTCTGGAAAAAACAAACTAACTTCAGAATATAAAGCCAAATCTACTATAGCATTTTCTGGCAATTTTGGTTATGTTTAATTTAATGTGTAAGCTAAAATTCATGTTCTTGTTGGCAGCATGTACATTGCTGAAACCCAAGCTGGCAAGCACCTCCAATCCCCTCCAGAAGCTGTCCATTCTCAAATATCTCTACTTTGCCAAACCACTGCCATATATTTGATTATAGCATATGTCTTAACAGATATTTTGTCTTCCCAAATTTAATTTTTGATTTTGATAGCAACAGGAAAATCATTTATAGTGTTTTCTAGTAGCAGTCTCAGGTATGTGGATAAAATGTAGCTGAACTCAAAATGAAAACAACTTCAGATGAAAATTAAGATACTTGCCTTAAGATGCACTGCCTTTGTGGTATTGCATTTTTGCCCTTTTTAGGAATTATGTGAACACAGTAAATTGTGTTCCAGTGGACATAAACCTCATGCATTCCACATTTTATATTTGCTACTCAACTAACAGTTTTCTTCTTTTTCTTCATCCTTTCATGAAATAAGGGACGCTCTGAAACAGTGCTTTAGCAACCCTTTACGACATTAAACTATATGAACTCCATTAGGTGTACATTAGTCCAATAGTGCATTAACTATATGAAGTCTGTTTCCTAATTTTCATTAGGAAGTTTATCCTTCATGGCATTATTGTCTCTGTCAGCAAAATAAGCTGTACTGAGTTGGTGGTATCATCATGGAGGCAGTAAACAGGATTGCTGTTCTGTGTGTCTTATGCACACTCTAACTTTTAGATATCAGAAATAAGAGTTGAGCAGTAAGACTTGCTTTGTATAATTTGGAACTTCCATGCATTAGACAGTTCTGCATTCATAAGCAAAAGTATTTTGTGTGATGTAGTATTTTGGTGGTTTTTTAACTGCTGGTCTACATATTAGGGTGGTCTAATGATTTTTAAATGTTCTGAGAAATGGATTTTTTGTTCTGCATCAGATCATAATGTGAGAATTGAAGAAAGAAGATAGTCTTACCCCTCCTCATTGCTATAGTTCACCCTCACAACTTGCCTGAGCCGGCACAGTATTTATGCACTTGTTCAGGGAATGGAATCAAAGTTGGCAGGGGGAAAGGAGTGAATTTGTTATTGATAAGACTCCCTGAAGCTGCATAAATGTTTTTTCTGACACAAGAAGGAGGCCAGAACATTAGTGGAAGCAGTCTAGGAATGTGAGAGCTGCTTCCTTCAGCAGCAGTGAGCAATAAAGCAGGACTACAATAAATTTCCATCCAGTTTAATTTAAAAGACATATGGAAATGACTCTAAAATAATTTACATTTTTTTTTGTGTGTTTCTTGTTTTGTATTGGTCCAATATCAGAGAGGCTGGTCTGCTAACCTGTGGAACCAGATCCTAGGAACCCCTAAAATGCTCAATGCTGGTGGCTTCCCACCATCCAGGTTCTTCTGTGCAGATCTCAGATTTATTCTTAGGTACACTTTATTTATGTTTATTTTTATATGTCCCATGTCCTGTACACACATTTAAAGATTCATTGTAGCTACTTGTAGGACAATGATGGAGTGCAGAAGTATGAAATATAGAGGTCGTAGGTGGTGTAGAGATGTGTTTCTCCATGGCCATGGATAGGTCAGCTACCTGTGGAACCTAAAGGGGTGCAGAGGTGGCATGTGGTGGTTGTGGTATAGCAATAACAGCTGATAATATTGTGGAGAGAAACTAAATAGATGTACCAACAATTTAAACAACAGCTCAGCAAAGTTTTACATGAAAGCAGCAGGTCCTATCTACTGATCAATTTCAAAGACTTATGCTTCTGAGATTTGTGGGTTTGCAGGGTAAATTCTGGTAGAAAAATGCTGCACAAGTTCACTGGAGGAAGTATTTCACACATTTGACATTAAAGACCTGTCGAGTGCCAAGCACTGCAACCATGCATTGCTGATGGCACTGGGGACATCTCTGCAATTTCTACAGTTCATACTCAAATATTTCTAAGCTCACAGTGTAAATATATCCCCAGTGAGTTGACAAAGGCCGTTATGCAGGGAACCTTCTACTTCTTAAGTACAGTTCCTTTAGCCATATGTTCAGGTGGTGACTGACTACCATCACTTTTCTTCCTCCACTGCATTAACTGGGATGAGTAATTGCTTGCCATTAAGTTTTACAGATAAAAATGTTTATGAGATTGCTGATTAGAAAACAAACATTTCTTGCTTAGCAAAAGAAAATAAGAACAATTTCTAAGAGAAATTGTAAATTAATTGTAAACTTGCAAATGCCACAGCTGATACTAACCTGTGTGTTTAAGGTGATCAGCTATGCCATGAATGTTCCATTTCTCTTTGTTAGGAATTCCTGCAAGTAGATACTTCAGTGTGTTTGGATCTTAGGGACTGACCCTGATTTTATTTGTGAAAAAAACTCCAAACAATTGCTGATTAAAAACCAAAGACTGGATGACAAAGCTTGATGCGCTTGTTTTTTGGCTGTCAAATTTGCTGTATTATAAGCAAATTTGAGTTGACTTCTTACCTTCTTACAGGCAACGTATGCAAAGAGTATCTGCAAAACAAAAGAGATAGCTATGAGACTTGTAAGCTGACAATTATTTTGGCAGGATATTATCTTTGAAACCTAACTCTGACAGAAAGTACATATTATTAAAAAGTTTGGGAGTGAAAGAACTCAGCTAAACTCTGTGTCCTTTAATTCTTCAATTGTTTTAGGGTATATATATCCTGACAATCTACAAAAAAAGTGCAATATTGTCTCAGTAGGCAACTGTGGAGTACATGGAAAAATTAAGATAAAGAAGCATAGTACTGAATTCAGCAGAGAATGAGGTTTTTTTGTTTCTTTAATAAAACCTTAAGCCCTTCTTAAACATGTTGATGTTGCAGAGTCTTAATGACTACATTGGACTGCTGTAGGATATGGCTCCAGAGTTCTGCCCTACATCTGATTCTGACAGTAAATGTTATCAGTAATTGTTTAAAGTCTGTGTTGCATCCCAGCAGACTCATACTCTTTTCTCTTAAAAATCATTAAAACCAATTTAAATTTTAAGTCCACAGGACAACCAATATAAATTATGTAGCATTCCTGACTGAGAACCAAAGTCACAGACAAAACAGGTAACTTGTGAAACACATTTTTTACAGGCTGCCAGGGAGGTCGTGGAGACTCCGTCTCTGGAGACGTTCAAAACTCAAGGAACACATTCCTGTGTTACTGTTCTAGGTGACCCTGACTTGACAGGGGGGTTGGACTGGATGATCTCCAGAAGTCCCTTCCCACCATAACTATTCTGTGATTCATTGATTTTATGAGAACATACTAGTGCCTTTCTAGAGATGGCATCTGTGAATATTTGGCAATAATTTTATGGGGAAAATAATGTATATCTTTTTTTTCTGGTGCTCATGTAAGTACAGGACTGTGTTCAGACTGTCCATCTCTATCCCAAATATTTCATGTTGGCATTTTTTTGTGATAGGGAATCTGAAATACTGAAGGGCAGCTTCTGGTAGTCTCATTCTCTCTCCTCCCAGCTTGGAGTGATGCAAAACCCCACTCCCTCTAAGAATGAGCCTACTTAAATTGGGATAGAAAAACACTGTCTGACCTCTGGTTGCTCTTTACTTAATATGTATCAAATGACAAGCCTCAAATATATTCAAAATTTTTTACTCCTTTTTTTCCATTTTACATCTTTAAATAGTAGATTAATGTCTGTGAGGGCACATGCAGCATGTTTGTCTATAATGCAGGATTGGGAAGGAAACAGTTAAGGGCAGAGCTGTGATATTCAGGGGGAAGTAAGTAGACCTGGGGAAAGGACCAGCAGGGACATTAGCTTAAATTCACTGAGGACAGGCTGCACTTCAGGAGGAACCAGCTGTGGCAACATAAACTGTGGCAGGGCTCTGCTGAAAAGCCCTGGGAGTCTCAGTAGACAGCATGCTGAACAGGAGCCAGCAGCCTTCCTTGGCAACAGAGGAGGTCGACAGGATCCTGGGTTATTGTGTGGAAGGAATTTTCTCCTGTTGCTCAGCACGGGTAAGCCTGAATCCAGATACTGTGTCTGATTTTGGGCCCCTGGTACAAAATGAATACTGACAAACCAACTGAAATTTGACAGAGGGGCTCCAAGGTGTTTGAGAAGTTTACTGTTTTTCAGGTCTCTTTAAATAAAAAATTGTGAATTACAGTATGCAAAAAAAAAAGTATACAGGCAAAATATATTTGGTTCTCTAGTGTTATGAGATTATCTTTTTAATTCATGACCGAAAAGGATAGTGGTTCTTATCACTTACATTTACAGTAATTTCACACTCATAAGCCACACCTGGTTATAAGCTGCACTTCCAGGTAGCCGGGAAGACCACGGAATTTGTCCATAAATAAGCCGCACTGGGTGATAAGCCACACTTATTTTCTTTTTTTTTTTAAAGTGAGGATCCACATGCAACAAAGTAACGAGTTAGTAACAGAATCACAGGATCGGGGTGTTTTCTGTCAGGTGCACAATTTGCAAACAGTTTTCACGGACTGGCGAAGCTGTTAAATGCAGCCCCAGGCGCCCTCCACGTGCCACGGATCCCAGAACTCCCGCCCCTGTCGCTGGCTGCCACGGCTCCCTGCGCCACTCAAAAGCAGCAGCTTGGTAGGCTGGCTGCACGATGCCGGCAAAGAGGAGGCAAAAAGTGGCGGCAAAGCGCGAAGTCAGCAAAAAGTGGTGGCAAAAAACGGCGGCAAAGTGCAAAGCCAGCAAAAAGCGGTGGCAAAAGTGGTGGCTTCACACAAAGGCAGCAAAGCGGCCGCTCCCTCCCCAGCTGGCTCGCACTTCTGGATTGGCATTTCACCAGAATTTGTCCATAAATAAGCCGCACCTGGTGATTAGCCGCACTTCCAGGATCGGCTCGATTCTTCAGTGAAATAGGTGCGGCTTATCAGTGTGAAATTACTGTACATTTTATTTGTCCTATCCCTTCCTTCCTCCAGTTGAATGAACTGCAATCATTTCAGCCATCTGAATTCATAGCTATTCTTATTAATATAAACTGAAATGGATGCCAGTTTATATGATCAGACAAGACAGGGAACTGAGGTGTCCCTTCAATTGCAGCTGCTATTATGGTTAACTCTGCAAAAAGGAGTCCAGCAAACAGCAGAGGATGATAACACCTTTACTTTCTTCATCTGAAGTAGCATAAAGCTAAAACTGAGCATATATTTAACAACAGCTCATTTGTCAATCCCCAGCCAGTTTCTGAGAATTAGACAGATATTGGAGTATCCATCCCTTTACACCATTCACCACACTTTCACCATTTCTTCCTATACTCTGTGTACAAGTAGAAAACAATGGAAGTCTCTTTGTTGTTTTTTTTTTCATAATGCCCAGTATTTACTATCTCCACATATACAACTGAGGATAGCAAGATGGGATAGGGCTGGACTATGTTGTGTATGCTCTTGTGTTGCCAACATGTTTAGTTTCTCTGCAGAGCCGTACATTCCCCCTCATTTTTAACTGCTTTTACCTCACCAAAACTAACAGTTTGTTTTCACATTAAATTTGGCACACTCTGCTCCCGAGTCTGCTCAGTAAAAATGATATGGTTGGTTTTAAGAACTGTTTCAATGCTATGTAAAGTGTCCAAGCTTCTGTTAACTGATGAAATTTCAAGGCTTTCTAAATTAGTTAGTTAATTAGTTAGTTTCTAAATGAGAACAGGGCATAAAATAAAGGTGAACGCTTTTTAAATTGCAGCCTAAGAAGTTTAGGATTTGGAATCAGTAATATTCTTATGAATAAACTCATCTACTCAAATAATAGACTAATTCAAATCAAAACTTAATTTTAGCGAACTGAAAGAGAAGGCTTTTCTTCCACTGCAAGAGAGGATCACAGTTAATTGTAAGAAATACACATATATAATTTAATGAAAGCCACTGTAGGTAAGAAGGGAATAGGACAGAGTAGGCACACGTTCTGCTGTTGATTACTAAGTTACACTAAAGGTCAAATTAGTATATAAATAGACTACCAACTTTTCTTGTTATATAATAATTACTTTCCTTGAAAGAGAAGAAGAGAAAACCCACTTGTGTTCTTTTCTGTTATTCCTGCAGTGAAAATCCCTAAGTACTGCTTTGCTTCTTGTCTCTCTCTCATATTCAATATATCCATCATGAAACTGCTAAAACACTGAATTCTTTCTTCTCTGGCCTTGTCTCCTCCACCCTCTATGTTGGTTTTTTTATGCTTTTGGATACTGATTTTTCATCTTTTTGTTCTGCTTCAAGTTTCTCTAGATTTCTGTAATTTTACTGAATTCTTTAACAAATTGAGATAATATGTAGCATGAAGGGCTGACCTTTTTTTGATGCAAAAAGATATGCTTACATTTCTGACACTAATCATATGCTCAAAAGTGCTGTAATAATAATAATGTCACTTGCTTTCTCAGATGATAGCTTTGTGACCTTCTATTTCTTTCCTAGGTGAAGCACATAAAATTAAAAGTGAATATAGTATCTTTAATCTGTTGAAGATTTTACTGTCAGGGTATGAATGCACATAGAGTTTTTAAGTGACCACTTCCATTCATGCTGACACACCAGACAGTGTCCTCAAGCTTTTTTTAAGTATCATTCCATCTTCAACTGTGCATTTTATTTTTTCCCAAACTATTAACATGAATAGGGAATTACTGTCTGGCTCATTGTTTCCCACAGAACCCACAGTGGGAAACTGTTCATAATTTTTCGGTTCATTACAAAACTATGTATTGAGAAAGCTGAAGATGTCTTTATTTGGTGTTAGTAATACCAACCTCAGTTTCATGGAAGAGAGGTGTTTAATCTTTCGACTTCAGCTTTAAATGAGTATGTGTACTTTACAAATCTTTGCAGACAGGAAGACAAAAAGAGAGTGACAAAATCATTAGCAGCCTCTAAAAATTAACAGGAAAAGAAAAATAAGAGACACAATGTGCCTTTAAAGGGTAAATACACGCTCAAAGAATTTTTAAAGGCTTTTTTCCTGAAAACTGGTCCTCAGTTTTCTTTATTTGTGAACTGAGAGCTTCCTAC
Source organism: Sialia sialis (assembly GCA_009812075.1). Classification (NCBI taxonomy): domain Eukaryota; kingdom Metazoa; phylum Chordata; class Aves; order Passeriformes; family Turdidae; genus Sialia; species Sialia sialis. Next base: position 53,790,052 of record VRYO01002772.1, on the reverse strand, counting down.
TGAGCTTGTAGGAGTAACTCATGGTAGGCAGGAAGTTCTAACACACTACAATATGTTAAAGTAATATCAACAACAGCAAAATAATGTGGCAACGTGGGAGCCTCAGCATGCATTCATGCCAAATGGTTGATGTTGAAATGGAAAACACAAAGATTATTTTTCAGTAAGAAAAGAAAATCAATATTTTAAATCAATGCCAGTCATAGGGAACAGTGAGAACAAGTAACAAAAGACCACAAAGCACCTTTGGGAACACTTTAAAGAAAAATACAATAAATATAAAACTATTGTACGAAAATAAAAGCTTCTTTGGCATGCATTAGGATGTGTCATAGTCAGAAACCATACTAATTTTTCATGTTGCCACTTCCAGCCACTTCTGTAAAATTTAGGAACACTTAGGTGACTGATTTAAAGTTCTTCAAGTCACCATAATAGTGCCCATTTTTCTTGCCCTCTTTTCACAGTTTAGTCTGTTTTAGTTTTAGCTAGTATGCCGCTGTATGCAAGAGTCCCTTGCAGATCCGTTATCTGTCCATGCTCGTTAATTCTGCTCTGCCCATATGCTGTGCACCCTGAGGATAGGCAGGTGGGCTCCCAGGAAAGACAAGAGGTGTGTCTTGGCAAGCCCAGTGTCACTCACCTACCCAGCAGGTTAGCCATAGCAAGGCACACTACTCACCAGGTGGAATTCTGGAACTCCTTTGTAAAACCTCTTTGTAGATCAGCTGCCATGGATGTAAAGACATGGTCAGCCTCATTTGTTTTACCTAGTTGAGCTGCCACCAGTGGTGCTGCCACCACGACTCATCTGGATGAGACAAAATGAGTTACAAAGGCTCTGCACAGAGCCTATAGGGTATCTCTGTCTGAATTATTGCTTGCTCAGACATAAGACCAGACCTGCATTGCTCCATGCACCATTGCAATGTTCTACCTCAGCTAGCAAGGCCTGACACAGCAAAACCCTGCCCCGGTCTGTGGGAGTAAGCATCATGATACAAAGACCAGACTAGTAAAACTTAACAGATCTAGCTGGTCCATGGGAAGCAGTTGTAGCTGGAAGTAGTTGGACTTGATGATCTCTACAGGTCCCTTCCAACTCAGGATATTCTAAGCATGTACTAGAGAGGTTTTTTGGTAAACACACCACACATAAATCAAATTATTGTTTCCTCCCTCACTCCCTGCTTTAGAGAGCTGGATATCTCTATTTCCCAACTCAACATAGTCCTATCTTCTCAAGTAGTGCTTCTCAAGTACTTAATTAGTATGTTTAAATACCATAGTAGCCAAATCTCACAGGGATATATTTTTCCACAATAAGGAATGTGAACTACAGCAAGAAACCTATCAAGTAGTTTTCTCAAGGTCTATAGGAAATTTGTGCTTAGACAATAAATTGAACTGAGATCTCCAGAGTCCCTTTCCATTCCCTTAGACATTAAGTTATTTTGTTTCCCAATGCACAATATAGTGTGTTGAGGAACTAAATTCTAAATAACTCAATACACTAAATAGGTAGAGTTTCACTAAAGGACAGGCTCAGACTCATGCAACTATTGAAACAGAACTTTTAATAATATTCTCTTTCATTTTTGGAGCAGTAATGTTTGCAAAGCCCAGAGAAGAATTAATAAAACCAAAATTACTGCAAATTTTAATTAAAATTATACAGGGAAGTAGAGAATCTTGACTATCTTTCACTAAGAACTCCATCCTTTACAGGATATTGAGTGACGATATACTTAGCAAAGAAAGGTCAGAAGAATGCATATTAATTGGATGTGTTCTAAAGGCAGGATATATCTTTTCCAATCTGATTAACTCTTTCATAGATTCAAATTTATGCACCATGTTCCTGAGCAATAAAACTCACCCAAACCCTTTGAAAATAGCTAACATATCTCTCACTAGAGTCTTAACAAATAAAGAAGGCCTTCAATATCTTGCAAAACCTTTAAATGTATTTTTTTAGGAAGTCTACATTCATTTTAGTTTGGTTTGATAGAACTAAAACAATAATGCATGGTGAGATCAGTAAAGATGTTTGAGTTTGTCCAGATTTTAAGATTTTGCTTTCTTTTCACAGTATTTTGCTCAATAATTAATATTTAATAATACTAAAGCCTATTTGGGGTGCTATCCCAAAAAAATAATACTTTAAGACATTCTTTCCTTTTGATTCCTTTTTTTTTTGATGGATATCCAGGAATGTCACAGATTTCTGGAAACGCTGCAGTGCTCATAAAACTAGCAGATAATGCATTTGCCATGCCTTAAAAATTGGCCAGCCACAGAAATAGGCAGAAATATATAGATATATATATGAAAATATATATAGAAATATATAGATCATCATTCTCAGAACTTCTAGATAATCGTTTATGCCCTCATTCCCTGTCTTGCACTCCAGCAGTAAGTAATTTAGGGACTTTCTGAAGTGGATGTTAAATTAAGGCCATTATATTTAGAATCTGTTGATGGATTTTATCACCTGTCTACTTGTCTAGCCTTTCTTTTTTTTTAACCCATTTGTCATTTTGGCCTCCAGAACTTGTTCTTAGGAAGAAGTTATGTAAAGTAACAATTCAACATTTTAATTCATTACAGTTGCAGATTAATGAAATTATTTTCCTGAAATTCTACAGAAATAAAGCAGTGCAATGATTATTGGTTTCAATAAAACAAAGAATTGAAACAACAAAACTTGACCGTCAGGACACAGGCTGTTGTAATCACTAACAAGAGGAGGGCGGACAAGAGTGTCTGAGGACTATAAACACCAACCATGGGATATGGTTGCTTTTTGTTTGTGCCTGTGTACCTGTGTATAACAAATAAAACTCCCAAAGCTGAGGAAACATCAGAAAGGGAAATAGACTTTGAATATCAGTAAGAAGTGTTATGGTGACAGGGCTATCATTTTTAAGACAACTTTTAAATCTTCCCATATGCAAGATTCTATGTATATCTAGATAGATAGATAGATACATAGATGTAGATGTAGATATATATAGATATAGTTATAGGTACCTACTGTAATTTTGTCTGTGCTTTTATTTCTCTACTATTGCATACATGCATCAAAAAAAAGGAAATTTCACAAAATGGGGGATACAGAACTGCATCTTGCATATTACCAGTTTGCAAAGTATACAGCCTCCCTCCCTATCTCCCTCCTTCCCCTCTTTCTTGCCTTCCTATAATACCAAACCACATTAAAAATGAATTAGACACAGCTCTTTTATGTAGTTTCTTCTCCATAGCTTTCCATTTACTTTCTGAACTGTCCTTGTTCATTGCAACCAAAGTAAATTACAAGCCACAGTTTGTAGCAATATACCTCCTGAAACTGAACAAGAAAAGAAAGAAAACATGTTCTTGTTCACACTGATTTACACTGGAAAAAATAAAGCATGACTTACTCAGTTTGAACATGGAATTTTCCTGCAGACTTAAAAGATTCGAATTACATCAAAAAGATAAAATGGATAGGTATTTAACTAGATTAAGTTTTAAAAGGATAGTGATTTTCCTTGGCAATAGTTCTTTTTAGAGGAGAGCCTGCTGCAGCTGAAAGCTTGGTCACATCAAGCCCTTGGCATCTTCTAGAGAGATTTAGGGTCAAGGATTTTGAATTTATCTCAGGTAGTAGGTTTTCAAAATCCTTTTAATGTCAGAGTTTTATCATATAATCATAGACTTGTTAGGGTTGGAAAAGACCTCTAAGATCATTGAGTCTGACCATTAACCCAACACTGTCATGTTCACCACTAAACCATTTCCCTCGATCCTTCTGGGGGTTTTGAACACTTTCAGGGATGGTGATTCCATCACTCCCTTGAGCAGCCTGTTCCAATGCCTGAGAACCCTTTATATGCAAATTTTTTTCTTAATATCCAATCTAAACCTCCCCTTGTGAAACTTGAGGCCATTTCTTCTCATCTTGTCACTTGTCATTTCGGAGAAGAGACTTGTCCCCACCTCACTACAACCTTGTTTCAGGTAGACTAAATAACCTGACCTCCCTCAGCCATTCCTCATAAGACCCTTCCACAGTTCTATCAGCCTTCTCTGGACACATTCCAGGACCTCAGTGTTGTTTTTGTAGTGGGAGGCCCAAAACTGAGCACAGGACTTGAGGTGTAGCCTTGCCAGTGCTGAGTACAGGGGGGCAATCCCTGCCCAGGTCCTGCTGGCCACACTATTGCTGATACAGGCCAGGATGCCACTGGCCTTCTTGGCCACCTGGGCTCACTGTCAGCTCCTGTTCAACAGCTCTGGACCAGCACCCCTGTGTTCTTTTCTGCTGGGCAGTTTTCCATCCACTTGCCCCCAGCCCTATAGTACTACACGGGTTTGTTGTGACCCAAGTGCAGGACTCACCAGTTGGCCTTGCTGAACCTCATATAACTGGCCTTGGACCATTGATCCATCCTGTTCAGATCCCTCTGCAGAGCTTTCCTGCCCTACAGCAGATCAACACTTCCATACTTGGTGTCCTCTGTGAGCTGACTGTGGGTGTGCTCAATCCCCTTGTCTGGTTAATTGATAAAGATATTACACAGGACTGGCCCCAACACTGAGCCCTGGGGAATGCCAGGTGACCAGCTGCCAGCTGGATGTAACTCCATTCACCACCACTTTCTGGGCATGGCCATCCATCTACAAGGATTGGCTGACACAATCAGTCAAAGTCTCTGGACTTCTTTGGTTTTGACAAGCTTAAAGTAGAACCTTTTGCATAGCCCCTGATTTTCAAATGAGTCCACAGAAAACCTGCTCCAGAAGAAATACAATTTCATGATTATAAGCCGCACGTTTTTCATTGAAGAATCCAGCCTACCCCAGCAGTGCAGCTTATTTATGGATAAATCCCAGCGAAATGCCAACCCGGAAGTGTGAGCCAGCTGGGTGGAGAGCTGCCATGGAGCTGCAGCCGGGCGGGTGGGGAGCAGGCTTTGCCGAGCAGAGCGGGCGTGCCTGCGGCAGGGCCGCTGAGGAGCCAGGTGGGCTGGCGGCATGGCTGCCGAAGAGCGGGACAGGCGTGCCGGCGGCGGGATAGTGGGGAGTGGGACAGGCCGGCTCGCGGTGGGGTTGCTAGGGAGTGGGACGGGCGGCGGGGGCAGGAGTGCCGGGGCCCACAGCATGGGGAGAGCTCCTGGGGCTGCGTTTAAAGTCTTCGCCGGTCTGTGAAAACTGTTTGCAAATTGTGCACCTGGTAACAAACCCCAGGATCATGCGATTCTGTTGCTAACTCGTTACTGTGTCGCACATGGATCCTCGCTTTTTTTAAAAAAAAAAACGTGCAGCTTATATTCAGGTGTGGGTTCTATATGGACAAATTCCGTTGTCTTCCTGGCTACCCAGATGTGCGGCTTATAATCAGGTGCGGCTTATAATTGTGAAATTACTGTAAATTTTACGTAATTTTTATAAATCTTGGCCTTCTTTCGTACAGGTCTGTACAGACGTGTTGAGTCTGCCTAAGATGGAGGTAATTTTCCCCACAGAAGCTCTCACAGTGCTGTTCTTCATTAGAAAGTTGTTTTGGCTGCTGCTGAGCTGTGCTTGCACAGCATAAAGGCTATCTCCAACATTCCTTCCCCCGTCTGCAGTAGGCTGGGGCTGGTCAAGATCTGGAGAGGACGCACAGCCAGGACATCTAACCTCAAATGACCAAAGGGATGTTCTATACCATAGCCTAGCTATAAAAGCTAAGAGAAAAGGAGGACACATACATATTTGTTATTACTTAATGTGTTTTCTAGAGAAACAGCTAGGCATGCTGAAGCCCTGCTTCCCGGGAAGTGTCTGGACTTCACCTGCTGATGGGAAGTAGTGTTTTCCTTTGCCTTCACATGCAGCCTTTGCTTTTACTTTATTAAGTTGCCTTTATCTTGATCAACAAGCTTTTTCTCCCCCCTGCTCTTTCCAGCTGAGGAGGGCGGTGATAGGGTGGCTCAGTAGGAAACTGGCATCCAGGCAGGGTCAATCCACCATAAGAATTCACCCATTAGGTAGTGACATTCAGTTCTTACAACATCATGGTCAAATTAAGAAGCCAAAAATCTTCTACAATAAAAATATGCAAATTGTTCCATTATCTTCTAAAGACTGCTTCTGTTAAGTGTTTTCCTTGTTTTGTTTTTTTTTACTTCAGTCTTTTTGCTTTGACCCTAACAGGCAGAGTATACCATTTTTCTAGCCTTCTTTTTAGCAAAGGTCTTTGTACTTAGAAGTTTTGGGGTACATAAGTGTCAGTGGATTATAGGAACTATTCAGTAATGCCACTAAAATTGAAGTTCAGCTGAGTTTCCTTTAGAAAATTTTACTTCTGGGGTTAAATACGTCCAGTGTTTCAAATCCTATCAAGTTGAAAACAGGTATTTAAATTGTCATGTGGCTTTTTTGTGCTTAGCACAATTAGAGCAATCAAAGTATTAGGAACAGCAGCAGGAGCAGCATGACTTCTTTTGGAGCTGTAACTTGGACAAAAATCTGAGCAAAGTGGAAGACTGCAGAGTCTTAGAATAAAACTAGCAGGGTTTTAGTTTTAGTTTGTTTGCTTCATGCAGGTTGATTTACCCCATAGTATTTTCCATGTTTCTAATATTTCACAAAGAAAGGTCTCTTTTCACTAGGACTCCAAAGAATATTCTGGACTATAGCTCCATAGGTTAGTAGTTCGTTCTGTTTACAGTAATTTTTAGATTTTTGAAACCTTTTAAAGCAAATCACTTTGTAATATCGTTTTGTTACTCTTGGAGTCTCTTAAGTGAGTCTCGAGAATCAGCATGGTGCTGACGTAGGTCTCTTTAAGCCCCAAGCAAATGCCGGTGATAGGACCATAGTGACACAAAGCCAATCGAAAGCAAAGGGCGGTGCCAGAGGGCAGTGGAGGATCTGAATCTAGTGGTGTCCATCACTGTACAGACTGCTTTGGACTGTTTACCTTCCTGTTTTAGAAATGCCAGTGTTTTTCATGTGAACCACTAAAGCCAAAGTCTGTACCTCCTTTGTCATCAGAAAGGCTTACTAATATATATCTGATGTGAAGATTTAAAGAAAAATTAAGTCCTGCTTCAGCAAAGCTACATTCTGTATTTTCACAAATATTTTGCATTTATTAAATCTTACTGAAATCAGTAGAAGGTACCTAGAGTTTCATGTTTTCCTATGTGTGATTTCATTCACATAAATGCAGCTGTTTTGCAGACAGTATTTGCACAATCATGCCAAAGTCTACATCCTTTATGCTTTGCAATTTTTTTAAGTAATAGCTAAAAAGCAGCATCTTTACCTGCCCTAGGCATTTTAACAAGCTGAAGGCTGCAATGCAATAAAGTAGATTCAGATCTTCAAGCTGATTCAGATAAAGAGAAAGGTGGTACTACTCTTCAAGTGCTATCTCAGACCTTGTAGGATGTAAACAAATCTGGGGGAGAAGAATGCATCTCTGATAATGGAAGCCAACTCAGCAACTGTGCTGAAATCAGTTCTGACTGGTTACTAAATTACTCTTACTATAGAGTGATTCCAGAAGGAGGAGATCACAATGACCAACTCATGGGCCGTCTACCCCAGAAACTCACCAACAAAAAAGACATGAAACATTGAGAATGCAGACTAATTACCACTAGAGGCAAGGAAATAATTTAGCCAATGACCATTAACTCCTTCGTTTGGTAAAATGTATAAATAGTGACAAGTTTTGAAAGACCTCAGGACTCTCTACCACCAAGAACCCCAGGGTGAAAAGGGATCTCTGGGATACTGCTGGATCCATGAGTGGTGCCTGTCTTCTTGATCTCTCTCTCCTTCTCCTCTTCCCACACTCCTTTCCCTTCTCTTTCTTTCTATCTCTCTACCCCAAATTTTATTGTTAAATAAAATCAGTACTATTGACTTTGACATATGGTCTTGTTTGCACCTTAATTCAGGCAGAGGCACCTCTTAATGATCACACAGTCTTAACAGTTGTGACAAATTTTTCCATTTTTATAGGTCTAGACCCACAACATATTTAAATTGCTGTGTTTCAGGAATGTTCATAATTGATTTCCATAATCAGTCATTTTCATTGAGTCTTCACCTCATCATTTGAATAGTCACCGGAAACATCATACTTTAAGTGCCAAATATTATTTTGCCATTAATGCCACCTGGTGCATATATTATGTGTGGTGACATTTTATTAATTGCCCATTACCAAGAGTGTATATAAATAATTTTCTTTTCTATGTCATAAACTTTTCAGATGGTTTGGCTGAGGAAAGCAGATATGTGCACTAGTGGGCTTGATTTCAGAAGGTGTTTTACTACAGACACTGCTAATATAGCAGAGTTGGCAGTACATGTGCTGTGCTTCTTTATTTCTGGCCTGCGCTTCCCTGATCCTAGATAACTGAGAGGAGGAACTAAAACACTAATTAGTGAAAGCAGACTGTACATCCAATTCCCTCCCTCATCCTCTCTTTAGATGCATAAACCTTTGCCATCCAGTATGTATTTCTGTTGGCTCAGAACTACCATCCTGAATATCTCAGTTTTCTTCAGTACCCTGTAAGCCCTTTCTGTTTTACTGAGAAACTCCCTCCCACTGACTATTCATGGTTGTTTGCAAGAGAACCATGAATATTTTTACTATTTTTGCACTCAGTAGGTCCCAGTAGGTGACCAAAGTAAAATGTCCTAATGTTTCATAGCACAGAAGCCACTACCAATATGTCTACCCACCCTTAAATTCTTACTACTTTCTTCTTTATGCAGGCTTCAGCAACCTTTTGGTTTATGCTGTCTTTAGCCAAGGCTGATAACCTCCACTGCTTAGAACTCCTCTCCCTCATCCCTTTAGTTGCTGCCACTTAATTAGAACTTATGAACATGCTTCTCCAGTCACATGCATACACATTTGTATAGCATTATGCGTATCAGTCACTGAAACAGGACAGAAACAATAGAAACAACTGGAAGAGCTCTCTAAGCAAGTTTGTTATGGGTAAACAATCTC
>VRYO01002772.1:53744060-53772024 GCA_009812075.1 Sialia sialis | reverse complement strand
TAGGCTGGATTCTTCAATTAAAAAGGTGCAGCTTATAATTTTGAAATTACTGTAATTTTGTTTCACCACCACGTCTTCAAAATGAAGAAAATTGTTTCCCATCTCTTTCTTTTCTTGTTTTTTTTCTGCTAAACTGTTGGATTGTTAGTGCTTTCTCAGTAGCTGGGGATTTAAAATAATGTTTCATCATTGTACAAGAGGTTGCAGGCAAATAGAAATTCAATCTCTGCTTATCATGAATTGCTGTCTATGTTGTTTTTACATAAGCCCAAAAGAAAATACATGCCCTGAATTCTTCCTAACAGCACGATTAACATTTTCAGTCCTCCAGCTCATTCTGAGTACTGTAAACTCTCTCCTGCCTCCTGTCATTTTGTACTATCAGCAGAACACCCACATAAGTCATTCATGAGACATGAACACTGTTGTGAGGAGAGCTGGGCTACAGCAAGTAGCCACACTGAGCCATGTCCTCTACAGAGCATCTGCAGAGTGAGTAGTTACCAACTTTGATATGAGCAGCTCATTGGAGTTGACACAGCCACGAGGCAATGCTGAAACAGAACCCCGCACTGAATTCTTGAGCAAGTGGTTTTAAACTGTGAAGGGGGCAAAAAAGGGAAGGGCAGGCAGTGCATTTCACTACTCTCTATCATGGCTGCACCTGTCTTGGTAGTTACCTAAAAATAATATAAAGAATTTGGAAGGATTTCCGTATGATCCTAAGTACTAATTGCAGAATGAGGTGCAATGCTTGCATTACAGTCTAATACTCTTTCAGCTTATCAGTTAATCATAATAATCACAGTGACCTTTTTCTTCATGTTTATAAAACATCTAGTAAACCTGCAATACTGCAATAACATGACAATAAAAATTATTCTGATTAACTGAGAAATAAGGACCAAAGAAAGCAGTGGCAGTGGAAATGGCTGATTCACACCTGATTAATAAATGACATTTCAGACACATGTTTCTTGTACTGAAATGTAAGTGGAAGAGTAAGTAGTCTATTGAAGCAATTTCAAGGAGGTCTTCCAGGTAAGATCTTCAAAGGCATATAATTCAAGGAACAAGTGAAAACAAGCATGTTGAAAATTGTTGAAAGTGAAGTTCCTCGAGTTCTAAAATGTAAAAGTCACAGATACTTTGAAGGCATTGAAAAAAAATTACAGCACAGGTATGGTCCAGATTCTTTCCATTATCATTCACTTTCCCTGAAATCGGGGGGAAAGTTCAAGCCCCTGTAATAATAAATTACAGTAATTTCACACTGATAAGCCACACCTATTTCACTGAAGAATCGAGCCGATCCCAGAAGTGCAGCTAATCACCAGGTGCGGCTTATTTATGGACAAATTCCGGCAAATTCCAACCGGAAGTGCGAGCCGGCCAGGGAGAGAGGTGCCCTGGAGCCCCGGCTGGGTGGGTAGCCAGCCACCGAGCCGGCTTCACGTGGCCAGCCCGCCTTCGCTGCCTTTGCCCCCTTCACGCATCTTCGCCAGCGAGCTGCCTCCGCTGCTGAGCAGGCGGGGTGCCGCGGCAGCCAGCACCGGGGGTGGGAGTTGCCGGGGCCCACGGCACAGGGAGGGTGCCTGGGGCTGCGTTTAAAGGCTTCGCTGGTCTATGAAAACTGTTTGCAAATTGAGCATCTGACAGAAACCCCGTGCTCATTCGATTCTGTTACTAACTCGTTACTTTGTTGCACATGGATCCTCATTTCAAAAAAAAAAAAGGTGCAGCTTGCAACCTGGTGTGGCTTATTTATGGACAAATTCCGTGGTCTTCCCGGCTACCTGGAAGTGCGGCTTATAACCAGGTGCGGCTTATGAGTGTGAAATACTGTACTTGTCAAAACTATGTTTGGTGTGTATCTGAAGGACTGAGCAATATATTATGTATCACAGCTCATAAATGGCACAGCTTCTAAATAGCAGCAAATAGATTTACTATTATAGATGGAGCTATCTTGCTGCAGAGTGAGCCCAACGTTTTTAGTTTTTTCTTTTTCTTTTGTGGCCAACATATTTTCAAAATATAAATATGAAAACATAGGAAATATCAACATTGTTGACATACATAAAATAGAAGATGGTATCTAGAGGACTTGGCAACAAACTGTAAACACAGATAATGCTATAATGCAGAGGGATAATTAGCTGGAGTTTTCAGAGAAGAAATTAGAAAATACAGATTAAAAATGTCAAGTGCATCCATTATAAAGTAATTGCCGGAGGACAGCATCAGCAATTGGCCATAAATTTGGCCTGCCCTATAAGTGTCTATTTATTTAAATGTGTATATGTGCATACATATATTTTTATATAATTATGTATTTATGCTTATCCATAATGCGAGCAGGTGGTAGTTTGTCTGTACCTCTTCCTGTACCTGAGGTTCACAGACTGAATAAGGTTGAAAGGCACCACAGTGGGACTTCTGGTCCAACCTCCCTGCTTAAGCAGGATCATACTAGTGCACATTGCACAAGATTGAGTCCAGAGGGTTCTTGAATATCTCCAGTGAGGGAGACTCCACAACCTCTCTGGGCAACCTGTTTCAGTGTGTGGTCACCCAAATAAGTTAAATACATTAAGGTTAACACACATAAAATGCATTAAGGCTAAATGCCTTTTAATATGTATAAAATGCACTAAAGTTAAATGCATTTAGCATTGTGATTTTAAGCTAGTTTTGTATTTTTTATTGTGAGAGGAAAAGAACTTTTACACTTGCTCTTTGCCAATACTCCGGGACTAGGAAGCATATTAATCCCCATAGAACAGGTAGGTGATTAATCACACCTTAGTAAAATAGGGTGACTGTATAGCTTTGATGAAGTCACTAGATATAAAATAAAAAATAATTTGGCCTATTTAACTTTGCATTTTAGTCATTAATTATTTTGACTCGTGCTTTCTGAATTGATCTGTATTGCTATATTTAGGAAAAAGAATAAAACTTCATATTATTTGGGTTCTGTTTTGCATTTCATACTATGTAGGTTTAGAGAAAATTACTGCTGAGGTGATGATACACTTATTAACAGTTCTAAAAATCTGACAGGTAGGTAACAATTTCTATACATTTTTGCTGTTATCATGAACAATTTAAGTAGTATTTTTAGATTTCTTTTATGTTTCAGCAGCTGCTCTCAGTTTCTCTTAAGTCAGATTGCAGTTGCTGAAAGGCTGCTTACTTCCTCTCTCTTGCAAAGAAAATGACATACTGTGTTCGCTGATTGGGAGGAGCTGGTAGGGAGGAGGGTTGTTTAGTTTCAAAGAAGCCATTATTTCATGTATTTTTAGGGCAGAAGAGTCACCATTTTCTTTTTGACTGTTCTGTTAGAAGTTTGTGGGAGGGGAAAAGTGGCTGCTGTTAGTAAGAGGCATACAGAAGTGTATCTATGCTACTGCTTTATTCTGTTGCTGCAGGATGTGAATTAACAGGATGAAGCTAGTCTGAAAGAGGCATATGCAACACATTCTTTAGGCCTGTAGCTGAAATAGAAATTTGGCTTTCAAATCTAGGATGTAAGGGGAAAAATGTATCTAATTTCTGACAGAAACTTCACCCTTAAAATCTTAGTTACCCAGAAACTCTAAGATAAGAGTTTTTCATTTCATTAGGCTATCATTATTTCCATTTGTTTACTTATTAAGTGTGTATTTTCTCATTCTTTCTGTTTGTTCCTTTGACAGAATTCATTCTGCCTTTTTTTAAAGCAGCTTTTAATTTTCAAATCAAAATTAGCTATGCTAAAAGGCAAGAGAGGCTGTGTAAATATGACAGATTAATGACTCGCCTGTATTTTTAAATATTGCAGAGTCATTTAGACTATTGAAAGATCTTAACTACTTCTGATTTCTTTCTGATTTTAGCTATACAATGTCATCTGAAAATTATATTTGTTGCCTTAAAACCATGTTGTGGTAGCTCAGAATCCTCTGCTTACTGACTGGACAACATATTTGCATGTCCTGAAATGCTACCATTATTCAGTAATAGTCCAATTTCCAGCTTGTTTTGTAGCTGCATGGTAGGAGACCCTGTGAGAACACAGATACAGTAGCTACCTTGAGTTTTGCATCCTAATCAGATGTGGAAAGAGAAGCACAGTAAAGTGAAACTTGTAGAATATTTTATTAGCCAGGACAGTTTACTGTCTACAGGCCCTTTTTTTGGTAGGCCAGTGCCACCTCTACTTTAGCCAGAAAACATTTATAGAAAAATTTCCAAATGCATATTCTAAAACTTGCAAGAGTTATGATGTTTGTGTTTTGGGGACTGTTTTCCTCCCTTGACTATGACCATACCACCTAAATTGTCCCCTGCAGCTCCTAACAAAAGTTCTCTGTGCTAAGGTGATCTGAAAATAACATTGAGTTTCTAAGGAGATTTTTCATTGGACTACAGATCTTAAAAGGGTCTTTACATTCATCTCTGCTACATCACTACCCTAAGAACTTCCTCTCTACCATCATATAAATGTTAAAGCAAGTCTCTGTAGACAAAATTGCCAAAGAACCACCCTGCTCTCATTGCACTGGGACAATCAGCCTGTACTGTAAAGCCAAGACTGCCCCCTTGACATCACCAAACATCTGGGTTGTGGCTTCTGACTTATTTCCTTTGCAGTATCTAAAAGCCATCTCTTCCAGTATCTTTAAAACTCATCCTTCACCTTGTTTACTCAATGAAGTTGCATTAATTGAATTCATTTAGCATTGAAGTTCCTCTTAAATACAGTAGATGGTATCTTAGATTTGCAATGTTTCTTAATGTCCCATACTGATACATAAGTGCATCAATATAAGATTTTTAAAAGCTTGTTCCCATAAAATTTCTGGTTAATGCTTAATAATTTTCAGAAATGTTCAGATTGCAGAGCTTGGGAATAATTGCTAAATTCTCCTTGCAAGCATATCTTTGTCAAGCAGTCATAAAGTAAGTTGAAAGCAAAATAGTTTATAGAAAATTAGTGACATAGCTTGTAAAATGCTCTACAATGTCCTGCAAACAAAAGGGAAAATTTTCTGCAATTTCACGATTTTGTACTTGCTCAGATGGCCATTAACCAACAAGATGAAAATCAAATTTATCCTATTCACGCTATGAATTATCTGTGATTAGCAGTGTATAGAATGTGATTTTCTAAAGCTTCTTTCATATTCAAGGTATCTTCAAGCACTTCACAAAAAAGAGACGAAATAAACACCATAAGTATACTAAACATGTATAGGATAAAAAAACTTGCCCTTTTCTTTAGGCCAGGATTGAATCTTTGCTTAGTGACTCTTAGAAATCTTGTGTCATAGAATCCTAAAGTCAAGGGGATTTTGCTATTTCTAGTCTTAGACATTGTAGTACTATTTGAGGCATTTGATGTGTCCTGCTTTCAACATTGAATCAGGAATGACTGGAAATCATGTTTCTTTCTTAGTGGCATAAATTCTACGCATTCATCTTAACTGCTCTATAAAACCCATAAGCCCTTCATATGTATTTAGGAGTCATGGGCCAACCTCTGAAATGTCCAGAAAGAATGAGAATTTACTTGCAATACTTTAATTTCATAATTATTTGACCTAGTGTTTCCCAAGCTGCTATAATGAGCCAGAGTCATGCTTTGTTAGGTCTTCTGAACAAGTTTTCTGTATTCTGTGGTGCCCACATAACTCCAGCTAATCGGGCTTTATGAAGTGAATAGGTATCATAAGATTTGCAGTTCTGTTCCAGAATGCATCTCTACACACTGTGGTGATTCTGTGCATTTTTCCTTCATGTCACTGCAGTGGTAGGATCTAGGACCAATAGGCCCATAGATAAAAAAAGGCTGGATTAGCACAAATGTAGGCTTTTGAGTTGCTGTAATTTTTATCACTCAACTCTTCTGTGTGCATCTAAACAACTTTATCAAGTCAAAGTCTATTCTAACTGCCAGAAAGCATGATCTTCCAGGAGACATGTATAGACAGGAGTAAAAATAACGTACAGAGTTATTATAATGATAGATATAAACTTAACCACAATGATCATGTAGCCAGTATAAAGTCTTTAAACAGGTATAGCTGGAAGCTCGGCTGGAATCTTCCTTGTGTAAATAGCAAAAGGCAGTGAAGACAGAAGGGAGTAAGAACTTGGCCAGAGCCATTCCATTGTAACAATGAGGAGGAGATACTATTGGTTTATTAAGTATTAAAATATATCCAAAATATAAAGAAATACAGATACAACTGTGTTTTTACCATTGATGAATGCACAATTCAAGAGTGTCAAAATCTGAAAAGAAAGCTGCTTACCCATATAGTGATTATCAAAGTCTTCTAGCTAAATGATGTTTACACTGTTCATTAATTAGTTTGGTGCTTTCAAGAGCTACCCTGCCAGTTTTACAATTATGCACTCTAAGCTTTTCACACACACTAAATAGCCAAAATAAGCAAAGCTTTTCTGCAATCAGATCTTCAGATCTTCACCATGTCTTGCTCAGTACTAATAAGTTTGATGGCCTTTTAGGTAGTTTTTTTATTCTTCAAGACTATTCTCTTTTTTTCTTTGTTTGTTCTCTTAAACCACCACCAAGACTGTTAGTATTATCAGATGCAGTCTAAATTTCTGTAGGTCTAAACTGAAGCCATTGCACCCTTTGAAGACACCTCTTTCAAGGTTTCACATGATAATATTAAACATTATCAACTGGGTCAGTTTGGACTTAATAATATCAGGTTAATATGGCCTATGGCCTATGGCCTATGGATTCTCCTACAAATTTGCAACATTTATCATCTTGTTTAGCAGCTGAGACCTTTTTGGACTTGAAACAAAAATCCTATATTAAGGATGGTGATACAAAGAGTGACCTGATGTACATATCAAGCCCCCAAAATGAATCTAGCTTTAGGAAAAGGTAATTTCATATTCAGTAATTCCAGTTTACTTAGTGACTTCACTTCTCATGAACCACTGCTTTCCTGAGCCAGTGTCTGTGGCTCTGGCTGTGCGAAGTGGCAGCTGCTGTGGATGTTCTCCAGGGTAGTGAGCTGGCAAAGGCAAATTTATGTCACTCATCCTTCCTCTGACATGCTGGAACGTGGGAGGAGTATTAAAGCAATGTACCCCCTTCTGATACTACTGGAGTGGCAAAACACTCCTTTAGGCCATGCATTTAAATGCTCCGTAAGTCTAAGTGAATTTCTACCTGTCAGGAATTGCAGTGTCATTACTTGAGTTTTTGGGTGAATCTGGGAATTAATTACAGTTTTTCTTTCAGACTACATCAGCTGCAACAAGTATGTCTCTAGTGTTAAAAAAAATTGTAGTATTTTAGAAGTCTTTTTGCATTCACGAAATTCCCATCTGAGTACAAAATAAATCCTTGGATCCTTTGTGTATTTCCAAATAATAAAATAATTTGGATGATTAATAGTTTTTCATGTACTGGGTTTTATGGCCACTGCATCTGTAATGCACTGTGCCATACAGGTTCTTCGGTGTCCTGGACATTGAGAATTAACATCTTGCATGAAGTCAAATGCCAGCATTAGTAAATGTAAGAAATGTAAGAAATTCATCACTGTTGTAGTTGATTGATGGCAGCAGCAGGGCTTTTCACTTGAGACTTCTTCAACACAGCTAATCTTAAATCCAATTTAATATTAGATACAATTTACCATGATGTTGCTGAAAGAACATTTCTTTCATCTCATTCCTACACAGCTTAAGAAACACACATCCAGGGGCTAAAAAAAGGTCAGTAAATTAAACAAGAACAAAAATTGGCATTATCTTTCCTCTTTTAAGTTTGCATGGAGAATTTGCCATGCCTATGTGCTCTGAAAAGGGCTGTAATCTGACTGATACACTGCTGGTCCAGTGATCCAAAATTACTTTCAAGGCTTGGGCAAGAGCTCTGGACTAGCTTTCATTTAGACCTCATTCCAAATACATAAAGAGTCAGTGGATTCTCATGGTCGAACATAGCAGCAGAGGCGTGTCTGAACTGTTTAAAGGGTGCAAACACAGAGTTTTGTGATGCAGAAAGAACAAACTAAGGCAGATTAGAGCAGGGGGGAAGCTGGGCACAGTAGGTGTGTGGGTTAGAGTCCTGTGATTAATCTCCTGAAGATGCAGGAATCTGCCTTAGAGGCCAATGAGAAATCTCCTTATCATGCACAGCATTCATGGCAAGTGAGCAGCTAGATTCTGACATGACGTAGAAAAAAACAAGAAACACAGATACCAATCTGGCCCCTGTGTACTGGCCAGTCATAGGATTTAAATTTATTTTTTTTTTTTCATCTTCTCGGCATAGCATTTTTGCTCTGTGTACAGTGGAGGTATTTGCATATTTGTGGATACCTCCACATTGCTGGCCCCCTGTGCTCACTGAATCTGCCAGCACCTAGGTGCTTTTATTGTTCCTCGCCACAGATATCTCTTAATTTGTTGCCTCAGCCATCTGTTCCTGCCTTTACATTGCCTGTGCCTGGCTTGCATTCTGTCTGAGCCTCTTTCTTTATTATCTTAATGTTGAATCATGTTATGCCAGTGTATTACTTTATATTAGCTAAATAGTCTCCTTTCAGTTTAATTGGGAAGACTACTTTGACAAGAAGCTTTATTACATGTTAAATAATAAGGTGCTGCAGAGAGTCCAGAGAAAGACAAGGATCCTGTTGAATGGGCTGGAGCATCAGTCTTATAAGGAGTGACTGAGGGAGCTGGGGATGTTTTGCCTGGAGAACAGGAGGCTCAGGGAGGACATTATTCCTCTCTATAACTACATGTAAAGTGGTTTTAGTGAGGTGGAGGTCAGTCTTCTCCAGGTTACAAGTGACAGGATGAGAGGAAATGGCTTCAAGTTGCACCACTGGAGGTGTAAATAAGATATTAGAAGAAATTTCTTAGTAGAAAGGGTTGTCAAACATTGGAATAGACTGCCCAGAGAAGTGGTGGAGTCACCATCTCTGGAATTTGTAAAAAACATGTGGCCATGTCACTTGAGGAACATGGTGGTGGTGCTAAGGTTAGACTTGATGGTTTTAGAAGTCTTCTCCAACTTTAAGCATTCTGTGATTCTATGAACCAAGCTATGATTAGGATATTGTTTCTGATATTACTATTTATTTCCCAGGATTAAATGTGCCACTGCAAAATCTTTTTATGATTGCCTGGTTCTGGCCAGGACAAGATTAGTCTTTGCAGTGGCCAGAATGGGACGTGGCTAGAACCTGGAAGGTTATTCTGTACCTCATGTCATTGCAGGGGTCGGGGGAAAAAAGGAGTCTATTGCAACAAGAATGACTCTTTCCTTCTGGAGGGAGTAGCAGAGGGAGAGCTCGGGTAATGCTGATTTTGAGCACCTTGCGTGTGATTCATTCACCTCTCTCTTGTACACTTATTAATATTGTTGCTGTAACTATTCATTTTCTTATCTCATTGCCATCTCCAGTAAATTGTTTTTAGCCCATGATCTTTACCTTTTTTGCCTCCAATTCTCCTCTCCAGCCACCAGCAGGGGAGAGGTATGGGGGGAGTGAGTAAGTGGCAGTGTGGTTTGGAGAATATCAGTGGCAGGATTAAATTGAGGAGTAGAATTCCTAAATCGCCAGTACAGACTAGATGATAAAGTATGCATAAATGTATATCAAGACAGCTTATACATTTTTATTTTTCCTGTATTACCATTTTGCTTCCCTGTGAAAGGAGCTAAAATTGCCTTTTGCAACCTCACTTACTAGTTTCTTTTAGCAAGTACTTTCACAATTGAGACAGAATACTTCATTATTATGATGGAAATTTTGACACCATTAAAAATACAGTGTAAAATATGCAGAGAGACTATCTGGTTAGAATTTGTGTGAAATGGAAGTATAAAGGATTGCATGACACCTGTTTTGAATCACACCATTGTAAAAAAATGCATGATTGATGCCAGTAGCCCTACCTTTAATTATTGTATTCTTATAGCTTGCCTTGTGGATTGAAAATAAAAGCAAGAATTTATTTAGCCACTATTTTGGTGACTTACCTGTGCTTTAGGTATTATTAACTCCTGCTTGTTCTGTAAATTTCTAAATATAAGGCTTATCTCCTGAACCTCCCTTTCTAGAATAGAATTTACTACCATTTTGTCACTAAGGTCAAAAGAACGCCAGCTTTGATGAGAAGGGTTTGAGCTGTCTTCTGTCTACAATGCTACCTGTAATTCATACCAAAAGTTCAGATATTAAGAGACAAAAGGCAATTCTATCAGCTTTTATGCTTGTAAATATGTGCTTAGTCTCCATTCAGCTTCAATTTAAGCAAGCTATCTTAAACTCCAGTGGAATTCAATTGGGCATGAATTCTTCAGTAGGCAGGCACAAGGCTTTGCTAAAAGCTAACAAGTGCTATTTCTTGCAGCCTCCCATACATCCCATATTATGTTCTAATTTCATCAAAAAAGAGCCCTGTTTTGAAGACTAGCTTGGTTAAGGCTCTGAGCTTCAGGCAGGGTTAAACATAAAATGTTAATGCTGACAATTCTTCATGCATACAACAATTTCAGCTCATTAAAGAATGAGACAATATTTTAAAACTATATGAATGAATTTTCTAACATGTTACTATATCTTACAAATGTAAAAATGTGTGTTTCTTAAATTTTGCATACTTCTGAATTAGATGATCTCTGAGATTCCTTTCAACCTAAACTATTCCACGATTCTATGAGTTTCACATTCACAGGCCTCAGTTCTCCTGGGGCAATGTAACTACTCTGCCAGAAGGACAATACAGCAGAAAACAGTCCAGGTTTCTGCACTGCAGTGGTGGTAACTTCCTAAAACGTGTACTGATGGGATCAGGTGTTCTGGAGGGACCTTATACTTGCCAGGAAAGAGAAATTGGTCAGGTTGTGAGATTCAGGAGCAGTCTTTTTTGCAATGACCATGAGAATGTGGAGTTCAGGAACCTTCTAAGAAGGAACAAAGCCAAAAGATGGGACCACAACCTTGGTGTTCAGACTTTTTCATGTTCAAGTGTCTGCTTGGAAGAATCCCATAGCATACAGTCCTAGAGATTAGAGGTTCCAGAAGAACTGGTTGATTTTCAAAGATCTTCCTCCTTCAAGTTAATGAATGGTCTCCTTCCATGTGCAGGAAATCAAACAAACATGGCAGGAGGTTCCCATAATTGAACCAGTAGCTCTGGACAAAACTTGGAATTGAAAAGGAAGCATACAAGAAATAGAATCAGGGCCAAGTGGCCCAGGAGGAATACAAATTCCCAACTGAGAGTGAGCTTATAGGATTGAATCTTCCATGGCATGGACGGCAACAAGAAGGGTTTCTGCATATGTAAGAAAGCCAAAGGAAGACTAGAAAAATGTGGGTCTGCTGTTGAAAGAACTGGAAGACCTTGCAAGGCAAGGCAATGGCATGTAAATGGTTTGAGGTCTTTTTCACCCGTCTTGGTAGGTAAGACTGACCTTCAGGAATCTCCCACCCCTGAGTTTTGGGAGAAAGTGTGGAGCCATGATGAACAGTAGAACAAAACAGAAGACTCTTGCACTGTGAAGGTGGTCACACAGTGGAACAGGTTGCACAGACAGGTTGCAGAGCCTTCATCTGTCAAGATAATCAGACTCTGACTCAACAAATTCTGGAATACCTGCTCTAGCTGCCTCTGTTTAAGCAGGCAGCACCAGTCTAGATATCTCAAGAAGTCCCTTCCCACATAAGTGATTATGTGATTATGTGAACATAAACCAGTATAAATACCCTGAATCTTTAGGGAAAAGATGAAAGAAGGCAGAGATCTTCTAAATTTTGAGTTCTATTTTTCCTGAAATTTTCTTAGGCACTTTTACGTATAAACTCAGGAACAAATAAAAATGGCCTTTTCCACTGTAGGTACAACTTACACACAAACACAAGGAACCATAATGGTACATAACTTACTCCTATTAAAGACCAGAACTGTATTACTTGTGGAAATTTGTAAAACAATATCAATATAATTGACCGTTCATCCAAAGATTTTTTTTATGCAAAATAACAGTATGTTCTGTGTGTTTGACTCTAGATTCTACTGTGGTTGATTCAGTGAGGGAAGTGGTTAAGTTTTCAGGGTAAATCAGAAGTCCATGGTCTTTGTGGTGGGAGCTTAGAAGTTACTTCTTTGAACTGCTGCATGCATCTTATGTCAGTAATGTTTTGACATCTCACAGATGTAAGCTCTGGACATTGCTGTGTGCCTCTGTTTCTCTTCTCTCCTGTGTGGCTGCAGCAGCAGTGACACAAAGCATTAAGTACACAGCCAGGTGAATTATCTGTGAGTGCTTCATAGCTCATAGGGCTAGATGTGTGTATCTACTATATGTAGATGTGTTTTATTCATTTAGGCAATAGTTTGACATCAGGTGAATCCCCTAAACATATGTTTCTTGAGCATAAGCAGAGCACAAGATAGAAAGGATTTAACTTTCCTGAACAATAAGTCTTTGAGATTTGCATTAATAAATCATAATTCAGGAGTATTAAAGACCAACTGACTAGATGTGCTCTTTATGCTTTAAATCATACTAAAGTAGTGGATATCTCATTAAATGACAAACCTTCAGTAAGAAGTTAACTGGCAAATAAAAACTAAAAAGTACAAAAAAAATTATTATAGCTTTTATTATAACTAACTATGTTTTGACAATGTAATAGATCTTGCATGTGGTTTGACTCTTGATGATAAAATTTACTTTTTCTTTTGTAGAAAATGATGAGGTCATCTGTGTTTCATATGTTCATACTAAGCATGGTTGCTGTTGATGTGATTGTTGCTGCTAGCAACTACTATAAAGGAGAAAATTTCAAGAGACAATATGATGAATTTTACCTTGCTGAGGTGAGTATACTGAAATGAATATCTCCGTAATTTTCAAGATAAGCTAAAGTAAAAGATGTGACTGTCAAGAGCATTTTAGTGGGTAATTTTTTATTCCCTTAAGCATTCCAAGAATACTTTGCTAACTTGTTCCACTTCCTCTGTCTGACAATGGCTGACAGCCCTATCTTAAACCTTTTGAAAGGTAATTTCCTCAAACAAAATGTTAGTGGTAGTGAGCTGAGGCTTAAGTATAACATCTGCAGGCAATGCATGGCTGCTGAGTTGCTATCTTTCTCTAGCAGGAGTGTAACATTCAGAAGAATTTAACTTCAAAAAAATGAGAAAACACTGTATTTAAAAAATATAATATAGAACTTCTTCCTAAATAATTTTTATTTGATATAGATACTTAGCTGCCAGAAGGTCTTAAGCTTAACCAAAATAGTGTTACAAATAGTCAGCTTCAGCAATTGCAAGAGCACACCACAAAAAAAACACATTTATGCAGTCATGAATTTTGTAAAGGAGGAGTCTGTGCTCCTGAACCAGCTAAGGGGAGGTGCAAGTGACATTCTGGCAGGGAGACTTCTTGAGTCATTAGCTGGTCAAGGATATAACTGTAGAGTAGGCACTAGAGATCCTAGAACCTTGCCTGGATTGGGCACATTTGTACTTTATGCTCACTGCAGTTTCCCTGGCTTCAATAGTTACAGTCCTTTGAAGCCAGAGGAGTCATTCTTCAACTAGAGAGAGTGATAGAATGTTCCTGGTTGTTTCTCTGGTTTTGCTTGTTGTGTGGTTTTCTATGTCGAAATATATCTTGATATTCAGACTCACATGCCCAACTTAAAACCCTTTAGTCCATAACAATACAATGCTTTATGAATCTCCTTTTTTTAAGGAAGGTTGAGTTGAAATATATTTTTTATCTTAGTTTTAGAATTTTTAGCTGATCTCTTAAAATCGTATGAAGGTGAGAGTTCACCAGTTCTGGAACAGAAATGAGAGAAAGAAAATCTGTTAAAAACAGCACCAGAATCCAAACCTTTAAAAAAGTGCAGATTATAAAGACGGCAGTGCTGCATCATTCTTCATTGTCTTTCACACTGCTGGGGATTGCTGTAATTTGTACGAATATTGAGTCAATTTTGGCATGGGCAACAATTACTAGAATAATTGTGAAATGTGTTGTCTTTATCTTATCTCAAGTTCTAGACTATCTGAAAAACAACATGAACATGAAAATTACTATCCTGAAAATAAGACATTGGAATAAGACCAGCAAATGCTGAGTTGTCTTATAAAATACTCTACAGATCTTACAGTAGAATTGAGGACAGGGAAACTCATTTTAATCTCCATCATGGTTTAACCCCAGTCAGCAGCTCAGCCCCATCATCCTCTTGTTCACTTTTCCTCAGTAGGATGGGGCAGAGAATGGTCAGAGTAAAAGTGAGACAACTCATGGGTTGATATAAAACAGTTTAATAGGCAAAGCAAAAGTCATGCACACAAGCAAAGCAAAGCAAGGGATTCATTCACCACTCCTCATGGTCAGGGAAACCATCTCCAGGAAAGCCAGGCTCCATCAGCCATAACACTAACTTGGAAAGACAAATCACTTTAAATATACCCCCCCATTCTTTCTGCTTCCTCTCGCCGTATATGCTGGCCACAATACCCTGTGGCATAGGATATCCTTGTGTTCAGTTGGGATCATCTGTCCTGGCTGTTTCCCCTCTTTGAGCACCCCCAGCCTCATCACTGGTGGGCTGAGAGCAGAAAAAGCTTTGACTGTGCAAGTGCTGCTCAGCAACAGCTGAAACAACCCTGTGCTACCAACACTGCTTCCAGCACAAATCCAAAATAGCACCATACAAACTATGTTGGAGAAAATTAACTCTGTCACAGGCAAATCCAGTACAATATCATTGTCTGGAAACAAAAAATTAATTCACAATTAAAGCCTGAGGCCATGAACTCTTCACAGCAGGCATTTTTGCTTTGTGCCCATGATACAACAAGTGAAGCCTGGATTTTTAACAAAATAACATTTATTCTATTTATATTCAAAATAGAGAACATTGCATGTCCTATTTCTATTTTGGCTCTGAATATATAGTATAATTATGCTTTTATTAATCAGTGCTGGAAACAATCTCTTCAACATTTATTTAAAGTATAAAGTTTGCAGGGGTTTTTTTTTTCCAGTAGAAATACTTGCCAGGGTTTATTCAAGGTGAGTATATAATGAAGACTAGTGTATTATAATTCTGTCCTATAAGCAATGTGCGGTTTTCCTTAACAATACATTTTTCTCTTTCTGTGTAGCTTAGATAATGGATTTCTTAGTGGAGAGGTTGTCAAAAAACTCATTTGTTTACCTTTTTACATTTCCAACTGTATGAGGTAAAGTATTCTGGAATAAAGAAAGATGGGATTTTTTATTTGTAAAGCATTTCTTATGTTCATTGATTGGATTTTCTGGTTTTGTTTTTCTTTTAAAATTTTAATCCTGTGATGCTTTTACTAGAGGCACTATAAAAATCAGACTAACAAAACCCCAGTATTTTATAGAAGGAGGAGCAAAGTAGAGTAGAAGAATAAAAAATCCTGAGAGAGAGAAAAAAATTGATAAGCTGGTGTTATTTCCGGCTTGGTTGCTGTGAAACTTGTTCTTCGTAGCACAAATGGTGTAAAAATGAAATATTTTTAAAAGCCTTGAAGAAGCTGAATACTCAGGCAATGCAGGTTATCCCCCAATGTTTGTTTGCTTGGTGAAGAAGACTAGTTGGAGCAGGATTCACTGCTGTTGCTCTTTTTCATTAGAGTAGGATACATAAAGCTTGCCTTTCAGTGGGAGCTGACTTGAGCAGCCAACAGCAGTGAGGATTCACTGTGCTAAAGGAAATGACAATAGAATACAGCTTTCTGTGTATGTTTTCCAGAAGTTGTCTTGGAAGCTGCTTGGTTTTAGGAGAAGACATGACTAATAAAATATCTCAGTTGGTCCATTTTATGTATCACATGTTGTAGTGGCCTAGAATTGTAGAAATACATCTGCTTAAACTCAGTGGGCAAATCCAAATGAATTTATTGAGATGCCCCTTAACAAGAAGAGACACCTGTTTTCATTGTTGAAAAGAAAACACAAACTCAAGAAGGCAAATGTTTAACAAAAAGATAAAATAAAGTAATCTATACCAGATCCCATTGTACCCATAATTCTGTATTACCAAAAATAAATTTTTGTCTTTATATAGTAAATCAGAGGTTCTGACAGGCATTTCAATTAGTATGCATCAGTCCTGCAGATTAAGCAAAACCAAAATTTGACTCAAAACACCAGTGCAGTATCCTGGAAAGAGTAGAGCTTCAAACACACTTTGGTAATTTTTAATGAGGATCTGACTTTAAGTGCTCAATACCTTGACACAATAGTGATGGATGTTTGTTTTTTATACGGTCTTCCATTTATAACATGTTGCAGACTAGCTGTCTTATTTGAGTTGCATACAATTCCTACAAACACTGAGTTGCATACAATTCCTACAAACACTGTTTGAATACCAGTTCATAGCCAGGTGCTCCTGTATAGTTTCTCCTAGATTCCTTTTGTAACCTGTCCCCCTGCACTGCTGCCTGTGGGTAGCCTTTGCCCTGTCCTGGATGAAGGAAGGATTGAGTGCTGTGTCAAATCTGGTAGTGAGGGAAGTGCCCTTAATCCCATTGATCCTCCTTGGAAGAATTCTTATCTTTCCTGACAGCTTGATAACCTTTCAAGTAAGACACAGTTGCAAAGAAAAAAAAAAGTCTGTCACTGCTGGTGCTGACTGATAGTGAGCTCTGCCTCTGCCAAAAAAAAGTGTTGAGTGGCTACCAGCAAAAGGTAATGTTCATGAAGCTTGCAGGTGACCAAAAGGGACATGACTGTCAGGGAAGGGGCCCATTCCTGTTAGCGCCTCTTTGGCTTCCCCAAAGCAGAATTGGCAACATAATGGAGGGTGGCTGCTTGGCAACTGCTTATGTGTTACACCTGCTTTTTCTGATCTGTCTTCCTATATTAGTTTGCTTTTGCCTTGGCTTTACAGCAATGAAAGGAATTATTTCAACTTAAAAAAAACTCATCCTCACAAAACTATAAAATTGTATTGCATTTCACACCTAACAAAAAGTTCTAGTCATATATTCTGAATCTTCTCCTGTAATTAATTACAAGGAAGCAAAAAAATACAAGCTCTGTCAGCAGGAAGACAGGTGTATAAATGTAATCAGATGTTATGCAAACCATTTGATACATTTTTAAGTGCCAGTGGTTTGAATTCATTTGACAAGTATGTGAAATGCAAATGATCCTGCCCACACATTCTTAGAATAAATTAAAATACACTTACCATCATATTTGTTAGTCTTGTTCTAATAGGAAGTCTATGTGCTCTGAAGTGTGTATGTGTGTATTTAAATGGCATTGTTATTCCACCTGCTCCGAGTTGAATCCCAGCTGCTTTCTAACCACTCTTCCATTTTGCCTGATTCAATATCCTTCTTCTTTTAGGATTCAGTTAGATGTTGCGTCATTAAAAGTGAGCTTTCCTTTCAAGATTTTTTGCTATTACAGTTTCCTTGTGTCTTAGAGATTTTCATGTAAAGGAATAGCTCCTTCAACCTGGCTCATTGTTCTTCTAGAGCTCTTTGAGATTCCAGAACACAGGCCAAAAAACTGGCCAGATCCATTTGAGGATAAAGCATAAATGTGTCCCTACACAGTGAGACTGAAAGCACACAAATGTTTGTTAGAAATCTTTCTTCCTTTCCTAAGAAAAGGAAAATCTCCTGAAGAGATTTTTGGTGTGCTATGGAGCATTCAGCTTTGATTCAATCATTCTACAGACATTTGAAGCCTGATAACTATTTTGCATGCCTTGAGGAAGCCATGTAGTATAACAGTAGCACTGCTTGTAAATAGTTGTGTGGACTAGGGGAATAAATAAATGGCATAAACTTCAGTGTTTAATTTCCATCTCCTGCTTGTGACAATCCTGTACACATAAAATACGTAACATTTTATTTAGCTGTCTTACAACCTCTCTCTTTCACGTTGATAAATATGTATTTTTGATAGACTGTCAAGTTGAAATTTTAAATAATGTAAATACTTAAGGCAGCATCCCAGAGATTTTCATTGTCAGGGTCAGGATTAAAATCCTAGTCTCTAACTTTTTAATTCCCTACCAAATTCAGTAGACCTCATGGGCCATAGTCAATTAGTCTCTCCATCTTAACAGACTAATAATGCTTGTCCTCAAAAGAGATTTGAGCTGTATTTTCTTTATTTTTACTCCACTTTGAAAATATTAGTTGTATTTAGATGTGACCTAGTGTTATTTTAAGTGTCTCTTTTAAGCCTCAGCATGTCTAAAGGCTCAGAGGGGAACATTCTTGAAGATGTACACCTATGTGTTTGTTCAAACTGAGCATTATGCATTTTACTGTGCAAATATTTCAAGAAAGGCCTCTGAAAGAATCCTAAAGTCATTCCCTGCAAGTAGATTTCTCCCCTTATAACTTCCCACCATGCCCAAGTTCTTTAACATCACTGTGAAAATTAACTAATTATGGACTGACTTCGAATTTCCTCTCCTATTGAAATTTGTTTTAGGTGCCTAAAACCATTACCTGTTTTCTACCTGTTTTGGTTGTCATATTACTATGGATGTTTTAGAAAATTTAAGTAGCAATTTTCAAACTTTGGTGTCTTTCTTAGTTCTCTTAAAATTCTTCAGAAATCTCATAAATGTTGCTTCGTATTTTGAAAAAAGTCGTAAGTCATCAAATTTTCCTTTTTTATGTATGTATTTAAAGTGAAAGATCATCTGAATGGATTTATTACTAAATACTTTCCAAATCATGAAATCTACCTGTCTGTACTGAGTCTATAAAATGTTATAAAGTGAAACCTATTATTGTTTTTCCTGTTTAGAATATAATTGGTTTTGTTAAATATTTTGAAGATCTTTATTCTTGCCATACAAAGCCCTGATAGACATTATGACATAGAAACTTCTAATTTAACTCAGTGTTTTGAATGCATTTTTCTTATTTTATATATCCGTCTAGGTTGCTTTTACAGTTCTGTTTGATTTAGAAGCTCTTCTGAAGATCTGGTGTTTGGGTTTCACAGGATACATCAGCTCATCTCTTCACAAGTTTGAGTTGCTGCTTGTAATTGGAACCACTCTCCATATTTATCCAGACCTCTATCACTCTCAATTTACATATTTTCAGGTATGATCAGCTACTTTTCCTTTTTACTCTATATACCAAATTAAAACATTGCCCATCCACATTCCACACAAATTTCCATTTTCTCACAGTATTGATTTATTTTAAAAATAATTTTAAAATAAAAAAATCTCTGCTTTTAACTGTGATCATTGGGTGGATTTACAAAAATAGGATTCTTCCTAACTTTGCTGAGAAATCCTTTCTGTTATCATTAACTCCCATTTCTTATCTGAGCTGCACTGTTCAGTAAGTTCTGCTTTGTTTCTTCATTGTTCTTCACTGAGCCTTGACCTTTTGCTGTTTACAACATCACTTTCCCATAGTGTCCACCACTGCACCACCGCCTGGCTGCTCTCCTTGAGGCCTCAATTCATTTGCTGTTGCTTCTCTGAATCTTCATCTCTGTGGCTGTCATGTGCTAAACTAAGTTGCTGTGGGTCTTCTTAGGTAATTTCTCCACAGTCATCCTAGACTTGGGTTTTATAGCTTGGCAGCCATTCCTTATCTAGAGGGAAAGTGTGTTTATTGAGGCTCTTCCTGCATTTGCAGTTGGGGGAAGAGCAGGAAAGAGAGACAAAAAAAGACTGATTAATTCTGACTTATGATTCTTCTTGTCAGCCAGCCTAGCCAATTCCCCATTCATCCTCCTTCAAGTGCTTAGGGTTGAACCAGTTTTTGGAGAAAGCACTGAGATTCATTATGTATTATGTTCCCCAGTGCTAAAGAAAGGGTTTTTAAAATTATATATATATATATATATATATATATATATATATATATATAAAGATTCATATCTGCCCATTATTCAGCAATGGATTGGCATGGTGAATATTACTCAATAAAGGAAAATAATAAATCATCACACAGGGTCCTGTCAATAAATGTGATTATAGTTATAGTGACACATATTGTAAACATGAATAAAGCATGGGGAAAGTAGTCTCCCCAAGCATGGGCTGAAATATAATAGTTTTTTCAGATTTCTGCAAATGTCAGCCTGTATTTTTTTCTAAATGGTTCTGCAAACCTCAAGAAAGCTTTTAGGATGAAAAAAATCTCTTTTTTTTTTTACCTGATATCCTTTGAAGACTTTTAAGTCATTATAGCTTTGATTTTGCTATCCAAATAGGTAGAATATTGTTATTCAATGCAGCATTATACATCTGTGGTGCAAGGAAGGATGATCTATCAGGAGTATGCAATTGCACTCTTGTGTCAAAAGCACACAGGAAGCATAGCTGGAGCTCTCAGTTAATGCAGTCAGAAACTTAGTTCATAATTGGTTCATATTTATTAGAACATAGTCAACTTATGAATGCTGGTCTCTTTGTAAGAATTTTCAGCATAAATTGCAAATGTTGTACTAAATGCATGGCATCATCACTAACTCATAGGATTGAAAGTATAATGAGAATGTAGGCAAATACTGATAATAAAATAATAAGTCTTTTCTTTTTCATGGATTTAATTAGTTTAGTGGAGTGGTGGTGGTGGTTTTTTTAATTACACAATGATAGCTTTTATGACAGAAAATTTCAGAATGTGATGTTTTTTCCCCCAAAATATATGAAAGATATATCTTTTACAAGCAGAAACACCTCCTACACTTAAAGATTTGGGTTGTATTTTGCAATCCAAGACCCCTAGGAGGCAAATGATTGGAAGGTTGCAGAATACCTTTAATGTCAGCATGTAAGGTACACACCATTTTCCTCCACAGTGAAGTTCTGGGCAGACTAGATAACGCATTTTCAAATAAACCAGGTTAAAAAGTCTTTTTCACATGAGTATGTCTTAATGTTAGGCAGATTTCCAGGCATTAAGGTATTCATGAAGACAAGGTAAATGTGTTCCTTGTCAGCCAACAAAACAGATTACTGAAAACAGAAGTCCTTCTTGACACATTCCAGGATAGCAAGCAAGAATTACTGTTTGGCTTGTCTAGTCCTCCTTGCATAGATTTCAGTTTGCATTATTCATTGGTCTGTATCATTCCCTTTTGCCAACACATCACTCAGTCTTTTCTGTATTGGCTACCGTCCATCCTCCCACCTGTCTTCCTTGCATTCACTGTGCATTCATTCAAGACACCTTGCAAAGCCCTCTGTGAAAGAGTACAGCAAAGGACTGTTACACAGCTATATCTGTAAGACATAAAACTAGTGGAGAAATGACAGATTTTGCATATTATTGCAGAGATCTGTAATGAACCAGCATAAAAACGAGAGATTAAACAGAATTTAACCTACACTGAACTGAAGAGATGCGATTGTATTTGTGCTTAGGGAAAATATTGCTGAGTCATTTTCTGAGTAACTATCATCCCTTTCAGGATATGCAGCCATTATTTGTGACAAAGCTGTGGTTCCTTTTTTGTATTATTAATTTTTATTTGATTTTAATATATTTTTATATTTAATCCTAATAGTGCATCTTCTACAGCTCCTAAATTTAATACAATTTGCAATCCAATTACACAAAATGCATAAATTCATTAGAATGTACTTTTGCTAGATTCAATTTGTAACCTAATGAAAATAAATGAAGAAACCAAATTGTATCAATAAGATTAGTGTGTTGCTTAAAGGTCAATTGAAGTTCCCCAAAGAAAGGGGAGAAAGTAAGGCAGATAATTGAGTTTATCTAAAACACCACTCGGAATACCAACTAGCATGAAATCTTCTCCCCACCGGGGTCTGTGTTGAAACTAGTATTGATGGGAACAGAACTAACATTTACACCATGAGTAAATCTTGTAAGTAAGAAGGCACTGTGTTCACATTTTAATAGTATTTGGAAATCTCACTCATCTCACTGTCTGCCTTGGTAGCCAGTTTCATGTACTCAGGTACTCAGATTATATGTCATGATACTAGTAGGAAAGAAAGGATTTCATCTCACCTTGTTCTAATGTTGTGGAAGTTAAGCTGAATCTAGGACCCTTGTTTTGCCACTGAAGACAGTGGATGCTTATCCTGTCTCACATAAGGGCTCTGGTGTGTTTGGAATAAGTTGCTCTCTTGAGTTGATTCTCTCTCTCTCCCATTTGGTTGTTAAATCTAGATGACCAAGCATATTCTGCATACCCTAAAAATGGGTAGGGAGATGAGCTTTATGTGAAATTCAAGGGTGAACATTATTAGCAAGCTATAGGGCACAGAGAACATGTATGAACAACTTCCATCATACTTATTTTATTTCCAAAAACAGCATAGTAATTGTATTTGACTTGTACATTAAGTCAGACAATAATTGCACTGTAATTCCTAGCTTTCAGTTTCAATATGATTCTTGTGTAAATCCAGGTGATACCTTGGAATAGAGTAATTTTTTTCCTAAGAACTACCTCTTGATGATAATGATGTTCGTGTCACTGTGTCAACATTAGTGTCAGAAATAGGAGAATCAGAGCTGTCAGCAGCTCTTTCAAAGTAGACTTAGCAGTGAATGGGTCAGGAGTTCCAGACAAGGTCAAAGTTTTGTTGCCAGTACTGAGAGGTGTCAAATATGTCAGAGGCAAGCAATGCTGTTGTGAGATACTGTATTTCTCTGATACTGAGAATCATGACCCAAAATTTCCCATGTTATATATAATATAAAATAGCAAAATATGTTCATTACCAAATTTGCTAGGTTACGTGTCTATAAAGCCAAACCATTTTGCTTCACGTCAGTTGTTTCACTTGTCAGTTCTTTGTATGAATATGTAATTTGATATAACAAACTTCTTAAAATCAGAGAAATCTAAGTTGGAAGTGGCCTTTCAAAGCCATCTCATGGAGCCCAGTGCTCAAAACAGAGCTTTCATCACAAACTGTTCAGGACCCTCTCCATTTAGTATAAGAATGAAATTTTATCAGTGATGATAATCAAACTGGAGCCATTTACCTAGCGCTACCTAGTAGATTCTCTGTTGCTAAATCTAGACTGATGCACTTTGACTTCTGCCTGGAGGCATCCTTATGTTTGGTAACACACTATAAACCTCCTTTGGTCTCTAATTCCACATTACATTCATATTTAATACCTGTGATGTGTTTTTACTATGTCCTTGTTCCCTTTCTTACCCCAAAACCAGCTTTGCCCAATTGCATTTCTGCAATGACTCTTCATGATCAGTGAGTTGACTGCAGCCTTGGAGACCTTGGGTCCTCCCATGCCTGTACTATGATCCCATGCCTGTATGCCTCAATGCTGCATACGTTCCTGGTTTTGTGGTTTTAACCTAATACACAACTTGCCATCTATTACAAGTGGTCTACAAGACTGCAGGTCCCTTTTTGGCCATGAATGTCTGATATTTTGAAAGTTTTTGATTAATGTGTTAATCACATAATTGATACAGCTGCATTTTTCTCTTTCTTTGCAGGTTCTTAGAGTAGTCCGGCTTATAAAGATTTCTCCTGCTTTGGAGGATTTTGTGTATAAGATATTTGGACCAGGAAAAAAACTTGGGAGTTTGGTAGTATTTACTGCCAGCCTTTTGATCGTAATGTCAGCAATCAGTTTACAGATGTTTTGCTTTGTGGAAGAACTGGATAGATTTACAACCTTTCCAAGGGCAAGTATAAAAAGCACTGATTTCTCATTGCTTGTCACCATTTTCTTATCATGAATATTTTCTTACCATTGATGGCAGACTTGGCAGTGTCTGGTGAATGACTGGACTCAGTGATCTTAAAGGTCCTTTCCATCCTAATGGTTCTGTGATTCTATTGCGGTTTAACCTGGCCGGTAGAGCTAAACATTGAACAACCACTGGTTCAGTCCTCTCCTTGCAATGGGATAGAGGAGAGAACTAGGGGGAAAAAAGAAGAATTTGTGGGCTGAGATAAAGAAATTTTAGTAGGACAGAAACAGAAGGAGAGACAAATAACGATTAAAGAATTAGAATATACAAAATCAGTGGCTCACAGTGCCATTGCTCAGTATATGTAGACTGGTGCTCAGCCAGCTTCCAGTATATTGTCCATAACCAGCTTTCCCCTAGTTTATATGGTGACCATGATGCCATATAGGATGGGATATCCCTTTCATCATTTGGGGTCACCTGTCCTGGCTGTTTCACCTTACAACCTCTTCAGCACCCTCAGCTTGTTCACTGGTGGGATGAGAGGCAGGAAAGGCCCTGACTCTGTGCAAGCACTGCTCAGCACCAAGTAAAACATCAGGGTATTATCAACATCATTCTCATCTTAAATCCAGAATGTAGCACTGTGCCAGCTAATTAAGAAAATTAGTTCTATCCCAGCCCAAACTAGGACAGATTCTATCATATTTGTTACCACATTATCAGTCTTCCTTTCCTCTGAGAAACATGAAGCAGTTAATCTCCATACGTATAGATTAAAAAAATAGTATTTTCTGGTGTAATAGTCTTCCTGTAGTCTTCTGTAGTGAAAACCATCTTTCCTTGTGATAGGTATTCTATTTTTGCTGTCAAGGTAACACAGAGAAATTTTACCCTTGCACCATGATGATGACTCAACACAGAATATGGCTTAACAGTACTCTATCATGTTACAGGAAGAGGATTAATGTCCACAGGAATGAATATTAGCCCAAGAATTTATATAATACATGTCTGCACATGATTTATATCTTCATATTATGAAAGTGGTTGTTCTTGATTTGTACAGGAGTGCTTGTTTTACACAGGGTTATAAAATCTGTCAGCATTGACAAAATAAGTGTTTGCCTTTTGGGTATAAATAATGGATATTTATGGGCATTACATTAATTCAGAACAGAACATTGAAAATCAGTGGAAATTGGAGCTAATGTATTTATTGAAGCAACTGTTCTGAATGAAAATAGTGCAATTTCTTTAATAGTGGATTAGACTGAGTGTACATGGATTGATTCCAGTGACAATTTATTTGTTTCTGTCATTCCAGTTTGGTTATCCAATGTATCTATTTTAGTGAAAGTGCATTGGTTGGAACAATTGAATAACAATGAGTAAGGCAGCCTCAAGGGTCATGTGTTTAGCGAACAAAATGGCTAAACAACAATTTGTAATTATCAAGCTGAACTTGATATATGGGAAGCTGGCCATCCAATGTGAGACAAAAAAATGCCTGTCCACAAGGAATTGTGTAACACCATGCTTTCTATTTTAGAAAACATGCTTTTTTAGAAAAGCAGCCACCAGAATTAGATATTCAGTATAATTCATTAAATGCTGAAGAAAAAAATAAAATAAAACTTAAGTTTTCCTAATTAAGTCAGGTCTCTAAATGAGGTGATATTACCACCATATTCTATTCTCAATTCCTATGCACAACTTCTGAAAAAAACTGCATATTTCAGATCACCAAGGAATTTTGTTTTAGAATTATTTATGCAAAATGTCAATGAAAGTCCTGAAAGAATAATTATAATATGATCAAAACAAGACAGGATTGCAATCATCTTCACATTTTAACTAGATAAATTGATATAAGTACCTGAGAAAGATCCACTTGCAATGAAAATTGGCCAATTTATATCAATACATTAGAAAAGTTTTTTATTATTTTGAGCATTTTAATCTGCTGCCATTTAAGCTTCAATAAAGGCTTCTAGCATATTGAATTTTAGCAGGTATATGTAAATACTAAATACATGTATGAAGAGTGAGAAAACATTTTCTCCAACAATTTAAACAATGTTTTTACAAACAGAACATGTCCTTACTGGACTTAAGTACTGGAAAAAAGAGAATAGCAACAAGAGAAGAGTGTTCCAGCAATACTGAACTGAAATGTTTTGAATATTTTTCATATGATAGCCAGAAGCATAAGTCCCTCATTATTTTTTTAATGTAGACATATTCACCTTGTTATATTTGTTTCAGAAGTGAAAAATTTACAGTATGTGGTTTATTTTTGTAGTTTTATACCGAAGCATCTCTTTTTAGGTTATAAGTCAGTGAAAATTTTGTACTCAAAATTGTGATTGATGGTGTGAAATAGTGGCAGCCCTCTGAAGGAGTGTGTCTTCCTAGCAACCTCTGGGAGTTCTCAGTTTTTTTTCCCTGAAGAAAGTTCACTGAGTCAGTTTGCAATAAGACAGTTATAATTATTTTCAAAATAGGACTGAAGGCATGCTATATAACATACAAGATGATATGAAGTCTGCAATGCCAGAATTTGCTAAGATACATTATTAGGAGTTTCAAAGAAGAGCAAACCTTCAATAGCCAGGACTGTTGCTGTCAGTTTTTTCAGTTACAAATACAGAGAGGACAAGCATGATAACAAAAATGGTGACAGGAGAGGTTTAATTTTGAGTTTGTACATTAAAATGCTTTCTACACTGAAACAGACAAAACCTAAAATCATTTTGAAGCTAAGTGCTTTATAAGAAGGCACAGTATGGGTTTTGGAACAAATAGACCTCCTCCCTTTGCTAATGCCTCCAAATTGCATGTTTTCACATGGTTTCCTGATGAAAATCAATAGGCACAAGCTCACTGTTGCCATAGCTACTAATTTCACCCTTCTTTTGGCCATTACAACTTGCCAAATGGACTGGCTTTCTCTCTAATACTAAGTACAAAAATATAGATGTTTGCTTTACTGTTTCTGACCAGCCTCTACCTCTTATTTTTGCATGTCTTCTTGGGCTGCACATATTGAGCCATGAGGAAGGACAGGGGAGGCTGGGCCCCCTGAAGAAAGCATAGGTGTAAGGTGGCTGCTAAGAAAATTCACTGTATGGAGAAAAAACCACTTTTTTAGTGTCTCTGACTTATATGCCCTGGTTTCCTTTGGAGTTTGTGGCCGTGTGCTGACCACTGTGTCTCAATTTACAAAGTTGGGAACGCTGTCCTTCTTTTAAAGCGGTCAACACAAGATGAAAGCCAGGCCCAATTGATTGCAACAGCAATTCCCCAGTTTTCACAAAACCAAGTTTCTGCTCCCAGCCTTGACCTTGGAAAAAGTTAATGATGTGAAATATTAGTTCAACCTAAGCAACCCCCATGAAAAAAAGATGAACAATGCAGACTTAATTCTTAGATGCAGTTAAAATCTCAGTATCACTGGCAACATTTTTAAAGGATGGCTACTCTTCTTTCAGGGCATTACTGAGCCCTCATGACTGTGTCAGGAGGAAAACATACATTTCTGCTGGCAGAACAGTTTACAAGGATGTTGCAGCAATGTTCTAAATCCCATTAATTTCATTTGCAGAAACAATCCCTATGACTGTAAAACTACTTCTATGAATTAGGCCAGTGGAATTTGGTCCATAAAATTTTGTGGACAAGCAGATTATAACTGTAAGTAGTAATTTGTGTGGCACCACCCCTTTAACAGTTGCACAAAATGTCAGAACTGGCACTTTGGCTTATGTATTCTACCAAACCTTTGCCAATCTTACACTATAAATAAAAAGGTAGTTTGACTTCCATCATCAAAACAGCTCATTAAGTAATAGGGCATAAATACCCAAAGAAATTGGCAGTCTTTTCTATAACACAAATTAATTCAGAAAATCACCATTTGCATAAATTTCTAAGTCTCGTCTTCACAGATGTTGATTCTGTCAGCTACTTGCATTTCAAATTAATTTTAAAATAAACAGAGGGAGGTACACCTTTCATCTAAAAATAACTTGCTTCAAAGAAGATTGCTTGGTGTAAAGCACATATTCATTGTGCACAGCCTTATTTACTTAAAACTAATGTTTTACATTTTACTGGAATTTAATGTCACAGTAAATTCTTAAATTATATTGAAAGGCTGTTTTTTTTAAATTGTAAGCTTTTTGGACAACTAATTTGAATGGAAGATTAGATGTTTTGGTATTAAAATAATATCTTCTCCAC
>VRYO01002772.1:53722793-53743060 GCA_009812075.1 Sialia sialis | reverse complement strand
CTGCGGCTGCTCTCCACCCAGCCAGCTCACACTTCCAGGTTAGCATTTTTCTGGGATTTGTCCATAAATAAGCCACACCTGATGATTATTCGCACTGCTGGGATAGCCTGGATTCTTCAATGAAAATGTTGCGACTTATAATCCTGAAATTACTGTATTTTTTTCCAAAGAAAAGAATTAATAAGAGTTTTTAATTTTGCACAATGTAGAGTCCATGCACTTGGCTGGGAGAGGGCACTGATTTCAAGTGGGGATATAGCTGCAGCTTGGATGTTTGCTTGTTAAGGTCAAGATTACTGGGAGAAAAGTAAAGCAGAGGGCATTGTGCAAATTTCAGCCCTCGTGTTTGGACTCTTGACACACCAAAGACTTTAAGCACCCTAAAGAATTTACATAAAAGTAGTTGCCAGCATTTTTCTCTGCTATTTCTGTTCATCTAGCCTTTGTCCTCTGTGGGATCTGCATATTCAAAAGAAAGCCTGGGACTTTACATTTGGTCAGGATATTTCTGGTGTAGAAATTAAATCTGATGTTTAACTTCTCTCTGAAGTTTTGTGATTGCTTATTTGGATGCCTTGATCTGCTCCATGTTCATCTCAGCTTCTTGTAATTTGAACTTGTAGGTGTAAGCATTCTCTGAAAATTTGATAAGTGTGAGTTAATTCTGAAAGGCAACTGTAAAAACAACTCTCAAACTTCTTTGTCTTAACCTAGCATGGTGTTTGTCCTGTCTGTTTCAGAGTGCTACAGAACATATCACCAATAGGAAACCAAGTTGGACTTTGATGAGGGGCTTTTTTGTGTGAGTCAGCAGGCAAATTACTTATAAAAGCCTCACCAGCTAAATGTTTGTCAACTCTGTAATAGAGTAAAAATTCATAGTTATTCCTCCAAATATGACCTAGAGACAGCATGATTCAGTTTTTGCACTTTAAAATATGTATTTAAATCAACAGGGGAGAAAAAGCTTGGATCCTTATCTGTGGTCAGTGAAAGAATGGATAGGCAGTGTCAGTGGTCTTCTGATACTGCTTAGTTGTCAACTTCTTTTCTCCAAGAGAACTTTCTCCAAGGCAGTCCCTGGGTACAGACATGGAAATTGTCCACTCACACTGGGCACTCCAGAAAGGCAGTGTCTTTTGTTAAGTGCCTGCATAACAAGATGCACTGGATTAGAATGTTCCTGCCTTACCCAGCCCTGTTATACCATCTCAGCATGCTTTGTAACTTCAGGCCCTACTTTCAAATTTTAAGCAGATAGCTCTTGACAGACACATGATACAGAAACAGCATGTAGCAAGTCATGCCACATCCTCCTTGTTATTTCAGATAGTTTGAACCAGCTTCTTGTCATCAAATATTAATGATTGTTAGCCATAGGGATCGCTCACAGGGCCAAAACCAAGTGCTGTATGCGTGCACATGGACAGTCTTCTCTAGGGTAAATTTGCTTTTACTGCATGTGAGAAGTCACATCCACAATCTGGAGTGGACTCCCCTCAGGGTGGGATATAACCTTAACAGTTCTGTGTGCATTGGAAGAAATGTCTTGGAGAATTCATTGTTTTGTTTGAAAAACCCTATAAACTTGATAAAGAACTCAAGCAAAGTATTTTCCTGTGGTTAATAATAATAATAATAAAAACGTGAAGTCTCCCACACAGTTATTTTTGCCAGAAGCTTTAAAATTAATTAGAACCATTTCATTGTTTCTCAAGCATGTAAGTTTGTATAGCTACATGTTTTCAGCTTTTCCAGCAGAGGTTTTGGCTTAGGGTAAATTGATGTGAAGGGTTATCTGGATACTATTTTCTCACAGGTTTGACAAGAAGAATCCTTTTTACTTTGTGCCATTGCATTAATGTGTTAATCTGCTGCTGGGCACACTGAGCACAGATCTAATACATCCTTGTAACTGTGTTAACATTTTGAATTCTAGGAAACCTGCTAGCTGTAAGCTGCATTGTTGTTTTCAGTTTCTAACATTTTTTTGTTATGCACAAACTTCAGTAAAATACCAGCTTTGATCCTTGCTGTCGGGAAAGAGAATACTTTCAATGTCAGGCAAAAGCAAAAGAAACTTGTGCAATAGTTTGGCCTCACTGAGGCAGTTGAGATTGGCAAGATATTTCACTTTGATACCATACTCAAACTTCTGTTTCCTAATCAACATGCATTCCTCAATGTCTGTGTAGGATGTATATCTTGCAGTTACACATTGCTCATGTTGAGTTAAATTCTTGTTGATGCTGTAGGCTCTAGCTGTGGTTTAAAGGTGTCTGGGTTCTAGGCTTATCCAATTTCATATGTCAATATCACTAAATAAATAAATTGTTAGAAACATTTCCATTATTTCCTCTATTTTTTAAATGTACACCTGGTATCAAGGAATTTGAAAATGTTACAGAAGTAGTTCCACAAAAAATGCTGTTCAAAAAATATAGAGGAAAATTCTGACTGGCTGAATTAAATGCAGGTACAGAGACCTTGCCATGTGTTAGTTAGTCTCATCTGTGGAGTGCCTCAAATGCTTCTAATAGTAAAATAACATAATTTATGGTCACATTTAATTATAATGCTTTATCATAGATATATTTAGAGAGAGGAAACATGGAAGAAAAAGCATAATCAAAAAATCACAATACAGTATAATATTCAAAATAATAATCTCTGATGCTCAGGATATTTATTCTATTTTTTCAGCCATGAAG
Source organism: Sialia sialis (assembly GCA_009812075.1). Taxonomy (NCBI): domain Eukaryota; kingdom Metazoa; phylum Chordata; class Aves; order Passeriformes; family Turdidae; genus Sialia; species Sialia sialis. Next base: position 53,740,349 of record VRYO01002772.1, on the reverse strand, counting down.
GAAACCAAAAGGTTCTTTGTATGGGCTAATGAAACTAGGACTGTATTACAAATTGGAGATTAGAGTTCTGTCAAAGATCAAACTATTTATTTCTTCTTTAGCTCATGGGTAGCCTTTTACTTGGCTTTAAAACTTAAATGCATTACTTAGGGTTTAAAAAAGCAAACCAAAACAGGTGTGCAGTTCTGTTAAATCAGTTTTAAGAATGTGTCAATAAAACCATGTTTGTATAGTTTCTTAATATGTTTTCAATTCTGTTTCCTGCAGGCATTCATGTCAATGTTTCAGATTCTCACACAGGAAGGATGGGTGGATGTTATGGATCAGACACTGAATGCTGTAGGACATATGTGGGCACCTGTAGTTGCTATTTATTTTATACTATATCATCTTTTTGCTACTCTGGTAAGTTTTCACTTGTATATGTGCTGTACTTCATTTAATTTTGAACTATTCTCATAGCTCTTCTATTACTTACTATTCTCAGCTAGTTAAAACTAATTGTGATTCTCATTTAGTTTGCGGATGTGGTAGAATAAATTTTCCCTTCAGCCATGTGACCCGAGGTGGTGGCCTTTGTTCTGGTGTGAGGTGATATTCTTCTTAGATCCAAGTCACACTGCCAGAATAACAATGTAACTGTCATCTGTCATGTACCTTCACAGCTCTAATTATTTCAGAGTTAAGTGATTTTATTTATTATGCAGAACTGGTCTCCTCAGCTTTCATTGCATTCTCTTTGCAAAAGTAATTAAAGTGAGAAGTGTAAAACCTTAAGATATGAACCCTTAACTAGCTATCTCTGCTGTCCTATTGCGTGATAAAAAATCAATGCATGGAAAATAAATTATATAGTATATCAACCAACAAATGATGAGAACTAATACAGCAGTTCCTGCATGTAAACAGAAATGTGGTTTATATTAAAAAAAACCACGAAAAAAACGTATTTTTCAGTATGTATTTCAAATGGGATTATTACACTCTGTCATAGAGAAAATGAGAAGGAAAACATCTTTTTGATTTTCCTGTATCAATAAGGGCTTGTTACTTTACTTGAATACCAATACAGAGAAAAATACCACAATCAGGAAAATAGCCTTTTATACACCCTTAATTCACTCCTACTGTGGCTTATTTTGTATTTTTGATTCACTGCAGGTTTTGATGCAATCAGTCTTACTTTCACTTTTTTCATTCCATTTTCTTTCTTTGCTCATATATCTACTTACATAAGGTACTTACTATATTAATACAATCTCCACCCACTTCTTTCTACTTCTTTTACTTCACAGTATATCCCATTTCACTTCTAAAGACTGAATAGTTGGACTACAATTGTGGGTGCAATGTATTCCTTCCTATGGATTGAAAACTTGGCTACTTTATAAATACCAATAAAGTGCATTTCATGCTCTTAGAACTGCTTAAACACATCAAAATATAAGCCAAACAAATATATGTGTCAGAAGAGATATATGACATGTAATTTGCTCACAAGGGTCAGAAAATACAACTTTTCATGCTGGAGTGATCTTTTAAACTCCTTGGGAATTGAGGTTATAAAGCAAAAGGGAAGTGACTTTTTGGTCAAATATTTGAAAGCAGTTACTGGTAAGAGAATCTTACTGAGGTTTTTTTGATTCTTCACCAAGAACATTTTTCTAATCAGGAATCCATTTTTACTTCTTAGATAAGTATTAAGCAAATAAAGTAAAATAATTTCAAGTGACCTCTGCTGAAAATTCACATTTTAATTGAGAAATAATTTAGCTGTAAGAGCAATTTCAGTATCTGTTTTATTGTTTCTATTTTGAAGGAATCATCTGGGACTTCTGTATTTGTTCACTGAAAGCACTGATTTTTCTAGGAGCGAAGTCACTGTTCAGTACAACATCCACAGTCCTTTTATGGGGAATTTACATTTAAATACACAGTCCTTGCTTTGCTCCATAAGGGTACACTCTTCTTCTCATTCACCTATGCAAATCCTACATGAATGAAAAGAGCCTCCAAAGAAAACTTTGCAGAATTATCCGAGCTTATGAAATTTTCATTTCAATTCTAAGATCTTTGTCAGACCTTGGAAGGGAAAACTATGTAGGACAGAATTGTCTGTAGGCAAAATAAATTTGAAAGAAAATAAATGGAACTGGTAAGGGAACATGAAAATGGTTGGGCTGCTACTAAAAACAAAAAGAAGCGTTCTAAGAATAAACAGCCATCACTGAATAACGAGAATAAAGTCAAATGAAGAAATTACTTTCACCAACCAGAAAATGGGGGACAATTAGAATTGAGAACGATAATTGCAGGCATTTGGCATAGCAAACTGTAGAGACTTGGAAAGAAATTAATAGGTTTCACATAAGAAGGCAAAGAAAAACGGAAGCTCAAAAGACTCACTCTCTTGGAAACACGGACTGTTATTAGTTGAGATGGTGACAGGGGAAGTTAAACAAATAACAAATTTGCATATAAGTTTTCTTTTGTGGTACATTGTCTTTTATTCTTGTTGGAAAAAGCAAAAAGGGAGTTAATGAAAGTCATGCCTGTATACATATCAGTGCGTGAATCAGCAAGACTGTAAGGGGAGATATATTTAATGAGTACTGTACTTCTTTTCCACATGGAAACTGAACTTCCTTAACTGATATGCTCTGAGCAGCATCTACTGAGTATCACAGTATGAACAGGATATCTGAAGAAGCAAACCACCATACTGTAACAGAATTATAGCAAAATTCTTCATTAGCAACTAGGGACCAAAGTAGTTTTCATAAATTATTTTTGGTCAAAAGGAATGACAAAAAGTCAGAGGATCCACAAACAATCAGAAAGTTTCACTTGGTATGGAAATTAGTATCTTAGTTCCTCACTTACTATATAAGCATATAGCAGTGGGTTTTGGATGGTGGAGTAAGGTGAAAGGGAAGAGAGACATTAAAGAGGTATAAATTAATTAAAGAAAGAAAGAGCGACAGAAAAAAGAACAAAAGAGATCACTAGTGCTGTTTCCAGTGTTCATCCAGCTGGGAGAATGCTGAGCTTGGTTTCAGCATCAATCCTGCAACATCAGTCTAGCTCATGAGATGTCCAGGAGTGAAGATCCATCCATGTTGATAAGGCCAGTGGGATGTTCAAGGTACAGGAGGGTACTGCCTGGGTTTGGGCAGGACCCTTTTTATGGACAGGTTTCTCTCTTTCTATGCTAATTCATTATCATGCACAGTCTGTTCTTTCAGGCTTTTCTGGAAATGGGTTAGAGGGCTTTGGGCATCTTTGGTGGTTTCAATCCCACCCTATAGTCTCTGCCTATGCCATGCCCATATCCATGTCAAGTCATTATTGCACTTGCTGTGTTGTGTTTTAGATGCTGTAAAAGTCTTGCCCTATCTCTGTCTCACATCTGTTCTCCATCGAAACCTTGTTCGTTCTCATGGCATTTTAATACCTATAATTCTTTATTATTACCAGTGATTTTTGCCTGTCATTACTAATAGTCCGTGGCTGGCTCCATGGCCATTCAGTTACAGGTATGTGAGACATACTCATTCACCCCTTCTTCTGGGAATTGAGACCTCAGATGGATCTCGCTTTGGACAACTGTTTGTAGGATCATTAGAGATTGGGCTTTAGTCATAGTAATTTTCCATCCTGGCCACAATTTGAGTCAGTAACATTCTCTGAAAGTTCAACAACAGAAATATTATTCCTCTGGCTGTTTTGCAGGCAAGAGAAATATGTTTCCCAGGCTTTTCACTTAAAATTAGGTCCTTGGTACACCCCTGTTAATTCCTGGGAACAGACAGTGCTTCAGATAAGCTCAAGCGGGGCTTTAGTCCAAGTGCAGTTCATCCAGGCCAAAGCCTAATGAGCATTTCTCAGATCATCGTGTGGTCTGAGTGGGATGAGGGGCTGCATCACCACAGGCTATGCTGAAACTACAGGCAACTTCTCCAGGCCTCTACATTGTGCTAGGTGTTAACATATTTTATTGGAATTCTGTCTTGCATTGCTGTTCTGAATGCCATCTTTACTTCCATTGTTCACAGTAGTTGGATCACTGAAAATTATATTATGTATTGTTTATGTGGCACATACAGCATGGCACTTTGAATAAGTGCAAGAAATTCTACATATTGCTAAAGCCAGCTTCTTGTTAAAAGAGCATTATTTTTTCTGAACACAGATGTTTTCTAGATGTATGGGCCAGAGTTCTTCCTAGGTCTTCTGTACATTTACAGTTCACGGAGGGAAAGAAAACCCTGCCTTGAAATAAGATCCACACACTCAACTCATATGTAGTTTGAGTTGCAAACTCCTTGTCTGGTATACCAAGCCACTTAAATTTCACCTTCTGTATAGGTGGGAAATAAATTTCCAGTATGAAACTTATACTTCATTTACAAGTAGTGGTGGAAATATACATTTGCTGTGGTTGTCACTCAGTGGTCCAAGATCATAGAAAAATTCTGGGCCTGTAACTTTTCTTAAGAAAAGAGTTAGGATACCTTCTGGTACTTCTCTGCACATCAGAAATTGGTGCTTGCCTGTAGAAGCTTAGTGTGTTTGAGGATGTTTGCATCAAACCTCAGAGACTGAAACCAACCTTGGCAGTTGCTGTATGTATATATGTATACATATTGCCTTAGAATTGTCTGATAATACATGCTGAACAGTGGTATCCTCCCTCACCTACCATACTCATATTTCTGTCTGTTTCTCAGCTGTATCAGTCACATTGTCGGATTCTTTGGCCTCTGGTCTGCTTCTGTACACAAAGGAAATGTAATAATCTGATACTGATACACACTTTATTTTCTCCCTGAGATACTTCATCCTAGAAACATATCTAAACAATATTTAATGTCGAGTAAATATAGGCACTTGATTTTCCTCTTCTGTGATGTGAGTTTCCCATACATGTGATGCATGCAAATAATAAAGCAGCTTACTTTTCTTCCATAGTGGAGTTAGCTACTTTACACAGAGGCACTCGGAGCATGAGGGAAATGACTGTCAGGTGACTAAAAAGTCACGCCTTAATTGCAAGCCACCTTAGCTTTACAAGATGTTTTAGGATTGTGCTTTGTATTTCTTTAATTATTATTGTTGCTGTTATTGTAGTTGTAGTTGTTTTTGTTGTTATTATTTCTGTTTAATTTAATTTTGTCTTCATGCAAAGTAGATTTTAATGAGTATATTGTTATACATATATAATTCCTTGGTCATAAAACCTAGAATTCAGCATTTTTAAATACATATTAATTGTATGGTAAGATAAAAACCAATTTACTACTTGCTTAATGGCTAGCAGATATATAGTAGCAGTGATATTAGTTCAATAGATGTCAAAGGCAAGAATCCCATTTACATCAGCTGGGCTGTCATTTTTACATGTTATTTAACAATACTTCTTAATAAAAATAAGATTAACAAATCATTTTCAATTGTTTTGTAGATTCTACTCAGCTTGTTTGTTGCTGTTATTTTGGACAACTTGGAACTTGATGAAGATCTAAAGAAACTTAAACAAGTAAGAACATGTTTTTATTGTGCATGAAAGTTGTTTCAATAAGGCATTTTACTTTACTGGTGTTTTGTGTGGCAAAAGATGGGAAACATCATCATAATTAACGAAACAGTACATGTGGAAGTGAATAGCAGTATTTTTGTTAGATAGTTTACTATCACACAACCTAAAGGAAAAATTAAGATATTGTAAAAGAGAAGTAGAAATTTGGTTTAGTATTAAATCTAATTCAATTTAGATACTCTTGTAATTTAAAAAAATCACAATCATAGCTAGGCCATCTTTTTGCTTTTAAATTAGTGAAAGATATCCCTGTTCATGCTTTATGAGCACAGCACAGCTTCACTGCAGGAGAGGGTAATGGGAGAGGGTCCATAGTTTGGAAGCTGTGGAGCACACTTTGCTCAATGTCTTAGGGGTGGGCTAAAGATGCTTGGAAAAATTAACTTGCTTGATTGATTCTCCTCATTTGGGGACCAAGAAGTCATGCTCTCATGCCTGAAACCCCAAATATCAATCACATAAAACAAATGTAAAAAGAGAATTCATGTTGGCCTTTCTGAAAAATCACCAGAGAGGAAGGTATCCATAACTTTTGAATAAATATATAGCTGTGCTTTAATCTGTACGAAGAGAAGCAAAGTCATCAACATTTCCTATTTCATGCATGAAATAGCATCAGCTAATATTTGGGAACTTCTTCTCTAATATGTGACTTGTAGCCATCATTTGCTGCTTTTCTTCATCTTTCACGTGCATTAGCAATTGCCATATAATTATGTTCATTCAATTCTTGAAAAATAAACACCCCAGACAACTGAGATGTTTTACAATGAAGTTCAACACGACAGTATTATATACTTTTTTAAAAATAGAATTCAATGCAGAAATCAACACTGCTTTTGCTGTTGCAATATTAAATTATCCATATGCATTGCAAACTTGAAATAAGTTAAAAGGATAAGTATTTTTTGCAACATTGAAACACAAATATTGGATTTCTGTTGATCAGTTTACATAAGTGAGAGATCTTGAGGATGATTTTTGAGATGGCAGGACTGTCTTGAGTATGCAAACTAGGTAGGCCAAATCAAAGGCATTCATTTTTCTCTTGACCATTCTCAAGAGGTAGAATGATCTGAAATGAAAATGGCTCAGATGTATGGTAAGCAATGCCATATCGTACTGATAATCTTACAGGAAATTTTTCATAGTGTTTGCATGAGTTAGGAGTACAAATCAATTTTCTGAAGTGAAAAGCTTGAGATGTGAAATCCAGTGGCTTTGATTCATTAACCATTTTAAAAATCCACACCTTTGCTTATTAAATGGCAGCAGTATGGCTTTGTGCTTTAGCCACCTGCTTTGGAAGTGGTGAACAAAAAGCAATAATGAGAGGCCTCCACTAGCAATGCTTGGCACATTTCAGTCTGAAATTTTATTGGCCTGATAGGAATTCTGTCTCTCTGATAGCAATAGAGAATACTTAAATGAAAGACATAAATGTATTTTTTTAAAAAATCTCTCAACTTCATAGCTTTGAGATTGAAGCAGCATAACTACATGAGAGGGGTGCTGGGCCAGAACAAAACTGCTGCCCCAGGCACCAAACCTTCTAGCTACCGTGCCACTGTCGGACTGTCTCCATGACCCAAGAGGGCATTTAACCAGAGCACAGCACTTTGCCATTGGCCATACCAGCTGGGGTGACTGGCATAATGGTATATGGATCCTACATGCAGTATAATGCATATTTTATACCATCCTGATGCATAGAAAAGTCCAAGGTGGCTGACACTGGTTCATTTGTATTTATGTTCTTGAAATGTTTTCTTGAGCAGTAGTATCTCCTCATAGAGTATTACTCAGTTCTGTTGAATGCATTCTAGTATTTTGTGCAAACGAATGTTGTATCATGCGTTGCATATTTTAAAAATGCCTAAGGTGAGGGGAGGCAAGGGGTCAGTTTCTGGAGCTCAATGATATGAGATTACTGGAATGAATGTGCAACTGCTTCAGTGTCTAGAACAGAAAAGATTTCCTGAGGGGTAAATACGATGGTATCACAGGTTTAGCGCTGCCAGTGGCTGCTCTATTTGCTGAAATATTGGTTGTCTTATCTCAGAAGATAAAACAAAAAGAGTTTTTTCAATTGAATGATATTTTGAATTTTCAGTTTAAAAACTGACTTTAAGAAGAAGCTGAATTGCAAGGTAATTCTCATGTTTTAATCTTGACCATTTATATAAAAAATAAAAATCTGCATTGCTGCACACAAAAATTGTTGGCATCTATAATTAAGAGATGAATGGTGTTCCAAGAGAGAAGTCAAATAATTCACACTGTTAATGTAAAAGATAATGATTGGTTGAAAAGTATGAAATTGTAATGCTCTCCATCCTTGGGGATGTATGCTTTTCCCTGCCTTTACCGGTTGTAAAGCTCAAGTGCCAGGGCATTTTCAGATGATGAAATACTGAAAGATTTTCTAGGACAGAAGGAGAATATATTTGTGCCAGAAATAACACCTACCTAATAATCCCTTTTGAGCTGTGTTCTTCTTAATTATGACTCAATTTCTTTTCTGGAACTTGATAAGAATAATTTTATCACTTAACTTTCAGATTATTGGGAAAGGACTAATTAGGTAATATTTACAATGTACTCTAGAATGTAAAATGGCAACACTTGGCATTCGTGTTGCTTTGTGAATACCAAGTGTTATTTAGTGTATTTAAGTGCGTATTTAGTATATTTAAATATGAATAAATAAAATCAAAAATGTATTAAATGAGATTTAGGAGATTCTAAGTAAGATCATAATATAATTTATTTAAAAGAAAGTAAACCTTTGAAATTAAATATGCCAGTGCAAATTTAGTTAAGGATATACATCATGATTCAGTTTTTAATTACCTCATTACATATTATTAGTTCCAAAAGTCTGGCCTCAGTGCAAAGAGTAGATAGAGCTCATTTCAATAAGCCACTAGTCCATTTATTTTACAGTGTGTGATTCTGTGCATTATTTATTGCACAGTATTCAGGCTTTGCTACAAAGATGAAACTATTAATCTCTTTTCTGTTTGTTTTTTATGGTACCCCTCCCAAGTGTGTAGAACAAGCATAAAACTTGTGAAAGATTAAGTGATTAAGTAAATCATAGCAGAACAGGTACATGTAAGAATAGAATCTGCTTTTCCAAGACACCATTCAGCTGGTTTAGGAACAGAACCACTCTCTGTATCCTTACAGCTCTGTTTGCAATGCATCTCCCAACATCTGCCATGTCTCATTCTCTTGTCTGTGTCTGCCATCATAGCTCAAGTGAAAAGGGTTTGTTTATAGCTCACCATCTATCTGTACAATAAACTTGATCCTCTCCAGTGATCCAGACTGACCCTAACGCTCTACTGAGTCTCCAGGTATGACATTGATCCTGCTCATCTTCTCATGAGGCCCTTTTCTCTGGCATTCAATGCATCAGTTATACTGATGATATTGAAACTTAGGCACAAGGAATCTATCAACTACAAATCTGACTTCCTTCTCATTTATGCTTGTCTTCTCCACATGCTCCCTAAACTATTGTCCCAAAGTTAAAAAGAAACTGAGAGGATTTCTTCAATGTCTTTTGCCAGTTGTGATAAAGCATTGAATTTCTTTTCAGAAATTCATCACCCTTAACAGATTCTGAAGCATGACTTTCTCTTGCAGCAGCTGTTTTAACTTTTCCCATTGTGTTTTTCACATATTTGCTGATTCCATTATTACATATTTCTATCAATTTGCCTAGATATGTAATCAGATTGATTAGGTTCTCATTTCTCATGCTCTACCCAGAATCCCTCTTTTAAATTCCTCTTCTGAAGTCATATTTGCCACTTTCCTTTCCTCATACTCCAGAGTTTATTTAGCTGAAAAATTATCTACCACTGTGGTACATCAGCCTTGCTGTATCTGAGATCCTTTAAAAGTCTTGATCTTGATCTTAGGGAGCAACAAATTGACCTTGTGTCAGTTATCTTTCAGAAGCTTTTCACCTGATGTTTTTGTAGATCAGTCAGTTTTATGCCAAAGCACAGTTTAGGGCCTTCTTGACCCTGTCTGTGTCCAACACTGTTGGCCACATGTCTTTATTTTCATTTCTTGCTTTGGTTTTATTTTCCAGAACGCACTCAATTAATACTGTCTTGCTCTTTTAGACTTCCTGCTTTCCTTATGTACTTTAAAACTTAATTATTAGAGTTTATTTCTTTAAGAAACTAGTGCCTCAAAGTCTTTCATGATTTGCCATTATTTTTATACCAAAAAAAGCTAAAATTTATGTTGGGTTTTTTTCCTCTATTCTTTGCTTAGCATATGGCTTTTTTTTCTGAAATAAGTCTTCTTTGCACTCCATTTGACATAGCTGGTCTTGTTGAACTTCTTGGACTTTTTCTGTAGCTGGTAGATGTATTCTGCTAATAAAACAGGATATTTAAAGCTATTCCATACAACTACTCTTCTTTCTAGTTTCTGTCATTTGTCTATTTCTTTAAATTTCTTTTCAAAAGCTTTATGATTTTAAGTAATCAATTTTTTAATTTAAATTCAATGTAATAAATAGATATGACCTCCTACTTATAAATTAAAATCTGAATTTAAGACCATTTTTATCACTGTTACAGGAGAGCTATTTTATATTTATGCCATGAAATAGATCTTGCTGCGTACTAAACCGTGAAATACTTCTTCACTTAGGTGTTCTCTGGCTATGAAAGTAAGCAAGGATTCACTTATGAGTAAAAAGTTAATACCTTTCTTGTGCCCTTTCCTAAACATACATGAGGGTAAACAAAGGCTTCCCAGTATTATTACTGCTTGTCTTTCAGCTTTGAATACTATTTTGCATTTTGAAATTGCTTTAAAATCCTCATTTACACATGTGCAGAATTTCTTCCAGTTCAAGATACAATTTCAGTTAACATTGATTTTGTGCTGTTCTTATATGCATTTACCTTATTCACTGCATTGATGGAAGAATTTCTGTAATATATAGCACCAGTCTTTCACTCGTGCAAGGTAATAAATACGTTGCCTGTTCTGCATATCTGATTCTGTAGGATCCTACTGCCTGTTACTTCTGCCAGGCTTCTGAGATGTGTTTTGTGTCAGCATTATGGAGTTTTTGGTAACATAAATTCTAATGCAACCATGGGAGTTTTTCAAGTTTTATTATTAATATAAAAGCCTGTATATGTATTATTCTCATTTAGTTTTATGTCCTTTCCTTAATATGGCTTTACTTTTTATGTATTTTTTTTCCTATCAGAATTTTATAAAGTTTTAGGATTCCCATAGCTTCATTCTATTCAGAAAAATTCTTGTTTGCCTTGTTGACTACTCCATTCTGGGCTTACTCTACTTTAACAGCTTTTGCAGCCACTGAAGTTCCTTAAAAATTTTGTGAAGGTTTAAACACATGGATATAATTCATCTTACTTCACCTATACTTAATGTTGTATATACAGTTTGAAATATTCATGTGGATTTGCTTCTCTAGTCACTGAAGAGTAGCAGGTACTTTTGGAGGGCAATTTTGAGAGACATTCATGTTTTTAATAGGGTGGCTACAAGAAAATTTGAAGCCAGCCATGAGATTATCCCCAAGCCACCCTCACCTGAACTGTATTTCCTTCATCTGCAGCATAGTTGGTGATTTACAGCAATGCAACATTTATGACACTACTTCTCAAATGCATATCCCAGCTTTCTTGGGAAAGCAGAAAGGAAATAAGACTATTTTGTCATTGATCTGCTCTTATATCTTTGGCTGGTCCTTGTCAGTAAAAGGGTACTGGGCAGATGGACTTTTGATCTAACCTGGTGCACTCATTCCTACACCCCTGTTGTTTCATAATCTGAACTGGATTTCAGAAGCAATTTGCAAATTTCATAAGGATGAGTCCATTGGTGGCTAAAACCATGTGCATGGTCACTACTGTTTTATGATTCCACAAGGGAAAGAGCAACCATCTCAAGCATCTCTGAGCATGAGCCATTGTCTAACTTCCTTGGCTGTGTAGTCTTGTCTCTGTAATCCTATTTCCTGGAATTCCACCTCCAAAATATATGTATATTTTTGCCTCTCAATATAATTTTAACAATATTAAAATATAACATTTTGTTTGTTTACCTTATGCTTGTAATAACAAACCCAGCTTACCTCACTAACTTTGGCAGGTATATCTTAGAGTTTGTCTCAGACAAGATTATTGTGTCCCTATTTTACTACTGGTGAATGAAAGCTGAAGTGACATCCTAGATTCATATACAAATTCCAAGCATGATGAGGAATCAAAAAAAGTCTGCTTTAGGGCTTTGGACCCTTGAGTCAATCAGGAACATACATCCACTTTTAAGTTGTTGAAATCTCACATAAGTGTAGTTCTCTTCTTCAAAGAGAAAATCCCTTAAGGAAGATTAAATTTCTGTCATATCACACATGTGCTGTCTGTGCTCACTAGTGCATCAGTACAGCTGGCATCCATTAATAAAAATGTTTTCCCTATGCCTTACTACCTGGGCACAGAAATTCTTGGAGTAGTAAACAATATGCAGTAGGGACATTTTTCTTCTAATTTGATTAAATTCACACATTCCCTAGTGAAGGTACTTGACAGATGTACATGCTCCTTTCCCTCGAGCTCTGCTCCACGCCATGAAATGTATATAAGATATTTTTTTCTCCTAAATCCATATCAAAGCAGCAAGTGCTGCAGAGGTGTATATATATACCTATATATCCTGATATATATCTATGTATAGTATACATATCTATTCTTTAAAATAAGCTGCCCTTAGAATTATATTTAGAAAGTAAGAGATTTCAAACATGTTCATTTTCTCTCTTAAATCTCACTTTTAACTCTTTGATATTGAAAACAGAAATTTTCATAAAGAAGCTATAAGATAATGATAGATTCTTTGCTGGTTTTGTCTGTTGAGATTCTTGTTCTCAACAATGTTTAATGTCTGAACACTTCGATTTGATGTCAGTGGTTCAGGGTTACATTTTGAGATGCTTCGAAGCATTGAAGAAAAGAGGCAGCTAAACAAACTTTAGTGTTCTTTGCAGAGCTTTTACAGCAAAATCATAGAAGAAATCAAAAGGATCCATTAGGCAATCTGACTCATAAGAAGAATAAATTGCAGTAGAATAAAGCAAACTAGGATTTATGTGTCATCAAAAATGGCAGAGCTATGGTGGAATCGCATTCTATTATGCTTCAGGGTTTTGGTGGTGGTGGTGGTAGTGGTGGTGGTGGCGATGGTGATAGAGGCATTGTGGAAGTCTACACTGGAATCTCATGCTGCCTAATTGTCCAGAATATAGCAGCAGAGGATGGACACCTTTGAAAATAATTTTTAAACTCTAATAAATATTTATGTTTTAATCCCTCTTATCTTAAAATCTTCTCTATTTTTTCTGTTCTTGTTGTCAGGGAAACATAGCAATTAATCCTTTTTTATTATCACTACACAGTTACTTTTACTTCTTCACTACTCAAATTAGAAAATCCCTGATTTATAAGATGGCTTTTGGTGGCCTGTTATCTAAAGGGAGAGTACCTGATTTCTGAACACTGGTAAAGATAATTCTGGCACATATATTCTAAATATGAATTTGACACTGCTTCCCTTTTATGCAAGAGTACATAAATGGAATTTTGGTTATTTTAGTCAAGACAAAGCAAGTCAGTCTCTAAAGAGATGAGTCCTTTACATTTTTCTCTAAAGTACATTTGAATGAAAGTTTCAAATCGAATCTTTGTACTAAATAGAATAATTTTTTTTGTTATTGTTGCATGACTGATCACCACAGTATCCTGTTGATTTTGGAAAACTCACAGATACTTGGTTACTTGTAGAGTTGGAATTTTATCTAATTAAAGCAGTATTTATGTTCCAAACAATCCCAACTTACATCCCCAGAGCAAATACAAAATTTTCTTACTGTGATTCCTATAGTATTCAGATTTGTTTTTCTCTAAGCTGGAGATCCTTTTGATCCTAAATTCATGTGCAGTCATTTGTTGATTTTTCTGTTATTACTTTGATTCCAATGCCTGTGCTTTTCATTGTTAACTCAGAGCAACTGGATTCACATTTTTGATCCATGTAAAAGAAACCGCCCAAAAATAAACATTTTAATGCTCTTAAAGGCAATTATTTTAATAAAGGAGTAAGATTATCTTCTGACATACAGTGAAAAAAAAAAATCATGATAATACTGTATGCTTATGCAGAAACCAGAATAACAAAAGTTTTAATGTTCTTACGTTTAATCCAACTCTCATGAGTTTAGAAGCAACTCTCTTCAAGTTTCTGAACACTTATATTCAAGGAAAAAGATTCTCATTCATTTAAATAAAGGTTAGAATTTTCTAAAGTGTCAAGGGACAGGATTTGTGTCACTTTGTTAACCGTGCAAAAAGTTAGGCATGTAGTCTAAGCTAGTCATCTGCACTTGCCTGTAGTCATAGTTACCCTCCAGGGAATGATTCATCCCATCCAAGTAGGGTGCTGTCTTTTTCTGTTACAGGGGAAGTCTAGACAGTTAATTAGGCAAAATGCCTGATTTTCAGTGGATAATGTTAACCGACATAAATATCTAAGTTTATTGAATTAGGAACCTGTATTTCATTGACATTTAATCATATGGGTGCTTTCGCATTAATGAAGCCAAAAAATCATTGTGTGTAACAGCAGGCACCTTACTGAAGTGCCTAGGCTGGGATCCTAATTTATGTTAGAGACTTAGATGATAATGACAACAAAGAAGGATAAAAGTCAACATTCAAAGCTGGCCATCTCTCTTCACTCACAGCAAAAAACAAAGCCTGCATTTGTGAATTTAGGTTCATGAAATAGCAGGTGCCTGGCATTGGCACTTCAGAAGGTTTTTTTAAGGGTATATGGCACAAATTTGACAGGATCTTTGTAGAAGCTCCTGACCTCCACATGAGTTGGTTCAGAAGGCAGTACAGGCCCTGTCTCCTTTGTGGAGCAAAAGGTTTACTGAGAGGCAAAAACAGTGTGGTCTGTGTGAAACCAGACATTTGCCATTTGCTGTGGGAATATGTCAGAAATGTTACTGTCGTACATTTTAATGTATCCTGTTAAGACTTTGTAGTCATGTTTGGTCTTAAAAGACAAAGATACAAATACAGTAATTGCATGACTATAAGGCACACCCTTTTGACTAAAATTTTGATTGAAACCTGGAAGTGCACCTTATAATCCGGTGCACCTTATATATGGACAAAGTTCAGAAATTTGCCAACCCGTAAGTGCAAGACGCGAGACAAGCCACGACAAGCCACGAGCCATGGCAGCTGCAAGAGCTCTGAGAGCCGCAGTAGCCACGAGAGCCATGGCAGCCACGCCAGCTGGTGCCAGGGGCAGGAGGAAGTGCGGGGCCCACGGCATGGGGAGGGCGCCTGGGGCTGTGTTTAAAGGTTACGTTGATCCGTGAAAAATGTTTGCAAATTGAGCATCTGCCGGTAAACCCCATGATCGTGCAATTCCGTTACTAATTCATTACTTTGCTGCACCCGGATCCTCGCTGCAAAAAAAAAGTGCACCTTATAATCCGGTGTGCTTTACATAAGGACAAAGTTTGGAAATTTGACAACAACGCGGAAGTGCGCCTTATAATCCCGTGTGTCTTATAGTTGTGAAATTACTGTAATTGCTTCCCCAGAGAATGAGGCTCTCAGTGCTGAGCCAATGATGTTGAGGATATCCATCTTATATTCTCTGAAATGATATGCTAACAAGTGTTGCTGCATCAATCCCAAGATACTGGAATTCCTTTTTTTGTATTTACTGTGTTGTTCTGGTTTTATTCTTACCACTGTGCTTATCACCTATCTCCACTCACCACCACTATTATGGCTCCCAGTTTTACAGCTACTGCTCTTTTCTCTTTTATATCCAGAAACCGTTAGTGCTGTCTTTTCTTTACATTAGACCATACATTTCTTAGTGCCAATGATCACTTCTCCATGATCATTGTCAAAGGAGTTTACTCATCCATTCACTGCTGGCAATTCACAAAACAAAATCTTTTTATTATGAGAGCTTCCATAAATCCATGGATGCGGCACTGGTTTCCTTGAATCTCTCATTTTTAAGGGTATCTCTTGTTTTAAAAGTTGGCTCTTGGTCAGGGAATCTTGATTCCTCTCTTTTTTAAACTAAAACATTCTTCTAATAATCTCTTATAAGTTTTTCTGTGTCCCAGGCATATACCTATTGCTGAAATTCATTATATGAGAGAAAGCTTCCACACAAGCTGGGTTTCCAACCTAGAAAAAGTCACACTGAAAAAGAAGTCACACTGTGAAAGTCACACTGTGAAAGTCACACTGAAAAAGACAAAAAAATGTTCTATGTTTAGAAGCAGTACAAAACAAAAGCTTTTTCTTAATGTGTATTTAGGAGTTGAGAAAATATAATCAAGGTCTTTGCAATAACTCTATGAACTAAAACTGTTAATACAGTCTGTTATTTTTAATCTTTGAATTGGAATATCAACAGATCTGCATCAAGCTTCTCTAAGAAGCCTTCCTGATGCCAGAATAAAATTATTTTCTAGTTCAATCCTAGATCAAACTTTCCCAGCTCATTTGCTGAAGCTGCAGTTTATTTAGGAGTTCAGGAGTTGTAAAATATTTTCCCCATGAGAGTCATAATGTGATCTACATTTATGTTTCAAATGTCTTTGCCTTGGAAAAACTGACTTGTGAGTCCATAATGCATTTAAGGAGGAGTGAAAATAAGTGGAAAAAAGTATTTTTGGAAACTTGTTGAAAGTTCCAATATGGAGAAGATGGTAAGAATTTCGATAGATATCTTTTATCTTTAAGGTGTGACTGAGAATGCATATTTTTAGGCATATGTGTGGGAATTTCCGTGGCTCTCCCTAGGCTCACAGTAATGTGACAATTTTGACTAAGCATGAGGAGGGGCAGGAGAGAGTCATTCACAATGTAGAATCATTCACAATGAGATTAGAAAATCATCAGGGTTGGGAGATTATCTGATCCAACTCCCTTGCCAGGGTAAAAAAGTAAAGTCTTAATATTTGTTTTCTAAAACATACAAAAAAACCTCTGAATCAGATATATTTTGGTTATACAGTCAGTGCCTTGGGGTAGTTAAAAAGCTTGCAATCTACTACATTCCATTCTGCACTAAAAATAACATGAATTCAGGGAGGATGAGGTACCCTCTAGGCAGTAGTACAAGCAATTATGTTCAGGAAGAAAAAGCACTGATAAAAATGTCAGGACAAGCTCTTCTTTCTGCACTTGTTTCCATATTCTTTAAAAACAGTCTAAGAAATTTTAGACATCGTTAGTGTACTTTCAGATTCTTGGTTTTCGATTCTATGCATCTGATTATTGTATCCTAAATGTATCTTTTGGATCTGTTTACCATGAAAACATAGTATATATTTTTGCTTTCTAATACAAGCAACCTGTGATTTTGGAACTACATGGACATACACATATGTGCCAACCAAGTTTTTCTCCATTTCAGGTCCTGCAAATATCTTTGATACATATCCATATGCCAACGCAGGTGTGCACACAGGCATCCATACACAACAAACTTGTCAAATATACAGTTTTTCAAAGTGACCAATTTTAACAGTTTGCTGAAGCACAACAGATACCTTTTAAAATCATGCTAATTTTTTGAGACTGCTGAATATGTTCCAAAATCTTGAAAATTTAAATGTATGCTTTATATTTATCTTTAAAACAAAATTCCTAAGTCCTTAACGTCTCCAATAGTGCCTCTAATGAACTTCCTTCTGTTTAGCACTTTTTTTCTCCCCACTGAACATGTATTAATTCCACAATATTATTTTATCTATTTTCAGTAATGAAGTTATATGGAGTAACTACGTATCTTGTTTGTAATGGCAGTAGATTGTCCTACTAAATACTTTTATTTTGGTAACC
>VRYO01002772.1:53689533-53708711 GCA_009812075.1 Sialia sialis | reverse complement strand
GAGTGTTTAAGTGAATTTCACATACACTTGCCTCATACACCATATGGAAACTGCATCTTTCACTCTTTTAGTGTCGAGCATTACTGGCTCCTCTTCCATTATCAGAACTACATGAATAGAGAACAAAGCAAGAAGTTAGAATGGGTACATCTTACCCTGCCCATGAGGGTTAGGGTTAATGGCTAATTCTCTATCTCCTTTAGCATGTTCACACCAAAGTGTCGATGTCTTAGAAACTCATTGACTCTGTTAAATTTGAGCTTTTGGTTTGTTTTGGCAAGATCAATACTTCTGAGGTTGTTTCTGTCCCTAAATGCAAATTGGTGACATTATGAGATACTCATATTTGTTTGCCCTTTGAACTGTCAAGTGATCTTGGTCATATTACCAGACTCCGGAGCACTTCCACCTTTCAGACTGTCAACTTCCACCTGAGAAAATCATGAGAGTTCTGCATGTGCAGACACTTCTCACATCCTGCTTCCACAAGAGAGGATGTCAGCTGGAGGGCAGGTGTGACACTGCCTTGCATTCACATGAATATCTGAAATGCACTGTGGCATGTCTCTTCTGCCAAACACGGGGAGACATTGTGTAAATGTAGTTCTCCTAATCAGCTCCTGATGATTTTCTCATTCCAATTCTCTAGTGATTTTTCAGCAACTCTGCTATTAAAGGAGTTGTGGCATGCACTTTAAAAGAACTCACTACTTTCACTCTGACCACATTTACAGTGATTACTATTTGGGTGGCCATTTTTCTCATGCACACTCATTACCTGCTGTCTCCTTTATTGTCCTCTGCCTTTCACAGTCTTCCACTTTCCACCATTCATCCTACTGTGTGTATTTAGGACAACCACTTACAGATTCTCCTCATTTCCAAGGGCCCAGATCTTAATTATACTAGAGGTGATTTTGACAATCACATTTTTGTGAGGAAGCTTGAAGTCAAAAATAAATTTACAACTGAAGCTGCAGTATGTAGTGTGGTTGAGACTATACCACAAAACACCTGTGTCATTGGAGAGAATTGGTACAATAAAGCAGTGTCTGCTGCCACCCCATTCACAGAGTATGCAGGTCAGAAGGGTTTTCTTCAGAACAGATTCAGTCTCACACTGGACTACCTATCCCATCACACATGCGGTTCAAAGCCATCCTAAGGACCAGCCATTGCTTGTGATCCTTAAGCCTGTACTGCATTCTTGTGTAACCAAGGTGGAGCCTGTGGTTTTGTTTCCTCCAAGAAGAATCTGGTTTGCTTACCAGCACAGCACATAAACTGAACCAGAGGACAAGAAGGGCTGATGATTCAGACTTCAAACTGAAGTCAAATGGAGACATGGCCATAATGCCTTTCTGTGAGAAAACGATCAGACAAACCTTTAAGTCTGCCTTTCTTGCAGCTGTTTTTTGCATTGATCTAAGACAATTTTGTGAACAGATCAGGGAGATCTTGGTGTTCAGGGACCTGTAAGTATTATTCAAACAACCACAGGAATTCCAAATTAAAATATCCTCTCTGACATTCCTCACCATTTGGGTGCCATATGGAAAAGTGCATCTGGTATGTGTTCAGAGTAGATAGTTGTACAGTATGCATTGTGCCATTAAATCTGCTCCTGCAGATAAATCCAGCATATAAGTAGTGAGATAGACAAAAATTTATTCAATGGCTTTACAGATTTTAATGGTTTTACCATCCACAAGAGAATTTAGCCAGGCCAGGCTGACAAAATATTGTTGAACATTCCCAGTAAGCTCTTGGGCTGCAGAGCAAATCCGGCAAGTATGCATTTCCTTGTCAATAGTAAGAGTAATAAATAAAACCTAAAAATCATAGAGAAAAATGTCCAGATATTTTATTTGAGTTTATTTGGGTCTAGCTGTTGCTAGAAACACTTTTCATCATCATAACTCCATTTCAAATAATCCCATACCTTTAAAAATATGTTTGCCAAGTGTTAGAGAAAGTTGAAATATAAAGGTTCTAAGCAGCAATACAAAACAGGTTGTGTGTCATGTGGAGCAACAATTACACCTTAAGTGCATGGAGAAGAACTCAGGGAAGCTAAATGCCTCACACTCCCCAATATGTAATATTATCACAGCATGAGTAATTGGAGATATTCTATAGAACTGCCTTGACTTTAGGTTGTTTTAAAGCCTATCTTAAATCATTATCCTATCCCCTTCTTTACTTTTGAACTGTACAGTTTTCTGTTTTCAAGCTCTCCCTGCTCTGTTCTGCACTAAAACTTCAGATAATATTGCAGTGCTCTCTATTCTCATACACTGACATATGAAAACAGGAGTTCGTAGCTGTAAGTGACATTGTCTGTGCCAAAAATATGCACGTTTGTGCAATGTTTTCTTATTGAAAAACAAGTGTCAGAAATTGGAAACCTTTTTTTCCTCTAAAAATAATCCTTCACAGAGCTTTCAACAGTACAATGTTGCAGAAAAGCCCTGTTAGATTATCCAATTAATTTCCTTTTCAGTGAAAGATTTATTTTGGCAATACTCTGACATTTCAGGGGTTCTGACTAGTCTGATTTTGAAATGATGAGGCACTTCCCTCAGGAGATCTCTCTGAACACTCAGTGATTTCCCCATAAAGCTAGTACAGTAGTTTCACGCTTATAAGCTGCACCTTTTTGACTGAATTTTCAAGCTGACCCCGGAAGTGTGGCTTTTCACCTGGTGCGGCTTATATATGGACAAATTCCGGCAAAATGCCAACCTGGAAGTGCAAGGCGGGTCGGCTCGAGGCGGGGCGGAGCCAGAGCTGCCGCTGGGGGAGGCGAGGCCCAGCCCGTCTCAGCACCACTGCCACGGTCAGGGGTGGGGCCAGCCGGAGCCGGGCCGGGCCGAGGCAGGGCGGGGCTGGTCCTGCCGCTGCGAGGTCGGGGCCCTGCCCCTCTTGGAGCCGCTGCTTCAGGGGGTGGGGCCAGCCAGAGCTGGATCCTCACCAGGGGGAAAAAAAAATAAAAATGTGCGGCTTATCACCCAGTGAGGCTTATTTATGGACAAATTCTGTCCTCTTCCCGGCTACCTGGAAGTGCAGTTTATAACCAGGTGCAGCTTATGAGTGTGAAATTACTGTAATCTTTATTCTCATCCTAGAAAGTATTTTTCTGAATTTTGTTCTCTCACTCCTTTATTTGGTGTACACTATTGTATTCTTGTAGTAGTTTGTTTTCAAATATTTCTTACATAAATTTCGTGCATAAACTTCATCTCTCCTGCTCTTACTTTATTTTCAGTTACGGTAAATGAGGGATAAATATTTGGACCCTTTAGTCTTTCTCCTGATTTTCTCCCTTGTCTCAGTTGGTTTACACAGCCCTCCCCTGGTTTCATGGCTGTCTTCAGCACTATTTTGTCTTGTCAGTGAGAAAATGGTAAAATGGCATTTAGAAACTAATGCATATCCAGATATTTTGTCTTCAAAGCAGCACAGAAAGGAGCTGGGAACTTCTGTATCATTTTTCATACCTCTGTAATATCTAACCAACCGAGCTTGGTTATGAACATAACCTTTGCCTGGTAATGCAATTGGTGCCCAAATTGGCCTTTTGATGCTATATTGAGGCCCAAGTTATTGTTTAGGTTCTGCTCTTTATCTAGTATTTTTTCAGTCTCTTATTTCCTGCCACTGTTTGTAAATGTGTCCTTTTCCTTGTCCAAAGTGGTATTTGCAATTCCTCACATTTCAGTATCATGTGCACTAATGTCATCATTTCTTCCTTTCAAGGATCATTAATAAAGCAATGAAACAGGACTGGTCACAATACAGATTTATGCAACATTTCCCTTTTATTCTGAATCAGATTTATCATTAATCATTAGTCTTTGTTTGTAGCTCTTCAGTTTTCTTCAGTTTTCAGTTCACGTTACAACTTCTATCCAACTGAATATGGACTGATTTTCAGTTTAAGCTGTCCTGTGTCTGGAAGTGGTGATATTGCTTATAGCATGACAGTGCAGCCGAGCAGTTTTTCTTCTATAGCATGCTGTGGAAGCATCCATTTCCCTAGGCAGGGCAAATAAGAGTTAATGCTCTGTTTGAATTCGTGGGCAATTGCCTGTGGTAAAAATCTGTAGCTGATGTCTATCAGCAGTATTCCCTTCAGGTGTTAATGGTGAAAAATGGTGAAAACATGTTTTAAAATTTAAGCTTCTAATCCTCTGCTTACAAGCAGGAGAGAGAAGAAGAACTGAAATTTCATTTGGATGCTTACTGAAATAGTGTACAATACACATACAGTTTAAAATGAATGTGAAAATTAATTTCTCTGCTTCTTTTTTACTTGGAATTTTGTTGCAATAACACACCTGAATTGCTACGAATGGTAATCAGTATTCAGGAATCATATCTCTATATCATATCTGTTTATCTTATATCATTTATTTAGCCATCACCTGTCCACATAGATAGATGTATCTGCTTTTTCTGTATTTGGATGAGTGGTATTCCTTTGAGTAACTGTGGATAATTATAAATGCATAGCCAAGTATTGCTGATGTAGATGGATTCTTTTGAGTCCTTTGTCATTACTTAAAATACTCATCTAAATGTAATTGTCCTGTTATTTTGTGTTCTGGGAGATGGATTATCTTAAAATTCCTGCCTTTTAAAGTCTGTGTTGTCTTTGAGAATCAAAGAGCAGTCAGCATATATAGGAAGATGTGGCTAATAAGAAAAGATCATGGATGTTAGAATCCACGAGGAAAACATAGAAATAAGCATATTGAATATGACACAAATATGCTTTGTATTTTAAAATTAAAATTATTAGCAATCCTCCCGTTTTATGTCTTTCAGTTAAAGGCATGGTACGTTAGGCATTTATAATCTTCTAGCACGTCACTAACGCATATCAAATTTACCTTCTGTAGGTCTTTGCTGCCATCTTCTGTTTCTTTTGATGATTGCCATTGTTATTATTTGAATTCTGGAAAATGAGTGGGATATTACAGAGCAAAATTTCCTTTTCTGTTATTTTTCTTTCTTTGTTTTCAGCTAAAGCAAAGTGAAGCTAATGCAGATACAAAGGAGAAGCTTCCCTTGCGTCTACGCATCTTTGAAAAATTTCCAAACAGGCCACAAATGGTGAAAATCTCGAAGCTTCCTTCAGATTTCACGGTTCCAAAAATAAGGTATTGAAATATTTCCTTTGCTAGCATGCTGTAAACTTTTCTGGGGCCACATAGCACCCAAAATATTTAACTTCTTTTTTTCTAGTGAGTTTGGCAAATAGTTCAGAATAAGAAATGAAACAGAATTAACATAAGCATTCAAAAGATGTGGCATTATGGCTATACCTCATTTCTCACTTGTGAGGGAAAGCAATCCTACCATTCCTAATACTGAAAGCAGCTTGATTGATCAGAACTGACACCAGTACAATATAACTGAAAAGTGTGTTGACTCTCCTCTTTTATTTGGATTTAGTTTCTAGGTTCACAAAGACTAGTAGTCTAGTGGATTCTCACATAGGTTTTTAAAGCTGGGGTGAACTTGCAGCAAACTATTAGAGAGGATAAAAAAGACCATCTAATACCCGTTAGCCTGTGATGATCTCATCCCATGTTTGTATTTGTATAATTGCCACCTGTGAAATTCACCTTAACTAAAGATCAGATACTCACTGATCATTCTTTACTGTGGGGGTGGTGAAGCACTGGAACAGATTGCCCAGAGAAGTTATAGATGCTCCATCTCTGGAAGTGTTCAAGGCCAGGCTGGCTGGAGCTGTGAACATCCTGGTCAAGTGGAAGGTGTCCCTGCCTATGGCAGGCAGGGTGGAACAAAATGATCTCAAAGGTCCCTTCCAACCCAAATCATTTTATGAATATGTGATCATCAGTTACAGTATGATTCTTTTTTACCTTGGTGTCAAAAAAATCTGACAGAAATCCAAGAGCTGTTCTAGTATATGCAGGCTGCAAAGTCTGCTGAAACAGCTCAAGCTGGCTGAACAGATCCTCTCCATGTCTGTTTCAATATCCTCAACAAGCACATGCCAGAAGAGAGGATGATGTGAAAGATTGCTGCCATTGTTCTGGGTCTCCTGAGGTTACATTTCTTTTGATTAAATTCACAAGGAAGCTAAGTCAACTGGTTTGACCTGTTTCAGTACCCTAGCTTGAATGAAGGGAATAATGTTGGTCAGAAGGGTCAGGAAAAGCAACCTCAAGGAGACAATCATAGGTGTTTTACTTCTAGTATCAAAGTACTGTTTGGTTAAATATGGAGGGTGTTCTTAGTCTTTTTTGGTATTTCTTCCTAGTTGTGTTTTTCCCAGCATATTCTGTACCCACTCGCGATCCTGTTAACTACTGAAGCAGATTTCAAACTAGCACTAGCAAATCATATCTTTAAATCTGAAGATATTGTACTGTGTAGAAATATCTCTCCAGAGAAAAATTAGTTTTGACATAGTTTACACTGGAAAGAGGGAACTCTACTGAACTTAAAATATGGCAAGATGAGTGTATAGTTGTAAATAGAAATGTTTCTGCTTTTTAAACATGGCATATGTGAGGCACAGAATTGCTGAGGCGTCTTAATACTGACATTCAAAGCAGTTACATGAACAGATGTTGTTTGAAATCTTCAAGAAAGAATTTCATGCAGAGAGTATGTTTCCTTTGGATTATATCAGCATTTGATTTACATTGAAGTAACAACTTGCTGTTTAATGAGCTCAAAAGAGCTGAAAACTGCAAAAGGCACTTGAAATATTTAGCACTTTAATTGGTAAATAAATAAATAAATAGTAAAAGCAATTTTTTTTAATCTATATGCAAGAGATCCAACTCCCAGTTCAGTTATTAATTTCTTTAAGAAATTAATTCAAGTGTTATCAGTTGTTCTGGCACTCTGTTCATTTATACATGTATAACCCAGTATAACTTTTTGTCAGGAGTTATCCATCTCAGCACTAATGGATTATGATATGTCGTAAGGAAAACCAAATATTAACTCTTCTTGGGATTTTAATGCATCATTATCCTCTATTTGTTCACAAGGGAAAGTTTTATGAAGCAGTTTATTGATCGCCAGCAACAAGATACCAGCTGTTTGCTGCGAAGACTTCCTTCAGCATCTTCTTCCTCATGTGACCACTCTAAAAGATCAGCAATTGAAGAAAACAGATATATTGATCAAAAGGTAAATCAAGAGTATAGGGGAGTACATATCTTGCCTAGAGTATTGCGAGAAAAAGCATCAGATTATTCAGTTTGTCAAACTACATGAAAAGTGAATGAAAGCTAGGATGATTGAACATAGGCTAAAAGGTTGTGTTTAATTCAGCCTATAACAGACATCATAGCAGATCCTCTTCTGGTTTAAATCTTCCCATCTCCTTTGAATTCAGTGTTCAAGATTTGATACATTATTGTTTTAGTGCATGCATCATCCGAAGCCAATTTTTTTTAATAGTTTTGGTGTTAATCACTGAGTAGCTAGTGGAAAATTAAAGTTTCTGAATATCACCCTGGATTTTTGAGTGCCTTGATACTATTGCAACCATGAAATCACACTTCACTGAAGGACGTGTGAAGGAAGTGTGAAGGAAGGAATCGAGCCTAAATGTATGTCATCTGCTTTAACAAGCAGAGAAAAAAAAATTGACAAGTTATTAAGATGTCCATGTAATAACTGAAGTAGAGTAGAAATTTAAAAATTACTCTAATAATTTAGAGGATATTACCTTATCTGTAAGCCTGTGACTCACTAGAAAACAGACCCTGAAAAGACATATTTAATACCCATTGTGCTAAAAGCTGCTAGTCTCCCATGGTTGGTTGGATTTGAAAAATACTAACACTGCTTGGAATGATGACCATGATGATGATGAAGCAGCAGCATAAGTAAATGTATGTGACTTCTGACACCTTATAAAACTAAAGACATGGAAATAAAATGTTCATGTGCATCATGGAAGGTAGTGGTTTCCCAGATTTCTAGTGGTATCTACATGGATTTCAGTCCTTGATCACTTGTAATATTGCATCATTAAGTGAAATTTTTATAGACAAAAGTTGTTTCAGTATTGTTTCAGTATTTTTCATTGTTGAATCCTCTTTGAATATTAATGTCTATGTTTTTTACATACATTTTAAGTTACAGAATCAGAGACAAGAAAACAAAAAATCTGTGCATGTTGTTATATAGTAGAAGCGGCTTTCCTAGTGCATGTTTGCAACCATAACCCTGGGCAGCATTCACATAGGCAGAGTTGCAGAGCTGGGAGGCAGAATCAGGAAAGGAGAGTTGGGAAAAACATTACTGTTCTGATAATGAATGAAAATAGAGAATTTGTAAAATAGTGTTAATTGCCATCCCTAGTTCTGTGCAAGAATCCATTCTTGTGGCTGATGTATTCTGTGGCATCAGTAAGCCAAAGCTGAGCAGCATGACCTGGGAGGGAGGACTGTGGCAAAATATGGCATATCAGGCCAAGAAGGCTGTAGGTAGGAGTCAGGCCTAAATGGAAATCATCTGCTTTAACAAGCACAGCAGGAAAACTGGGTAAGTTATTAAATGACAAGCCTAGGGGCTAGCAGAACAATGACAAATATCACTAATAATGGATCTCAAACACTGTGCCAGGGTAATCAGAGTACATTTCTACCATGTAATGAAGAGATGAACAAAGACCTTAAAGCTGTCTCAGCCACACAGGTAAGTCCACAGCATGCAATGCAGAGCTGTGCCGTGGCTCAGTAGACCTGTTTACATGAATATAATTTAGGTATAGTAAATTCCATCTTATTTCCTTTTGCTTGCTGTTTATAAAAACGAATTGTTACTGTGTTTGAAGACAGATGAATACATGGCACAGTTTCTTCAATGAGATTTTGAAATATGAAAGCAGAATGCTGCAGTATTTTCAAAATTTTGGTTTCTTTTGAAAGCAAGTATGCATTATCTGACTTTAATTTTTGAATTTAAATAAACATTTGAAAACTGGTTTTGCACTGCTCAACCTGCTTTAAGCACATACTTTAGGATCCTGATACCTCAAGGGTAGCAACAATGATGAGTAGTAGTTCAGACAAATGTAGCTTAAAACAAGGTATTTGCATATTCCTATTAAGAGGAGAAAACACTAAGAAGGATTTTTGAAAGTAATTACACTAGCTTTCTCTAGTTGCAGTTGCCAAGGCAACCTCAGTTTTATATGAACAAATCTTAAAAATATCCTTAAAACAAGATTGGAATGACTGGTTGTGATAAGTATTAACCTTACATCCATATTTTAGTTTCTTTGTAAAAAAGAAACATGACAAAACATTTTACTGATCTCTGTGCCTGGCAGGATGCCTTCTCACTGCTCCTGTTAGCAATGGGATGGCTTCAGAAACTTTTCACATGCTTTTGCATTGTAGTTGATGAAAAAAAATGTGGAATTAAAAGGTAGAATCAAAAGGTGAGATCGTGCTGGCAGATCTGACCCGGTCCTTCCTTTGTGGCAGATGAACTGTGGCTAGTCCCTCAAGTTACTCCTGGACTTAAGTCAGTATCTCTATGTTCCACACCTTATATTCTCCTATTTTTCCCTTATGTCCACTTCAGCAATATTCTTTTTACTTTCTCTAAAAATCTTCCAATATATGGATTTGTGTTCAGAATCAATCTATCCCATAATTTTTTATGATCAATGAAGCAGATTTTATATATATTCTCTTAGAGAATTCATTTAGTTAGTGTTTTCAGTATTATAATTATAATAACCCACTTCCTTTAAAAGCTGTTTTAAGATGTAAAGGGAGAGTAGATTTTCAGTGCATTCTTCCTTTTGGTTTTGGGAGTCTTTTTGTAAGGTATTCCTCCTTCCTGAAAGAATTGGAAAATATTATTTTTGGTGTAAATCACTGTAACCATGACTGCAATCCATTTGATATTATTTTCATCTATGCTGAATCAAAATGACAGCTTTGGAAAGCTGTTTTCTCTGCTATGCTCCTTTTTTACTTATCAAGTCTGTGAGTTCCATCGTTTCTTCTTACGCTTCTAAATTTTTAAACTGTTATGGAAGTTATAATCAAACACTATTATAAAAAATCACTTTTAGATAGCTAAATGCCCTTTACATTTTATATATCTCCTAAGAGTTCTCTGTCAGTGTGTGGAGCCTGAGTAGATGTGTGGATACAGATTGTACCATGTCCTTCCTTCTACATCCAATGCCAGCAACACCTGGGCTCTCCCACATACAGATGCTTGATAGGGAGCTTAGCTCTGTGCTTTGAGTTGTTTATTATTATCTGTAACATTTTGTGTATAATACTGGGGTTCTCTGAACTTTACACTGCTGGAAGTGCAGGATAATAATTTTTCACTCCCCACTTGAGGTCCTGTAGAGCAAATTTACTTACACTCAGTGATCTTCTCAAAGGACTCATTCACAAGAACTGATTAACAATAGGGATGAACACTTCTTTCTAGTGAAGGCAAGTGCATATACTTGTACAACCAGGAGTAACAGTTTTCGGTAGTAATTATGTCAAGACTGGCACAACTGGGACCATCACAGTCCTTATTTAAAGTTTATTTAAAATTTTCGTGCCTTCTCTCAGGCACTCCACACAGTCCTGACTCCTTTCCTCCTTCTCTGTGCAAGTTTCCTTCTTCACGACTGGCTAACCCCAAGCTGTCCCTTACCTGGCCACCTAACCCTGTCTGTCCCTCACACATCTTCTTACTTTATCTGTCCCTTGCACAACCCCATATCCCTTCCTTCTCCCAGAACAGCCAGCAGACTCCACCCCAAACTGCAGCGGACTCTAGGACTCTGGTTCTAACTGACTCTCAACTAGCTAACCCACTCTTTTATAACACCCATCCTCACTGGACAGGCAAGGCTGTCTCCACTTCTTGGCAATGAGTGCAGCTGTAATTCATTGAGGAAAATTCTGCACTGTTCTTACAAACTATCTTCCCACAGCCTCTCCCTTGAAACTCCATGTTCATATCTTCCATTCCCAGTCCAACCCAGCCTGACAGTCCCTTCTTCCCTAGAGCTTCAAGATCCCTAGCTCAAAGTGTGGAGGGGAGCCTTCTCCTCCAACACTGCACATCCAGCTGAATGTTTAAAAGCCCCACCTCAGTTTGGCCAGGAGCCCTCAGTTCCACCTGCTGCCATGAGTGATTTACCTTGTGCTCTTTCTTTATCAATTTTTTCACAGGGTCTCCCTGACTCCTACAGTGAGTAGGTACAAAACAAAAGGAAGTAAACCTATCCAAGGCTGCACTTGCCAAAATAATCATAGTGATGAATTACCTCTTCTATGAGAACAAGCTGAGGGAGGATTTTTCAGCCTGGAGAAAAAAACTTCTGGGGAAACCTTATAGCAGCCTTTCAATAATTGAAGGGGGCTAATAGTATGGGGACAGACATTTTTACAAAGGCCTATAGCAATAGGACAAGAGGTAATGATTTTAAACTAAACAAAGGTGGAGTCAGGCTATATATAAGGGAAAAAATACATTATGACAGTGGTAAAACAATGAAACAAGTTTCTCAACAACAGGGTAAGTTCCCCATTCCTGAAAACATTCACTTTCAGATTGGATGAGGCTTTAAGCATCCTGATCTGGTTGAAGATGTTTGTGCACATTGCAGGGGGATTTGACTAGATGGTCTTTCAAGGCCCTTCCAACCCAAACCATTCTATATTTTTACAGAAATTCTACCCATTAAACCTATGAAAGTTTAAAACTCAGGTATACCAAAGGGGATGAAAACCAACCATGTTATTATAAGGCATAAAATAGAGAGATTCTTCTCCTTCCCTGGAGCTGCTCCTCTGTGTGTCTGAGATTGATTATCCCCCCTTTAGGTCTTTGGAGATTTTATGAATGTTAATATTAGCCTTGTCCACACTCTCAGAATTAACTGAAAAATGTTCTTGGTTATGAAAAGACATGTAGATTTTCCAGACCAGTAGTCAGCTAATTAGAAGAACCTAACCTTCCTTAAGAGAGAAGTAGCAATCAAGGGCTACTAAATGAATCAAGGTTATTTCAGGTCAATGACTCCCAAGAGTTAGAGAGATTATTCCCACTTCTCACTCTAGACATCTGATCCAAAGGAACAGCCTTTGCATCCTTGTGGCACTTATCTAATGCTAGACCACTTTCTTGACTGTGTAGTGAACCTGTTTCTTACATAGGACAACCTCACAAAGGACCAGATTTTCTAAGTCCAAATGGAAATACTTCGTTCTATTTTGAGAGAGGGAAATGGATTAGTGATCTCTAGAGCTCCCTCATAGTTGCAACCTTTATGCAAAGTTTTTAAAAGAGCTTAAGAAATTCCCTGCTACCTATATGATTTAGTCGTTTATCTTGCTTAAATTTTTGTGAACATTTTCTTAGGTATCTACCAAAACCTTGCAATTTGGCCTTCCATCACTCTTCATGTGACTTTTGTCACTCTCATTTTCAAAGAGTCCAACCTCTTCAAACCAAAGATACAGTGGCAGAATGTTTCTGAACAAATATTTGCATTTGAGAGGCTACGCAGCAAACTCCTGTGGGCCAGGAATATCCTGTTTTATGGATACCTCAAGCTTTGGACAGATTCTACGCAAATATTTCCTTGCTCTTTCATAAAAATTGTTCTGATACATTGCTTATTGTACTGATTCTTCATATTTTCCTTAGAAGCTGTACATGTTTAAATATAATACCTAACAATCTGTTCATTTTGCAAGTCTACATAAACCATCCACTGGCATACAACAAATTCCAAACTGAAACAGAAGCTTTGGATAATTTTTTTTTCCTTCCTTGGAATTTCTGGCACAGCACAGCAGACTATTCCCATATGGTCCTGCAGCTGCCTATAAGAATATTATTAACAACTCTGTGCCGAAATTCCTTATTTTCATATTACACTTAAGGAATTACCTTAGAAAAATGTCCTGCATGCATAGCTTTTTTTTTCCTACTGTCATGCAAACATTTCAGATATTCATATTTCATTATTTATTTATGACCTTGTCTCACCTTGTGTTCCCAAACTCCCACCAACACTTGTCTCTTCTGACAGCTTTGAAGTAGTCTGATACAAAAAAATCATACACTACATCACCACAGGTTTTACCTATTGATAGCATACAATTATTTATCAAATTAGAGTTGAAAATAATTGCTTTATGTGGCATTTCCTGAGGTATGGGCACTGCAAACATGTTGCTAGAGAAATACATCACACCTTAGTATACTGAAATATACAGCATTTCTCAAACCATAAAACCATTCAGCCATGTCTTAGCTGGTATAAATTGGCATAGATCTTCCTGAGGTCAGCGGTGCTGTGCCAGTACCTCTACTATGTTGAACTGGTCCATAGTAATTTCCTGACATTTCACAAAGGTGTTTTCCTGTGTAGCTTTGCTTTTGATCTGATGCCAAGGGTTTTCTTCTTCCAGGGTAGAAAGCCTGGATTTTTGAAATACTTAAATTAAACATTATTATTGATAATGCCTGCAGTACCTTTTCAAAGCAGCGGGTGGCACTTGCACAGCAACAATGTTCCGTGATTTAGCTCATTTTACAATGGTTGCTTTGTCCTTGTCGAAACATGGGATTTCATGGGATGTAGCATTTAGACCAAGTTTACTCTGACTGAACTGAATTATTTTGTCTGCCTAAAGTCTGTCCTGCCAACAGCAGCAGAGAAGGATATCAACATTTGTGGAAGAGAAGCACTACCTGCAGATTCCGTAATTCTGTGGTCATGTCTGTGTAAATAAACTCAAAGAAATGTGAGAACCAAGACACAAACTTTATTCGTGGTTTAGTAACAGCACACTATATCCATCTAAAATCCAGGAAATACTATCGGGAATTTGCTGACCTGCTACAGCAGGTCCTTGCAGTTTAAAGTAACGTACAAGAGTTCTTTAAAGCATGTTGCTGAAAATATATTTTAGAGTAATCAGATGCTGTTAGGTGATTTCAAGACAGTGTCATATGCTAAAAACTAATGTTCTTTAGCAGAAAGCTATATAACACTGTGGTTTCTGCATGAAGTCTACTTATAGGTGGTATAAAGAAGTAAATAAATAAATAAATAAATAAATGGTAATAAAGATACACTGAGGGTGTCCTCACAGTACAGTACAATCTGTAATAAAAAACCCAGCAGGCTAAACAGATATACCCTAAAATAACCTCAGTAGAGTTTACTGTACTTATTTAATTTCCCATTGTCTGATTGAGTAATGTCTTTAGTATGTTAACACGTTTATATTTCCTCTGCAACATTCCAGAACTCGGCAGGTATCACAAGTTTTAATTGCCAGCCTCATTCTACACCAGCATGAGGCATTTAGACATTATTAAACAAAATACTGATCATCACCCCTTTTTCTGTTTGTACAGTCCCACTGCATTTGCCTGGTGTGCTATGCAAATTTGGAAAATTAAATGGGAAGTAGTTTAGTTCATTTATCGATCATAGAAATAAGGGTGCATATTTTAAAAATCTATAGTAACATCTGATTTTCTTCAGCATGCATATTGACATATGTGTGTTGCTATTTTACTGACTACTGACTCCTTTGAATATGAGAAATAGATCAATTGTACTTATATAAAAATATTTTCTTATATTGCTGGATATTTTTAACTGAAGATAAATTCACTAGTGTTCTGCTGAAGAAAGGGCTCCTGATTCCTAATGAGAAATGAAGACCATTGTCTTCAAAAGTCATAATCCTTGGAAGTGCCTGGGTAGTTTTGTGAATTCCACTTTGGACCACTGAGATGTCTAGGCACCAAACTCTAGAATCTTGTATATGCATATGTATTCCTGGATTAAAGAATGGATACCTGACTCCAATGTAAATTCCATCACAGTCCAGACACAGAGAAGATTATAAAAAAGCCTTCAAAACTTCACCTAAGCTGCAATCCATTGAGTGCCCAAGGATGTCCTGTCTCAGCTGCAAGTTTCACAGCTAGTCCTGAAAAAAAAGTGAAGGAAAAATAAATGCATGCTGCACAAATAATGTGAATCAACACCCTATTTTCATGCCTTGTTCCATTCCTATGACTTCTTAGGCATGGAGCAGCTGGGATCACTTGGTCTCTTCTGCCTGGAGGAGAGTGAGAGGAAACCTCACAATCTACAACTTCCTCATGAGGGGAAAAGGAGGGGCAGGCACTGATACCTTCTCTGTGGTGACAGTGACAGGATCAGAGGGAATGACCTGGATCTGTGTCAGGATAGGTTTAGGTTGGATATATAGAAAAAGGGTTCTTCACCCAAAGGATGGTTGGGCTCTGGAGCAGGCCTCCCAGGGAAGTGGTCACAGCATCAGCCTGATAGAGTTCAAGAAGTGTTAGGACAATGCTGTCAGGCACATGGTGTGACTCTTCAGATGTTCTGTACTGGGGGAGGAGTTGGACTTCATGATCCTCTGTGTCCCTTCCAAGCATATTCAGTGATTCTATAATACTATTATTTATTTGTTCAAGCATCACTAAATAAAATTCATTAACAGCTTTGAAAATGCAAACAGAACCCAGTGTTTTCTCTCCCAACTCAGTGCCTCCAGACATGCACTTCCTCCTACAGCTTCCCTTCACCTCTCTGGCTGATGCACCTCTGGCTATGTGACAGGGAAATATCATAGTACAGTACTGCTCTTGCACATCCCCAGCAGACAGCTACAGTGTTCATTGAAGGCATCAAGCACAGGGCATCAAACCATTTCCAGCTGGGATGGCATAGGAATTTAGCAGTGTTTTTATGCAAAATATACACCACTGTCTGCTTTGTTAGTCTTGCTGCCCAGAGCAAGGGTTCAGCAGTCCCTGGTAGTTTTTAAATGGCCTTGTCCTAAACCTGTCAGCACCTTTTCTTTAGATGTTTTTATTCTTGCAGGCACTAGGTAGTTTAACATTTGGCTTGTGGAAGACTAAGTGACCGCTTAACATCCAAATGGAGTCTTTGTAAATACATAGACTCCCCATTCCTGCTTTCCCAGGCATGTTTCTTTGTTGACAACCTGGGTGGTTTTCCTTGTTTGGGCCACAACCTTTAAGGCCAAAGAGTTCTGGCATGTAATTTAAACTGGAAATAAGTGGTTTATGATAGATAAGGAGCTGTAGAAAAATTCAAGAAAAATTTATATGACTCAGCTTTTTTAACTGAAATCGGATGGGCAAAAATTGGAAATTTGGTAGGAAATAAATGCTTTCTATGTTTGAAATCTTTTCAGTTTCTAAGATGTGAACAGGAATTGTTACTAGAAATAGATAAACATAACACATTACTAGGTAGCACACTTTTTTCTTTGATGTTTCATGTAGTTGCAATTATTCTAAAGCATTTATTTATAACAGGAAAAAAGAACTGAGACAAAACGGGTTTTCCACCCTCATTATTCCTATAATTTTGAGCCCTAAAAAATTGTTTACTAGCATCTTGTGAGACAGGTGCTCCTGTGATTTGGAGGCGTTTTCTGCAATTCTGATAAGGGAATAAATGCCACTGGCATTAATTTCACTGACATTAAAAAAAGGAAATACGTGAAAGAGTTGCCATTGCTTTGAGCATTATATCAGATGTATCTAAAACCACAATAAAATATAATGCTGTTAAATTCACTAAACCTGTGCCAAGATACTGCAAATAAGTTAAAAGAGTTAAAAAAGTTTCCAAATCTCTCTTGACCATTTTTTCTAGATAACAATCTCCACACAGTTGACAGATTTAAGTCTTAAAATGTGCCAGAGGCTTTCTGTTCATCACAGGTGCAATTCCTGAG
Organism: Sialia sialis; assembly: GCA_009812075.1. NCBI lineage: Eukaryota > Metazoa > Chordata > Aves > Passeriformes > Turdidae > Sialia > Sialia sialis. The sequence continues at coordinate 53,691,906 of VRYO01002772.1, read as the reverse complement.
CTAAATTCTTCAGCTGTGGTTTGCTCCTTGATTTGCCATGTTTGTTAATCACTTGCTTGTTTTTTCATGTATCTCGGTCCTTTCATTTCACATTCAAGAAGTCCTGTTCACAAGAAGATTCCTAAAACACTGTTCATGACCAGAAGCAAGCATAAGCATATTTTGCTCAACACATTTTTTCTCTGCATTTGTGGGGGGAAAAGGCATTGAAATGATACATCTGAGCTTTCTTTGCTGGCTCCTTTTTACAATCAAGGCATCTCCGGGGCATGATCCAGCCTAGTCAAAATCCAAAGTGGAGAAGGAGTAGCAAAATAGTGTATTTGGCCAATTGGAGAAGAAATGTGTATTAAAGCAAATTTGTGCTAGCCAGCAAAATTATCTGCTTCTTTCCACACCGAGATACCTAAGGATTGGAAGGCCAAAAGATGTACATAAGAATTTTGGTTGTTTTCCACCATCCTTTTTATGCACTCAGCATTGTAGTATTTAATTGGTCTGTCACATGCACATTATAATTTAAGGCAATTTAAAAGTACCCTGTCTTTTTCTTAATTTTATAGCTCCGTAAATCTGTTTTCAGCATCAGAGCAAGAAACCTTCTGGAAAAAGAGACAGCAATCAATAAAATTCTAAGGTAAGAGTCAGATGTGATTTGATACTGTTCTGACTGTTGTCTGATTTATCACAACCTGTTTTATCATAAATGTTACTGGATGTATAATATTTGTAAGAATTCTAGCCTGGTTCTTGCAAATATCCCCACAAAAATGTTTGCGGGCGTTCTGCACCAGAAAGCATGGACTAAAGTTAGTCATTTTCCAAGTACCAAATAGACAGTGAAGAAGATTTCAGAACCATGACTTCTGTAGGAAGATTTCCTGAATGTTTTAATAATGGTCACTCCTTTTGGTATTCCATATCAAGTAACTACTCAGCACCGTAAGTGTATAATGCAAGCCAAAGTCTCCAAGACCCATTTCTGAAGTTATCATTTAGGTAATTCCTTGCTGCAGTTTTTCATGCCTCTATTGGTTTTACATTAGAATGACATTGTAAGGTTCATAATAATGCAATTTATAGGTCACTGGTTTTATATTTATGTTTGCATTTTGTCAGTGAGAAGTCCCAGGTAAATACACAGTATTAATAGGAATACTGTTCTGAAAAGTACAAATTAAGTAAGGGAATGTTTTATGAGGAGCAGTGTACTAGGGTTCTGTGTGATTTCTGGATTATGAAGTTTCTTGAATACCATTTGAGAAGTTCTGGTTCTTTTTAATGTGTTATAATGTGTTATGCATCACAGGGAGAACTGTAGAAATTAATGTCAAAATTTTTCTGTCTTTAAACACACCTAATGACAGCATAAACAATTATTAATTCAAAGGAATACTCCTTATAAAAATATTATTGATAAATTTAAATGCAATACCATAAGTATTCAATCTTAACAAAGTTTAGTACACTATTTGTAAGCATTTATTTCAGTTGTGTGCTTTGATTGTACAAGAATTACTGTTACAGATAGAAGAGGCAAAATACTTCTAAAAATACAGGCTTAGATACAGGCGTCCTGGCAGTATTTCATTAAAACATTTGTAATGAGATTCTGAGTTATATGAGAGCTGTGAAATGTTATTGACACCTCCAGGGTTCCACAAATGTCAGTTTGTTTGATGTGTTTCATACACTACGAAAGGTGTGCAGAGGAAAAAATGACAATAGAAAAAAACCTTCTTTTATGTATTCAATTTTTTTAAACTCTGATATAATAGAACCTCCATTCTTTCTTAGATAGGAGAAAAAATTAAATTCTGGAAATTGAAATTCAGAATTCTCCCATCAGCACAGCACTTTCAGCTTTTCAGAAGTCTGAAACAGTAGGAGGAGAATCCAAGCAAATCATTGTTTGGACTTCACTAAGATCTCAGAGATACAAGGACAGAACCAGAAATCAGTCCTCCCAATTTTAATCCTGCTGAATTCCACTTGGTCCTTCAGATCATGGCTTCTGCCGATGTCTTGTCTATGTCTTGTCGCCTGTATTCCTCTGAAGTTTGTAAGGCAGAAGAATAAAGTTTTCATTTACTAATATACTATTTTATTTTTAATGATCAATTTACTCTGTTAATTTAATCTACATTTACTGAGTTTTTTAATCTATTTCCTGGATCAACAGCAATAATCTTTGAGGAACACAGGGAAAAGAAGGGGACTTCAGTCAAATATGAAAACCACGGATCACATGTCCTCTAATGCTTTCTTGGGCTGGTTTTAAGTCACTTACAAGGAGTCTTACAAAGAATCTTCTCTCTCCTGAGAAAAAGAACAAATACTGCAGCAATTTCACAATTATAAGCCGCACCTGAT
>VRYO01002772.1:53645121-53688533 GCA_009812075.1 Sialia sialis | reverse complement strand
GAAATTACTGTAATCTCACATAGTCCAAAATATAATCAAAGTGTCAATAGTGCAAAACCTCAGTCTGGTGTATATTAAACTGTGCTTCACAGAATGAGAGAATGATGTGATTGGAAGGGACCTCTGCAGGCTGTCTGGTCCAACCTTCCTGCTCAAGCAGGACCACACAGAACAAGTTGCCCAGAGCCACATCCAGACACTTTTGAATATGTCCAGCTAAGGAGACTCTACAACATATGTGAAAAATGTATATTGTGACAGTTTGGGAAACTTTTGGGTTTTTTTCAAATGGGCAGCTTTTTATTTGCTTTTCATTACAGCTATGGTCAAACCATAAACTGATGCTAGGGATGTGCAATAGTGTTTTCACTGTTCTAGATAAGATTTGTCTGATGTGTTTCCTGGTCATGAGGGAGTAACATAACTCATGCTTAAGTGGAGCACTCAGTTTCAAAAACAACTAACTGGATGAAGTGCATTTCTCTTTCGTTTGAAGCTGAGAATACTGGGGGGGCAGGGTTGCGGTGAAGAGGAAGAGGGGGAAAGAATTGCTTGAATTAAGTGTCCTATTCTAGTTTGTTAATGTGCTAGAAGATAATTCAGACTTTGTTAATATAAGTACTTCTGAAAAATATAGTGATTTCTAGAAAAGCTATAAAGTTTATCTCTAAATAAAATCTCCCTGAACACTAAAACAGAGAATGAGCAAAGATCTTTTCCAACCTAAATGGTTCTATGTTTCTATGATCCTAGAAGATATATCTTTGGTATCCTGTATTAGAAATTTGCCTTTGTTAAATAACTGACTTATATTTGTTGGTTCTTACTCACTTGCAACAAATTTCTTGGCATATATTTTATTTTTTCTCTATTAAGAATATGATTTCTTTCTTCATAACTTTGAGGGTTTAACCCCATGCGTTTCTCAGAACAAATGTTCAAGGTAAGTTCTGTTGATGATTGTTGTCATCCCGTGCAAAATCCAGATTTAGTCTCCATCGTCCTAAATCTCTGTGAATGTACAGCATCAGGATTTCACCTGCCTGATGCAAACACAAACAAAAAGAAATACTGGAATGCGTGTATCCATTGGAAAGAAGTTACTCTGTTTCATGGGGTTTATGCCAAATCAACACCATGTTATGGATCACTGCAAAGGGCAGTTGTGAAGCAGTTTTTGAGCTATGGAGTCTCCAACGCTGCAGGTATGGAATTGATCCTGTTTTGAAAGAGGTGGTAGGCTGGATAGCCATTTGAGATTTCTTCTCCTGCATTGCTTTTATTGATCTTCTACAGTCCAATAAAAATTGGTACCCATATAAACCTCTGTAAGAAGAGAAGCTAAAACAGCAGGGCAAGAATAATAATCACAATAAAAATTGCTAAAGGTATGCAAGTCTCCTACCATAGCTCAACTGCCTGAGAAGAAAATAAGTGACTGTTTTTTTTCTTTAGACACATAAGGAAACAAACAGGAAAACACATGGAAAAGAGAAAAACCCTGACTTATCCAAGTTGCAATCATAATCCATTTTATTTCACCAGACAGATTCAGATTTCTTTAAAAATAGTATATTTTTCCCACAAAGAGCGGTTGTGTAGATGTGGTGAGAATGTGCATTGTGCTTGCTATTCAAAAAGTGCCTTACTAAATTAAATTTATAAATGTAAGAAAGAATCACTACAATGCCTCTCAGGTGGACTCCCCATGAATCTTAGGCTGTCACATTTTCCCATGTATTCCAAGTTATATGGAATTATAAAGAGAGATAGATTTAGTAAGGATAGAGAGTCCTGAAGAGTGAAAACAGTGCCGAATGATGCTGATAACTGCACTGAGGTGCACCAAACTACTGAGGCTTCAGTGTGAGCACGTTTCAAGGAGAAAACAAAAGTACATAATAATACATGCAGTTGCTACAATGACAAAAGAAATACTCACTCATTAAAATAAAATAAAAAAAACAACAAAGCAGTGTTATACTGGAATGCAAGATGGGTGAACACTTGTTGTGGAAAGGATGCCTGACTAAAAAATCCAAGCATGAGCCACATGCTTACCCTCTGCAAGAGACCTCAGAATATTCATGAAAGGTATAGTATTTTGAATTATTCATCTGAACCTTTAATATTTTACATTTGATCAAAGAATGTTACTTGAACACTCTTCATGACTTATTTTTCAGGAATTCCAAAGCATGAAATAGTTTGAAGAAATTCAGAAATGTGAACCTCCTAACTGGTTGCAGTTAATGCAAACTAGGTGATTGTCTTGTTCTGTGTGATCTTCATCTGGCTTTCTGGTAACCTAAGAAATTGCATTTTCTCTTTAAGGATATTTTATTACATTTGCAATTTTCAAGGCAATTTGGAGCATGTGGTTTGCAGCTGCTGAACTGTGTTCAGAGTTCTGCAAGGTGAGTACAAAGTCCAGAAGCTTGACATATTTCTTGTCTCCTCCTTTGTTTCATACCTTCCTTATTCCTCCACAAGTGAAAATAAACCCAATATTTCAGAAAGGAGGTTCAGGAAAATGAAAAGGGCAGTTTTAGCCAAAAAGGGTAATTTTGCCTCTGTTGTTTAAAGAAAGGTCAAAAGATTCTGACCAGCTAGAGTTACATTAAAATGTATGAAGGCAAGAAAAGTGTTTTGTTTTTTTAAAAAACTCCCAATTTTCAAATCACATAGGACTGAATTTTTAACATTGTGGCACACTGATTGTGCCTGATGTGAGATTCAACTCCAGGTAGCAAAATATGCCTGTGAGCTAAGGGATGAACTCTACCATCTAGTTGACAGAGGTCTAATCAATAACAATAATGGAACCCAGTGAGATCATTAGCTGAGTGCTTTGTCTTTAGATGCCCACTTTATGATTACTTTAATACCTTCCAAACATCATTAATTAAATTAATTGACCAAGCATTCAATGAAGTTGTTCACATACAGACATACAGTAAATGTGTGAGATGCCAGAGGATGTCCAAAACATCCCCTGGAAGATGGCAGGTAATACACCAATTTCTAGGGGTATTGTACCCTGCTGGAGCAGCAGCTGGAAGCAATGCGTGGCAGGTGATGCTGGCCACCTCTGTACAGCAGTTAAATTGGGTCCTACATCTCCATTGGCTATGAGTTGGCAAAAAGCCTTGACACTGAGAGGAAATCTGTACGTATACATGTCTACAATGAGAACACAAACCCTATTGCAGAATTTAAAACTGGCAACTCTGCAATTCTGAAAAATTAATGGCACCTCCCATTTTTTTCAAAAGTCCCCAAAGATTTGAAACTCTAGGTGTCTAAGCAGCTGAAAAATATCCAGATTCTGAGTCAAAAGGGTAATTAAGGATGGCTCTTACTAAGAGTTCATACAAGGAAGATTAATTCCCAAGGCACTAATTCCCGTAAAGTGGAGAATGCCAGGAGAGAGACTGTCAAAATAGACAAGCCCATTTCAGCACATCTGTTTCTCTGGAAATACAAAAATGTTTCTTTGCAATTACTTGATAAAAATTTCTGATCTCTGTGATAAAGTACTGGCATTGTGTTGTTTCTCTGTTGACTTCACAAGATGTGCAGGGCTTCCAGAGGTATTGAAAATGAGACAATGGATGTAAATGCTGAATACAATTTTCAGAATCTAACTTAGAGATCGTAAACAATTCTAAGTCTTTCTACAGGTGTTACTTTTTATGCGTATCCATTCTGCCACAATATGCCCATAATATATGGCTATGTCTTTTTCACAATATTATTAACAATCAAATATGTCATCTTGTTCATTATTCAGGTAAAAAAGAATTTATTGCTTAAGCATTTAAACCTGTCTTTTGTTATGAACACTTAAGTGTTTATGGAACTTGGAATTCACGTTGCTATGTACAAGTTATGTTTTGATGTCAAGAAAATAGTTTTTAGTTATTAGAAGAAGAGCATGGTAATTTTTATCTACAGGGCAATAAAGAGAAAAGTTACCCTCTTTGTCACACCAAGAAGCCTCTATACAGAAGTCAGATCCCAGAACTTTGCATTGTCCCTGCTGGGAAAAACTGGATTGTCATGTTAATGGAGTGAGATAGGATCTATTTTTAGGAAATTCTTTTCTTTTTTTCCTATTATTCAATCAAAAATTGCAAAGGTATTCAAATATCTTGATTGTTTTCTGACACTGTTGTGTGCTATCATTCTCCACAGCATAATGCTTAAAATCCTTTAGTACTAAAATGTTAATGATTTGTCTAAGATGAGCTGTGTTTTGTAAGACATGCAGTAATTTTCTTATACATCATGATGCTTTAGTGTAGTGTAAGCTAATGCTTTCTATAACAAGGGTAGCACAATGTATTTTTCTACCATGCTAATCTGATTGGCAGTGGTGACACTGACAAGCATTCTAAGCTTCTCATTTTTGTTCCAGATATCACTTTGGATTCCTACTTGTATCATTCATGTGTTTAAATCCAAAAGAAGGAGAAAAAGTGGTGAAGAGTGAAAAATAAAGCCACGGTGGGGAAAGAACATGCCATGGACACCTTTTGCCATCAGGCATGACCATCCCATGCTGTCAAAGCATGTATCTAAACCTTGCAGGCTGGGAAATAGAGTGGTTACTCAAAGGGTGTATGATTTTTTTCAACTTTTCAGAAAAAAATGAAGATTCAGTTCAATAAAAGTATGGAGTACTACAGCTGGGTCTTGTGTTTCTGTAAATGGTGTCATAACACAAAATAAGTAATAAGGAGTGCACAATGTAAACTTTAAATTAAACCATTTTGGAAAGTTAAAATGTGTTTCTAATGTTCAAACTTTATTTCTCAGTCATCAGAAGGATCTGTGTGAGTCTTTTTCTTAAGCAAATCAATTTCATTGTAGCCATCAAAATAAAGATACACATGCCACATGTGGCACACTTACTGGCCAACAAATACTCATTTCTGACAAAATGTGTAAAATCTGTTTGCCAAAATTAAGCAAAAAATAAAATAAACCATGAGCAAACAAGTGAGAAAACACACACAACAAAATGTTGCAAGTTGTCTGCATTCCCAGAGAGAAGACATTTCATGTTACAGAATATCAGCAATGTGCAGCTTTTCATTTCATACTGGATATGGTTCCAGTTATTTTGAACACTCCAGGTTATGTTCTAGGTCCTATGTGTGTATATATAGTCCTGAAACGGACTAAAATTGCTGTTGTACTTGTTCTACTCCTTTCTTTATTGCTGAGAAACTGGTTTTACTGATGGTTAGTGTGTTGCTTGACCCGCTTCACACTTAGTGAAGTCCTGAGGGACCAAAAATTCTGCAACAAACTGAAAAAAAGTCACAGATGGTTCTTGCAAAGGCATGGAGGAGGTTCATCAGATGACTGGTTGGGTTGCAGAGTGAGGGTCCATTGCTTTGGAAATATTTTCATGGCAAGTCCCTTGCTCTTGTATTGTTATTCTCTATTGTTCTTGAAGTATATACTCCCCACAAAGCTGAGCTGATTTCTGTGAATGCCCTACCTCCAAAATTCTCATTTATACTGAAAACTCTGTGTCATCATCCTTACATTTCCTTGTAGGGCCTGCACTAGACAACGCATGCTGAGCGGATCATTTGAGGGGCAGCCAGCCAAGGAAAGGTCAATACTTAGTGTCCAGCATCATATACGACAAGAACGCAGGTAAAAATGGACAGAAGGGATGGTTTTAAAATATTCTTAAAATAAAGGTGACAAAAGGAATTCAATTTGCGCAATCCCTAACATGAAAAGACAAAACTACTTACTTATACAAAGAACTGAATTCTACATTCTTCATTGTAACCATAATGAAATTCATTGTACTGTATAAATGGAAAAAATGTCTTTTTATTTCAAATGTCGTTTCCTTTGCCGACTACAAAGCTATCAATTTAAAGATCAGAAGGACAGAAATTGGCTTATGTTAGACCAGATTGAAAACAATTCAAAAGCATATAAGCTTCTGATGTTAGCAAGAGAAAAATGATAAGTGTTTGAGATATGGGGTTGCTACAGAGAAGTGCTTTATAATGGTCATCTTATAAAGGTCAAAATTTCCTCTTAAGATGTATTGTTAAATTGATTATGATTGTTTCAGGTCACTGAGACATGGTTCGAACAGCCAGCGAATCAGCAGAGGAAAATCTCTTGAAACATTGACTCAAGATGTAAGTCCTCATAGAAATGCTGGTTTCAGTTTGAAAATATACAAAATTAGAATATATACTATCAAATAAATGCTTGTGTAAGACTAATTCTATTTATGAACTTGCTTGCAATTTGTCTTTTGAAATCTTGAAAGGAAGTCATAAGACTAATGCTGTAACTGCATTGGAATTATCCTCAAAATAATTGGCATGGTTATTTCACTGATAGACTGACTGGTTTTGGAACACTTGCTGAGATACATTCACTGAATCTGTACACACTGCATTGGGAGCACAACAATTGCTAGCCAGAACACCTTAAAAAGTGTTACTCTGGAATTACGCAATCACTCAGGCTGGCAAAACAGAACTTCAAATTTTCTTATGGAAAATATTGAGCAATATTTTCCAAGCAGCAGAACTGTCAGACAAAGGGACAAAGACTAAAAGGGAGAAGAGTAATAAAGGGTTTTACTGTAATTTAATTTCATGCAGTTAAGTGCATTTTAATTTCTGCAAATTCATATGATATTTTGTGGATCTGTGTGGCAATGAAATTTCAGGATGCAATATTAGTCACTGTATTTCCAAACTATCTCAGCCATTAAAGGTAACTAAGGCAGATGTGGCTTTGCTAGTATCTAACTGTAAGGATAACACCCAGCATTACCCCACCAGGAGTGCTTCAGACTCACATAACTCAGAGCAGTAATGCTGATTGTTCCCTCCCCTGCATGAGCTCAGACAGCATCCTGCCTCCCTCCTTCCCTCCCTCCATTCCTCATCCCTGCACTCAGCAGTCACTATACCTGTATGATCTGCATGCCTCACAGCCTGCCAGCCATGCAGCAGGCTTGAGAAGCTGAAAGGGTGTCTAAAGCCTTTTCTTTCCCAGTCTTTGCCCTTAGTAAGTTTGATTGTATTCATTCCCATTCAGAGAGGTTGGCTGGTCTTACAGGACCTCTGTTTTTAAAGTTAAAAGTTAGATTGGATGGAGCTTCAAGCATGAAATTAGAACTGAAATTAATCTTGATGAAAATAAGGAGCCTTATGCTGTAGATAGAAAATACTTTGCAATATGCTTGACTGAGTTGATGTGCAGTACATTTGGAAATAAAGATCTTTCATTTGAATATTTCTATGTAAAATACCATATCTTGCTTTCATCTGAAACATTAAAAAATAACAGCCCTTAGACCTCAATTAAAAGGAATCATTTTGCTTCTAGCACTCCAACACAGTGAGATACAGAAATGCACAGAGAGAAGACAGTGAGATAAAGATGATCCAAGAAAAAAAGGAACAAGCTGAAATGAAAAGGTATTTAAAAATCAAAAGTCTGAGTGCACATTTTCTGTATTAACTATTCTCTGTATGAAGTTAAAAGTATTAAGAGTCAACATGAAAAAAAGAACAAAGTGTAAGGGATATTTTTTGCCATGGATAATGTGTAGCACTTAATAATTTACATTTTTTCGAAAGGAAAGTCCAGGAGGAGGAGCTGCGAGAGAATCACCCGTATTTTGATAAACCCCTTTTCATAGTTGGCCGTGAGCACAGATTCAGGAACTTCTGCCGAGTGGTGGTACGGGCTCGCTTTAATGCGTAAGTTTATTTCATAACAATGTTGGTTCCAACAGGTGCTTACCTCCATGTCCTCAGAAATCAAGCTCTGACCTTCCTTTTACAAGGAAAACTGCATATAGTGTGGTCACCACACAAACTGGCAGCCAGTTGTCTGTGGTGTAGTCTTGCTGCTGGAGAAAAGGAAACAGCAAAATGCTGAGTTAGGGCAGGTGTGTTTGAGAAGGTGGTGATGCTGAGGTGGACAAGACTGTGGGGAAACTGTAGGCATGAGCTGAGAAGAAAGGCTAATGTTTCCCACTTTTAGACACTTGGGAATCAGCTTGCTATTCCCCTTAGTCCTCATAATAAGGCAAGAAGTTTTTATACACCAACAGTTATTCATAGAACAGAAAAAGGTAAAGAGAAATGAATTGCACCTATGCTCGCTCAAATACTCTGTAGCCCATAATAAGGGACTCAGAATGGGCTAGGGAGGTGTTCAGCTGTGGGAGATAAAAGGAGAGAAGCTGAAACAGAATGAAAACCAGGAAGACTCAGCAATTAAGCTGAAGATGTATGTGAGCGTGGCAGATAGAGATACATGTACAAGCAGCTTTCTATCAATTCATCTCACAACTCTTCTTTTAAACGTCTGTCTCTTGCTGGCACCCTGATTTTAAAGAGTTAATGCATGTTACCTTGCACAGGGGAGTGTAAGACAGAAGGTAGCTCAAGACCATCAGCTTGGCACTTAGAACAACTGGTTTCAGCAGCTGCTTTACCATTGATTTTCTCTGTGCCCTTCAACAAATTACTTCTAGTTAGCATGACAGGATGGTTAGATACTCAATTATAACAATACTTATATTTAAGTTCCTGCCCCCTTTGTAGAGACGTGCTTGAGCTACATTCCCACTTTTCTATGCAACTACTGACTTGATTGCAGTGCACTGGTCCATGAAGCAGTTGCAAATTAAAACTGAAAACACACAGTCAATCAAATCCACTTAGCAAGTATTTGTCTGTGCCTCTTAGCATTGTTGAGTGCCCAATGGTAACAGAATATTTATACTAAAACAATTTAAATAAAATGTTTGCGATTATAATAATAAACTGATGTTCTTAAACAATCCTCTTTTTTTTTCATTTACTTAAATCCTCCCTGCTTTATTTGTTGTCCCATCTAGCTTACCAAGGATACATATTTTTTTCCAATAAAAAAAGGCTGAGGAATTCTGCTATGTACAGTGTAGGGAGAGGCATGAGTTTAAGAAGCAAAATTCATTGGATTCAGCGGGAAGGCACCTAATCTAGTATGTTCTATGTGCTTACTGGTGTGAGTGGATGAACCTGGCCTGTGGAAGATGTTTCTCGTTCTCCTTGTGTCTTGTGCATTCCTGTAATTCATAACCATGAAATCTCTCTAGTGGTAATTTCTCAAGTCTGTTCAGTCCATTTTTCACTTTAAGCTCAGCAAGGAAGTAATGGCAATTTCACATCCCAATGGCTAGAGCCCTCCAATGAAATATAGGATATGTCAGTGCAGATCCTGTCTTGGCATGATTTCCTATGGGAGTTGGAAGATAAGTAAAAGTGCCAATAACTGGTGGGTCAAGGGAGGCTTCTTGGAAAGTATTCTTGTAGCTTCTCCCACAGCACTCATTCTGCTTTGTAGGAAATTGATTAATAATTGTTGCAGCAGGAACTTTACCCATATTGCCTAGATATATGCATATTACTTGTAGAGTGGTTCTCACTGTTTGACTGCCTAATGGGTGTTTGGATATAGCAGGTGGAGCACAGCAATTGCATGGGAAAATTCAGATACAAAGAATCTAAAAATGTTAATCAGAAAAAGATTGAAGTACTAATAAAAGACATAGAGGTTGTAGAAGGATGTATGTGTGTGTGTGTGTGTGTGTGTGTGTGTGTGTGTGTGTGTGTATGTTAACTGAGGATATCATATTATCACAGAATTACAGAATGGTGTGAGTTGCAAAGGCCTTAAGGATCATCTAGTTCCAACCCCTCTGCCTTGGACAGGGACACCTTTCACTAGGCCAGGTTGCTCAAAGCCTCACCCAGCCATGGTCCAAGAAGTTTTGAAGTAATTGTAAAGAGCATTTTGGTAAAATTCAGTAGCAGGTTAACCCCCTTATTCCCAAGAAAATTACAAGATTAAGTCCTTGTTTACAAAGTCAAGATGCAAAAACCTGTCAGTTCAAAGAATCTTAGAGGAATTACAGGTATACAGAGTTAAAGGGATCCTCGATGTGTTGATAATATGAATGAAATTGCATAGACATTTAAAATAAAGATAGGATAAAATGGAGCCTTGATTTTGGACAGAATTTGTTTTGTATTGATGGATGCATAGTATAATTATAATATTGACTAAAATAAAATGTAAATTACTGTATGTTTTCTTCTTTTTATAGTTCTAAAACAGATCCTGTTACTGGAGCTGTGAAAAATACCAAATACCATCAGCTTTAGTAAGCACTGAAAAAGTAACTTTGCTTGGTCTCATAAGCCTGGAGTATAAGTGTGTGTGCACACACATGCATGGATGTGTGTAAATGTGCATGCACATGTGTATGTCTTCTTTGTTTGTTTTTTTTTTTTTTAAAGTATTTTCTTACCATAGAGTCATTTGGGGAGAAGGATGAACAGGAAGAGAATTTTTTCATCAGACTTTTCTTCGTCACTTGCATGCAGTTTCTCTAGTTTTACTATGCTTTTCTGAAATACTGAAATCTTCAGCACTTCTCAGCTCAATTTATTTTTCATAGGAAAGCACTTAACTGTAGTGTAGCCACAAAGCAAGTACACAGAGCTAATGGCATTTCCTTATGTATTGTTCACAGTGACTTGCTGGGTTTGGTTACTTACCTGGACTGGGTCATGATCATAGTTACGATATGCTCCTGCATTTCCATGATGTTCGAATCCCCTTTTAGAAGAGTTATGCATGCTCCAACACTCCAGGTACTTCACCAAATCATTTTACAGTTGTTGAACCACAGTTACCTTGCTTTTCCCCGCTGCATATTCCTAAATTACAGTTGTACTCTGCTTTGGTTTTCAGATTGCTGAATATGTTTTTGTAATATTCATGAGCATTGAGCTTAATCTGAAGATTATGGCAGATGGCTTGTTCTTTACACCAACAGCTGTCATTAGAGACTTTGGAGGAGTTATGGACATATTTATATATCTTGTAAGTTTTTATATTTATGGAAGGTTTCTGTGGCATTCTTAATTCTGATATATCTGATTATATAAACGTTTAGTAGTGTGAAAAAGTTTGGCCCTGTACCTTGATGCAAATGTGGTAGTGATGCATGGATGTGATTAACACCTGGCAATTTACTGTGGGGTCATTTTATGGCCCCTTTTAGTTCTTTATTTGTTGTTATGTTTTAAGTATCAGATCTCATTTTCCTTCAGAGTAAACTCGAGAACTCTTACCTTGTTTCAGCAGTTTTATGCAGGAGAATCTTAATTTTACCTGTTTCATAGGTATTAATTGCTTTCATAAGTATTAATTGCTCCTCTCAACAGTATTCCTGCTTTACTGAAGGACTTTCAAAAGCCTTTACTGTTTGACTGAGGGCATGTCTTTGTTGCTGGTGTTGCTATAAAAGAAAGCAAAGAAACATATGTCCCATATCTATCAGTAGTAGATCTCCAGAAAAAAAGGATCTTAACAGTTCTCAACAGTTTATAGGAAATCTCTTGCATTCCATTAAAATATAAGAGGAGTGTGTCCATTTCCTCCTCACATATAACAACATAGTAAAAAGCACACAATGTGTCAAAACCAGTACTTAGTATAATAGAGTATGAAATATTTTCTAACGAAGAAAATAGTGAGAAAAATGGCTTTGATGGATTTAGATTAAATCTTTCAGAGTTTAATTCACCAGGCAGATGTTCTGCATAAAATTTGTCACGATCTATTTGTATCAAAGATTTTACTGTTAGCATAAATAAAAATATTCATACTTGTACAAAACTCCTACTTTAGTATGCATAATTCCTGTGTGCTTTAGTTTCTTGAAATCTCTCTTAATCCCTGTGCTTGTCTGAAGGAAAAATTTTGGTGCTGTAATTTGGATATTCCAAATGTGACTATGGTGATCTTAAAAGACTGTGGAAGAAAGTCAGAATGACTGTCAAATCTGGTTTCTTTGGTGGGGTGGCTGCCTTTTATCACTGTTTTTGTAACAAATCAAGTTTTAAATAATTGGTTGATATAATCTTGATTCTCCATTTTTTGTGGACTTGCTTCTTTGTAACACTCTCACCTTTGTCCCCCTATGATAACACTGGCTTTTAAAAAATAGGAAGCACTTAAGAGACAAGTAATCCATAACCCTTTGTCAAAGATTGTTCAGGCTACACGACACAACTGTGCTGTTTGAAAACACTTCCAAAAACATAACATTCGTGTAATGAAACCACATGGCAACTGAAACCCCTTATGCCTGTAACAAAGTGATAGGAAAAACTGTCAGGAAAACTGTTAACATACTTTCCAGGTGAAGATTTCTCAGTTTCAGGGTAGAATCTCTGAAATGAGAAAGGGGGAGAGAAATAATGCTGCCTATTCCAAGAATATAGTTTGTGTCCCAGTTTAGAATCAGGGAAATTGATTTTTCCTTTTGAAATATTCCATCTAATTAAGCATAGAAAGTGGATTTTGATTCAAAGGGGGAGACAAAGACAAGCTGATGCCATTAGTTAGGACAATAAGCCAGGACATAAGAGATCTAAGCCCTTTTTCTAAATTAGTTGCTCTTTTGCCTTATGCTTTCCTTTCATTTTAAGGTAGACAAGTGTTCATTGACCTTCTGTGCTGTGTCTATGTGAAATAAGACTATAATCCTGACTCTTCTTTGCCTCTTCCTGTCCTGTCACCTCCAGGTGAGTTTGATATTCCTGTGCTGGATGCCTCAGAACGTCCCTGCCAAATCTGGAGCTCAGCTGTTAATGGTGCTCCGCTGCCTCCGACCTCTTCGGATTTTCAAACTGGTCCCTCAGATGAGGAAAGTGGTGCGAGAGCTGTTTAGTGGCTTTAAGGAAATTTTTTTGGTATGTGTCAATTATTATATGTGCAAATATATGAAGGAGTAATAAGATAACATTTTTATATATAATTCAATTTTTCTATTCTTTTCACCATCACTCTCTGTTTATTTTTCCTTGTGGCATCACTGCAGATGACCTCACAACAGGCTAAAAATTAGAATACAAGTAACTCATACTGCATAAAGCTGTTGCAATAATTCTTTTAGAAATTATATTACTTGTTTAGCATACTTTTTGTCATAATTACATAGGAGGACTACTGAAAAGAGATCTACTCCTTTTTCACAGTTCTGGTTGGTCAAGGAAGATGAGAAGTAGTGTATTGGAGCTCTGCAAGAACAAAAGTAAACCTGATTTCTGAGCTGTAGGTCTTTACCTTCAAGCAGCCAAAAACAATACAGCTATTCATCACAGATTTGTATCTCGTTCTTATTTCGTTGTTACTATTATGATCATGGCCATGTAATATGGACAACAGTGGAGTCTGTGATTGCTTGATCAGACATAATCTGTTGTTTGGGACCCTATGTGATATTGATCAGCCTGAGCAACAGCCATCTTATTCCTTAACAGAAGGTTTTATTAGGTCAGGTTGTTATAAAGCACTAAGCTACAAAATATTAGCAGACAGTAGTAGAGCAAGGACAAAAAGCGCAAGGCTTGTTGGCATTTCATAAATACTGTATTCTATTAAAGATATTTACATCTTAATTTGCTCATGCTTATCTTTATTGGAGCTATCCTGGAATTAAATATCTAGCAATGGCTTAATCAGATTAATTAGCCTGAATCAGCAAAACAGAAGCAGCACATATGCAAGTACTCAAACAGTTTCTTTAAAGTGAGTGGCAGTTCCTATGCATACAGAATTTAGCGAGATGGTACACTGAGTGCAAGAAAGCTTTTATCCTTATCTGCAGTTCTTAGATCCTGTGTTAAAAATAAGACTGATGTAATATGGCACCTGGTTACTGGACCAGAACCTAAAGAAACATGTCTGTCACAAAAGCCATATCTCCAGGTTTATACCATAAACCGATCCTCCCTGCAGTTCACCAAGGGAGATGACCCTCTTTTTCAAGTCCGCAGAAGAAGAGTTTGACAAGTCCAACTTCATCTTTACAGGTTTCTATTCTTTTGCTGACGTTAATGCTTGTTTTCGCAAGCTTTGGAGTGCAGCTCTTTGCTGGAAAATTGGCTAAATGCAATGACCCTCACATCATCTCTAGGGTAAGAACTGCTTTTCTGCTTCAAAATAATGGTATGTTGTGCCATTTTTGCCTGCTGGGGAAAGCAAGAGGGGCAATCAGAGCTATTGTATGAGCAACAGAGATCTTGGGCACTTTCTTGTTCAGAAGCAGGATGATGGAGGGAAAGGTGATTAAGGGGTCAGCAAATGAAGGTAAGTATGTATTTCCATATAAAAAGTAAAGCAGGTCCAAATATTGGTCGAATGAAAGTGGTCGAATGAAAGCCATGTTATCTGCAAAGGACTGGATGGCACATGGAATTAATCATGGAAAATAGCACCTTTGCATTCCTGCATCCACAACTGAAAAACAGGTTAGACTACTAGAAGTCTAAACCATGGGGGATACCACGTGGGTTACATGAAGAATGTTATCTGTGTTTCTTACTCCGCTTAAAGAAATATCATCATGACCTAAAGAGAGCAGTGATTTTTAGGAAAGAGGCGAAAGGCTGCATAGTCTTACAAATTGAAAAGCACTGTCAGTTCTGAAGGAAAAGGGTATGTGGAACACTTACTAAGATGCATTTTTCATTTGGGTAAAGGTCCATGACTATTAATTACACACTTATAAATAACCCTTCATTTCTGTGTATATTTCTTACCCATAATGGCATATGTGTTGTTTATGATGGCATGTTGGCATCTCTCACAGGCTTCTGTTTAATCTCAGGCTGTGGTTTATTTCACTATAGGAAGATTGTCATGGCATCTTCAGAATAAATGTAAGTGTTTCCAAAAATCTCAATTTAAAGTTAAGACCTGGAGAGAAAAAGCCTGGATTTTGGGTGCCACGAGTCTGGTGAGTTGCTACACTTTGGCCCATGTTTCTTCAAAAATGCAACTGTTGGTGTAGAAAAAATGGCTCAAATGAGATGACATTAAATTACTGATGGAGGGGTTTTATTGTAATTCAAATGATACTAAGAATAAAAATTCTGGTATATTCAGTATAAAGCCAGATATGTGAAATTTTCCAGACTTAACCTCCACTTCATAAACCAGAAAGAAAGGAAAAAACCCTCTAGGTACAGAACCTATATAGGAATTAGATTTGATTAGGTTATTATTACAGTGGGAGTTATTTTCTTGAAAAGTACTATCACTTAGTTATTCTTAGAACTATTATGAAGGCAACCTGAGAGCCATAAAGCAACAACAGAACCTAAGGATAAACAGGAAAAGATGGGAAGGAAAAGAAATGGAAATCAACCTGCCTACAGCTACCTATAAAAACAAATATTATATCATGCCTAAAAACAGCCTTTCTCTTCTATGGCCATCAACCACACCAACCAGCAGTTTATTTCTTTTTCCAGTGCAGGGAATCCTTGTGGTCTGTCTGGTTCAGAAGTGCAGTAAAACTTATTTAAAAGCTAATGTATGTTTTTTTATTTGTATTCTAATAAAGTCCATTTAATATTTCCCAACACCTGAACAGGCAAATTCACTCTTTTTAATCGTTTATATTTTTCGCTTGGTTGGCCTTTTGCAAAATCATCTTAACAGCCACAATTATTTTAATTGGCCATGTGTGTGGATAAAGAATGTACCAGCAGTGGTAGATTCAGAGCCACCCTACACTAATGAAATAGTATGCTGTGATTTGAATAGTCAGTGAAACTCTGACATCTGCAGAACTCTTTGTTTCTGTACACTTCAGAGAAATTCTTCCTTGAGTAAGCAAATTCAATCTCGTTCAGCTTGATCCAGAAATAAGCAAAAACTGTCTTAATCAGCATAACTGTAAACTTTGGGGAATGTTTTGTTATAGCAAAAAAATGTTTTAGCGTAAAGGCATTTATACCACCTGTTGGGTGTCAGGCCAGATTTTCAAGAGCCAGATGTCAGTGTAAGGACTGCATTAAAAAGAAGTATCTGAAAGTTCTCTTTTCACTGAATGGTTGGATTCAAGAAGCACCAAACACTTAATAACTCTTCCGGAATACAACTATTTACCTTATAAACTGTTGAAAAGTCATTGGGCTCCTTGGATTATCTGACTTGGATTGTAGAGACAGAGGAAGGTGCTAACCTAGCCCAAAGAGAGTACTTTTAATGTTCAGCTGCAAGCATTCTCTTGAATCTCAGCTGATAAAAAAGGTCAGAGCACATGGTATAGGAAAGCCAAAAAGATGTGATGTCCTCTCAGTCACTTTTGCTTTATGCTATCAGTTCCTCATGGTAATGAAATAAGGAACAGCATTTTCTAAACAATCTCTAAAAAATCAAGGAGCCCAAATCTTTATGTGGGTTACCGAATTATTTCATGCAGGTAAATTTATTTCAGAATCTGGCCAATGCCATCAGATCAAATTTTTCCATGAATGGTGTATTTTTCTTATTTAATTGGCAAAAGCTTTAAAATGCAGAAACAGAGAATCATAAAATGCTTTGGGTTGGAAGGAATCTTAAAGATTCTCTAGGTTCAATCTGTGCTAGATTGTTCAAAGCCCCATCTAGCCTGGCCTTGAACATGTTACAAGGTTTTTTGCTGTGAGTCAGAATCTGAGTAAGAAAATAAAACATACATAGGGGTCTAAATAATTATGTTTACGTATATATTGCTCTTGCTATTATTTTCTTATTCCTAATGTGGAAGTTTGATATATTTCGGAGGCTTTCACCCCAACTTTGCAAAGTATTTAAATTTTAGACTATGAAGAATCGGGGTAACAAATAGAACAACTTTACTGCTGGTTACACCTAATGTGAATTGCATTTCAGGGCAAATCCTCGGAATTTTAATTTTGACAATGTGGGCAATGCAATGTTGGCACTATTTGAAGTTCTGTCATTAAAAGGCTGGGTGGAAGTCAGAGATGTTATCATTCATCGTGTTGGGCCGGTAAGGAAATGCATCAGATTCTTTGAATTCTACAAGAAGTAACTATGGGGTTTTTTTTAACTATTAATTTTATTTTTGTCTATTCAGATCCATGGAATCTACATCCATGTTTTTGTATTCCTTGGCTGCATGATTGGACTGACCCTTTTTGTTGGAGTTGTCATCGCTAATTTTAATGAAAACAAGGTACTAAGAGAGGTGGTTTATTCTGATTGAGAGGGTTTATTGAGTGTGGAACTAGCTATGTGAGAAACCTGAAACTGATATTACACTGTCTACATTTCCTGGTAAGGCTGCCTTTAGTACTGCCTTTAGTACTGCCTTTAGTACCAATCTTATATTTTGCAAAACTTCAAATACAACTTCAGATACAGCTGATCCATACTTGCTAGAAAAGTGAAGCCTGTGATGGCAGCAATCCATCACGCACTATCAAAGCTGTTAGAGTTTATTTCTAGTGCAGGTGTGCTGCTAGATGCAGAATGAACATAAAGCACTATGTATTTACAGTTTGATGTGGTAGCAGATAAAAAGATGTGTTATGCTTGCCTGTGTTGCAGCTAAGGGGTCTCTTTAGAACCCTGCCATTGCAGTATTTCAGATCCAAAGTAGAGCTGTGGTGGCTTTTCCTTTGCAAACCACAGAGTACATTGTAAAAATAATTGTCCATCACTCAAATAAAAAGATAGCTAGTTTTCTAGGCAAGTTCACGTGAACTTTTTGGATTACCCTGAAAAGTAGAAAAACCTGCCCTCAGGGGAATTGTTTCAGAGCAGCTCATGTCTACACTTTTTAAAAGGTAGAATCCTCTAGATGGGACTGCTGCACACACACTGCCAAACCTTTAATCTGAGTGTTTTTTCTGAGCCTCTTGTGGTGCCTCTGAGGCAGCGAGACAAAATTATTAACTTTTTTCATCTTTCAGTTCAAAGTTAGAAGAAAAGTGAGATATGACATTTTCACCTCTGGTGGCTCTGAAGGAAAAGGATGATTACGGGCTATGGAGCATGGAGATGTGCTTGTGCTGGAGCTGGGTGCTAGCTGTGGCCTGACCTGAGCCCAGTAACAAACACAACCACTGAGTTTGTCTATCAGGGAAACCACTTGCTCCTTCTGTAAGGGAGCCAAGCAACACATTACTGTGCATTAATGTGGGCAAGCAAGGCATCATGAAGTGGGGGTCAACCAGACTGTGAGCCAAATAAATAGCCTAAAACCTCTACTCTTCTGAAAGTATTTTTATGCTTGCATAACATCAGTGTAATTTTGGTTAGATGAAGTTCAGTCATTCCTGTTGAACTAAATCTGTTCTAGAGAACAGAAGCAATGTACTAAAAATTTA
The DNA here is from genome assembly GCA_009812075.1 of Sialia sialis. Taxonomy (NCBI): domain Eukaryota; kingdom Metazoa; phylum Chordata; class Aves; order Passeriformes; family Turdidae; genus Sialia; species Sialia sialis. Next base: position 53,670,276 of record VRYO01002772.1, on the reverse strand, counting down.
TTTTCTTATTCGCTAAATTTTGACTGTGAATTAACAAAGCAAAAATTTCTACAGTATGAGAACTCCACTAGATTTTTATAGATGCTTTTGTCACTTTTTCTTCAGCCATGCAATATTATTTTTCCTTCAAATTTTTCAACACATGGATGAATACCAAAAGCTTTATGCTTTTTGTCATTGCTCACTAGTAACAATTCCCTGTAAATTAAACTGAACAGGCACATCATAGTAATAGCTCTGTAGAATTCACATGATATTTAAAGTATAAATCTTTTCTATCTTCTGGTTCAGCTTCTTCAGTTGTTTCTTAGTAACCTGCAGTGGCATGTAATGTTTGTTTTTCTTTTTTCTTGACTACTTGTTACTTTTTTATGCATTTACTATAGAAAAAAGAAAATGTTTTCAGATTTGAGTTGAAAAGATTAATGTTAATTAAGTGGGCAAGAGTTTCAGCCCAATTAATATTCAAGTAGAGTGAAGAAATGTGCAGAAACTAAAAAAAAAAAAAAAAGTAGGTAGAGAGATGGCTGGCAACTAGCCCAGAAAGTAGAGAGCAAAACTATGCACAGCATTTCGGTCACATTTTTTTTAAACTAGTTACTTGACTGATGAATTAGTACTTAAAGTAGATGTTTTCTAGTAGATATTTTCTATGGCTGATATATGGTTAGAATAATTACAGGACTTGTTGATGAGCATCAGAGTAGGACAATTACTGAACAAACTATTTTACATGAGAACAAATAATTTTCTCAAAAGAAGAAAACTCTGAGCATTTCAGATATGCTCTAGTTTTTTCATATGAGTTGTTGAAACTGAAAATGTGGAAATGTTGGATTGGGAAGTACCACAGCGAGTTCTGAGCTCTGTCCTTGGTTGTCCCACTGACAAGGCAATAGTTCAAGTCATTCCAACCCCCAGGCCTATTTCAATCCCCAACTGTCACTTGTCACAGCTCCCAAGTGCCAGGAGTTCTGTAGCATTGAAGATGTGAATGACTCAAATATTAGCTGACACTTTGAGCTAAAGTCCAAATGCAAGCACCGCTCCTCCAGCCCGAGACCTGCTCGCAGTGCTCTGCTCTGTGGTTCCCGTATGATGATCCTGCTTGTGGAACTGGCAGTTTCTGAGCAACAAAGAAATTTGGCACCACTGGACTTTGCAAAAGTCCACTTTTTTGCCACCTTTTGTCTTGCTTGCAGTGGAGGGTCTCCAAGAATATGAACCAGACACGCTCCTTGGGGTGAATGTGTTACCTTTTAATCTAAGTGTTTCTAAATGGTGATGTTTGGGCCTAACAGGAGTAGTCAGCATCTTTACATCTGTCACTTTGTCTGCATTGTGTTGGAAGGCACTCTTCCCAGGGCACCATCTAGGGACACGGCTCCATAAAGAGATTATGTTCACTAAGAGGGGGAAATCCTGACCTTATCAGTTGCACAGCCAGCCACAGTTCCAGGATCTACACAAGCCAATGCCCAGGTAAAGGCAAAGATCATGCAAGCCCTCACCCACCTCAGTGCAGCGCCTTTCTGACCGGGACAGGAGCCAAGTGTCTTCAAGACAGGCTTTTGACATTTACCTTGAAAAGGTCTCCTTTGCTTTTGTAACACTGGAATTCTTCTGTGAGATTTTACAGTTCTCTAACATGATATGGAACTCATTTTGTTTTGAAGGTCATTTTAGATAACATTGAATTCTGTTTGAAGTTTACTATGTTATATGAACATTTATACACATTACCAGCTACCACTATCCACCCTAAAGCACCTCTCTTCATGCTTCCTCTGTGGAGAGCTCTTGCAGATTCATAGCATACTACTATTTTATTTCAATTACGCCCCAAGCAGAAGAGCTGTGGAGAGCAGCAGTGGCCTCCTGAAGGATTCCTTCCTTGAAGAGACTAGTGGCACTAGCAAGCCACAGGATTTTCTGCTGGAAAGTCCAGTCAAAATCCACTACTCTGCTTCCTGGCAAATGATGTTCATCAAATGGAAGACCTCCTGCAGTGTTTCATTGCCCACATTGGGCTGCTGGTACAAAGAGCAGCAACTGTGCCTGCTGAGTTGAGTCCCAGAAACTCACAGCTAATGCGTCCAGAAATCCTCTTGAGAAACAGCTGATACTTCAGACTGCTTTCCCCAAGCAGTGTGTTATTTAAGGGAAATTGTGTATGTAACTTTATGTCAGGCACCAAAGAGCATGTTGTTTTCATGTTGCAGTGCTGTTAAATGACAAAAGCTTTATATGCTTCTCTTTGTTTATTAAGGGGACAGCTTTACTGACTGTAGATCAGAGACGATGGGAAGATCTGAAAAGCAGACTGAAGATAGCACAACCTCTTCATCTCCCACCTCGTCCGGGTATCAAACATATTTTGATTTTATTCATGTTTTGCCCTAGTGTTCATAATTCCCCAGGAGTCTGCGATTCAAATTAAAACTGTAATCGTGAGGCCACTAGGAGGTTGTGCATAAGTTAATGTGGAAACAGGCTCCAACTACAGATCTCTCCATAAGGCTATTAAAATCAACCTAAAAAAGGTTGTGCTTCGATGGTTTTAGGATAAGCCTTAATGAAAAAATGAATTTCTAAATGAAAAATATTTTCAGTTGGCTGTAATGATATGAATGGAATGCATTAACCTGACAGCAGTTGAATGATGCACTTGCCCTAAAAGTACCAAAGCTTTCATGCAACACTGGTGTTCAGCATTTGAAATTATATGTTCAGAAGCCCTATTTGATATGGAAAATTGTGGCAGAAAATTAGAAATGTATATTGAAAATGGGAAAGGATTATTTTGCCTCTAATGAATATAGAAAATATGTCATGAAATAGGGGGGAAATGTTATTATGTATTTTAACTCTCCTCCTCAAACTCTTTCTTTTTCAGATAATGATGGTTTTAGAGCAAAGATGTATGATATAACTCAGCATCCATTTTTTAAGAGAACTATTGCTGTACTTGTTCTGGCCCAGTCCGTGTTGTTATCAGTTAAGGTAATTGTGTTTCTTTTAAGTGCATCATTACAGTAGTACAGCATGTGTTTGCACATTTCCTAACACCAATTAATGATCAATTGAGCCATTAGTGTGACAAATGCAAGGAAACATGACTCCTAGATACAGCAATCTCCATTGGCATAGATCACTGTAGATTAATTGTGGAGCTCAGTCAATTTCTGCCTTTTTGTAATTTGGTCCACTATTTCTAATTGCTAGTTAAGCTGTAAATCTGAGACAGTACACCAAGATGCCATTCCTGTCTGAGTATATTTTAAATGTATTCGTTAACAAAACCCTCAAGAAAAGTTAATGCAATGAAGAGGCATTTATTCTGTTTAACAGCTATTCTTCTATGAATGGATTATGCTTGCTTTTCAGTGGGATGCTGCAGACCCAGTGACTGTGCCTTTAGCAACAATGTCTGTTGTTTTCACCTTCATCTTTGTCCTTGAGGTAAAGTAATATATTTTATGACTTCTTGAGATTGACTTATATGTATATATTTCATTTTGTCTTTAGGGATGTTTCTCATTCTTCACTAGGTTGTTTATTTCTGAATGTGCACATTCAAGGTTCTCCATGTCACTTGTTTTTAAACGTGTATTGTAAGAAACTATTAATATGTTATATTCATGCTTCTCTACAACCTTGAGCTTTGTGTCTTTTTATTTACATACAAATCTGAGTATTTAGAAGTTCTGCTTCATGCATTTATGTTTTGCCTGATGTGTCAATCTCCATTATTCTGTACCTGTGACAAAATCAAACCTCTCTCAGCTTTCTTTTGTTTTGTTCTGTTTTAAATATCATACTTCATTTTAATATATTTTAATAAGCTAAGCCCCAGCTCCAGTATTGTCTGTCGTTAGCTGCACAAGTTTTGTTCCAGTGTGGTAGCTGTTCTCTATCTATGAGAATATTGTTATTGCAAACTCTGCAAGGTGTATTTATCCTATTTTCATAAGACTGGAATCTAATGATTTCAACACATTTTGGAAAACATATTTTTTAGCATATAAGGATATCCATTTAACATTAAAGAAGATGCTTCCTCTGTGGTTAGGGTAGTACATAATTCTTTGTAAGTTTTTGGTTGACCACTTTTCTTGTCAGTCCCCTTGAATAGCCGATACTGAACACTATCAGAAACAGAATAGTAGACTGTGTTTCCCACTGCTCTAATCCAAGCTGACAGTTCCTGTGCTCCATTGATAGGTTTTGCCAGTAGTCATGAATAAACAATGAAGTGAATTCCTTGTAGCAGCTGTAGCTAGAGTATATCCATGTTGTTGCTTCTTTTTTCCCTACCCAGGAGAAATCAGTATCTCTGGAGAGACTGAGCAAACACAGAAAAGTTTTATTTGTGTCATACACAGGCAGGTTTTAATTTACCTAGTAACTATGTCTTTGGAAATACTTTTTTCTCTTATACTGCCAGGGGAAACAAATACACTTTTAGAATTTCAAAGGAACTTTGTCAGAGCCAAGAAAAATTTGTTGACTGTCTCAACAGGCAAGCTATCACACTGTGAGTGCGCACAATCTATGGCGAGGAAGCAGCTTCCTGCTCAGAATCTTACTTTTACGCAGCACACTCCAGTCACAGAGTCTGCATTCTGCAAAGCTGATGGCCATGTCCATTCTAACTCCCGATTCTGCCTTAAACATCTACTGCTCACATCATATATGTGTGGTATACAAAATTGGAAGAATTAGAAGATCTCGTTTTTGCTAGCACACAGATGATGACAGAGTAAAGGCAGATGGGTTTTTTTTTATTTCTATGGTGTAATACTCAGTTCAAGATTATGGATGCCTGAAGCAAGGTGTTTATATTCTACATGTGAGGGAGATGTTAAAGCTTTTACTGTGATCGAGTGAAGAATGAGATTCAGTTATCTCCACTAGCCACTCCAGACAGCCAGGGATGTTTAGAGGTCTTATGTCATCCCTGTCAGTCTTATCCATCCATCTTCAGTTCTTCAGGGCATCTCACGTATCTGAAGACAAGATACCTTAGGTAATTCAAATGGTAATTAGAGATTCAGAGACCATATTGTTCATTTTGTAGTCACATTATAAGGCGGAAACCTAACTGGAAAATCAGCCTTTTACATCAAGCTGGTGTCCTCTTATATCTGATTTTGTTTCCAGAAATGTTAAATGGCAGGGTTGCAAGGTGGGATAGAAAAAATAATGTAATGAGTGCCTGACATTTGTAGCCTTTATATAGTAACTCCTAACCTGCTCTGAGATTTAATATGACTTGTGTATGAGAAACTCTTAGGCATTCCCTCTACATGCATCACTCTACTTTGGTATCTGTTACTTGATGTGACTGTAACTATTAGTATCTATTTTTGAGCTTCCTATCTGCATTTCTGTTAATTGGATATATCCGTCGCTTTAGAAGCTGTCTTTTACCAGGTACATGGTCAAATATACTGCCTTTATTGTTCTTTGCTGCTAAGTACAGATGGTGCTGAGTACAGAGTATTCCTTAAAGCAAGAAATAGTTGCAGTAGAGGAAAGGTTTTTAATAAATTTGAACTGTAGGTGCTGCAGAACACATTTATATTTCTGATTTCAGATATGCTTATGTGATTTTAGCTTGCATGTAGACAGACAGCTAGCTAGGGTACTGCTATGTTTTTTAGCTACATGTTATTGACATTACTTGTTTAACTTCAAGCTGTTTTAGGCCCACATTCACCTCAGCAATCTATACATTAAGCATTCAGTCTGAGGTGCTTAGCTGCACTTCTGTCTTTGATACTTGAAGGAGACAGAGAGATAATTCAGAATGCTCTTCCTCCCTTGGTCTTGGTCTGGTCTTACACAACTACCAGTTTTTCTCCACCTAAGGGAAGTTAATATTATCCAGTTAGTCCACATGGAAATATTTTGCTGTGGTGAAATCTGCCCCTTGTTGTATGAGACTATTTCATAAAATGAACTCGGTCAAAAATTTTGGAGAATGGAAGGGGATCTCATGGCAAGGAATAATAGTTTCTTCATTGCAAGTGAAAAATGCTTTATCCATAGGTCACAATGAAGATTATTGCCATGTCACCTTCTGGCTTCTGGCAAAGCAGAAGAAATCGGTATGATCTCTTGGTGACATCTCTTGGAGTAATATGGGTCATACTTCACTTTGCCTTACTGGTAAGATATAGAAAATGCAATTCAAGTAATTAAAATTATTTTATCTTTAAGCACCAGCAGAAGGATTGCTGCTATATATCCAGTTAAATCTTTGAGAGCTTAATAAGGTTGAAATATGTCTGAAAGAAACTAAGTTTGATGCTACAAAGCGTGAATCATTGTCTTAGACAATCATGTAGTGCAAAAATTGTCTTACTGATGCAAGTTAGAGTCTGTAAATGTGGTAGGAAACAAAGTCTTTAGGAGGAATGTATGTGGAAAGGAAGGAGGCTAAAGAGAGTGAGAGGTCTTGGTAACAAATGTCTTAGGAGTATGAAGGAAGAAAGAAGCAAGGCACAGAATACAAACAGGAGCAGAGGACTGGAAGAAGGCATAGGTTCAAAACTGCTGAACAATACAAACCCTCCCAAACCCAACAGTGATTCTGTAGCACTGGTTTTCATTAAGGGGCAGTGTTTAATTCAAGGTGACGTGAAGGAGAGAGGGGAGGAAATCAGCTCTCCCTTCACTTCACACCAATTTTTAAAATTTTACTACATTCCTGGTTTCTTTATTTACAGAGGAAGGAGAAAGGATGGTTGATCATCAGTCACAAGTTGTCAAAGTCACAACCCTATAATGTCTGCAGGATTCTCTCTTGTCTACCCCAAGTTCTGTTTGAAAGAAAACCTCTTTTGTGCAACTAGTTATTTTGCCCTGACATTCACAGTTTCTCCCTGCTACTAAGTGGCTTGGAAGGCTTGAGGAGTTACTGTAAGCCAGGGTTTTTGGCTTGATGTGTGGGGAGGTTTATGTTGGTGCTAATAGTTTATGATTTCTCTTATTTCATGTGCGGACTGCCCTAAAAAATCAGGTATTGTGATTTGTTCAAGAGATTCCTGGAGAACCATGTATTAAGTCTTTTGTGTTTCTGTTCCAGAATGCATACACATACATGATGGGGGCATGTGTAATTGTCTTCAGGTTTTTCTCCATTTGTGGGAAGCATGTAAGTATAAATTAAGACTACTATTATTGCAGTGCTCATGTATAGATTAAAGAATTAGATATTGTGTATCTCTCGTGAAAATTCGGTAAGGATCTGTTTTCTAGGGGAAAAAAATGTTTTTAAAAAGCGGAAAAAGTAGATTTCAAAGAGCCAAACAGCAGTCTGCAACTTTACATGCTGTCTTTAAAATGTCAGGATTTTAAGTAGATTGTATAATAGTGCTATGGTTACTTGAAAAGCTGAATTTTTTCAGAAAACAAGGTGCAGGTGCAATAACACAGCTTTTAAAAATGCTCTCTGCAACTCTCAAGATACACTGTGCAACTTTCAGCCCTTTCCATTTCAGTGAGGTGTGGTGGGCATGCTCTTAATTTCTTTTCGCTGCAAGACTATTGTAGTAGTGGTTGAATGCACTCATCTTGTTTCTTTTTCCAGAGTGCAGGTCTGTGTCTTTTGTCTCTACAATGTATGTCTTGTCACAGTAAAGGATTTATATTCAATTTAAAACCAATTTTGGGCCAAGATGTTCTTCTGGAAACACTGGGATGGTGACAAAGCAAGTCACTTCTCAAGTTTACATTTCTTTTGTGTTTGGATTTCCCCTGGTATAAATGAGAGCAGACTGGTAGAATAAGCATAAGCAGAGAACAAACACATTTAACAAGTGGTGACACTGCATTCCCTTGCTGTAGAATTTCTTAGACTATCCAAATATTTTCTGTGAAGTCTGACATATTAAAGTAAATGTGATGAAAAAACTGCTGTACTAGGTTGCCAGGGTTAAGAACAGTAAGTCAAAGGGTTTTTTCAGTAAAGATAAAAAGTTTTCTTTTAATCAGACTACAGAGAGCCTGTAGAGCCTTGGAAGTCAAATGAGAAATCCTTGCTTCCCCTATGCAGCTAGACCAAGTGATTGCCTTCAAAGCTTTCAGATTGATTCTAAAGTGTTTTTTAAAGTTTTAATCTAGTCATTTGTACTTTCATTTTACCAGCTGTATCAGTTTCACTAATTTACCTATCCTGATGCAATGTGATGACTAAAGGTCAGCAGGAATTTGGCATGATTATAAAGAAAAATAACACCCTCAGTCCTATTAAAGGGAAGTTTGTATAATATCAAAAATATTTAAGAGTGTTAGGACAATCTATGGCAAAGAATATTATCAAGAGTAAAATGTAAAATATACATACATTGGAAAGTACAGTAATTTCACAATTATAAGCTGCACCTGATTATAAACCGCAGTTTTTTTTCTTTTTTTTTTTAAAGCAAGAATCCATGTGTGACAAAGTAACACATTAGTAACAGAATTGCTCCAGCGCAGGGTTTGGTATCAGATGCTCAAGCTGCAACAGTTTTCGTAGACCAGTGAAGCCTTTAAAAGCAGCCCCAGGCTCCCTCCCACCCAGTTCTCACTTCCAGGTTGGCATTTCGCTGGGATTTGTCCATAGATAAGCCGCACCTGATGATTAGCCTCACTACTGGGGTAGGCTGGATTCCTCAATGAAAAAGGTGCGGCTTATAATCGTGAAATTACTGTAATATCTATTATCAAGGCCCACAATCTATGAAGTTTTCAAAATTATGCTCTCATTTTGTGTTCTTCAGCCAACTTTGCAGAATCCTAGACTCACAAAATGGGTTTGGGTTGGAAGGCACCCTAAAGATCATCTCGTTCCAAACACCTGTCATGGGCAGAGACACCTTCTACGAGACCAAGTTTTTCAAAGCCCCATTCAACCTGTCCTTGAACACTTCCAGGGATGGGGCATTCACAACTTGTTTGGGCAATTTGTCGTGTGCCTCACCACCCTCACAGTCAAGAATTTCTTCCCAATATCAAATCTAAGTCTAACTTCTTCCGGTTTAAAGCCATTTGCCCTTGTCACTACATGCTTTTGTGAAAAGTCCCTCTCCAGCTCTCATCACCCCTACTTAGGTACTGGTAGGCTTCTGAAAAGTGTCCCTGGTCTTTCACAAAGTTCCATGAGAAATTACTGGCTTAAAGAAGCTTTACTGATCTTAAGGAAATCTTCCTCTCTATACATGAAAGTATTCCTTTAGATGGGTTGCAATATCTGTGATTTCTATCTAACAGATCTGAAGATCACTTTCAGATAAGCCCCAAGTAGTTTACTGTACCACTGTTCCTGCAATGCCAATGCTGATACTTCAGGAGAGTGCTGATCCTAGAATATTATAGCTATACCATCACTGTAATATCCTACACTGTATTATCCTATATATACTTTTTGAGGAGCAAAATCTTGACCTTGTAAATGAGGAAGATATGCTGATGTCTATAACAAGTAAAAAGCAAGCACAGTTCAAGTCACTTTCATAATGTACCATTTTACTGAGCTCATCCATTAATGAATGTGTCTATAGGATTTGTTGTCAAAATGGCAAGTGCAAGAACTCTGTTATCTTTGCTTTCCTGAATGCTGTCATGGATTGCTTTTTCTCTGTCTTTCCAGGTAACACTAAAAATGCTTCTTCTGACTGTGGTTGTCAGCATGTACAAGAGTTTCTTCATCATAGTGGGCATGTTCTTACTGCTTCTTTGTTATGCTTTTGCTGGAGTGGTATTATTTGGTACAGTGAAATATGGAGAGAATATTAACAGGTACAGTATGGAGTTCCCACCTCACAGGGATGTTCTTTACGCAACCTGAAGAAATCACATTCTGCTAGAGACATTTATCTGTGGTAAAAAACAGACAGATCTGCAGGTGGGGCTGAAGGGCTCTAAACAGGATTTCTGGTGGGAGACACTGAGCCATATTTCCGTCCTTGTGCGTTGGACCAAATGACACCCGATCCAACCCAGGGTAGACTGAGAGCTGTTCTTTATTATGACAGCTGAAATATGCTTCAAAGCACTACTGTGCTAGCCCACAAGATGCTGAAATACAGTGTACTTACTGGCCCCACCCAGAAACAGGATCCATATACCAGACTGATACAGAAAGGAGACAGTTCTTTAAACTGGCTGTTAGCTGGAGATTTCCCAGTCATCATCAGACTTACAAAAGAAAATGGAGACAGGAAATGGGATCTGGCCTTGAGGTTTTTTTAGTTCTCTGATAAAATGAACTAAAATACTAAGACCTATGTCTGAGCTAGAGTTCAGTTATTGTATCTTAAGTCATTAAATAAATAATTGAATGGGCTCATTCAAATAATAATGTAACTACTTTTAGTTTAAAATAGTGGAACAGTAGAAAATGGAAACTTTTTTTGCCAGTGTTCTAATACGAGGAAATGAAACTATCTCTCTCAATCTCTCTTTCTCTCTCTCTCTTTCTTTAAAACAGACATGCAAATTTTTCATCAGCTGGCAAGGCTATTACTGTACTCTTCAGAATAGTTACTGGAGAAGACTGGAACAAAATTATGCATGACTGCATGGTAATTACAATACTGCTAGAGATAAGTAGACAAGAAATGAGAGATACCCTTCTGTCTCCAACTGTTTTCAGTATCTTAGCTTTGTGCAAGGAATGTTGGGCTTGCCTTTATCTCTTCAAGAAAATAATGTTCACTAAACCTCAAAGAAAGTGATGCACAAATTGCAATTCCAGTCTCATACTCACAGTATAGTATTTCATGGAGCTAGGCAATTAGATGATTTAAAAACAAAGACATGGTTTCAAATGGTTTCAAACTCAGAAATGTAGTAACTCACTTTTTACTATTATCTCTGCTTTGACTGGGGCAAGATGTCTTGTCAAATTAACCTTGTCTTTGATTCCTGCACTTTGGCTCATTCTATGTGAATGATAGTCTTGATGACCTCAAAATTCCTCCTTGAATCATTATATTTTGCACAAGTAAATGTTTATCTGTGCTTTCCATTGCAAGGAAGATGATGTGCCTCTCCTTTTTGAAATTAATGAGCAGGGAAGAAACGTTTTGAAAACCACTATGCTTCAAAGGACCAGGTTGTTCCTGTGCAGTAGCATAATGCACAATGTGCCCTCTGTGTGGTAGTAAGATCTATGCCTCAGCCTTCTTTGTCATACCTCTCTCTCTTTCCTGGTTTCTGTCTACTAAAGGAGGAAAAACAGCCACAATAATGCCCGCAGTATTATTCCCTAAGTGGGAAGCCTTAAATAAATAATAATAGTCTTAAATATTATATTGATTGCAGAGAAAATAATAATCTCTTTTTTATGATTATTATTTTACTTTGGTTTCTTTGGTTTTGAAGGTTCAGCCTCCATTTTGTACACCAGATAACAGCACCTACTGGAAAACAGACTGTGGAAATTATGCTGGTGCTCTTATGTACTTCTGTTCTTTCTATGTCATCATTGCATACATCATGCTAAATTTACTTGTTGGTAAGTGAAAATAGACATTAATAACAACAAGGTGCATCTTGGCATGTAGTATGGTGGATGTGAGGCTGTTGTGCTGTTCAGGTGTGAGGCTGCCTTGTACCTTCAATGTTACCTTGCATGTATATAATGATTTTGATATTTCTTTGGCACACGAATGCTAAATCTCAGGAAGTTTGGGAATTTAATCTTTTGGAACAAAGAGATATCTTCTATTTGTAGAGTAGAGTTCCCTGCAGAACACTGTTTTCTAAACTTCTATTCCTTCAGTTAACCTTTGTTCAAACATCATTGGAATTCACTTAAGTGATCTTAAATGTTAGGTTAGGCATCTCACCAGGGTTTAAGATACAGCTTTTAAAAAGCATGGTGAATATTGATGTGGCAAGACAGTGTATTATGCATTCAAAATCCTTGTCTGAGCATACAGGCATTTATTAATGTGGAGTTTGCACAACAGAATTACATGTTGCAATGTAACTACAGGCTTTCTTTAGGGTGCATTTTGTTCTTTTGGTTTTCAGCTATCATTGTGGAGAATTTCTCATTGTTTTACTCAACCGAAGAAGATCAGCTTTTAAGTTATAATGATCTAAGGCATTTTCAAATTATATGGAACATGGTTGATGACAAAAGAGAGGTAAGAAATAATAATTTCTTGATAATAAGCAAGAGATACAGTAAATTCCCAGTTTTTCTTGAGAAGGAGTATGAGGGGGAAAATGTGTTGATAAAATTCTCTGAGCAGTTACTGCTCAAATTTGAGAAGTGAGCATGGTCTAACATTGTTCATGGCCCTTCAAATACTAACCTGCATTCTGTGAAGTGCTTATAATAGCAGATTTACAAGCAAATGTATCCACTTGTAGGATCAATATAATAGCATCTTTCCTTCTAGCTCCCTGGGAGTTGTTCCCTTGGAAGTCTACAGATTCGTATCCATTTTTTGTGTCTGATCTTCAGAAGATCTTTGCTGAGATTTCTGCATTGTCTCCTGTAAAATTTTTATGGAGGGGCTAATCAAGTGTGGGCTGGGTGAGAAGACAGTTAAGTGGACTGAAAACTGTCCGCATAGAGGGTGATGATCAGCAGGGCAGCTTCTAGCTGGAAGCCAAGGATTCATTGTAAGCCCCAGGGGTCAATAATGGGTCCAGTCCTTTTCAGTATCCTCATTAATGACAGAGACAGAGTGGCGGAGGGCACCTCCAGGGGATTTGCTGGTAGCACCAAGCTGAGCAGAGTGGTTGATATGCCACAGAGTCATGCTGCCATCCAGAGGAGTCCTCACAGGCTGGAGAAATGGGCTCACAGAAGAAGCCTCTTGAAGTTCCCCAAGGAGAACTGCAAAGTCTTGCACCTAGAGAAGAATAAACCAAGGCACAGTACATACTGAGGCCACCCAGCTGGAAAGTAGCTTGGCAGTAGAAGACCTGGGGGCCCTGGTGGACACCAAGTTGAATGTGAGCCACCTTAGCCCTTGTAGGAAAGAGGGCCAATGTTATATTGGGCTGCATTAGACTAAGTATTGCCAGCAAGACTAAGTATTGCCAGCAGGCCAAGCCTTCTGCTCTGCTCAGCTCTGGTGAGGCTACTGCTGGAATCCTGGTTTGGTCCTGGGCTCTTCTGTACATAGAGATACAGATGTACTGAAGAGAGTCCAGCAAAGGGACACAAAGATGGTGAAGAGACTGGAGCGTGTCTCCTGGCAGGAATGGCTGAGAAAACTGGCACTGTTCAGCCTGGAGAAGGTTCAAGGGGCTCTGTCATTGTATGTAAATACCTGCAGGAAGGGTGCAAAGAAGACAGAGCCAGGCTCTGCTCAGTGATGCCCAGTGACAGGGCTAGAAGTAACAGGCACAACCTGAAACACGAGAGTTACCTCTGAACATCAGGGAACTGTTTGTCACTGTGATAGTGATATAGCATTGGCACAGGTTTCCCAGGGAGGTTGTGGAGACTCCATGCTTGGAGATATTCAAAAGCCATCTGAACCTGATCCTGGGAAACTGTCTTTAGGATATCCTGCTTAAGCAGAGGGGTGTGACAAAGAGCGCTTGTCTGTACTCATGGGGGTAGAGTTTGAATCCATTGTGCCCAGCACAATCAGAATCTCTCTGATGTGGAACACCTTACAGCAAAAATAATTCCGATGATGTTCATTTAGCAGAACAAAAAACATTTACAGATTGTGAATAGCACAGTTTCAGATGGGAAGTAAGTAGTTTCACACTTAATTTTGTAGAAATTGTTGTCACCAAAAGTGCAGGATGTCCTGCCTCTTAAAGCAGATAAACTTTAAAAAGCCAGTAAACTCTCAACATTCTTCTGTTTGTTCAGAGTTGCACAGTGAAGGGCATAGGTTTACAACAAATTATAGACATGGCTATGAGTGTTTAAACTATAGTTTAATTTCCATTTTTAATAGGCAGCTCTTTGGGAATATGATTCTAATTACAGATGAATGCAAATGGGGAAACTAAATCCTCAAGCAATTTTGAAATAATATGGCAAAATTAACAATAGGTTAATAAATTCTCATTGTGTATGAGTCAAATAACCACAAAGACTTCTGTGAATTAACTGAAGAACTGGCTGAATGTGGACATTCTTCAGCAAGGTATTCACAGTGACTTAAAAATACTTTTCTCTCAGTGATCAAGTTGAATGTCTGAGTTGGTTGTTAGATCACAGTAATAATTTACCATCAATTATGCAATTTAACACAGGGTGTAATCCCTACCTTCCGGGTGAAATTCCTGCTGAGGCTTCTGCGAGGCAGGCTGGAGGTGGATCTCGACAAGGACAAGCTGCTCTTTAAGCACATGTGCTATGAAATGGAGCGGCTACACAATGGTGGTGATGTCACTTTTCATGATGTGCTCAGGTACCCTGAGATTTTCTCCACATTTTTAGAACAGATATAACAGCCGGTGTTTCTTTCCAGGCTAACAGGTAGACATTAGGCTTAGAAGAAGGCAAGCCTAGTAGTTACAGAGGCAGTGCAATTTTAAATGTTTTCAAAAAATTTTCCTTTTTTTCCCTGCAAAAATATTGATGGCAAACCCAAGTCCTAGGGAGTCAGCTCTAAGTAATTTTAACATTTTCATTGCAGGAGGTTTGTCACAAACTACAGTCACATGTTTCTCTTTCATTCCAACTAATGAAACATACCTTCAAGTGTAGCAACATGACAGTGAGCCTGACTAGAAATAAAATAGAAATGGGAACATTATCCAAGTGTAAACAGGGGAGAAAAAAAGCAAACCACCACAAATGCCCTAAGTGATTACAGTTCAGCAGTTCATCTCTTGGTGAATTGGATAGGTGGATGTACGTGATAAGGTCTTTGTTTTGAGCACAATAAATCTCTTCTAAAATCATCTCAGCAAATTTTTAGCTTCAGATGTGAAATTACTGTGCACACCCGAAATAAGTATTTTCACATTAAGGTCTTAAGTATGATCATTGATTCTCTGAAAAATGCAAAGACACCAGCATTTAAAAATAAATAAATTGTGTTTCTTCCAGCATGCTTTCATATAGGTCTGTTGATATCAGAAAAAGTCTTCAACTGGAAGAGCTGCTTGCGAGGGAACAACTGGAATATACCATTGAAGAGGAGGTGGCCAAACAGACCATACGAATGTGGCTGAAAAAGTGCTTAAAGCGAATCAGAGCAGTAAGTCAAGCTAAAACAGTATTTAAATGGTTGCATAAATTGGACTGCTCAACAGTGCTGGAATCTGCTGTCCCTATGCTTCATTAACATTGGAATTATGGTAGTACTTATTTGAAGTATGTAGCAGTTGCTAACTGAGCAAAAAAAAGTTTGTTACAGCTCTACAAAAATAGAGTTGCTACAAAAATAAGCATCTTTTGAAGGCA
Organism: Sialia sialis; assembly: GCA_009812075.1. NCBI lineage: Eukaryota > Metazoa > Chordata > Aves > Passeriformes > Turdidae > Sialia > Sialia sialis. Next base: position 53,654,885 of record VRYO01002772.1, on the reverse strand, counting down.
AAAACTGTCTTCCTGCCCAAACTTTGTCTGTCTTTTCAATACAACAGGAAGATGCATATGCAAAGTTAAAGGAATAAAGGGGAAAAAAAATGTCATTCGATCGAACTTCTTAGCCTAATCGTTCCTCACAGAATGTAATTGTGTAATTTCCTTGCCTCTGCTGGCAGATGAGAAACCTGTAGATGACTCTGCAGATGGAGCCTGTATTAAGATAAATCATTTGAGTGTCAATCATTTGAGTTACCATACAAATATGTGCAAATATAGAGTGTCTACATGGAAAGCAGGTGTATGGACAAAATCACAACCTGGTTGCATTGATGACCAATTTTTCAGTTACTATGAGTCTGACTCCAGGTTTTGACACATGTATTTTTTTTTTATAAACAGTTACTTCTTGCGATAGGAGATTCTCCATAGTGATCTGTGATCATGGTATCTGTCATCTCTTTGTAAATTTATGAAAATACTTAGCCAGACATTTTGAATATAATGTACATTCCAGCTGAAACGTCAGTGTTCAGTGATACATAGCTTCATTTTGATTTCATCTCTGTAATAATAATGGCAGTAAATTTAATCTCAGCTCTCAGTTCTGGATTTGTTCAACTCTGTTGTTCATTTCATTATGATATTGAACTACACTGTGTTAAAGTAAATATGCCATTCATTTCACTCTAATAATATGGTTCAGATCATTTCACATTCTATGAACCTTTTATAAACTGAATGTAATTATGGAAGTTAAGATATATTTTCAAATTCTGTTGTTATTCTCTAATTCTCCCTAGAGGGATCATGTGAAAACTACCCAGGAAAGTGAAACCCTTCCTAAGTGCTGTTTATTTTAATTTAAAAGCAAATTAGATTGTAAAATCATAATGGTAGTAGGTTTATTTTTCTATTTGTACTGTAAATCTTAACTTAGTCCCAAGGTTTACACTACTATTTTATTCAGTCTTATTAACAACCGGCTCCAAAGTCCATGAAAGAAATCAGAATTTTTTCATTGTCTTCATGTAATTCCCTGTGAATCTCTACCAATTTTCTGGTTTCTTTTTCTTTACAAGAACTTTTAACTGATAAATTCAAAACTTTGTTTGTGTTTAAACTCTAGGTTTAAACCAACAATTGCGCAACATGCCTTTCACTTAATGTAGTTCATAAATTTCATCCTCTATTCCCTAAAGGTTAGAAATATGCTGGAATTCACTTTGTTTAAGTTGCAACATCTAATACATGGATCTTTATCAATGCACCTGGGATCCACAGCTGGTGCTCACTGTTCAGTTAAATATTTGGAATGCTTTAAAAAAAAAAAAAACCCATTGGTGTGAGACAGCAAGCGAACATTTTTTCATCAACTATTGTACCTTGATAGAAACAACAGCAGTCGTGCAGCATTATCCATAGCCTCCGAGAGAGCCAACAGCAGGAGTTGAGCCGATTTCTGAATCCTCCCAGCATTGAGACAACACAGCCAAGTGAAGATATGAACACTCTTAATCAAGATAACAGTGCACAGCCAGAGGTATGTAATCAGAAAGCTATCAGCTATTCATAACAAATTCAGAAAACTTCCATGTTTCTTATTTGTTCTTTTTTAAATATCGTTTTAACTGAAAAAAAAAAAATCTAAAACAGTACCTGGTTTTCCTTCAGTCTTTGCAATCGGATGTAAAGGCAAGATGCCCTAAGGTAGAAATTCCTCAACATATTTAGCTGTCTTGCTATCACCATAAAGCTCAAACTCAGCTGTACAACTCTGGCAGCCCCAGTCTTCAGCTCTTGCATGAGCTCAGTGCAGGCTTGGGGATGGGAAGGTTTCTGAAATGGCATTTACACTGAGAGTGAGAACACTGGGCATGCTGGTAACTCTGAGCTGGAGTCCTGGGTCTCTGCCAGGATAGGGAATATAGAAGGTACAATGTAAGGGCTGCTTTCAACAATGGTTGTACTAGGCTGAGAATAATTTCATACCCTTCAATAGGATGAATGGCATTGAGAGCTAACATGACCTTTTTGCTTTTGTCTGTTGGTAGTTTTCTGGGGTACTAAAGAGCAGAAAGCATGCTGCCCTAACCAATGGCAATATGGTGTGTTTGTATTCATGGATAAAGTTCGAAACAGAATAGAAAGGTATACCTTCCTATGGATACCTAGGGTTACCTAGAGCTATGACAGATTCTTTTTCCTCTTTCAGACAAGTAGCCAGCAGCAGCTCCTTAGCCCAACACTTTCTGACAGAGGTGGCTATAGACAAGACACTGGAGATGCTGGGAGACACTGCCCTCAGCGGAAAATTGGACAATGGCGCTTGCCATCAGGTAGGTGAAAAAGTTTTTCAATAAAGTCCCCACATACAAAATTGCGGCTGTGCAATACCAAGGCCAAGAGAATCTTCATGATTCACAATTCTCCCTGCTGGCTGCCACTTACACCCACATCAGGGCTTTCCTGTTCTTGTGTCTGTTGGAATAAAGCAGTTTCTCCCTTTATTCACAATTCAGAACATTCTGAAGATGGGTTCAAGCATTGTCCTGTACAAGTGGTTACATTTTTTACTTTTTCTTACATTTACTCAGGACCTTTTACATCAGTCAGTCCTCTTTGGAATCAGAGTGCCCCAAAGGCTGCCATTGTTCAGACCATAATCATATCTAAGTGGAAGCAGGAGAGAAAGTCATGATGTTCTGTTTACTACCATTGACCCTACTTTTGTTGCCAGTGTACTTGTCCAAGAACCAGAATAGTTTAATAGAAAACTTTCAATCCATGATTTCCATTCAAGTATCACTGAGCAGCAAAGATCAACATTTTGTTGGATAAGAGAGAAAGAGTGGAAGAGGAAGCATGCTAAGGAGAAGTCATACTACTGTAGTTAACCTCATACATTTTTCAAGTGAGACATTTTGAAAGAATGAATAGCTCAGAGTTTCCTTTCTTAGCACTGATCTGGTTTTTGTCAGTTTTGAACATTCCTCAGTGGATGGTCCTAGAAAAGAAGGTCATTTCCATGCACAATACAGCTGACAGGTAAGTAGTCTGCCTGTAGTCCAGCAAAGACAGGTACTTAAGATCATGAATAGCATAATTAAGATCAATAGTGGGGTTTATATACTTAGACATGTGGTTTAGTGCCATACCATCGACTTGTACTGGCTTCAGCGTTGTAAAGTGTCACTTTTGAGATGTAGCTGCCACTCCCAAAAGCATCTCCCCATCCCCACCCTCTTTCCTCGCATTTGCTACTTGCACCATTTTGCCAGCAGATTAGCTCATGTAAGTATGGCCTAAATCATTTAGGTTGCAATTAGCTGGATAAAAGGAGATGTCTTGCATCAGTTATCCCAGCAGAAGGAAATGAGGCACTACTCAGTTAAACTGCTCTGCCACCAGATTAATGGGAGCAGTGTGAACATCTGGAACTGGGAAAACAAACAAACAAACGAACAAACAAATTAGAACAGAGCCTACTCTTTCTGAACTAAATCAGTTTAAAGGTGCCCTAGTCTAGCTAGTTCTCTATACCTGAATTCTAAGCAAAAAAAATATTCAAGAAGCAGATGTACTCTAATACAGAACTTTCTGGACTTTGCGTTTCATTTCCTAGCCCCCAAACCGATAAGCCATTCAGTGTCTTCAGTCAACCTCCGTTTTGGTGGACGTTCTACTGTGAAATCTGTTGCATGCAAAATGAATCCCATGTCTGATGCTGCTTCCTGTGGATCAGAAGTCAAGAAATGGTGGACAAGACAATTAACTGTGGAGAGTGATGAGAGTGGAGAGGACCTTCTTGATATCTGAGAGGCATTTAAGTCATACCATGATCTAATTTTCTATATTTAGAATTAAAGATGCTGTATGATTTCTTTAAAATCAATGTCATAAATTTTAAAAATGTGATGTATGATTTCTTTAAAATCAATGTCATAAATTTTATCTTACACTTATCCTCCTGCCATATGACGTGTAACACTCACTTTTGTGTTAGAATTGACTTCTGTAGACTCTAACTGTACTCAAAGACACCTGTATACTACAGCAGTACTAACAAAGCCAGAAAGACTATATTTCCTTTAGCAGACTGAGCATTGAAAGATTTCAGTGTTCTGTAGAATCATAGTGAACATTTGATATACACACCTCTGTGTTTTCCTTCAACCTTTACCATACTTTAAGGTGGCAACACTTTACAATACAGCGGTAATGTATTTCTTCTAGCTGTGTTTTTCCTCAGTTCGTACTTAGTAACATTTCTTTAGAAAAATTTTATTATTCACAAATGACCTGAAGAGGTCAGCACTGACTTCATGTTCAAGGGAAGTATTTTTACTAAGTACAGATACTGAATTACAATTCTAAGCTTTTCCTGGGCCTTTTTTTTAAATACGCAAGATACAGGATTACTCATTTTAAAACCAGAAGGTGTAGGATTGGCTTTTAAAATGTAAATATCTTTGAGGTTTGGTTAATTATGCAAAGTGCTTGATTTTCACAGAGAAAATAGGGGAGTGGGGGGGGGGGGGGGGGGGGGGGGGGAAGAAAAAAAACATGACAAACTGTGCATTTAAGCATCCAGCAGAAGACTTTCTCATGAAAAACATGGATTCATGCTTCATTTTCAGCATATACTGGTTACATATATGTGTGGTGTCATTCTTCTTCTTTTAATTGGGTCTCATTTTTCTTGTGTAGTTGTAAGATTTTTCTTCTTGTCTGTGATAAAAATTAGCATGTTGGGGATTCTAGTTACAAAATAGTATTGTACGTCTTTAAAAATGCTTTTAGTTTTGCCTGTATAGGTAAAATTTTACTTACCCATGTTACTAATCGTGCTAGAGGCCTGCAAAGGTAAGGCATGGCACTGTGCTGTGGCTGTACCTTTGTCCCTTTTATCCCAGCACACCATATTTAACATGTTAGCCTTCACTTGTTTTATGAGCGCTACGTTATTGTCGATGAAAAAGCAGCTATTGCTTTCATAAAAGCTTTTCCAGTGAAAGGCCAATGCTATTGGATATGGAGGTGGAGAAGGAAAGCCACAAAACACAACCGTGTTTGCTAGTTTCAGAATCTAAGGCTGTCAAAAAATGTGGGGTAAAATTGTGCCCTTCCCTCAGGGAAGAACTAAGAGGTTGCAGATTTTGTTGCTTGGCCCCGACTAGGTTTTATAGCATAGCTGGGACCTTTCTGTTACCATTGTTTCCTATGGAAATGATAGTTTGCTCTAACATGGCCTGATGTGAGATCCTGTAAGAGGCTCACGGTTTATTTACATCACCACTTCAAAAAGGTATCTTTTCAAAAGCAGACAAAAGCCAGTATTTTGCGATTTTTTTCTGGCCAAGTGGTCAGAATACAAAAGTGAAAACACACAGATGCCTTCACCAAAAATGCAAAATTAGTTTTGGCCATGAAATACAGCTTTCTTGGCATCTGTCAGTGTTTTTTCCCAGTGGTTGAACATGGTTTAGATTTTTTTTCTAAAATAGTCATATTGAACACATCTGTATTTTGTGGGGGTTTATGTGTTTTGGGGTATATTTAAGTTTAAATCTAGTCGACTGTAACTCTATAGTAAAAGACTATGTGCATTCTCTTGTTTACTAGAACCATCAACAAAACTTCATATGCAAATCCATTACTTTATTCTGTTTTGTGCTTGTTTAAGTTGAGCTTTTGTATATATAACAAAAAGTTAAATATTGGATTTATAAAAGAGAGTATCTATGACAGTTCAATAATACATTGAACTGCAGATCACTCTTGCTGCAAGCCTTCTTTTTAAAAAACCTGGCAAACATTTTTTCCTTGCCTTACAGTACACTGTCAATAAAAGTGAGTTGCTTTAAGCAATATTCCTCCCTCTGGTTTTCATTGCAACTACATTGGCTATATGAGGCTCATCCATGATAATGCTGCAGAGTAACAATCTTTGAGTTTTGTATAGGATTGTGTAGAGGTGGTTTCAAACTCTTGCAGTTGAGTGTCTTTGTTTTTTCACTCCAGCAAGTGACCTCATCAGTACTGCCACAAGGGGTCTCAGTCAAAAGATGGGACTAAAAAAGACTGTTCATGATTTATTTTTTCTTTATTTGCTTCAGAGGCTGGATGCGAGTGTGTGTGTATGTGTGGAGGGTGGGCACTATTTTACTTTTGCAAATATAGGAAGTGGAATTACGTTATGAAAACTTAAAAGATATAAAAAAGATATGAAAATAATATACACATAGGCACACAAGCAATCAGTTTAAGGTGAAAACCTCCCTAGCACAGCACTGCCAACGTAACTAAAAAAGGTCCTATTCTGCAGCAGAGAAACCAGTGCACATTTGTGCATGAAGGTAAGGAAGCAGAGAGTTGAAGAATTACTGGACTTCAAAGAGCTTGCACCACAATGGAGAGACGCAAAGAGGAAACAGTGTGTCAGGAAGTCAGAGTCAGTCCAGACAGCCTTAGAGAAAAGTTCAAACAGGAATAGATACTAAGCAAAGGTAAACAAAAAATTGCTAGGAGAATATTACTACCTGCAGGGTTATCCTATACAAATGAAAAAAGGAAGTTGTTTAGGCTTCTTCTTATCCACTAAAAAAGATCTATTTCATAGGAAGCAAGTTGTAAAAGTGTTCATGGCTTTGTTGGACAAATAGTCTAGTGCATATTGTCAGTATTCAAATAAAAACCTGCTTGTGGGAAGTCTGAAAACACACTGCAAAGATGTATGTCAATAGCATTCCAAAGTCAGGTCAGATTTCAGACAATCACTTTTTTAATGAAGAAACTAATAACCTGAAAGCATTTGCTTTTGGAAGACATCCAACTGAATTTAAAACTGAAAACATAAAGCGTGCTTTTACAACCTGAAAATACTATCTTTGTTTTAACTAATGTGGAGCAATCAGGCTTAAATATCTTCAAATTAACATTACATTCAGTGTTGTCTGCATTCAAACACCAGTATCACAGCTTCTGAGAAGCCGAAGAAGATTAAATGCCAAGAGCAAGTGAATAACTTTATGAGAATAATCTATTTTGTTCTCTTGTTATTCACAACATGCCCATGCAGATTAGAGTGTCCATGAATAACTGAAGTAGAAGAGTTTGCGCTCTTGTAAGAGTGCATTTGAGTGACCAGCAAGCAACTTCCCATTCAGAATGCCCATTCTTTCTGCAATATTTCCACAAGTGAAAACAAACACTGGCCTGAGTTGTCAATCAAAATTTCCAATAGGATTATCTCAGTCTCCCTGGATCTAGCTTTCAGAGGCTGAACTCATTCTTGCTATTGAAGGCAATTTAGTCACACCATAGATGAACTTGCCACAATGCATAGGCTGATGCTGGGAAGTTGGCTGCCCTGGTTTGTTCAATTGCTCTGAAACACAAAGGGAGCCTCACTAGAATTCAATTAACCTTCCTCTTCATCCCAAGGGCACTGGTGTCAGACCCCATTAGCAGCTGTTGCCCATTGTTCTCAGTGAAGAATCTCCAAGCATGAAGTTATTAACCCATCAGTGAGCTAAGTGTATGGGCAGTGGTACTTTATTCCCCTTCCACAGGTTCCTGTCTCAGGTGCTTATTCCAGTACCCTTACTGGTTTCATACTTTTACCTGACTTGCATATCTCCCCTGGGGAATTGGGGTGAATTACCTGAGCACCTACAAAAGTGTGTTTCATACAAAGGTATCTTACTGGGAACACAAGAAATGTCTTTAGTATACGTAGAAAAGGAAGAAGAAAACCCAAAACATGATCCATCAGCCTGAAGAGCTGTTGACATTAGCCTTTTCTTCTTTCTGAATTTGGGCATCAATCAAAAGTGGCACAAGCCTCTAGTGTCTCAGTGGGAGTTACTTTATTTCAGGAAAACTTTTGCTGAAGTTGGAAAACAAACTGATTTATACCAGGCAGATATCAGTGTGTCCTAAAGACTTGGGCACTCAGGTTCTGAGTTCTTCATGTGTTGGAAGTCACTCTGGTAGGATTGCTCTTGGTAAGTAGATCTTCTCCCAAAGGTAAAGGAAGAGGGTTGGCCCTTGAGTCCACTGGCAGAGAAGCTGGATGTTACATCCTCTCTCATGTCCTGTTTTCTGGTTTCCTTTTATGTTTTCCCCTCCAATTTCATGTAGGGTGGACAGTGCCTAAGCATGTTCTCCATTCTCGGCACATCCTCCCATGAAATGTGGGATTCAACAGTTATGATTTCACTATAATGTATATGATGCCAGTTTATAAGGGTAGTAAGTATTGCTTTTTTTTTCTCAGCACTTATTCTGTAGAGCTACATGTTCTACAGATCAAGTCATTTCTCCTCTCAAATTTTCTAAATTTGTACTGTCTGGGGAGTCTTTACTGCACATTTCAAAACAGGTATAAATAAAAGGAAAAAAAAAAAGAGAGAAGAAAGAGAAAGAGAAAGACAAAGAGAAAGAGAAAGAGAGAAAGGAATAGAAAAAGAGAGAAAGAGAAAAAAAGAAAAAGAACAAGAAAAAAAGAAAAAAAGAAAAGACAAAGTAATCTGAGCACTGGGTTTTAGGTTTTGGGATTTGTCCTTTTTTATTTTATTGGCTATTTAAAAATAAATAAATCTCTGATTCTATGTAAAGACAAGCTTCTCAGTTGTTTTGACCAATCTAAGAAGACAAAGAAAGTTTTTTGCTTAATGTCTCCATTTTTCAAATGCACCTGTTTTGCAATGAAGACCTTTTATATTTTGTTGCTACTTTTAATTTTTAAATCTCATCAAAACCTATTTCCTTTATTTTACTAAAAGAAAAAATCAATATTTTGGTTATGAAAAACTGATTTTCCCCATAAATTTTTTCATGCATAAAAAGTCACCTATTTTTTTCTTTTAAGTCCCCCAGGAAAAGGTTCATCTGGCTGAAAAACTGGTCCTGGCCCAGGAATGTGAGCTACCATCCCAGAAAGCAAACCTTATCCTGGGCTGCATCAAACACAGTGTGACCAGCAGGTACAGGGAGGGGATTCAGCCACTCCACTCTGCTCTGGTGAGATCCCACCTGGAGTGCTGTGTCCAGCTCTGGGGTCCCTGACACAAACAAGACATGGATCTGTTGGAGCAAATCCAGAGGAGTGCCACAAAGACGATCAGAGGGCTGAAGCACCTCTCCTATGAAGACAGCTGGGGCTGTTCAGCCTGAAGAAGAGAAGGCTTTGTAGCACCTTCTGAAAGCAGGATAAGTAGAGCAGAGAGAGACATTTTATCAAGGCCTGTAGTGACAAGACAAGGGTTAATGGCCTTAAACTGAAAGTGGGTCAATTTAAATTAGATATTAGCAAGAAATTATGTGCTTTGAGGGTGGTGAGGCACTGAAACAGGTTGTCCAGAGAAGCTGTGGATTCCCCATCCCTGGGAGTGTTCAAGGCCAGGTTGGATCAGGCTTTCAGCAACTTGGTCTAGTGGAACGTGTCTCTGCCTGTGACAGGTGTCTTGAACTAGATCATCTTTTAAGATCCTTCCAAGTCAAACCATTCCATGTTTACTGAATTTTTTTACCTGGCATACAGAAAAAGGGCACCCAGGAGAAGTATGAACATTGCCTTAGTTATCACAATGCTGAAAACCGCACAACAAGAACATTTTACTCTATTTCCAGAAATTTATTTAGAGAAAATGTTGGTTTGCTGACATCACTGGATCGCCTTCCCAAGTACAGTAATTTCATGACTATAAGGCGCACTCTTTGACTAAAATTTTGATTGAAACCCAGAAGTGCACTTTATAATCCGGTGTGCC
>VRYO01002772.1:53623472-53644121 GCA_009812075.1 Sialia sialis | reverse complement strand
TCTCAGCTGCCTGCCAAGTTTTCCAGTGTGACCAGACACTTGGTGGTGAGTTTTAAAGTGCTTGTAGGCACTGCTAGCCCTGGTCACCCAGCTGTTGGAGACAACCACTTCCTTCTCAAAGCTGGTAGATGCAAATATATGCATGTGCCTCTATCCTCCATAAAAAGACTCAGCTTTCTCACTGTACCCAGAGTGGGCAGGAGTTAAAGCTCTAAAAATGTTGTCAGGGGCTGAGAAGATGCAGGTCTCCTCAGGTACTCGAGCAGCCAAGAGTAGCCAACAGACACAGAAAGGCTTGCCTAAGCTTTCTTGCTAACACTTTCAGATCAGTGATATTAGGTCTATAATTTATCCACTCCTATGCTGCAGACAATCCTGAGGGTGTGATCCAGTAACAGTTTGGCTGCTGTGATTAATAAAGTGTCAAATGCAGTTGTTTGTAGCTGGCTCCAGCTCTTCCACCAGAAAGTACAATGCTCTGAACTTGGCCAGTTTACTCTTCACCTGGTTGCTTCTTCTGAGTTCTGTGAAATGCTCCAGATTTAAAAATCCAGGTGTTAAAACCTTCATCTTAATTGCATCAGCAACAGCAAGAATATTTATCTGATGCTGGTCTGTAGATGTATTTCAACTTTATATGCATTCATCAATTCAGTGTGTATAGCCGTAAGGGCTTATCTACGTGAGGAAGTTGCACCAGCTTAAATTTAACCTGTTATTGCAAATTGATTTCTCTAAATCACTTTGAATACCTGTGGAAATGCGTATTTGAGTTTAAAGATTTTTTTATATTGATCTGTGTTTAAACCCAAATAACCTTGCTTTTATTCTAATGGCAAGAGTGCTCCCACAGGTCTGAACATCAGCCCTCTTAATACCCACATTATGTGGTGCTAAGTCCTTTGAGGACTTTGAGGCCCTTCTTATGGCTCTGGCAGCAGCTGAGATCATAAGCAGAAGCTGTTTCAGGAGCAGCTGTCTCCCTGCTGCCTGAGAATCCATGGAACACTGTGCCAGGGCAGCCCTGGCACTGCCATGTGACACTGCAATCTATTTGTCACAAGATATTGTTGGGCATTTTGGGGCAATTTACACCAAGCACCACCCATGAGGAGTTATTTCAGATGAGTCTGTATTGAGTATGATTCCCGCCCCCTCGTGCAGCCCTTGGATATGCTGAGAGTGGCTTCAGTTTCACATTGTGGCTGGTGCAGTACATTCCTTGCCTTCTCCGAGGTGGCTGAGCTGAACAAGGTACACATCTAGACACCAACAGTCAACTTCGGGTCAGATTGTTTTACTAAACCCTTTCTAGTTTTGAGTAAATCAGTGCTTTTAATCAGGAGAAGGTTTTTGTACCATCTCCAAGACCTCTTTTCTGAGCTAATCTAACTACAGAGATTTAATATATAATCAGCCATCCACAGTTGTAATCAAACATTATATTCCCCTGGAAATGGATGGTCAGAGTTGCCAAAACCTGACCATCTCAACAATTTCTGATAGCTGAGCCTTCTACCAAGGTATCACAGAACTATGACAAATGTAAACTCCTTTTTAACACTAGAGGGCTGGCATTACTTTATGCTGGTCCCTGCACACATTCACACATTCAAGATAAAGTAGCTTGATGTCCTTGTGATAGCACTTTAATGTTGGTTTAATTGTTTTGATTTGTAGAGTGTTTAGACGCTGCAGTGACAAGATATTTCTACCATCATTATATAACAAGGGACCTTTCATTGACCTTATAGCACTTCTATAAAAACTGCTCAGTTTTGTTTGTGGAAGCGTGACTTTTTGGGAAACTAATGATATTTGAAATCCCACTTGTATATGATGTGCACAGAAGTTGTAATAGAAGATTGGGTTAGCAAGAGCATTGATTGCATTTTCTGTATCTCCGGTGACTATGATATTTGCATGTCAGATGGAATGCAGCTTAAATTTGCATATCAATTCTCACGAAAATTCAGGAGTGAGACCATTTTCAAAATCCACTTGCTAAAGCTGAAGAAACAAATAGCTAAGGATGCCAAAAGCCTCATGACACAAAATAAATACATGTTTCACTTCTTGGACACAGAAATTCTGCTCAATAATTTGAACAGTGATGCCTGCTTTTCATCATGCCTGCTCTTTGTTTCTGGATTTTCTTTGCCTGGCTGCAAGTATCCACATATGTTCATTTACAAGCTATGGTTAGATGAGAAATACTGCAACAGATTATATTTATCAATGGATAGTTAATAATTTTGAGAAATATTTGAAAGTACAGCTTGCTTTCTGTACTTCATTGAGAAAACAGGGAGTGCTTGGGGTAATCTTCTCATAACAATTTTTACAGTAAGAGGAAAAGCAGAGAATGGTGCAAAATGTCCACTAAAAGCAGCATGAAGTTTCCCTGCAGCAGCAATGAGCCCATGGTGTCCCTCCTTAAAGGACAGATGCAAGTCCCAATGCTGTGCAATAGACACCAGCAAAGTTAGAATGTCAGATACCTAAAATAATTTCTCCGGAAATCTTTACAGAACTTTTCTGTAGATATTAGTTTTCTTTCCATCTTTAAGAGCGAGCAGGCAGGGCCTTGCAGGAGCCTGCTGCTCTTTTGTCATTAGCTGGCATTACTAACTACTTAGCTGGCATGGGGCTGGTCCTGAAGGTGCCTGGGATGTCGCAGTAGTGGGGAGTGCAGCCACGAAGCAGGTACCGGGCTCTCATGGGTCATTGCGGTAGCCAGTGGGCTTTAGCGTCATTTGCAAAGGACGTGGGACCATCCTGGGACCACAGTGCACATGGTGGTAAGGGTGAGTTCACACATCAGCAGTGCAAGGCTGGGTAATCAGGGACAACCTTTGTCTCAGATGTGTCCCCAGGAACTCCTGTTTAAAATCTTAGGGAACAGCTCAGGAAGACAGGTCATGCCACTGTTTATCACGGTGCTGTCCCCAAAGCTAAGGCGTAGAAATAAGAGGGAAACATATGTTCTCCAGGCAGGAGAAAAGCAACCTGCAAAGCTGTATCATCTCTGTGCCAAGTCAGAGCTTTAATTGGCACAAAAATTATCTTCACTAACACCTGCAAGTGAGTGCATAGTGCACTGCAAAATTAATAGTCAGAGGGAGAATTCTTTGAAGCACAAAGGGAAAACATTTTCTCTTGTAGATGATGACGTATCAGGTATCTCACGCTGCTTCAAAGCCAAGGACATTACTGGAACCAAGAACCAGAACCGTGACACCCTGCTTTATTTCAGATGTGGACCTCTTCAATTGAAGCACTCTCCCTCAAACAAAGGAATCTGGATGAAGCTGCACAAGCTTGTCAGCATAGAGATTAGTCAAGCGAGAAGAAGTGATATACAAGCACCACTGAAAATGAGTCTGGGATATGTTGAGATAGTGGAAAAGAGAGTGAGGTTGGTCTCTGTTGAAGCTTTTCTGATACAGAGCATGTGGGTGAAAGATATTGAAAGTAAAAGCAGCAATTCTCTAACATGATAGTCTTCTAACTGAAGGTGCTTTCTGCTGTCTCTTATGTGCATCATATATGTTTCCTCCCTTGTTTTTCACAACGGGGTCAAACAAGAATCACAGACTTATAGAAACATAGAATGGTTTGGTTTGGAAGGGACATGGGTAGGAACACCTTTCATTAGACCAGGTTGCTCAAAATCCATCAAAGTACCCTTGAACATTTCAAGGGATGGGGCATCCACAACTGCTCTGGGTAACCTGTTCCAGTGCCATATCACTGAATTCCTTCCAGATATCTAACCTAAACCTACTCTCTTTCAGTTTAAGGCCATCTCCTTCATTCAATCCCTTAATACCTTTGCAAAGAGAGTTGTTCTGTCCCTGAAAAACTGTATCAGTAAACCATAGGGAAGCGTATACAAGTTTTACCTCTTTTTCCTGAAATGTGCAAAATTACATCTTACTAGCAGTTTTCAGGAAGGCTCTTGGAAAGGCTTATGTTTCATATTTTTTCCTTTCTTTCTTTTTTTCTTCAATTGCCACCTGACCCCAAGGAACAGCATTGCATAGCAGAGCACCTGTGCCCAGGGTGTGTTGGAGGCTGGACTCGGCAGTCACCCACTGCCCAGGGAGTGGATGAGCAGCAGCTCCACCTTCTGCAGGAGAGTGCCAGGCAGAAGGTCTACCCCAGGGACTGCACCTTGGAGCCCTTTTCAGGAGGCATCTGGACTCTGCCCAGCTCCAGCTGGTGCAGAATTACTTGGGACCTAATTACAACAACCTGGTGACAGCCCAGTGAGAGGAGTTCCTCATTAAACATGTTGGTCTGGATGCCACAGCTGGCACGGCAAACCCTTAAATGGTTATTTCTGGGAACAGCAAGTGTGTACCAGGGGAAAGATCACTCTATAAATGTGCTATTTCTTACATTCTTTCTCCAAGTATCTGTCATTGCTCTCTGCCAAAGACAGGATATTGGCTCTTTGGACTGGCTCAATGAAGGTTAGTCTAATAGCAGCTACAAGGAAAACTTTAAATATTTGAGTGGAAAGCAATCCTTTAATAGTATTTGTGCCCTTTTTTGGTCTTCTAAAGTAGTAAGCAATACAAGGGAGATGCAGTAGTATTAATCAGAACCATCCTACTAGCAGTATTTCCTTTCTATTTCTGCTATATTGTAGTAATATTTCATATCTATTAATATTAATATCTATTGAAAAACCATATAAAGTAGAAGACAAGCCTTTTCTGGTACTATGTAGTATTTTATTGTACTACTATGGTGAACAATAGCTCTCATGCTGTGTGGCACATGGTGAAAAGCTTTTTGCCTTTTTACTGAGGGAGAATAAAGAATAGGTCTAGCCAGCAGAAATGTCTGATCTACAAGTAAAACAAAAGGCCTAAAAAGACTGCACAGCTCCCAGGTCTACTCAGGGACTGGATGTGTGGCCTCCTGATTTCAGAAATGTGCTTTTTCTTCCCTTTCTTCACCTTGCTTTGTGAGTCTTGTTAGCTAGCTGCCATGAAGCTGGTTGAATGATTTGGGATACCAATGCCTCATCATTTGCCAAACAGAGGTGCAGTAACAAGTTTCTCCTTGTATTTATTTGTCCCATGAATGTCTCAAATATTTCTTGTCCACTAGATAAAGCACCTCTGGCCAAGCTACCACCAACACAAATGAATCCTTGCCTATCTTTCCAAAACACCTTCATACCTGATGTGTCCAATGGCTTTAGTGTGCTTACCTGAGGCATCCTGTCATTGGTGGCATCCTCTTGGGCATGACGCCTCCCTGAAGTAGCAAACTGTCATCTCAGTGAAAACATGGCTGTGGCTTCTCTGACAGGAATAGTAAACCTGTGCTACATTGACCTGTAATTAGTATTTCATTCCTAGTGTCTCAAATAATAAAAATTGACCCAAAGTGACTCCAGCAGGATTCTAATTACTACTCTTCTCCTGTGAATCTCTGTTAGTAACAACAGATAAAACAAGGCAGAATAGAAGCAGATTTTAGTTTCTTTTTTATTTTACATTGCTTTTTCCTACTGATGAGGGGCACTGCAGGACATGTAAACATGAATGCAATATGAGCTACAAAACATGAAGCCCTGGACACTGTTCTTTTGCTGAGATGAGTGATGAAAGAACCCAGTTAAAACGAACTTTAAAGTAGATTTGCTTTAAAATTAATCTCTCAGTTTCCAAAGTCAAGCTTTTCAGGCTACAAATAACAATTATTTTAGCATCTCCCTATTTTCAGAGAAAGCTCTCCTTGCCAAGAATTATACCATTTTTCTACATATATCTGGGAAACGCACAAAAGCAGTGCTTTTTATCTGACATTTTCTGCTAAACTCAGGTCTCCTTGATGCTCTAAAATGCATAGAAAGAGAAAATCTTTCCCCAAAGGATTTTAAGGCCAGAATATTTAAATTCCTGTGGAGAAAAGGCTGGGGCCACACCACTGTGAATATGGAGAGCTTTGACACCAGCAGGAATGGAGCATTTTTTAAAATGCTGTTGCAGGGATGTGTCTACCCCATGGCACACAGCTGTCAGTGTCCAGGCAATGGAGGAAACACCTGCAAAAGCCAGAGGCACAAGGCAGGGCTGCAGATCTCGTGTGCCATAACCAAGGTCCCCAGTGACATCCATGCCCTGCTCATGTGTGCCAGGCTCTAAAGCCTCTTCAACTTCCTCTCAGCAGCCCTCGTGCCTCTCCAGAACTGGGTTCTGTGATTCTGCCTGCTTAGGAGAACTTCCCCAAATCCCTGAGCAGAAGTGTTCCTGCCCTGTCAAAATATTAGGTAATGCTCACAGCCCACTACTGCCTTGCTCCTGTTCTCCAAAGGAAGGCCCCTGTGACTGCGTTCAACTAAAAGTGTCCTTTACCAAAATTGGCTTCTTTTAAAGCACTTGAAGACATCTCAGCACTCATCCCTGGGCTATAGAAAGTGGCTATGGAAAGCTATGGAAAAGTTTTCACCTGCAGAAGTCTGAAGGTACCTGTGGCTGTATAGTAGCTGAGGATTGTCCCTTTGCACTCTGCAGTTTATGGGGGTAAATATGACACAACTCAGCTGGGTTGGGTTCTCAGTTTACCAGACAATGCCACTGCTGAGTGGGAGACTTACTCAGGTGCTTCCTACTCCACAAATCTCTGCCGCTAGGGCTCTTCCTCCTTTGTCTTCCCCCACACAGAAGTATCTGGGATCTTTGGCAGTGCCCCATGTTCAAAGCTCAGCTTGGATATTGACTCTCTCTACAGCAGCCAAATGCCATGTGGCCTTCTTTAAGCAACAGACCAAGGGCAAACCCTCACAGAATCATGGAGTGGTCTGGATTGGAAAGGGGCCCTAGAGATCATCTCTTTACAATCCCCATCGTCACAGGATCCCATATGGAAGTATAACATCACTGTGTGGGTCCATCATGGGCTCCATCTGACCTGAAAAACATGCATAAACATGACTCATCTTGAAAGTTTTTCTGTGAAATGTGGCAACCTGAAACATGACAGTTTGAGCAGCTTCTGAACTCCAGAGAAAAACTGCCTTGCATCTATGCACAAATTCTCTCCTATTACTAGCTAGATTTCCAGCTCAAGTGGTCTTTTCCTCAAAGACACAGTCCTGGCTTTACATCATCTGCTGTATGAATCTGAAACTTAGGAGTCTGACTTTAACAGGCATATTTCCTAATTTTGCCATATGCTTTTAAATAAAGCTACTTCTCATCCAGCTGACTTACCCTGCCCGAGCTGAGAAATGACCTACACACATAAATCTCTTACCATAGTTCATTCTTTTTGGTCTCAAGTCACATCCACACACAATTATTTGCATCTACATTTTAAAAGCAGAACTTAGAGTTTAAAGGTTATTAAGTTCCAGAACCTCCTACCCCAGGGCAGTCTTAAAAGGTCCCTGACTACCAACAGCAGCTTACTGCTTGTTTGCATTATGCTGACATGTAAGTTTATTCAAAGACCCCTGAAGAGATTTGGAGAACTCATAAATTTCCCAGGATGTCTGCCAGAGCCATAACATGCTCCCAACTATCTGAAAGTCATCAGTGAACACTGAGAAGACAGTATTTTAAAACCAAAGCTAACAGTGAATGTTAGCACTTTATACAAATATAGTTTAAAAAAAACAAAAACAGAAATACTCAGATTAGTGTCTTGATGTGGTTTGAAAAGGTGATGGTAAGAAAAATACGGAAACTATTTTCCCCTTCTCAGGTAGAAGAAGCTTATTCACTAGCTTTAGGTGTGAAAATGTTGCTTGTTAGGCAGACAGCGCTATATGCAGAAATCCAGGACAATTAAAAACTGGAAATGAATCCCACATGTGTAGGGCATGTCTGTGAAAGTGCCTCCAGGCTCCTGGCAGTTTGGGAGAAGCAGAATCTATTCAAGGACTTCTCTAGGAGTGGCAAAAATAAATTGCGACTTCGACACCTTTCACTAAATTTTGGAGATACCTAGGCAAGGTAATATCCTTAGCCTATGGGCAAACAGAGCACAGCATCAGCACTGTTTGTGCCAGGGAAACCTTTGATTATCGATTTAGCCATGCATGAAAAAGATATTTTTTATCTTGGCTGAGAACTAATGAAGATCCTGAGAAGAGAGCGCTGGTGCTCTGCCTCCATGGGAGTTTTGTTGATTGTCTGGAGATCCTTGAAGCTGAAAGCTTCTCAAGTGACCCTGGTCAGAAGGGGAGGACACAGCAATGAGGAGCAGGTAGTGTTCTGAGGGAGAGGCTGCTGCTTCCCAATAGGACTTATAAATGAGTATAACCCATTCACAGATACAAAGCCACAAATTACTTCTTCACTTATCACATGAGCTATCAAAATGCTACCCTGGGACAACACATGGGCGCTGGCAAAGTGTTCCATGCTGAGTTAAGCATTCTAGCATGCAAACTAAAGCAATAATCTGATCTTCCTTTTGTTTAGTAAAATCTATGTTAGTGTAGCTAAATATCCAGATGAAGATTTACAGTAATTTCACGATTATAAGCCGCACGTTTTTCATTGGAGAATCCAGCCTACCCCAGTAGTGCGGCTTATATTCAGGTGCGGCTTATCTATGGACAAATTCCAGTGAAACGCCAACCCAGAAGTGAAAGCCAGCCTAGAAGGCACTTGGGGCTGCCTTTAAAGGCTTCGCTGGTCTATGAAAACTGTTGCAACTTGAGCACCTGATACCAAACCCCGCACTGGTGGGATTCTGTTACTAATTTGTTACTTTGTTACACATGGATCCTCGCTTTAAAAAAAAAAAAAGCGGTTTATAGTCAGGTGCTGCTTATAATTGTGAAATTACTGTAACTTTCTTCTGAAGAGTTTCTCTCTTCCCTTGGAAGTCATCATGCATCAGGTGTGGGAGATAGATTACAGCCAAGGAAAATTTGGCTTCTAGTCTCAAGTGAAGCTGTGTCCCACTGCATGTAAAATCCTGTGTAACAACGCATTTATTGGTTTTCATCCAGAAATCTTTCCTACTGTTGCTAGCATTCCCCCCCAGCTGAGAGTCTGGCTTCCATGCAGCTATCACACCAAGCTGCTCCTCCAGCCTTGAAGAATTCCTTGAAAAATGGATTTAGGATGCCCACAAGTCTGCCTGGCTGTTGGAGTTTCCTACCGGGCCTCCAGTGCTGCAGCCTGTGAAATAGCTGTTATTCATACTAATGAACATTGCTTGTGCAAGCACTGATGGGTAAAAAGTGGTCATGAATAAATTTAGGATGGAAATTAAACATATATTTCTAAGCCTCAAAAAAGGATGGTTCTGCAAAAGCATTTTGTTGTAGCAGTGGTAGCTAAATCCTGAAATACTTCAATTAAAAATGAAAAAGTTCAATAAGTTTTTGCTCTTCGCCCTGCAAAACAAGAGACAAAACCAGGATTTTCCCCCACTTTGATGCCACACTCAAGCCCCAACACAAGCACATCTGCACCTATGGATTGCTCAGTGGGGGCTACAAAGCACACGGCAAAATAATGCACATGTTAAGCCTTGTTACATGAGGACACAGGTGTGGCAACCACATCCTGATGTTTTAAGCAAGGAACCTGGGTTAAGTTAAACAGCAGGATGGCTCTCTGCAAATGCCAGGGCCAGGTTCAGCAGGCTGAGGGGGAGCAGCAGGGCTACCCATGAAGCTGAGACACCCACACACTGCACTGCAGGACACCCACTGCCAAGGGACTGTGAGATGGCATGGGATTAAAACATCCTGGGGGTTGCTATAGAAGGATCTTCAGAAATTTCTGGGCATACATTTAGGTTTTTTCAACATCTAGTTCTGTGGTTTGCCTGTTTCATTTGTCTTGAATGTGTGCTTCAGTGGTTTCTTGTTACCTCACAAGTCAATAAAAAGTAAATAGACTTCTTTTATCTAGATTGGTTTTAAACAGCACAGTGTGGCATTTCCCTGTGACATAGCAGTTGAAAAGATGGAGTCTACCTAAAATATTTTACAAGCAATGGATAAATCAGATGGAGAAGTACAAGAGACCACATGCTGACATGATGCTTCCAGCCACAGCACTGGGCAGAGGTCTCTGCGCAGCTGCATCCTGACCACTTCAAGTTTTACTGCTGGCACCGCATTCGAGGGAGGTTTTAAGAAGGGATTAACCAGAGCATCTTTATTCTGCATCCTTTTGTACTTTTGTGCTTTCTCTGCTTGCTCAAAACCAGCAGGTAAGTAGCCTGTGTTATTGTCAGAGTTTTTCTTGCTGTTACTGATGATCTGCAGCAGCACAATGGGAGCAGGCGGAGCTTTGCAGAGTACAGGTCCAAAGAAACAAAACTAGGAAAATCAATGTTTGCTAATGGAGAAAAGAAAATCATCTGCACTAAAAGGAACTGAGTCATGGAATGGGGTCTGTGGTTCCTGCCTTGGCCTCTGTAGGCAATCACCTATGTTTAAAAAGAAGGAAAGAGGATGGTAAAATGCTGCTCCATGAATGAGGGTAAGTACTCTGCCCATTCTGGGATGCTTTAACTTCACCTGCAGAGACTGCTTAAGTCAAAGCAGTTTGTGTGATGTATTTTCATTTTATATCCAAATGGTTGAAGGTTACCTTTTGTGTCCCTCTCAGGTGTGCAATGGCAATGAACTAAACTGTGTCTAAAGCAGCACCAAGGGGAAGAGGCAAAATACTGCTCCTAATTTGTGGCAATGGAGAAAAAAGATCTTTTCTTTCTTTTTTGTTATTGTCAATGCATGGAGCTCACATGAATGGACTACTCAGGATGGGGTGGCTAGTTCTTATTCAGAAGTGTGCACTATATGGGATTATTGATTTCTTCTCTGCTTGGAGATAAAAAACAGAATAAGCAAGAAGCAGTTTTCACACTTGACCTCATGCATGTTCAGCCCTGAATTGTTTCCAAGCATTTTCTCCTGCATCCATTTTTAACCTTTAGATACTGCTATCTTTATGCACTCAGCAAGGGCACTCCACACAGAGTTATCTCCTCCTAACCAGCCATTAATTGGGCTTTCCAAAATGCAACGCATTCAAACCCAAATTATTAAATCAATGGTGTTTTTTGAAGAAATCATTAATCATTTTACTTCTGCTTGTCTGCTTGATATTTTTCTGGTTTTCTAACACCTCCATCCATGTTATACTAAGCAGCAGTTTTGAATTATGCCTATTTTTTCATCTTCTGTTATTAAAATAGGAGTAATGATGGTGCTGACAGTTCTGGAAGAAGAAAATTATTAATTAGAGCATACATCAATAATCACTTGGCTTTCTCTTACTTCAATATAGTAGTAAAGGATTTAGCAATTCTAGATAAAAGCCTGTTGAAAAAATAACAGTCTCCATTTATTGAGAAGAACACTTATATTACAAATTTATTTTAAAAAATACGGTCTTATCTGCTCTTCAATGTCAAAATCAGCTCTTTCATATAAAAGCAATTTTCCTTTCTCACATAGTTGATATACAACTGTATGTTATAAAGTGTAGGAAAGGATGAGAATTAGTGCTGTAAGTTTGTTTCAAATACCTCTTCCTGTTTTGTTTTGAGGGTTTTGTAGGGTCCCACTATTACTTGTTCACAGCAGCAAATGAAAACATGTGACATACAGAATCCCTCAGGATGTCAAACCACATGTTTCTCGAATTATATTCAATTGTGAGTCCAGCCTTGTACATGCACATACTGATAATTTGTCACCCACTATTGTTCATCTTCATGTTTAGAAGCTCTCAGTCAATCAGCCCTGGTTGAAGTACAGCAGTGGCCAGCTCATCCTGCCAGAAAAGGATTTATAATTCAAGGTCAATATAACTGGAAATAGTTCTGAAGTGTTTTACCATCATCAATTACACTTGCAGCAAATATATTTGTAGAAGTCCAAAATCATAAAAAAAGAGAAAAATATGTAATTGATAAACATTACAAACACAAGTACACAAGCTGTTGGGATTTGTGTGTCCATTTAATGTCTAACCTCATTTTGTATTCTAAGATACAAGAAAAAGTTAAGGAACAATGGCAACATTTTTTGATGACTTCCTCTTGGCCTTGCACTATTTTTAACATGCATTTTTCCTGGGTTGATATTTTACACCTCAATTATTTTAATCCAGCTGGCCCGACCACTAGCAGATATTTACAAAAGAAACATGGATTTTCTGCAGATAAAGAAGCTGGTGTTTTAGACAAGTAAATAATTCCATCTAGTTCCTATTGGGTTTTTGTTGGTGTCATATTTCGATAAACAACAGGACATTTTTAAAATATAAAACAACAATTGAATTGTCACAGTATGGGTGGCATTTCAGTTCTGCACCACTTCCTCAGTGGACCAGAAGATAAAATGTTGAAATATTAAGGGACATGGATCCAGACATGCTTCATCTGTTAGCATCCCAGCATGGCACCAGAAACAGGCTTCTGAGAAAGAAACATTAAATTGAAGTTCCCAGGGTTGTTAACCCTTGTCTCACTGTTCTTTACCTTCATCCTACATGTTCCTTTCCTCAGAAAATGGGACAAATGCCATTGTAGAAGCAAACATCAGGCATTTTGAATTAAATTGGCAGTTTTGCATTGAAAAGTGGGAGTTGGCTGCTAAGGACTTCCATGCCTCACCAAGGGTTAATATTCAGTGGGACTCCTCAGAGAATCTCAACTTTGCAACCAAACCCTTGCATGTACAAGCCTTTTCATGTCATCTTTCTGTTTCTAGTGTTTTTATTTTTCCCCTGTGGCTCCTGTCACACCTGAAACCCCAGATCTCCTCTGTAACCCTTCACCAAGCTCTCTCCCTGTTGGATTTTGTCTGGCAGTTGTAGGACATCTCCTCACTTGTATCTCTAACTTCACCATACTGTAGCAAAGACAAAACTATTTCCAGCTTAAAATATTTTATTTCTAATACCCTTTTCCTTTTCTGAACAGCTTTCTTGGCTGAGGTGACTGACCTGTGATTTTATCCCAAGAGATATTTGAAATTTGTAATTGAGAGGAATGACAGTATTTGCCAGATTGCTTGGGCGTATGTAGAACCTGAAGCCAGCCCATGCAGTGAAGCTGATCCCCTCTGTGTGGCCTGCCAGAGCCCAAAATTCTGACACTTCTAATTTTCCTAATGGAAAGGCAGCCCAGATTATTTAGGCAATGCTCATCACCTGTGTGTCCATAGTGTAAGGACATAATGTTTCTGAGAAGGTCCTGTTTGTATTCCAATAAGAATTAGCCTCTTTTTCAAAGCTGGACTGATGCCCTCTTTCTAAATGTTTCAAGGTAGGAGTGAGGAAATTAAATGGAACAGAAACGTAATGTGAATATAGCCTTTCAACTTCTTGAGAATCTTAAGAAAAATGTAAAATACTTTTTGAAAAGGTCATGTAGTAGAAACCATTGGTTTTAATAAGGCATTCTTCTCCTCTGTTGAGGCTAAAGTGTCCATATGCAGCAACCTCTGACCAGAAGTAGACAAAGCAAAAAACCTCTGGTGTATTTAAATGCTATTGGAAATCATGAGAAAATACACTCTCACGGACTAGGCAATTTATCGCTTAAATAAGATCATATAAAGGGAAGGTCACACTCAGTCTCTGTAAGGCTGACAAGAATGAAAAAGAAGCTGAATTCTGTTGACTGAATTTTCAGAGCAGTGCCTGAGCAACAGTTTTGTAGGACTCCATGTTTTGCATGCATGGAGAAAATTCATCTCGGCAGCACAGAGTGAAGCACCTGCAATCTGAATTTCTGAGCTTCTATTTGCAATGGTGATCAGGTACCTGCACAAAACTCATCATCAATTCAGTGGTCCCTGGAGAGTCATGTTAATTAGAAAAGCCTGGTCTCAGTCAGTAGCAGCAGAGGTCACGGCTCCCATGCAGACTGCCCCACCAGACTCTGCAAGGTTTAATTGATGAGTTTACACAGGCTCCACTGATTTTTGCCCATAACATTTAACTTGTTTGTCCTTCTCCCAGCCTATTTATTAACAGGTCTTTGTGCAATAAATGTAGTTGTCCATTTTCTTTGAAGCTTGGCTTTCCTTACTCCACACATTCGCAAAAAATATCTAACTACTGCAAGTATAAATTAAACCGAGTTTTCTTGACTCACTCTGGTTATTTGTGTAAAGACACCTCATATGAATGAAATTAAGCCACTCCAATCAAATGAATGACTGAATCCCTCAATATGTTTCTATTATTTAGTGACAAATCTTAAAAAGTCATTTCAATATGAAAAAAAAGTGAATGTGTGGATTGATCCAGTGATTTTTCTCTGCCTGCAAACATGGTTATTCAGCTCCATCGTACTCCAAATAATGCATAAATCCTCACTACACAGGTGCCAATAGTGTCAGTAATAGAGATAATTGCATCTTTTTCCAGTCATTGTGCTCCTTAAGCACCTTCTTGCATCTAGGGCTATCAGTGAAGATGGAAGAATGAGAACACATTTCCTCAGTAAGACAGCAAAGCAATGAGGAAGGGTTATCCAAGAAAACAAAAAGCTTGGATATATTAAAAAAATATGGATTTTTCTTAGGGCTGCTAAGGTGAACCAGGTATGACTCCTTGCCAACAGACAAGACAAGACTTCTGTAGATTTCAGTGAGTCCAGAGCTTCACTTCTGAAATAGAAATGCAATATAAGAAAAAAGAACATCTCCAGAGGATTTTAAAGAGTGGATAGTGTACAGAATGCAGTTAATGACCGCAGAACAAAAAATACAACTACTTATCTACATTATTTAAAGAGAGATTAAACTTCTCTTATTCTCATAGTTGTATTCCAGAACTCTTCAATAAAAATTGTTTTTGACAGGAGCTCATGTCTTTGGGTCCTTGTCAGACAGACCCAAGTCCCATTGCAGAGCCATAGTAAGGTGATTGAGTATTATGGCCATTTTAGTCTTTCTGTCCATTTTAAAAGACCTTGTTTTACAAACTGAGTGTGGGATCCCTGCAGACTTAATGAACAAAATTCATTCTCAAGATTACATATTATTGTCATCATCTAGCTGTCATCTTGTTGGCTATTTTGTATGTTCAGTCACTATTTTCTTTCTCTAATTTCTTGGATGAGGCATTTTTCAGTATACAAGATAAGCAAAAACAGCAACTTTCCTCCTGGCTAATGGGTAGCAATACCAGCCAGGCACAGCAAGCCTCTGATTTTAAGGAACCAAAAACATCTTGTCTCTTCTCAACTATGCTGTTACTATACTGTGGTTAAAAGTGGACAAAAGGGTAGTAACAAGGCTAAGAAAGGGCTGGAAAATGCTCACAGCAACTGCCTTCTTCCAAATACTTCACAAATAATAAATGGAGACAGAAAGATATTGACAGCTCCTTCTTTCAATGTTCAATCAGCCTCACTCCCAGCCTTTGCAGTGTTTCTGATGGCTGCACCACAAGAGGCTTCTGCAGCCACAGGAGCATCTCTGAACACCAAAGGCTTGCTTTGCTGGCTGCATGGCATGAGCAGGGCTCAGACTCACTCCAGGTCCTCTAAAATATTAATTCTAAAGAAGTTTATCTCTGAATAGAATTTTATTTTTTTTTTTAATACTGCAGTGGAAATCAATGTTCTTGTCTCTGTCACCCTTGAAGTGACACTTTAAAAGAAAACAATTCTTGCCGGTTAAGAGATTTCTGTTTCCCTGTGATTATTTCTAAGAGTCTATGTAATTGTACAATTAATCCAATTAACTAATCTTTTTCACAATAGCCTTATCGCCTGGCTCTGTGTTTGTGGGTGGGCAGCTGTTGCCACAGCCTGCTGGGGTAGGTCTCAGAATTACAGTAGAGGGAGAAAATTATATTCATGCATCATTCACTTCTACCCTGGGGTATAATAAATAAGAGTTCTTGTGATAACCACTTGTCTGGCTCAGCCAGAAGAATAGAACGTGTAAAACCCTCACAATTCCGTTGTTCACCTAAGAGATGACAGAAATCACTGCTAGCTCCTCAGTTAACAAGGATCTACAACAATCCAATCCTTGGCATTAATTTTTCTCTATCCTTTGCAGTAGTTTTTTCATCCCTGACTGACTTCATGCTAAGAAAATCCCTTTTCTTTTGCTTTTGTCACAGATAAACTTAACTTCTGGAACTCCAGTTTCATCAGGGCAGGTTTCTGTTTTACAGGGCAGGGTAAAACCTCCCTGTCTGTGCGCTGGGAAGGCTACACCAGGACATTTTCCTCATGACATATTTCAACCTTCAGAGCTACACTGGGGCACCTAAATTTAGTATCCCAGGATCTCTGGAGAAGAGGAATCCTTCAAATATCAGGAGGGGATGTTCAGATAGCACAGGGAGGACACCAGACATATCTGCCGAGTCTAAGTAGCACAGCCAGGCCAAATATGGCCCAATGATCTCAGCAAACAGCAAAACCTCAACCCTCGCCTCAGTTCAATTGCCCACACCAAGCACCTACCACTGTTTCACACACCAGCAGGCACTGGATGTGATCCCGTGAGGCTGGCAGAAGCACAAGACCTACAGCCATGTGAGCCCTAAGGAAAAACAGGGAATATTTGGATAGAGAGCCCCATAAAAAAAAGCAGTCTGACTTTAGTATTTTAAGATACATGCTTTCTTCCCTGAGTTTTCCATTTTCCCTTTTTAACTGTGATCTTCAAGCTTAGAGCTTTCCATCTCTCAGCTACCTGAGACTAATCCACAGATTCTTATGCTGGAGTCTAAAATCACTATTTGGTACTTTAGAAAATGGCATTAGCATTTATTAGCATGCATTAGCCTTAATAAAAAGCTACAATATATTTGCTGTTTTGTTCTTTCAGACATGATCCACTGGTCTGAAACAATTTTTGAAACTCCCATAGCAAAAACTATAATACAAAGGTCACACTGTAGCGAGCAAATTAGAAGCATGGTCATATTTTTACATAAAATGCATATGCAAAGAGGCAGATATCCATCTTGCCATTGAAAACCCATAATTTGCTGTTCTTCTCTAATAATTCACTTAGGAATTTGAAAGTGTGCAATACAGGTTTCAAAACACATCATTGAACTGAAAGAAAACACTGACATACAAAGACAAAAAGTAATAATCTGGAAACGGAGCCAAAAAATCCCCAGCCATTGTTTATGCAATCATTGCCTTTTTTTTCCTTACACAAAGGAGAATGTCTCATTTTTGTTTGTACAGATGTAACATCTTGTAGTACAAATACCACTGGATGAAATACCTAAGTGAGGTTTAAATTGCATATGTTTGCACCTTATAATAACCAAGCATGGATTCTGTTCACAGCTTAAGACAGTTCAAGGTGTGAGCTGCATCTCTTAGTTCCAAATAAATTCCATGGAAATCTGGACAACACGTTAGAAATTGATTCATTTTTCCCTGTTCCGTTCTCTGGTTTCATGGGAGGTGCCCTAGGGCATCCTGACTACCTCCACACTATGACCTCAAAATATGAGCATCACATCAGCTCTCTCAGTCCAGCTCAGGTGTCTCAGATACTTCAGGGCATCAGAGATACATGGTACATCTGTGTTCAGAGTAGTTAACAGCCCACTCCTTAAGTGGTGTGTAGAGAGGGATTCATCAGGCACCCACACATCCCCTGACCAATTTCAGTTGTCCAGATCCCACACTGGGCTGGGATGCTCATCAGTATCCCAGATAGATACACAGGGTGGGCAGGCACAACTCAAATCCAGGGAAGACTGCTCTTTCTGAAAGAGCCTTTGGAGACTGACTGTCCTAAAATGACTCTAACAGCTCTGTGTTTATCCAAGGCAATTCCCCCAGAATTCTCCAAGGCGTGTAACAGAGTCTTGACACACAGTATAAGAGCAGACACAGAAGCGTAGAGAGACACTTCAATCTATTGAATTTGACCTCCATGGTCAGCCCTCCAAAAAAAGCAAAAAAAGTTTTTTTAAAGGTCATATTAAATAGAAAATGGCATTTTTTGTTCATTTTTTAAATGAATAAAAAAACAGATTTAATCATATTTTTCAAGTTGCGGCTCATTGGAAGCCAGAAAATTCTCACAGATTTGCTTTGTCTTAAACACAGAATTATCCTTTCTATTTAAAGACCTGGATCTGGACATGAGAAATGTCTGCAGTCTTTCTGCTCAGTGTACAAAACTAAGACAGATAAAGTGGAGCAGACCATCTTCCTTACCCAGGACTTCTCTTAATCAGAAAGAATAAAAAGAATCATCGTTCCTCAAAAACACATGTTCAAAAAGGCAACTAAAGAGCAGCCTGAGCAGTCCACAAGGGTAAAGGGAAAAGGGGAAGACAAGGCAAAAGGCAAGGAGAAATATCAATATTTTAATTTCACAAAAGGAACGCAATGATAATGATATAACCAGAGCAATAGCTCATAAAAGATAAGCAAATAAAAAAGTTTTTTATTACTTATAGGGGTTTTTTTCCTTAAAAATTTCTAGCTTCTAACTCAAGATCACTTACAGGAGGGTAACTTGTGGATTCTGAACATTTGGGGTCAGTTGTATTAAAATAAATATGGAACAAGAATAATGAAGAATGATCAGAACAGTATAATGCATCTTTGTGTTTTACATCTGATGAATTTCCCTCAAAGACAAAAACATTAAAGGGAACATCACTGGTAGTAAAAAGCTGAGTATTTGGATGCCTGCCATGCCAAATTCCCCATTGACACTGAAGTGCCTGAGATAATGCAGAACAGTACCTTACAAGATTTGCTTCAGTTCTCTCTCCCTGCATGTAAATGTTTCTCTTTCCTCCTATGGAAACCACTTAAAAAGCTGAGTGGTTATTTCACTCAAGTGTTTCAAATATGTAAGGTTGGGAAGTTATTATAAATAAATCCTGTTCCATGGAATCATGGAAGCACAGAATGATTTGGGTTGGAAAGGACCTTAAAGATCATCCAGCTCCAACTCCTATGCCATGGGCAGGGACATCTTCCATCAGACCAGGTTGGCTAAAGCCCTATCCAACCTGGCCCTGAACTCTTCCAGGCATGGGGTGTATACAATTCCTTTGTGGAGGTTTCCCCTATTTGATGTTGAAATGGATGTACAATTTCTGCCTATTAATAAGTCCCACCTTCCTCTCTTAGATATGAATAAATGGCAATATAATCTGATCTAATGACTTCTTTCTGGCCAAAGTGATGTGGAGGCACATTTTCCAGGCACCGAATGCAGGACATCAGAATGTGACTCTGCCACCCTGGACAACATAAATGTTCCTGCAAGGTCTTGCCGTGGTCTCAGTGATGGTATGAGCTGTTAGGTGCTGTCAGCTCATCCAGCAAAGAGCAAGTCAGGGAATAGCAGCTATTCAGGAGACTCCAAGCTGTAATTTCAGGGTTCTGTAGAATAAGAAGCCATCACGCTCACTCATTTCGTCCCTCCTTAACAACAGATTTACCAGGCAGGATCAGACCAACTTTCCATAAAGTCCAGAGCCCTGAGTTCACCTCCTAGTCACACCTGGCAATGCTTCACTTTTACACAGGATGGAGAAGTGCATGCCTTGAAGCTGCCAGTCCAGAAACAACAGAACGTTCCTGAACCCATGTGTTTACCCTAGGGTGTATGTGGAGCAAATGGACTGAATCCCTCACAAAACAAGATATTCTGAACTGAAAATTACTTGGATGAGCAGCTTGTTCAGATAATTGAATAGTCCATGTTATCAAAATTTAAGGACCATTGCTCAAAGGCATTCTATATTTTTAAATGTCTTTCCAGTGATTGCTTACATTTGAAAGTAGATAGCAGTTGTTTAGGGCAAAGAATTTCTTCTTACACAAAACAATAAGTGCCTATTTCCAGGGGATGCAGTATTCTATGAACCAATCACTAGTACAAAATCACCCAAAAATTAACTGTTGCCTAGGTAGCAATTATTTGATTGCACACGGGTAGTACAAAAATGACAGGACATCCATAGCTGCTGTATAAAGATCTGTCTTTGCAAACGCATTTTCTAAATATTAAAACAACTGTTGGCATAGCTCATAATTTTAAACATGGTTCAAAAATGCTCTAAAATTAAAGTTTTCAGAAATCTTCTAGGCAAGAAACTCCTTGCTTTGAAAAAAGGGTTAAGCACTGATATTTAATGAAAAAAATTAAACAAATCAATGCTTAAAGATTGGATGCCTGAAGAGTGGATTAAAAGAAATGCCACAAATATGGATAAGGGAAACAGTCAATACTGATAAAGACACTAAAAGCCACTCAAAATAGAAGAAAACAAATGTCCTTTTAAATAACATAGATGCAAATGGCAAAAATGGAAAGCAATGGTATAAAAATATTCCCTTTATATTCTATATCACATTCTAAATCAGAACAGAAGAGGTATCCAGCCTATTTGATGCTGGTGGAGAATGCTGCTATTGACATCAAAAAGGGTACAGTAGTTTCACGAATATAAGCCGCACCTTTTTCATTGAAGAATCCAGCCTACCCCCGTGGTGCGGCTTATATTCAGGTGCGGCTTATCTATGGACAAATCCCAGCGAAATGCCAACCCGGAAGTGAGAGCCAGCCAAGCGGAGAGCTGCCACAGAGCAGCGGCTGGGCAGGTGGGGGAGTGGGCTTTGCCGAGCGGTGCGGGCTTGCCGGCGGCAGAGTCGCCAAGGAGCCAGGCGGGCTGG
>VRYO01002772.1:53543572-53612463 GCA_009812075.1 Sialia sialis | reverse complement strand
TCACTTTTCCACAGGGGGGGACAAAATGAATGCTCCAAGGAACATTTGTTTATCTGCTGTAAAGAATTAACTTTTTGTTTTTCTTTTCTATAATGAGATTTCTCTGTGGCTCAGCAGCAACATCCAGGGAAGGTGTGCAGTGATAACCAGCTCTCCAGGTCAACTGCAAATTCCCAGTCAACTGTCTAATATTGTACTTGTGCATTGCACACACACTGAAGCCTTACAAATAAAATATGCCCATTCACTATACCATTTCTTTTTTAGAAATTATAATCTGATTAATACAAAATTTGCTTCAGCCATCATTAGCTAGTTACAACTACAGAAGAATTTCTAGCACTGGATTTGGGCATGCAGACTGCAGAAATAATGTATTTCTATAAGCTGTTGTTCTGTCATGAAAGTAAATCAGATCTGTAATTAGATCTTTCGTAAGCAATATGACAAGAATGACACAGTAATGTATGCAACTTAAACATTTCTGAAGCACCTTGTCAGATGGAGCAAGATGGACATTGGATGGAATCCTTTCAGATGGCTTCTCACCTCATTCATGCCCCTTTCTCAACTCCAGCAACTTGGAGTGTTTATATCTTGTTCACACTAGGGTAAGTGAAACCTAAGGGAACATTAGTTCATTTGGGGTGGGATGGG
This sequence comes from Sialia sialis, assembly GCA_009812075.1. NCBI lineage: Eukaryota > Metazoa > Chordata > Aves > Passeriformes > Turdidae > Sialia > Sialia sialis. The sequence continues at coordinate 53,611,806 of VRYO01002772.1, read as the reverse complement.
AATTGTTGTGAGGAACTTCCTTTTCTACAGTGTTCTACCATTCATAGACTAAACTACGGTATCACAAAGACCATATTTACTGACTGAAAAATAAGATAATCATATACCAAGAAAAACGAAATGGAGCAAATTAACAAACAAAATTAGAGTAGAGATTAGAGGCACAAATGCGTACTCACAAAGGTGCTAAAATTTCAACATATCAGAGTGTTGCAGTATCTGCTGCCAGTTGCAACCAGAATCTGAATGAGTGAGAAAGGAAAATATTCAGAAAAAAGCTCCATTCATGTTTGATTTGAGTTTGCTGGAAAAAAAAATTGTTTATCTTTAACAGACAAATTCGACTAGTAGTTGCACAGATGCTGGCACCAGATCAAGTAATGAAGCCCTCAAAAAACAGAGTAACATAACAAAACAGCTTTCAATTTTCTGTTTGGAGATGAAAGAAAAGCAGACGCAGATCTAAAGAGGGAAAGAAAGAGTAAATAGTTTTCAGAAAGGCTGCATGCATAGCCTCATGAAATGCCTTTTATAACTCTTAACAATTACTGGCTCTCTCCCACCATTTCTGAAGGCTGAGACATTAATCATCAACTGAACAATTGCCACTAATAATTCATTTGGCTGCATTCCAAATAATAGTGAGTAGCAAGACAGTCATGGGGTTGTAAGTATGAGAAGATATAGGAATATTTTCCTTGTTGCTAACCAGTTCAGAAAATCCCTAAAGACACATTTTAAAACCAAAGCAAAGCAAAGAAAGGATATATGAAATTTAAATTCTCTGAAGAAAGGTCTTTTCCACACACAGGTCAATAACACCATTTGCAATGAAGCATTTCAGCTTTCAAGGAGTTATTACAAGAGAAATCTTCCAGAGTACACGGTATCTTAGGCCAATACTTTCCAATAGACTAGTTATGATCAGACTTCTGAAATCAATACCAGTCATTCAGTTTTGAAACTTTCTTCTTTAGTCTACATATAGATTCAGATATTAACATTTGGGCTGAAATCAAGGATAGAAACAAAAAACAGACTACAAAACTAAATTAATTTATAGTTTTCTAGAATGCAACATAAACCATTTCTTGTGAAGATTCAAGTAAAATATGATCTGTGTCTATTCTGGATTTACAGTCAGGCCCTTCCTAGTATAGAAAACACAGTTCAGAAGAGTATGGGAAAAGCAGTGGAAATCTTTAACAATTTAAATGTATTCACAAAAAGTCCAATTCTAAGCATTCTCATGCCAGTGGGAGAACTTTTTCTCTAGCCAGGAATTTTATATTGTCTCTGCTAAGCTGTTTCTAACTTTTGTAAGATGTATTCCTAAGGAGTTTTTCCAGTTCCCTATGCTTAGGTACCTCAGCACCAAACTTTTAAAATGTAAGTGACTAAAGAAAACTTAAGAAAAATAACGGTCTTACCAAGAGTTCAAGTGACAATATCCATGTATTTTACAAATTGATATATAAAGCTTTTATGCTGCCTTTGGCTGAAGTAATAAGCCACAGAACTCACACAAGTTCAGGTCTTTTGACAGTTAATTTATAAGCAACAGCTCAGAACAAGCAACTAAGACTTCAGGTCCCTCAGTGCCAAAAAGTAATTAGCTTGAACCTACATGAGTTTGTTTGCTGTTAGAGACAAGCTGAACTGCTTTATATACTTTGTAGAACATCACCCTTTCAACACTCTGCAAATGAGCTTTCTTTGAAGACTTGCATAAGTCTATTGTAAACTAAAGCTGGACTCTGTCTCAGAGGAATTAAATGAAATCTAGGGACAGGATTTGGCTTACACTTTTAATCACCTGCAAAATTAAAAATGCCATCTCTTCCAGACACAAATTTGTCAACTCCTTTCAAATGAAACATCTACAATAAGCCATAACAACACAGTAAATCATAATGAATAACTCTAAAACCCAGCATTAATTAAACTCATATGTGAAATTTTTTTATAGCAGAAGTATGGAGGAGTTCAGATCTCCATAGCCAATGAATGTAGAAATTAATTCAAGCTCTCCCATCCCCAGCAGTCTTTTAACAATGCATGGGTAGTTTGATAAAAGGACAGATTATTGCATTTTATTTCACAGCTAAATCAGTGTTTTAGGAAGTCTTCTAGCCTGAAATGCTCCTAGCATTAATTTTTTTTAAAAAAAGAGTGAGGTGATGATACAAGCTTTACTTCAGCCTTTGACCTTTTGTTGTTCCTACACACAATCACTGAATCTCAGGTCATTCTTTCCAATTAAAACATTGTGAACTATAAGGCACTTCACCAGCAAATGAAGGGAAAGTTATTTCCTTTTGAACATGCATAAAGGGCACAGTGACTTAAACAGTGTTTTTTCCAGTGTTTTTGACACAAGGATCAGACTGGGAAATAATTTTCTTCTACATCTTCATTCTTTCTTTATTCCCTGGATCTCGCTGCTTTAGTATAATAGAAAACCTGTGGGACAAACTTCTGAGCAGCAACTCCTAGCACAGTGACTATTTTCATTGAGCATAACATTTTCAGATGGAAGTGGAAAAGCTTCTGCAATTTCTACAGCAACATAGTCAGCAACTACAATCTTCAATCAGTGTGAAATGGCAGTCACTTGAAGCCATGCCAATACAGTAAAGAAATAATTGGGTCATTGCATTTTCCAATTTCTGACACAAAAACATTGAATAAAGGAAGAAAATTCACTTCTTTCAAATACACTGCTGTTAATTTCACTCTGAGGACATTTGTCAGTGTTTCAGCCTCAGTGTCACTCTCTCTGCTCTGCTAGTCCCACACCGGTGACAAATTGCCAGTCCTACTTAACTGCAGCCCCATTTCAGTTTTTCATTTTCTCTAATCTCTCTCTCAGTGGAATGAAGAGTTACCCAGGAACATTTTCTGAGACATTTCATTCATAGATTATAGACATGAAAATAAAGATTGTGGTCAATTTTTAAAATACCACTTTTGTAACTCTCTCCAACTTCGTAAGAGAAAAAGGAACCTTTACTTAAAAGCCACAGACTTCAAACCTGTGTATATAGAACTTCCCTTTGAAAAGCAGATCCAAACATCAGTGTCTACATTTGGCTACAAGCCTACCTTTAGGCTGGCTTGCAAGTTTCAATATCTGGTGAAAACACACAGAGATAAAATAAATTTTTTTCCTTTTTAATAGAGATTTATTTTCTATAGTTTTATGAATTCTTACAGCACTTTTTAGCACACCCAAGTGAGATCTAGGTGATTTCCCATCAAGTCTTACATCTGTCAATGAGACAAAATATCATTTATGTCATAATCACATTGTTTGGGGGATTTTTTCTCATATCTAATAAATGCCTTTGGGATTTGGAGGTAATCTATGGTAATGTATGACCTGCTGATATTCCACAATTGGTAAACAGAGAAAATCATTATTAAAAAATCTCAGGGGAAAAAAGGGCACTTGTTAGTTATCAGTTTACATAGAATTTCCACAAAAAGACCAGGATGAAATTTCTGTACTCCTCAATAAACACAGTACAATTCTCCAGCAGAGATGAGAGATGAATGCCTCAGGATATAGACTCTCTTGCTGCACATTCCACTGTCTCTTACAGTTAACTGAATTGCATACACTTACTGAAATTCAGAACCATATCTCTCTGCTGGTGTCTAAATAAGGAAATAAGAAGGGTGTTTATTACAGAAAGAGAGCTTGTACAGATAAAGCATGGGACTGACGCTCCTGAGGGTGTTCTTACAACACTTGTATTACCTTGATGGACAAATCTATGCTGTCAGGACCCTGAAAGAGGTACTGCCTCCCTTATCACCAATGACGGTCTAAAGGATGCCTACTCTGTAATTGGCAGCTGAATTAGAACATTATTTTGAAAATAGCAGGAGATATTTGTACAAGTTCACAGACAATAATTTTGGGAGGAGCTGCTGTCTCCCTTGAAGGCAGAGAGGCCCTGGAGAGAGACTTTGACAAATTAAAGGCCTGGGTAATCACCAACCACATGAAATTCAAGTGCCAGATTCTGCACGTGGGGTGGGAATACCCTGGATGTAAATACAGACCAGGGAATGAGACTCTGGAGAGCAGTCCAATGTAAAGCGCTAAAAGTGTGAGACTCATACCCATGATGGCAAAGCAAGTGTCATGGTTCAGTATAAAGCAGTGAACTGCACACACACAGTTGGCTTGGAAAAAATCCTTCAGACCTACTAACTGATGTTGGTATAGACTTGCCATATAACTACAAATAGAGTTATTTAAAATAACTGTAAAATAGAGCTATTTTTATACAAGAAATATAACATCCAAGATCAGCAGTGACCAGGTGCTCCCATGGAATTGGGGATCAGGTTGCTGATCAGGGCAGACCTCATGGGTGAGTGTTCTGAGTAGAACTGGGGCCAGCAGCAGAGACATCAACAGCCTCTGACCCCTCAGAGGAGCAACAAGCTGGGCTCCCAGTCTGACCAGAGTTAGCAGAGATGAAGGTCTGAGCACAAACACTCCTGCATCTTTGCTGGAGCTGGGACAGGAGCTGGCTGAGCTGAAATAGGGCCCAGGATCTTGGGTGTGTAATCCCAGGTTGGGCCCATGGAAGATAATCAGACCTAGTGTTGCCCTCAGGACCAGGCACTTTATCTCAAGAGAAATTTTTAATAACTCTAGATGTTTCCTTAGTGAATCCCATCAGTGTCCTAGATCTACGAGGGAACTGACTGCAAGCAAGCCAAGACACACACACTGGTATCAGTGCCATGAAATCTCTATATAGCCACGTGTATTTTCCAGCTAACACCAACTTCTCTCCTTTGCTACAGCCGTACATAGCTACAGGTGAGGTTCTGGCAGTCAGCCTGGAAGTGACACTACCTCCCAAAGGCTGAATTGTACAAGTAGTTTTAGGCCACAGGAATGCTTTTCTTTTCCTTATCCAGCCCTGGAGGTGCTGACTATGCCTTGTCAGAAGCCATTGCCCAATGTGACAGTAGAACAGCACCATAATTCTTCTCAAGCAAACTCAGACTGATTACCTCAGACAGTTTAAATCTTTGGTTGAAGATTACCTGGCTGATTTTGCCTGTAGCAAATTAGGAAACACATACATATATCGCTTTACAGGTCTGTAGTCCTAAAGCTTCCTCTAACATAAATGCCTGCCCTGGATGTTTTATATGTATAAAATGGAAGTGTCTCCTTTCATCTGTTAGGATCTGTTGCTCTGTTACCAGCACTTATCTTGTTATCCCTCTGTATTGCAACTATGCTCAGCAACAGGGAACATGTCCTTCCCTCCTGAAAGTGGTGATGAAAGAGGCAGCTTTACCTGGAGAGAGCTGAAGAGAACTGGATGATTTTGCATCACCTGTTCTAACATTTGGTGGCTATAATTCAGTGGAAGAAGTTGTGTGTGACAAAAAGCCCGCTGGCATTGCCAGATCCATCACCCACAGGGGGCAATCATGGCCCAAGTAGGTGTCTCCATCTGGACTCAAGATTCTGAATTATCTTCTCATGCCAAAGAATAAACTCATGGTACCCTGGAGTTATCCTCAAAACATTTTTGGAGAGTGTTGGACCCTGCCATATATGTCATACTTATGGCAAGGTTTGAGGGGGAAAGACCCTTCCTTACAAAAAGTAGAGTTTGGGCATGAAGTGAGCCCTAACAACTGAATCAGAAGTTATAGCTTTTTTTTTTTTCCTTTCCTTGGAGATCAAGATTTCTGCTTTCAGAGGTCTAAGATTACTCAGACTTCATTTGCATAAAAGTTAGTTCCTCTCTGGGGCCACAGCCTAAATATTCAAAGGGAGATGGCAAACATAAAAGTAGGCTACCTCCTGGCTTGTCTTATTAGAAAATCCATCATTCCAGTGTGGAATCTATTAGACTTAGTTGATGCTCACAGTACAAACTCTTCTCCTACTTTCACAGTCATGTTCTTCATTTATCTCTTAATTAACTTTTCAGAGCACATCAAGAATGGAAAACAACCCATCTTTTTCTCATGCTTCAAAAACACTTCTTTAATATTTCCTGTCAGAGGCTCAAGCTCTGTTTAGCACTCTGCAGTTAAGCAAGGAAGAACAGGACAATTATCAGGGTGTGTTAAAGAGATTTGAATTATCTAATAATCCTATAAAGAATGGAACTTGAAATATATTTTCATATAAGATGTAAAAATTTAGGGAAACTCTTGGACTTCATAAGTTTGCGCAGTGCCCAAAATACCTTTTACATTCCGTGGTGCTGCAGTCACAATTCTGCAGCCTGCCTTTCCCTGCCAGCTCTTCACCCTCTCACTCAGGCTAAAAAAAGCAGCATTTTCCAGATTCTCCAGGGCTGGATTTTTCTCTATTTGCTCTAATGCTATTGTTCTCATGCTGTTATTCTCTTGGCCTTGCATCTCCAAACTCTAAGTGTCATTATTGATTCTTCTTTTTGTTGTTGGCATGAAAATCCCACCTTCCTTCCTCCCTGTCTTTGTAGTGTTTGATTTAGAAAAAGAGAGACAATAATGCCATTCAGAGGGACCTTGACTGACTTTAGAGGTGGGCTTATTCAAAACTCATGAAGTTCACCAAAGTGCAAGGTTCTATACCTGGTTCATGGAAATCCCAGGCACATCTGCAGGCTGGGCAGAGAAGTGATTGAGAGTAATCCTGTGGAGAAAGACATGGGAGTGGTGGTTGATGAAAAACTCACCATAAACCAGCAGTGTGAGCCCACAGCCCAGAAAGCCAATTAAATCCTGGGCAGCATGGCCAGTGGGTGGAAGGAGGTGATTCTCCCCCTCTGCTCTGCTTTTGTGAGACTCCACCTGGAGCATTGCATCCAGCACCAGTCCCACCAGCAGAGGAAGGACATGGAACTGGTGGAGCAAGTCCAGAGAAGGGCCATGAAGTGGATGAGAGGACTGGAGCATCTCCGCTGTTGAAGACAGGCTGAGGGAGTCTGGGCTGTCCAGCCTGGAGAAGAGAAGGTTGTGTGGACACCTCCTAGCAGCCTTCCAGTCTCTGAAGGGGGCCTACAGGGAAGCCCAAGAGGGACTTTTTGTAGGAATTGTACTTATAGGATAAGGAGTAATGGCTGCAAATTGAAAGAGGGGAAATTTAGGTTAGACATAATAAAGAAATTCTTGGCTGTGAGAGTGGTGAGACAATGGAGCAGGCTGCCCAGGAAGGTTGTGAATGCCTCAAACCTGGCAATGCTCACAGGCAAGTTGGATAAGGCCTTGAGCAGCCTGGTTCAGTGAGAGGTGTGCCTGGCCATGGCAGGAAGTTTTGGGACTAGATGTTCTTTAAAATCCACTCCAACCCTTTAACATTCTGTGATTCTATGATGATTTCATGATAATATGCATGCACTGAGTTTTACAACCAAGAGCAGTACCTACGCCTCATCAAAGCAAATTCTTGTCACTGCTAACAGCACTGTAAGCAAGACAACAAAATAGGGTTTGATCAGGTTCTGAAAAAAGGCAATGTAGTCACTCTAGGAAACTTTTTTTGGGAGAAAGGGATCCTAATGCACTGAAGAGGGCATCTGCAGAGAGTGTTTGACCAGGAAGCCTCATCACTTTTTCTCCTGGATGGACCTAGGGAAAGCCTTTCTGCTTTCTTTTTTTATTCAACTTGCTCTCTCTTCTGTTTCTAATATTTTTCCCCAAAGTCACCTTCAGGACTACAGCCTATGTATGTTTGTAGCCACAGACCCTGCTAAGAAGTCTTTGAGCATGTGAACCCAGCTCAGCATCCCTTATGAAGCAATAACAAAGCCGTGTCACCAGTGTTAGAGATACCATCTTTCTTGGTAGGCTTGTGGAGTTCCCAAGTAGAGTATAATGGGGATCAGATAAAAAGGCAATTAGAAGACTCAGAGCAGAGGAGACAGTCTCAGATCAGGATTCAAGGCTTGGAAGTAAAATCAAGACAATGCAGAAGTTCACTGAACTATGGGATCATAAACCATTAAGATGATACAGAGCTAGGACAAAACTTCCAGTTAAAAGCCTAAAAATGCAGTCAGACAGAGTTTGTGAAAAACAGCATGAAAATTGTTCAAAGGGTAGAAACACAGATATTAGAAATGTTCAGTCTTCAGACAGCTTTTGTGTTTTTAAGAAGCAAAATCATTTTATGAATGTCTGGAGACATAGACTGACAGCACCAAAAAAGAACAAAAGTGAAAATGCAGTAATAACCTGTATCACTGCTAACAAGGTTTCACTAACAGCCAAGACTTCTCCAAGCAAGGAATCAAGAGAATTTGTTCTGTCAACTCTGTAAGATGAAGCTACATCCAGGGAATACAATACTACATAATTATTAACATATTAACTTCTAATTATTACCATTATTAGCATGTTAAAATCGAAATAAAATTATCAGTTATAAAGGTTTTGTACTATTCACTATTTCTGTTGAAAATTAACACTTAATAACCAATGCTTTAATGTTATTCCTTGTATTTGGTGTACTATACAGCTGAATGATTTCAAGCACATTTGCTCACATTCTACATAGCAATAATCTCGCCTGCCTGTGGAAGTGGTGTGAAAGGAATTTCAAAGTTACTTGAAGAGTGTCACTGTAACACATTATGAAGTAAATGACAGAACATGAAAAGGATTGTCTGTCTGTGACTAGAAAGAAGAAACATATGCTTCATCCTGTACCAGACACAACATGAGAATTCCTTTTCCATGTCCTGCTCTTTCCTTTCACCATTAGCACAGCAAAGAGCAAATGCAGCAACAAAAAAAAGGTGCCAGACCTGTGCTGTCAGTCCTGGCACAGTCCAAACCTGGGAACTGCTCGGCTAGCAATGTAAATCCTGAGCTACATCACATCCCAAGTGCTAACTGCAGTACCCTGCATGTCCCACATATGTTACATCATATCAAGCAGCAATTCTCAATGAAATTCATCATTCCCTTTTGCTTTTCTCTTTTAATTAATTCAGCTCCTTATCATATTTTATTGATTTTTCTGGGGTGATAGCCACACCTCTGCAAGTGTCAGCAAACTGCAGTAATTCCACAGCTATCTTCGGGAATAAAATGACACAAGCAAAGGAATAAATCCCCAGTATCAGGGGCTGTTCAACTTATTTCACAGAGACTGACAGCCAATCTGATATAGTTTCTGAGGTCAGTGAACATAAATAGTAACTTATGCTGTTTTCACCCTCCTAATCCCATATCTTGCATGGATTCATTTCCTTCAAATGGGTTTATAAAATGTCTTCAGACAAAGTTTAGAGATGAACACCATAATGGAGATTACTGCCCTTTTGTTTCTAAGTTGTTTTTCTCTTGCCGTAGAATCTGGTCTATTTGGCAGCATGAGAACAGTCTGTTATAAGTAATATTGCTGCCCTTAGAAGGTTTCCATGCTTCTGGCTGTCCCTTATGGTCCTCAGTATAAATAATATGGGCTAATACTTTCCAAAAGGCTGAGGTTGCTTGGGGAAGTGTTGGGGCATAGTTTGCAGAAGTATTTTAAGTATTGATATGTGTTTTTCACAACTCCTTTGCTCATCTTTTGTCAATATGTCATCATAAAATGAACAAGAGATCGTGAATTCAGTCACATATTTTTCCGCAAGTTCCAGGGCAGATAACTGAGTGCAAAGGTTTTGCACCAGCAAACTACCCAACATGTTTTCTGCCTGTGTTCAACACCTCCAGGCTCTGAGTAGTCCTCACTTTACTCTTAGCTTATTCAAAGGTGTCCAGAATTGGGGGCAAGCATGAAACAAGATTTTAGATTTTGATTCCTATAAGAAAGACCAGTGTTTGGCTTACAAGCATGAAGATCTGATCAACAGGAAGCACAAAATTACTCCATTAATTTTTCAAGAGAACTTATCTGGAAGATACCGTGTGTTATTTTTCTTTCTAAATCAAAAACATATGAGAAAAGTAACCGGGTCTTCCTGTAAGAGGAATTATTCATGAAACATCATGGACAAAATAATATGTTTTGGTAAAAATATTTTTTAAATAAAAACAAGGGAACAAAGGCTCACCTAGAGACTAAAGTAATACATAAGGAGTCAGGAAATAAAGGTTCATTTCCTGCACCTGATACTTTATACCTATGTGACCTTGAATAGTTCATATGTAGCTCAGTACTGCTCCCATGGACACCAGTGACAAGTCTCATAACTTTCCATGGCAAAATAGTTAAGGAGGTAAAATGCGAGACCCTGAAGCACTGTAAGATGTGTGGAGGGACCTCATAAAGTAGTTGTGGCTCCACCTTGGACCTAACTCTACACAGTCTATCTGAATTAACTGGCTTTACTATTTTTCACAGCTATGTAGGCTATAAAACCCCAAATCTGCAAAGCAGTGCAGTAACTGAAGTAAAATATGATAAATAATACAAAATCAGCAATTATAATTCATTACAACTTAATTATAATTATTATCTATTACACCCTCACAAAAAAGTTAGAAAACTACTTTAAATGCATTTATATTACAGAAAATGTAGTGAGCAGCACTCATGCAGAGTGAGCACAAAAGAGAGGTCCTAACTGAGCTGTGGAAGAACTCATTGCTCCAGGGTGGTGCACTTACCAAACGCTCAGGACACTGCTTATGCTCATGGAAAGGAAATCCACTGACAGCTACAAAATTCTTAGTAACTATAACTCACTCAAATTCTCCCTCAAGCTGCTACAAATCAGAGGCTCATAGAGGATTCAGAGAAGCATCATGTTCTGATAATCTACCAGGAAATAATACAGATTTAGCCACAGTCAGAGAGAAGATAGATAGCTGCACAGAACTGTGTGCAGGGACCAGCAGGTCCCTGTATCCTTGCAGAAGATGTCTGTAACTCCAGCCTGCCATGGAAAATGGCTCAGAGTGGAAGTTGGTGCTGTAGGCAATTTAGCATGTGGCCATTTTAATCGTGTGAGTGATCCTTCTGAAATCAACAGCATATTTACTACATTACAGAAAGTTCTGAAGCCTGGAAAGGAGAAACAGTCCCTGAGCTGCAAGCAAACTCCAATGAGTGGGTGCATTTCCTATGAGGGGATGGAGAAGGAGCCATTAGGAAGTTTGGTCTGGGGAGTGAGTGTGAGTGAAGTGCAATATGACTTGGAATTCCAAGTCACTATTCTGAATAAGAAGTTATTAAATACTAGCTGATGAAGCCCCTGTGGCCTGGGAAGAGAAAGATTTATGTTATATGGCCACCTCTGCAAATGCACAAGGATTATCTTCATGCAGCCTGGCTGGGGCCAGGCACCCTGCTAGCAGTGTAGTGCTCCAATTTATGCAGAGGGAAATATTCTAAAGTGACAGACCTTACTGAGACTGGTATAACTAAAACAGAAGGTACCAACTCTCAACTGAGGATAGTCTTCTAGACTGACAGATTATTTCTTTCATTTAATGCATTTGCCTGAAAAATTCCATTTCAGTTATATTTTCTTTAAATGCAATCACAGAAAATGGAAAGAAAGCTGTGAGGTAGTTGTTTCTACAGTGTGAAAGCTGGTGCAGAGGGTTTATCAGATATCTTATTTTTTAAAGGTATGATCAGACTAATGAAGCTTCATATAGTCTTGGTTCAGGAACCAAGGTCTGAAAGCCTTATAGTGCTGCACAGCATTCCTTCAGAAAAAATAATGTTCACATTTGCCTTGGAAGTAGTAATATCTGGTGGAATTACACAAATGGTGTGCTGGCTGAATTCAGCTGTAAAATAAAGTAATCTGCTCAGTCTGCCCTCAGGTCTGCTCTTGCCATTTGGTGTCAATTGGCCATAAAAGAGAACTTTCACTGTGAATCATCTGATGACATTAGGGGATCTAATAATTTATGTAATTTAGAAAAAAAAAAAACTTTACTGGGATTTTTCTCCTCTGATAAAATTACTTGCAATAAAGAAAAGACCATAATTAACATTTAAGATACTATTTTCTCTATCATATAACCTCACAGGAAATTTAATGTTTGCACTTCACAGGCCTGTAATGATATCCAAACTTCTGCATAGATGCTATTCTACTGAAGATTGAAGTAGGAATAATATTTTGAACCCACTGAAAAAAAATTTGCTGTTTCTTTCAGTAAGGTAGGACTTAGTTTTAAAAGGCTAACTTACATTTCAAGATGAAACGTTCTCAATTTACAAAAACTGCAACAGAAACAGTGGACATTTAACGTGGAAAAATAACATGGTTTCTTCAAAATTATTCTCAGGAGAAGGCATGGCAATCCTATGCCTTCAGAAAGTTGCAGTGCTTATTTTCAGCATGCAAAATCAAGACATAAAATATTGTTGCCTTTTAAGTGCATTTAGATAGATGCACTGTCTCTGATGCAAAAAAAAAAAAAAAAAAAAAAAAGAAAAAAGAAAAAAGTGTGATTTAAAATCTTTTTCTGTTCTTTTCTCTTTACTTATCCCTCTGACACTGCCTTAAATATCAGTTCTCTATGCAAAAGATGTCCATTTTATCATCCTCTTGATGCAAGTTGAACTTTTGTCTCAAGCTTACTCTTCACAGTAGTGGAGTAAATAATGGCTTTTTCATTACTGGGGACAATGATTGATGACAGGTGATCTGTACTGTTCTGTAATTACATTTATAAAGCATTCAGTGAATAAATCACAGAATGTGTTCTGCCTACATATGCAAAAGTAGGCTCAGGTTTTTAGAACATCATCGCTATGCTTTGCATTTCAGAAGAGATTCCAGTGGAATTAATGAACTCAAAGACACATGAGGTGTCTCTAGTAACTATCAAATATAGGAAGTGACTATTTCCCATTCATTCTGTCTCAGAGGACAGTAGTGAAGACTGAACACCAAGTCCCTTAAAACCAGCTATCCTCTGAAAAATACAACCTATATTAACAGGACATAAGATTGATTTCTTTTATTACTAATATTTTGACATTTTTAATGCATGATCATATAACTCTCTCAACCTCCACTAAGTTTTCTGCCTCCATACAAGTTCCTTAAATGTGAACTAAAACCTTTATGAAAATTGATTAAAACTGATGTCATGATCAATAGGTTAGTGTCTATTATGAAATATAATCTTGAAGACTGCATTGATTTCCCTGAAATGACCACATATCTTCTTGGCACCTGAGAGCACAGAATAAGAACCTGGGAATACACAATCATCAAATACACCTTTGCAGCTGTAAGAAAAGGTCTGGAGTTAGTGGCACTGGTTGGAATAGCAGTCTAGGGGGCAGCCACAGATCTCTTCTTGTTTCACAGAATGTGATGGACATGCATCAGAGCATTGCTAACTATTTTAGTCCATTTCTCCCCTATCACTTTGTGATTTCTGAATCTCTCACTCGGAGAAAACATCAAAAGGACACTGATAAAAAATACATAACTAGTCACAGCATATTTATAGTATTCATGCCAAATGTTCTTTTTTTTCTGCTTTTACTTGTTCTGTACCTGGCTATTAACACAGGAGGTCAAATAAAACATTTACAGACATTTCAAAAGCAGGTACTTTTGCCATTGTTGAGATCTGTCAGAAGCAAAGACTCCAGCAAGATATCCTGTGCTGAAATCTGTGTCTGGCTTCTTTGTGTGTGTGAAAAGGTTCAGCTAAGATGGTAGGAGTGCTTCCTCACAAACCCATCTGGCAAAGGACAGAAAGAGATTCCTTTCTTTCCAGGGCAGCTCATCCCACCTACCTGACAATTACCTGAGAACAAGAAAAGTCATCTGCAGCAGCTGCCTCTTTCTCTTTACAGACTCAGCATGCTCACAGAACTCTTATTTTAGATGTATGTGCCACTTTTGAAAGGAAGACAAAAAGAGATGGGAAGAATCCCTTCAAGAATTCTTCAGTTCAACTTCTTACATGAAAAAAGAGGTGAAAACAAAGACCACTATACAGATTTTTTGCCAACATGTTAGAAACCTTAGTCCTCAGTGTGTCTAATGTTATCCAGAAGTTTTTATTATGAGATTAGTTCTAGAGAGGTTGTTGGTTGCATTAATTCTATAAAGAATTTCTGTGACAACCAACAGACAAAACAACATTGGCAATGTATTGGTTTACTTTGGTTTTAATGGAGCTGTAGTGAGTTTCCTTCTGAAATAAGGAAAGGCCCATAAATGGGCCTTTTTAAATATTCCTTCTTGAATGCAGAATGAAGAACTCATTTCCTCCAAAATGCTAATAAACAAACATCAAAGAAAAGATCATGGGATTTGTTTTCTGTGTACTAAATACTTAAATGTCAAAGCATTTTATTTGTGTGTCAGTTGTTTCTATTTTCCTTTTGTAAAAGATGAAACATAGAAAAAAACCTAAAACTGAATTGGAATGTTCTCTGCCTTTTCCCTGGCAGGATAGCCAATCTTGAGTCAATTTTTAAATTGCTTGATGTATCTCTGTTGGCTTCATTGGAATGACTCTTCAGATGCTAGCTCAGTCAACAGAGGCAAGATATTATTTCCAAGCTATCTTCATGATTTAATAAAGCTGAGTGTCATTATTTTATCATGGTATATTTTGATTTTTTAGTTTGTTTTCTTTTTCAAGCAGCAAATTCTGGAGCAGAAAAAAGCATGATTTGTGCCTTAAGAAAAGACAGTTTTCTCAGCAGTAGGAATGCAATGGCATCTTAATTAAGGAAATGAAAAGAAATAAGAATCCAGCTTTGAAAGTCAGTGAAACTTGTCACTTTTTTCACTGCTAGTAAGAAAACACCCTGCAAGCATCAGATAAAGCTAATCTAGAAGACAGGAAAGGCTGGTGGCACAGATAATATAAAACAATAACTAAATAAAATAACAGAAAATTAGTTTGAACTTCTACACTAGGTGTTGGAACAGAACAGGAGAACCAAATTTCATTTTGGAAACTTGATAAATGCATTTCTCTCCAAGCTTTCAGCAGATAGTGTTTATATAATTCTGGCATCTGGGTATGGTGGCTGTGCCTTTTTCATTATTATCAATACTCAGCCATGACAGATGTCTACTGCAAAGCACAGAAAGCACTTGTTAAGAAAATATTTTTCCCCTCTCTTAAGTCATGTGGTTGTGAATGTAGAACTGGATGGAGGCAGAGGCAGCAAATTATGTATTAGGAAAAATAAGGTGATTTCCTAATGATTCCAACTGGTTTTTTAGCATAGTAACAGTATAAATATTCAAATTTTATTTTTAATCTAGATGTAATTACAATATTCATGATTTACTGGTTTACTCTGCCTATTTTTATAGTTTTGAAACATGATCAGGGTCTCTATTACAGCTTTGGGTTTTTTTAATTTATTTTTTTTAGTTTGAGCACTGCAAGCTTTGCATCAGCTATAAAAATTAGTCCTTTTCTTTGTCATTAGAAAAGAATCATAAGTTTTTTAGGCTTTCAATGACTACTGCAGTTTTCTATTTGATAAACATCAGCTCAAATCTGCAAATACCTACTCAGCCTTAATATCTGCAAGCAATCTCAGTGAATTTAACAAGTAGGATTTAAAGGATGCTCAGTGGCAACACAGCAACCATCCTGTTGACTTAAAAGAAATTCAAGTCAGTTAAAAGAGAAACTGGAGACAAAAGGAATTCCTCAATCATGTCTCAATCACTAGTGCATTTCTTAGAAAGTCTGTGTCAAGTATCAAGTACAATTTCACAGAATTCAAATGCATACTTTTAAATTTAGCCTTCTTTGAAAGATACCCTGGGGCCACTAATTACTAATATGGTATTGCATTGTATTGCACTGTGCGTGGTCTATCAATATTTGAAACACTGTCTTAAAAGACATGGTTACTGTTCTAATTGAGGATAATGTGACTATCCGTCAATGCTTAGCACATTCACTCACGAGGCTATGACAGAAGCTTCACTGAGCAGCCATGAGCTGTCTCTTGGCTGCTGGATGAGAGCCACAACCAGTCTAGGCTGTGTCAGACCAAAACATTCATTCTGCAGAGGAACCTTGTCTTTGTCATATCCAATTTCCTGATGATTCTTGGAGCAGCTGGTATTGACTCCTCCTGCTGTTAGCACAACATTCAGCTTCTCCAGACTAAGCAAGCAGAAACAGAAATGAGGCAAAGGCTAACTACACACTCAGCTTAAGTTATCACCTGAAAACCAACAGTTGTGTATGTAGGCTGCAAGGTAGAATGGGGACAGCCACAGTGCTGCCTGTGATTGATCAGCTGCTTTCAAAGCTATTCCCATCCGCTGGGATCTCTCCACAGCATTTGGCTGTAGGATGAGCTGTGGTGATGCCTCCACAAAGTAGGGCTCAAGAAGTTTTTCAAATCAATTAAAATCTGTCCTGAAGCATAGCAAAAGGAGACTCCGCCTCTCTTTTCAATGTCTCCCAATTTACTTTTATTCTTTTCATATTCATCATTTACTTAGAACTACTAGCTAAATACTCAATTTGGTAAAAAACAAAGGAGAATATTCTGAAAGGTTTTCAGAGATGGGGGTTCACATCCACAGAGGTAAATTCAAGTCCTCATACTGTTTTCTTTACTGACACTAAGCTCTTTTGTAGCAGCATCCCTAAGAAGTCAAGTTAGTTCTGTGTGGTTGAGACTGCATCCTGTCATTTGACTATTGATCTTTCCTTTCCTATAAATTTATTTCCTATAAATTTATTACTTCCATATGGATAAAAGAAATGAAATTACCTAGACTTAATTAGGGCAGAATATTCAGCAATAATCTTCAGCAATACAGCATCCTGGGAGCATATCAAACCTTTTTTCTGCTTTCTGACTGCCTTTCTAGAAAATAACATATAAGACTCAAGTTCTTGCTCTTCTTCTTTAAGGTTTCCTCTCTTTAAGCCTGTTGCAGGCCGACTACATAGCTGACAATTCTGTTCTGCTGGCATAATGCACTTTTCTATTATAAGTGTATAGCTTTCCCATTTCAGACAAGCTGCTTACTCAAGGGACTGGAGGATGCAGAACTACATAGACTGAGCTAACGTGGAAAATAAGGACTGCCACAGAACTCAGCACCTGATGCATCTTGCATATCTCTTTAGAGCAAATAGAGCTGACTTGCAAAGGAGAAGAAAGTCTCCAAGTGTGTCCCATCCAACAGAAACAGAGAACTGCACATGTTATTCTTTTCCCAGAGAAAAAAATGCAAGGAAAAGTAATCTCAAGATGAGGGATGGTAAGGATGATGCTTAATAAACTACTGAGAAAATTCTGGACTTATTTTCATAGTGAACCTACTATAAAGACTAGGACAGGACAGGAGAGAACAGCACACCATGGATAGGATAGGATAGGATAGGATAGGATAGAATAGAATAGAATAGAATAGAATAGAATAGAATAGAATAGAATAGAATAGAATAGAATAGAATAGAATAGAATAGAATAGAATAGAATAGAATAGATCAGACCATCCTTTAGCCAAGGAACTTGGTATTTAATGCAGTTCAGGATGTCACATCAGTGGCTTTGCTTAGATATCAATGCAGACATTGATCTTCACCTCTTTGGTCCTTAGTGTGAAATGAGAGCACCTGTACTCACCAGAAGAATCCTAATTCTGTACTGCCTTACAGTCATGAATGCAAAGTGAGTGTGAATGTCATGGTGATGCTGGGTTTTTTACTGCCTTGGAACCTCCCTGCTAAAGTGGAACTGACTGCTCAAAGGAAAAGGCAATGAACATCCAAATCTCAGTAGTGCTGGGAAAAATGTTCTTGTCATCTTAGTTGCATAGAGCAGCTGAAAGTTTGCCTTTGTCTGTCAGTTCAGGTAGGCTTCATGACTCAGTTATTTCACTAGAATAGCAAAAAGAATGTGGGCTGATGTTTAACCATTTAATGGCAAAGAAAGTTACCGTTAAAGAAGCACAACCAAGCAATTGCATCTAAATGCTTTGTTACCTAAATAGAAAATTATTAATCTAGTGCTGGCTACAAATTATGTTCCTGTAACTTTTGTGAAGATTACATAAAAACAGATTCTCTATTGGGATCCAAAGCCAAAAGGACTGATCATCTATGACAGGTTAGGATTATCCAATTGAGTTTTTTTAGTTTTCTGCATTTCAGCTTGAAACAGTAGTGAGGGCTTTTGAACTGCTGTATTACTTTGAATTTTTTATTCTTTACAAAATTAGAGGGTGTGCCTTTTTTCCAATTTTAATTTTACCTGAAGTGGTAAAAAAGTGGTAAATATTGAAGTTTAACATTGTTAAAAGCCAATAGCAATATGTTCTATGTTCAGCTGGTTGTTTTTATTTATCTCATTAGCTGATCATTCTTTAATTATGCAAAGTCAATACACAGTTTGACAGACTGTGTTACATCATCAGCATTATAGCAAGTATGATAATGAAGAAATATTGCACATAATTACAGGGTGAATTAAAATATATTCCCCGCATAAAGGCAGGGGCAACAATCAAGTAGGTGCTGCAGGACCATCACAGGACTGCAGCCAGAGGGTGAGGTATGGGACCATTCCAAGCCCAATGAACCTCCAGTTGAGACACAACATGAAACAAAATTGAGCTAGGGTCTATATCATGTATTCTCACACTTCATTCTATTTACAGTGGGAAAGTGTTTCAGTGGTCAAGCCTGGATGGAGCTGTTGTGTACCCTGATGGTTGTCCCAATTTCACAATGGGAGCTTCTGGATGCCAGGGAACCCTGTGGAGGACAGCAATCCAAAACTCACATAGCTGTAATGGCTGATGGGCATTAGAAAATTTCAGTTCATCTTTAAGGGCCATTAACACTGGCAGTCACTGACATTTTAATCAAGACAAGAAAATTCAGCTGTATTACCTCTTTAAAGCCCGGCCCTACTCTCTTGCACAGCCAAATTGCTTATGTATGCTGTAACAACACATTCTCTAACTTCCAAGCACTGTGTATGCATTACACTAGATAAATTTTAACTAGCTACTGTTAAATTTGTCATTAGAGAAAATGAGTAACAAAGCTGTGAAATATGAAAGCTCTTCTAAAAGTGCAGTTTTGGAGAATTAATTTACCTCTTAACAAAGAGTATTGAAATACTAATCAACATACCACAATTAAAGACTGGCATTACTGATAGGATTTGTAGAGCTATAAAAAAAACAGTGTTAAAACCTTCTTTATTTATTCAATTACTTAATCCTTTGGCAGTTTGCTATGTGCTAAAATTCATGAGTTTTATTATAAAGAATTGCAGTTTTATGTGTGTCATGCATCCCAACAGAATTCAACTAGATTTTGTCATATGTTAAAGGACTATCAGAGGAGTTATTGTAACTATAACTAAGTTATATTTAGTTCTCAGGTACCTTGGTTCTCTACTGAGCATAGGGCTTACTGGACAGCATGTTTGAGATTTCACATTCATGTTATGAAATATTTCCAAATCCAACCTTAGCCCTAGCTGAATGCTCTTTTTTATCATTTCCTTTTCATTTATGATTCACCACATTTGTTAAGATAAAAGCCTGCATTGCAGAAACAGTCTAAAGTATACCCCCTACATACAAACTGATCTCCAGATTACCAGGAAAATTGCTGCCTTTGTATACTTATGGGCTGACGTGATAACTCAAAATAACTTCCATTAGGACTATAAAAACTCCAGCTGATACCAAATGAATTTCATTTGATACCAGCAGAGAAAAATATTGGCTACTGAGATATTCTTTGTTCATGGTTATTTACAGTTAGCCATAATCTGTGTACTGTTCAGGAATCAGAAGTCCCCAGATGTTTTGCTTTACATCATGTGGTTAACCACAAGCTTTTCCCTATCTGAATAACTAACATTCATATATTCATGTGGATTTCTTCTCTCTAGCCCAGTATGGTTTCTTATCTTTCATTCACTGCAATAAACAGTTCTTGTAAAGGGGATATAGTAGGTTGACCACCACCTATTTTGATTTTATTTTACTTCTGCAGAATTTCCTGAAAAGATTGCTCTTTAGATTAATGGAAGGTGGAGGTAGCCAGTGTTACAGGCTATGGTGAAATGATGTTTTCCTTGATATTTTGCTAAACCATATTGCAGAACCAGGGCATGTTTGTATAAAGACAACACCAAGATGCCGCGCAAATATTTAATATCATTGCATCCCTAAGTAAGTGATTATGTACATCATCTACTGAAGAGTGAGTTACAGAGACTGTATTAGCGTATTTCAGTGGATCAGGGGGAAAAAAAGTAACTTGATTGGCAATTGGAATGCTGTGGTGTTTTTGTATAGCTCAAATACTTTCTTCGAAAGCACAAGGAGGCCTTTTGTTTGCCATAAAAATACCACTGGGAAACAACGCTGTTTGGTCCAGCTCCAGATTATTCTCAGTTTGCCTTTGCTGTGCAATTAGTGACTCTAGGTACAAAAAAAAAAAAATCAAATCCAAAAATATAAATCAAAGCCATAGTTAAAATTATTTGCTGTATTTATGCAAGAAGAAGGTCATTAAAGTAGAAATCGGTGGATTGCTTAAATGTAAAGTTCTTGTAATCTTTTTTGTAGTTCACTTATGTTTTTCTTGGTTTCATCCTTCAATTTAAGTAAAATTAATAATTTCATTTCCACAAAGACTATTTACATTGGGTTCAGTTTTTCTAACTGTCTTGTATTTCTCTAATTTTTAATACATATTTACATATTTTCCATTTTTATTTTTCAGTTTTGTTTTGTCTATCTAGAACTGGTAAACAGCAGGCTTAAAATGAAATAAAATTATTTCAATCTTCCTTATAGTCAGAAAAGAAATTAAGACACTTTCAGACAGAATCCTATCCCATGTAAAAGTAGGTGCCTGAGACATGGGGGATATGGAATCCTCTGGAAGGTATCACTTTGCTGCTTTCGGCATGAGTTTAAATGACTTAAGCTCTTAACAGACATCCAATTTTTCCGTGACTCCTGATGGATAAATTCCACATGACACAGTTTGTTTCAAGGCTTTTTCCAACAGTCCTAGTGATATTTAAAATTATATCATTTAAACTTATTTGCCCAAAAGTTAATGTGTGTCCTGGACTGATATTTATGGAAATCTCTTCCAGTTCCTTATGAGATAGCTTTGCTATTTCCAGACCCAGAAGGCCTTAAATTATTGGAATTTTATTTTCTCTCATCTTTGTAGTTTCCTTGAAAAGAATGATAGACATAAACCCACATTTAGATCACACTTAATCCCAGCTATGTGAACCCCATTTCAGAAATTAGGTATCAACTGTTGCTTCCCCTGAAGTCAGCTAAGTTTAAAATTACTCTAATTTTCTGCAAACCAAGCCAGAAAATAAGTCTAGAGAATTTTGTGGGCTTTTTAACAATTAATATTTCATACTTAACATTTACAAATGTTACCTTGAGTACATCAGATGGTAGAGAATTTCCCATTGACTTTGTCTAAACTTCTTCTGAAAAAAATTTCAAAAATTTTTCATCTGTCTCTCTCATTGACAGACTTTTCAAAACATAGTCTTTTCGGTGGCTCTCACAATAAAATCTTCTTAGTTGTTTAAATATTTGGGGTTTGGCTTTGTTTTGTAGTTACAGAATAATCTTTTCAGTATAAACTTCATGACCACCCAGAAATAACAGATTAATTGCTTATACCAAGTTCAGGAAAATAAATAAATTCAACCATTTCTTTACTCTTAGGAATACTGCTGGGATATTTATTTCTCCAGGCTTCTGACTCAGATCTACCAGGGCAAATGATGGCTCTGGGTCTTTCTGCTGAAACATGTATGCAGTTTTAGCCTTCAAAAGGAATTGAAGTTATTCTGTTTCCTGGTAAAAACTAAACAAAACAAAAGACTAAAACAGTGGAACAAATTAAATTAGGCAGCTCAAATATTTTCAGGTTTTTTAGGTTTGTTCCAGCTGTTGCAATTTAAGAAATGAGATTTTCTTTTGGTCAGCGAACAACTCATAGTCTGCTGCCTCATAGAGCTCTACTTACTACAGATCATCTATAATGCATTTCTAATCATGACAACTTAAGACCTTGCCTGACATTAATTTTGCTACCACAGTGTTCAGAGAACTGGAGGCAAGAAATTTTTCCTCTCAGAGATTTGTTATAGAAAACTGTCATAGTGAAAAAAGAATGAATATGTAGTTCTTTATTTCAGCATTGTTGAAACAAAGAACCAGCTTTGAGACCAGTGCTATCAAGTCCAAAAAGAATAGAACAAAGCTGGCTTAGCCTTAAAGAGAAAGTGAGAAAGTTTAAATTTATTGATCCCCTTCAGCACTGAAAAGGGGTCTTGTAAAGAAGTACCATAATTTTACAACTATAACGCGCACTGGATTATAAGGCGCAATTCCGAGTGTCGGCAAATTCCCAAAGTTTTTCCATATATAAGGCGCATCGGATTATAAGGCGCACTTTTTTTTTTGCAGCAAGGATTTGCACACAACTTTCACAAACTAACGAATTAGTAACGGAATCGCGCAATAGCGCGGTTTCCTGACAGGTGCTCAATTTGCAAACATTTTTCACAGATCGGCGTAGCCTTTAAATACAACCTAAAAAGAATCAAAACACTAAAAAAAAAATACAGAGAAAAATCACTCACTTTTATTAAACCTGCCAGCTCCACTCTTGCCCAGCTGAGGGGAGGGCATGGCCCAGGGGGCAAGGGCAGCCAGGCCCGGCAGGCTGGGGACCTGCCACCCCGGGGTGGGGCAGGCAGTGGGGGCCGCAGGTGACAAAGTTTCCTGGAGAGCCCCCCGAGTGCCACACCGGCCCACTCCGGTGCCCCAGGTGCCCTCCCCGTGCCGCAGGCCCCTGCACTTCTGGCCGCCATTCTTCCCCACCCTGCAGCCACCTCCGGCCCTGGGCTGCTCGCTGCTTGCTGCTCTCACTGCTCTCGCTGCTCGCTGCTTGCTGGCCAGGCCGGTGCCCACACCACTCCAGGTAGTCTGGACAATGACCCTTTTTTTCCGTTTCTCTGTGCCTGCACAAGACCCCACAGAGGGAAAAAGTAAAAACCCCCCAACCCCAACACGTGTGCTCCGCCTGCTCGCGGTCATTTGATTACGAGCTTCATGTTGGTTGCTGCGCAATGTGAAACAGAAATTGTTTTGAGATCCCTTCAATACTCAAATTTTTTCCATATATAAAGCACACTGGTTTATAAGGTGCACTTCCCGGTTTCAATCAAAATTTTAGGCTTTAAGTTGCACCTTATAGTCATGAAATTACTGTAGATGAGACCTAAGTCATAACTCAAGATACATAACCTTTGGGTTGTACATATAGGTGCAAATATGTGATGAATTCCACAATCACAAAAGTGGGATGGTATTTATTCCTGACACATATTTTCTCCAGAATCTGTCAATGTTTGTGCTGCCAAATCCTCTGTACTGAGCCACTCAATGACCTTCAAAATGCCTGGTACCAAAGTCCATTCAGCTGACAACTGGCCAATTTTCCAAAATAATGACAATGGAGAAGTAGAGATGCATATTGTCTGTGAGGCAGCTCAAGGTATATTTACTGTTGAGTAAGTGTTTTGTTTCTATGGAAAAGAGAGAACAGGAGTCCTTTAAGTTCTGATCAGATTGACAGATTGGAAACATAAAGCTGAAAGATTGCTTACCCTGCAGCTAAGCCTGTATTTTTAAAATGAGATTATACACCAAAAAGTGACTGAATAAATGGCCCAATTTTTATTTTATTATTTATTTGGGTTTATGAGTATATCAAAAGTAGGTAAACTGTGTTTTGACATTTTAAAACCTCCACAAATCAAACTACAAAGGGAAAATGAGCAGCAAGCACCCTTATGTACCAGAGAATGGTGAGGAGACAATCACCATAAAAGATCATGGAGTGTGTTATTTTCTGGCTTTCCCACCCTGAATCACTCTTGAAATCAAGGGAGAATCATCAATTCTGTGGGACACAATGAATGTAAGACTAATTTCTTATGGATCTAAAGTACATGCAGTTGCTCCTCTTTCCTGCCTTTACTGAGGGCAGCTCCAGAATTGTTTTCCCCATTTCTCTGTCAATACAGAAAGACGTAATGTTGATTTTGATTACTGTTTAAATTCTGTTCAGATCCTGCCAGACAAGCCAGTCTCCTTCTAAACTGTGCAGCTACAGCAAGGTAAACATTCCTAAGCACAGCAGGTGATACCAGAAATTAATTACTCATTCTGTCAAGGATGGGCATGCCCCAGGGGACGAGTTCACAAGCTTTCTTTGGTTCTGCAGTGCTAACAGTATAACACTCTTGGATAACACAAAAAAGGAAGTAGGTACAAATAGCCTGAAAAATCTCATTTTCTACCACCACTACTCTACAGAGAATTATCCTCTCTGCCAAAAAACAAATCAACACTCAAAGATAATTACACAGATCTCTAAGAGAGAATTCAAATTGACCAGAATTTTGTGGGCTACCAACTTTAGTTCTGGGAGTTCCTTGTTTACCAGAAAAAGAAGAGATCTCAATCTTGTACAGGGTAGCATCTCCCTTCTAGGTCCTTCTTCAATCCAGACTTTTTTGTACAAACACAGGCTGTTTCTGTGATGATCAAGAGAGATGTCATTCTCATAAACAATCATTTGGCATCTGAAAACACTTGTTTTATGAATGCTTAGGGACCATTTTCATACTGTTTAAATTAAAGATCCTGTTAACTGGCAAACATATCTGAGCTCAAGAGACAAAATGATTCAGATCAATAGCAGATCAACTGCCAATGTCAATTCCTCAAGTGGCCAGTGAAGAAAAGGATGCCGGATGCCTGTTGGATATTTGAAGTTGTAACTTCATGTACATTTGTCATCATTAGCAGGTACTAAAGCAAGGTAACAGCAATGACCAGTGGTGAAGATCATTATTTAACTGTGCCTGCTGATTACATACTTGTACTAGGATAATCATCTAACAGAAAGGAACAGGCACTTTCAATGATCAGGTCCTTTTGCTTATATCAGGCATTTTAAGAATCTGTTTCACCTAAGATGAACCCTGGAACCATCCCCCTCAATCTCCCTCTTAAATATTGAGACAACTGGTTTAGTCCACACATTATTCTTGGACACAAAAGAAGACTTTAGCATGACCCCAGCTCTATAAAATTACCAACAATTCTAACAAACAAATTTATTTACTACTTTATTTGGTAGATATATTTGTTATCATGCCAAGATTAAATTGCTATATAGGCGATACACTGGAACAGTTCTAATATTTGCTTTCTAGAGACCTCTGGTTTTAATCTATTCAATTATTGATTGATAGATATTCTCAAGGAGCCACTGAAGTCAATGAAAAGTCCAATCAGCCTCAAGTCTTTCACAACTGTGCCTTACACTGTTCACATACACTTCAGTCATATAGATAGTTTCACTTTTATCTTATCCTGTTTCCAGTGCTAATGAACCCAGATTATATTATTTACCTGGTCAAAAAAGATGCTTCTGTTCATTCTTTGTTTTGTTCCATAAAGGTTCTGCTCATCAGTGCTCCTTGAAGTACAGCCAACCTCTGCCATCTTCCATATCCTACTTGCTCACCCATTCCCATCACCTATTTTTGCCCTTCCTAAGCTACTCTCTTTGTCCAGGGCTCAATGTCCTGAAAAAGGAAGGCGGGCCAATAATATGATTGTAATATCTAAACAGAAG
Source organism: Sialia sialis (assembly GCA_009812075.1). Classification (NCBI taxonomy): domain Eukaryota; kingdom Metazoa; phylum Chordata; class Aves; order Passeriformes; family Turdidae; genus Sialia; species Sialia sialis. The sequence goes on along the minus strand of VRYO01002772.1, from coordinate 53,586,162 downwards.
TGTCCAGTTAATATTATACCAGTGTCACCACCTCTTCCCATCTCTTCCTCAATATTTGGGCTATTTGCACCTTTATACATAAAACCTTGATCCATATGGAATAATATGGTCTCTGCATTCTACTTGGATGGTCCCTGACTCCAGCCCCACAACAGTTGCTGAACTCACACAGACAGGCAACACAAGGATGTTTATGCAATAGAGAGAAAGAACATTATTTTCCACAGTCTGCTTGGTTTTGCTGCCTGACTTAAGTATGTCTCAGAAGTAGCTGAAGTTCTTGGTGCTCAGTGAGAGGGGATGGTCTCTCTACCCAACATAGCTGCCAGAACACTTGGAAAGCACCTTTCATGCATTCCTCACGTAAGGAAATAAAGCACTTGAAATCCATTTCTGGTAAATATTTAATGCTTCCATTGAGACTCTAAGAAAACAAAAGGAATACTGAACTTCTCTGTCAGGTCACAGATGTGTCCTCCTGTGCCCCTCCTGTTTACAAGAGTAAACAGCCTCTAGTGCTGCCTTGGGATGATCTGAGCTATAGTTGGCCATTTTCCAGACAGAAATGCAGGAGACACAGAGTTATAGAAGGAACCAGGGCAGTGTCAGCACTAAGTTGTCACCTCACCAGATTCTTGTCTGTCCCAGTGATGGCTGGAGAGGACCATCCCCTCAGGTGAGCTTGCCTCAGTCTTTTGATCATTCCTTTTGAGTTTCTTCCACTCTGGATGAATGCTGCAGTTGCAGACCTCTGCATACAGGGTGGGAGATGTTATGACGCAGGTCAAGCCTGAATGTACCTAGCTTTTTGTCATTCTGCAGGAATTTAAGCAAGCATTGCTACATAGCTTTAGGGGGAAAAAGTAGGTACCCATCTCCCAAGAAAAAGTAATTTCAGAGAGACTGTTCACTAACAATTAATAACAAATGGCAGAGGAGATTTCAAATTAAGTAGGGAGGTATCTAGAGAGCTGAAGTACATAATAAAAGAATCAAGCAATCCTGCAAAGGGAAGAGACCCAGTTACTGTCTCACCCCAGGATAGGTTTTAATCACAGCTAGTGAGTATTGTTTCCTCCAAGGTGAAAACCACCAGGACAGTTTTATTCATGCCTGCCTCTCACATCAAACATGAACATATCTGCATATCATTTTCAAATACAGGTCAGGGCCTGAGCCTCTTACTACTTGCTGAATGAAATGACTTCTGTGAAACATAGTGAACTTGGGTACTGGCAGAAATTTAGGCTCTTTGGAGGAAGGGAATTACGTTGCTAATGGGCAAAACCCATCATTTTCCTTTAAAAAATGTACATATTTGCAGCACATAACAAATATTTCCTTAAGCCTAGCATACTGATGTGAATAAAACCCTTAAATATCTGGGGAAAAATGTGTTTACTTTGCAGTGTCAGGACATTAAACTATAAAATGCCTCAACTTATTTAAATCCATGTACAGTAACATAAAGTGTACTTAACCCCAGATGTTACAGAAACATGATCTGCAAACTAGTAACAGAATATTTAGAGACTAGATATCATAGAAAACAAACTTAGTCCCTTACACGAGAGTTCTTTTTTTGCTTGTATGATAGTTGCTTTTGTTTCTAGGTTGGAAAAGGGCTAAACAGAGAATATTTGATCAGAGAAAATAAATTCCCATTAGCACTGTGAGATACACAACAGTGCAACTCCCTGGCTCTGCTACAGCACAATGCCAAATGAAGCCACAATGGAATTAAATTTTCCATACAGAGAGAAACACACATATTTTGTTCACTGTCCTGCACACCAAACTCACATGGGGAGAGGAAGCACTCCTCACCATGTGGAAACTGTTAAAAGGATGTGAAAACAAATGTTTTTAATTGAAATTGTCATTGCTGAGCCAGACTGCTGTCTGGGGTATCTTGCTGAAAAGTGACAGCAACAGCAGGATAACAATGTAAGAGATTGTAAAACCAGTTTCCATTATGCACTAATTCAGGGACCACATATGGGATGCTATCAAGTCGTTTATTTTAAGACTTAACACTAAGGATGGAAAGCCTTTTGTTGGTGCAAGGCTGGGAGTTGAGGAGGAAGCACAATCCAGGTCAGGGACCAGAAATTCGTGCTCCTCTGCTGCTGACCTGCTGTGTGGCCTTGTGCCACTGACATCATCCTCCCTGCCTGTGTCTCCTCTCAAGCTCTGTGATTATTCTGTCTCTTGACATCACCATTTCCCTGGGGATGGAGGCAATCTTTTTTAGTGCATGCTTGAGTATCAATGCAACATCACTGTGAGTAATAACAAGTAATAATTTACACCACTAAATTGTCTGTGGAAGGTTTCACTTCCCTCCAGTTCAGCTCTCCAAACTCATAGCAGGACAATCTGACAGAGACTTGTCAAACCTGGAACAATTCTTCCTAAAGGATAATATTTCTTTGATTTGTATTCAAAAACTCCTTTTTTGTATTTTTGCCTTTTTACTCAGTAGAGTCTTGAGAGTTTGACTATGTGAGTTTTGTTCTCTCAGGCCTGGATGTTGTAGATGTGTGTTGCAGCTGAGCACACATCAGCAAAGAGCCCAGGCACAGGGTCAAGCTGTCTTCTTCAGCTCACCCAGAGAAGATCAAAGCTGTCACACACCAGCCCTGCCTCTCTTTCTCACTGGAGTATTTATAGCCAAACCATGCTCTTTAAGGGCAGGTATCTAAAGCTGATGCTGGCATCTGGATGTCATGCACAAAGCTGAGAGCTGACGTGTGTGATGGCTCTACAGCACTTCGCTTTCAACTCCTGCTTCAGACTTTAAAGCTCCCTCAAAACCCAGGGTCATCTGGTTTTCTTCTGGTTTTACACAAATTAACCCAGCAATGTGTGAAAAGAGTTGAACCCCAGAATGAGAAGCACTTTAATTTTTTGCTTCTATAAATCAGGAAAAAAGGCTTTATCTCTTTAAAGGAAGATGGGAAAAGCAGCTCTTGCTAAGCCTGACTGATCTTTCTGAAGTTAGAAGACAATTTGTCCAAAATGGTCTCAGTGACATGAATAAGCCTGATAATATATTCAGGTTGGCCAAAATTATCTGTTTCTCCATCAATTACAACATGAACAAACTAGCAGCAAGCTGTTTCTGCATCTGAAGAAATGGAACCTAAATCAAAGAATTAGTGCAATTTTATATTCCTACTCAGAGAATTATGTAGCACCCGTGCTACCACTGAATTCACAAATAGCCTCACTTCTCCTGCACTCTTTCAATTCCCTAGTTCTTGAAAGATTAAGGCCTTCTTGATAGGATCCTTTGGCTTCTTGGTTTAAACACTACATGAGCCAATTTAGGTTTGTATATATGTGTAATGAAATGTTCATGTGAGGTACCCCTTTATTGTGCATTGATGCATCTTTGACACAGACAGGGGGATGCTTTGGGCATGTGGCAGTGTGCAAACTATTCTGGATTCATTCTGTCATAGCAAGAATTTGACTGCTGCCTCTTCCTCCTGGGATGGGGAAGGCCAATCCCCAGGCTTCAATGGGGCTCAAAGCCCTGCTCAAGGTGTGCACTCTGGTTGTGCACCAGGCTGTGGGTAGAAACCAAAACATGACCAGAAACTGTCTCTCCTGTCCCTGTGCCTGCTTTCTACAGGAAGAAAAGCTTTCAAAAGAATTACATGCAGCTTTCTCCGTGTGAATGACTGGGGAAACTGAACATGGGGTGGCTCACTTTTGCACTTCTGTTTAAATATATCCTGAGTCTCTTCATCATTACTCCCCTTCTAAGGGAGTAGTCTTGTTCCCCCAAGTAGTCTCTTCTATCTTTGTCCCTCAAGTCACATTTTAACCACATGTCCACTGCCTCCTGAGGATGCTTCCAATTTTAATTCAAAAAATATCTCCCTTTGACACAGATTTGTGTCTTCACAGTTTTGTAATGGAAAATTATGAGCAGAAATAAATAATCATGAGCCTCTGGTACCAGAAAGAATTTTTCCCCTAAAGGAAGGGATCCTCAGCAATTTCAGTTGTCTGCATAATTAATTTTTTTGTGTCCCTCATTTGAAGTCTCTGTCACACTTTACAAATCCACACTAGGGCACTGCAGCTATTGCTGTAGGGCACAAGCCATTTATATTCTCCAAGTTCCATTTTGGAAGCTCCAGTCCCACTGAGTAGATATTACACATTCAAGGAATCTCACTGATACCAAAATGACTAACTGTGTGAGCTAGCATCAATAAGCTACGTGACCTACTCAGTAAATTAGTACTGCTTTTCAAATGCATTGCAAAGGAATGTAGAAACTGCCTATTGCAGAAGGAATGGGTTGGATCACCATCACTCTTACCTCACAACTGGTTGAGGTGGTGAAGGAGGAGTTGTTTTGGCTTAATTTTTCCTGAAAGATTTTTATTGGTTCAAACAGGGAATATGTACTTGTTGGGGAATAGTAAACAAGGGTCTGAGTACAGGAAGCTGGATTGAGTAATGGTAAGACAAGTGAGTGGTGAGTAGGTTTGATATGCACATAGTTTGTTTCACTTCCTTCAGTTCAAATGTGTATGATTGTTAATATTAATCTCAGTGTAAAACTCAGCAGCAGACATGAAATATTAAGCACGCTATGAAAATGGTAGGCTTTGTGAATGTTGTTTAAAAGTCAGTCAAGTTCAGAATCACATCTAAAAACACCTTTCAGCTTTTCCCTCTGCTTCCACAAGTGTCTGAAGTATCTCATTATTCACATATTCACATTATGCTGTTGCCTACTCTCTGACTGCAAATGCAGAATTCATAGGCTGACATTTTTTCATTACTTATATCTAATTCAGAAATAGCTCAAATTGAACTCTATTTTCTGTGACATAAATTACTTTGTTTTTGAGTTCCAAACTATAAAGAGTGTTATTTTTGCCATGACTGTCACATGATATCTCTCATCTTTTTCTAGAGCCTCTGTTCACATAAAGTGTGAATAAATTTGGTTTCTTTTGTTTTGACTTGACTTGTTTTGTATTGTTGTCTTCAATTTTTTTTAAGTCAGAACATGCATTGTGCATTTTGACCAGGGCAATAAGTGTTTTTTTCTGTCCTTCATTGAAACAAGCATTACTAACCTAGAGTCTCCCCTGAATTTAATTTCCATTTCCGTAAAACTGCTGCTGTGCTATGGCTCCTTTTAGATTGACCTCACTGAACAGAGCTGCTATTTTTTATGCATTCTCCTCTACCAGAGCTTTGACTTATTTAAACAACGGAAAGGAAGTGCTGCCTCTACCTTTTTCCCCCTTGAGAGGAGACTCTGCTCCATAATTATGAATAATTCCCCTAAGACAGTGATGTGATTGGATTAGCAACTAAAATATTTGAGTAAAGATAACCTGTATTGATTTTAAAAAATAATAGCTCAATAGATTTTAAGGTCATTGAAGCTGCTCTGATTATATGGGTCACATTCCTACAAAACAGTAGACTAATTCCTATCTGAGTTAAACAGTATATTTTTGAAGCCAAATTACTTCTGTATTAAAGATTCTTCCCTTGGTATATCACTCCAACAATTAATTACCTTTGCTACTTAAAACTGGGAATCCCCCTCAAAATGTCAATATTTGGCTGCCCGTCGAAACACACACAAGCTCTTGCTTCTTCCACAGGGTTGGCAATTCACTGGTGTCAGATACTCCCATCCTCTCTAGGGGTGTTCAAAGGCTGCTCTCAGCTCAGCTTCCAATCTTCTTTTTCAGGGTAAAGTGGCTGCTTCCACAAGATTCTTTTGCCAGCATATGATATTAATATGGAATGCTATATATTCCATACTTGTAATCACAGATTTTTGATGCTAAAATTCCTTTCAATTCCTAAAATTATCTTTCATAAAATATCTCCAGATTTCATCTTTTCTATTTCTTTTTTTTTTTCCTTTCAAGCCTGGCACTAGCATGGGGCACAGTATTCTGCATACAACTCTGCTTCTGTCGTATGGGAGGACAGAGAGAGAATGCACACTCTCCCCTCTCCTGCATGACATCCTGCTGTTTACACCTCCTCAGCTCGCATCTACACTCTCAGCTAGCACTTCACAGTGGGAGCTCATGTTCGGTTTGTTAACCAATGAGACTGGCCATAAAAACTTAAAATATAACCACTTGTGACAGAAGATTTTGAGACTAATTTTCCCTCCTTACTCCATGCTCCAACACACACACAAAATAAAATGCATCAACTGCGACTTGCTGCTGTAATACCATTCGGGTATGACAGCTGGTTTTCTCCTCTGTGTCCTCAGTGGGTGAGGCTTCCCAGTCCAGCCAAGGGCTGAGAAATGTGGTGACAGGAACCAGAACAGGAGGAGCACAGCCCTATCTCCAGCAGAGCTGGGCTCCAATGCCATGCTTCTGCCATGCACATGTTTTTCTGTCGAGAGGAACAGCAGTGGCATTGTCAGACCTGAAGTACAGAGTGGCTCAGCAGTGTGATGTCATCCAAAACCAAACATCATGGTGTTCAACAAACAGGTATGAGAAGTGGACTTTGCCATTTTGAATCACCACTTTTTTGTTGTCCAGAGTCAGACACCCCCACCAAAGTTTTTCCCAATTCATGAACAGGTCTACCATTATGCCTTTGGACCTCTTCAAAGTCTCCATTGCCCAAGTGCAAAACTCCTCCTTCTCCATTCATCAGGTGAACATAACCCTTCCAAAATGTGGTTATGGGCTTGGAAACAGAAATTTGGGTTGGATACACAAAGTGCTGGGAAGAAAACTCCTTAGACTGACCAACCCTGGCCTCCACAGGTGACTCTGTACTGGAATGGAGCACCCGACCTTCTCTCCACAGTTGTTCCTTCATGCTACATTCCTGGACAGACTTAAGACCTATAGAGTTAGTACCTCCTCTCATCTCAATTTCAGGTCCCTACTTCAAACTCTGTTTTGGTCTCCTGTAGCAGGGTCTCCTCTGACAGAAATATTGCTCTTAGGCTCAACTCCCTACGGTGCTATCTCTTTCTACCATTCCTATTTTCTTTAGTTTAGCTGAGCTGAAATTTTTATCCTGACATGTTTACTTCAAAGTTGATCGCCTGTTCTCTCATTGCTTCTCTCACTTTGTTTTCATCCACTTTCTTCACATCTTTATATGTCTTTGAGAATAAATATTTGCACCTTCAGTATGAGTGCCTAATTCCAGTATAGGTTATGAAAACAACAACCAAGTGACTGTTGGTTCATTGCAAGTCAGCTCCACTGCACTGATTTAGTTCGCACACATTGTGCAAGCTTTAAAAAAAACTCTTATATATATTATAAGACATGGAGTTTTTTATTGGTGCATTCTGGAAGGCATGATATGGAAAGATAACTTTCAGAGAAAGTTGAGAACAAATGGCAATTCAGTAGAGTTTCAGATAAAATTCCCTTGCTTTTATTCTGCTCTTGGAATTCTTACAGAACTTGCTTTCTTTTCTGCATGTGTGTATGTATTCACGTTTATAGTTTTGCATATTACCTATAAAAGGGATGTATTAAAAAAAAAAGAAGCAGCCAATTATGTTTGCCTGTAACAGCTAAATATCAGTCTATGCACCAGTTTGCCTTGTGAGTCAATATGGCCCTGACTCAGCAAAGTTCCCATCCACACACTTAACTGTAAGCTTGCAAATAGTCTCATTGACTTTACTTTGCCATATGTTCAACTGAATTGAGACTTCTAACAGATGTACACAACCTTATTAATTACAAAACTGAGGAAAACAAGGTGCCTGTTTTCCTCAATAGTCTGAAAATCAGGCAGGAGCATTAGAAAGGTTAATCACATGCCTGAGGTTTAGAGAGGAAATCAAACAAAAACATTAGCTCCTTCTTTTCAAGCATGCCTTTCCCTTCCTGACCCTGACATTGACATCCTGAATAAATGCAAACCCAGATTCACACTGGTCCTGGAATCTTCATCAAAAGGCTCTGCAAAACCAAAGCGAAAGTCAGCATAACCTGTGTGCTGCAGTTTGTCTAATGATGAAAAAGGAGGCATAAATAAGATTGATTTCTGCAACTTAGATGCCTTTGATCCCATCTCCTGCCATTAACTTCCACTCATAGCCTGTCTCAGATCACCCCACAATTTTTACAATTATGTCTCCAAAGGTTTGATTTCAGTAGACGACTCAAGGCATCCACTTGTTTTCTCTTTAGACACCCCTTGGATAAAAACCTGTCATCTTCAGCTGAAACCGCAACCAGCTTTCTAATGAAAAGCAAAATGTAAATGTGTCGACACTGAGCATGGAAAATGACAGAAGAATGACAGCATTTAGAGAACACGACATAGCTTTTAAAAAGGCAGCTGGATTTTCTTGTTCTGTAGCTCTGAACCCTAAAATGTTTGGGCCTAAAATACTAAAGCAAAAACTGTGAAATCAGAGCATCAAGTTTTGTACTGCTTTATAACTCTGTTCATTGGGAACAGGGTTCCCAATGCTGGTTGGGAAGCCAGGTCTGAGAGTAAAGGTCAGGGACCATTTCATCACTTAAACCTAGAACAATGGGCTGTGTGACTGTAGCATTTTGGAAAATCTCTGAATTTGCAATTCAAGTTCAAGTGTTGTCAAAATAAAGAGAATTAAATCAATCAGCAGCAGCTAATGGACACCTGTGAGTCTTCCAACTACAACTTCATAAAGATTCATAAAGATAAATTGTATTGTATGGCAGAGGGTTGCAATACAATTATTGAAAATATTTCCTGACAATTAAGGAAGCATCAAGACCTGGAAATCGTTCTGTACCCACATCTTGGAGAGCAACCAGCATGGGAAGAGGCACAGAACAGACTGCTGAGCATCACCAGTGATCTCTGGTGATGCTCAGGTTGATGTGATGGATTGAGTTCCTCTTCAGCTGGGACAGTCATGTCCAGGCAGCCCCTGAGCATCATTTGCAAGCATTAGAAAACACCTCTGTGGATGTCTCAGATTCTGTCAACCAGGTGCATGATTTAGTTGCTTACACTTTGGCATCAGGAATAATTGTGAGCTATCTTGTTTGTCACTGAGCAGATTTTCAAGGCGTAATAAATTGTGTGATAGACCTGGTAACTGCAGAGAATTATCCTGGATATTCTATGGCATCTCAGAATGTGCTAATCAATCATCTATGCATAGAAAACTACAATTGCCCTAGACCTCCACTGGCTATAGCAGGAGTTTGTACTCGCAGCTGACAAGTAGAGACACATACAGACACTTGGATCTGAGTTTATCTTTGAGCTGAATCCCATTTCTGCTGACCCAGTAAACTTCATCATGCCCAAAACACACACACACTAAAAGAGCTAAAATATAATGCTCACTGATGTTTACTCACTTATGAAAGGGCTCTTCAGAGCCAGCATGTTAATTTAATTGCTTGCAGCTCCTTTCACTTTCTTTTTTTTTTTTTCTCTGTGCTTCTATCCCTGTGCTCCATCAGTTATTTCAACTTCTTTCCTTCTTCCTTTTCCACTTCTTTTATCCATTTGCCTCTGTACACAGAATGGCCATCCTCCTTCAGACTCTGTGTGCTGAACTGTGTCACAGTCTTTAGAAATTAGCAAGGCTGCTTTGCAATGCAGCCAGCCAAGGACTACTGGAGAGAGCATCACCCACGGTGCTGAGGTCCTTGTTGAGCCAGATGGATGGTACCTCTGACACTGCCCTGGCTGAGGAACACCTTTGATCATAGTCCAGGTTAAGGACTGATCAAATGCTCTTCTATGAAACAAGGGGCCACACGAGAGGGAAAAATGTAGCAACTGAAATTTTGAAGAATTATGGGATTCAGATATCTCTGCTCTTTGCATATCCTGCCAGCTAGCTTTAGGCATTTCCTGGTTCTGTTGCATCTTGTTTTGATGTCATTTGGAGACCCCGATCTTGGATATTTTCAAATGTCATGATACCACGTTGTGAAGGTATTTGAGCAATCTCTGAGACAGGCATTTGAAGTGCACATCACTGCTATTCTCTTCTGGGGTAACTAGACCTGTTGAGGAAAAAAACCACAGGAGCACTGAAACATGTGAGTAACAAGTTATATGCAAATTGTAAATATAACTGATTACAGTAATTTCACGGCTATAAGGCACACCCTTTTGACTAAAATTTTGATCGAAACCCTAACCTGGTGCGCCTTATATATGGACAAAGTTTGGGAATTTGCCAACCCGGAAGTGCAAGCCACAAGCTGAGCCATGAGAGCCACACTAGCCGCATGCTGCGAGAGCTGCGGCAGCCAGTGCCAGGGGCAGGAGCGCCGGGGCCCGCAGCATGGGGAGGGCGCCTGGGGCTGCATTCAAAGGCTACGCCAATCCGTGAAAAATGTTTGCAAATTGAGAACCTGCCAGTAAACCCCACGATCTCGCAATCCCGTTACTAATTCGTTACTTTGTTGCGCGTGGATCCTCGCTGCAAAAAAAAAAAGGTGCGCCTTATAGTCCAGAACGCTTTATATATGGACAAAGTTTGGGAAATTGTCAGCAGCCTGGAAGTGTACCTTATAATCTGGTGCGCCTTATAATTGTGAAATTACTGTAATTTCTTTCAGGTATTATGCTTTCATTGGATAGAAAGCTGTTCAAGACTATGCATAGAATAAAAATGTGGACCACTTCCTGGTACTTGGGTACATGTCTCAGCAATGTCCCAATTCCAGAAAGGTGAAGATCCTTTGGTGCATCTTGGTTTCCACAGAGAGGAAATTAATAGCAATGGAAAGGAAATGTGCAATCCAGACAGCAGCAGGCCAGGATGATGGGTGCCGTAATCCAGATTCACACTGTCTCCTGAACGTTTGGATTTTTAATCCCTGAGATCAAAAGCTCCCACAGGCAGAGAGTGCACTGCTTTGTGTGCACAGTGCAGAGCAAGCTGTCATTGCTGAGTAAATAATACATAACAAGTTTTATAACCAGGACTTAAAGTGTCTATCAGTTCTCTCATGGCAGCTGCTTATTTGCTTACTGTGGGAGCTGAGTGACATTTGAATGAGTGCATCCAGGCAGCGAGGCGGTCTAGGGAGCTCTGCCATCCTTCCTGCCAGTTCCTGGCTCTAGCACCTGATTCATGACAAATGGGTGACATTTGCTTCCAGCCCCAAGCAAACCACAACAGAGACACAGATTTGACTCTTCAGAGGGATTTCTAGGGTTTTAAGAGAAGCCATTTTTCTAGGGCTTTAATAGGTCTGAATACATCAAAAGTACTGCTGCACCATCATCCTTGGGGCAGCAGTGTCCCCTCTGCCACATTTGTCTGGTATTCAGAGGGGAAAAGGTTTCCTGAACCTGAATCCTGGAACTTAAAATAGGTGCATTTAAAAACATTTCTCATTTTTAATTTGTACTGATATTATACATTTTATTTTCATTCAAAATGGAGAAAAAGGCAAGGTGAAATATTTCACTCAGTTTTTCTCATTTTTAAAGTTTATTAAAGCATTTTTCATAGGGCTGAAAAGAACTTCTGATATCAACAAGTGCTGTTTCCTGTTGCATCTTTCAATTATGTCATTTTATTTCTTTCTTCAGCTCTTTGTGCTCTACCTTGAATCTACTCAGGCCTCTTGCAGGCTCTACTCCTACAGGGAAGCAGCTTCAGACCTGGGGAAGAAGCTTCAGACCCTCATTCTTCCTCTGCTTAAAAACCTATTTAATTTGAAGATGATATATAGTACTAGCCTGTTTGTATTTCTTAGTTCTGCTCTCTGCCTTGTCTTCTGCCTTACAGAATCCTGTTTCCCTGAGGTACTTGAAAGCAGCAATCAGTTTATGTTTCACTTGGCTCAGCAAACTCGGGTCTAGTTTGTTTTTATCCCATCTTCAGCCAAATAACTTCCAAACAAGAAACGTTCAAGCAGCTGTGCTCCATTGGGAATTTGTACTTGGGAGAGAAAGCCATCTTTCTAGAAAAAGACCATGCCACAGGATGGCATTTTCTCTTGCCTCTCTGGGGAAGGGGTGTCAGTCCCCTGAAATCATCATGAAAATAAGTGTTTGCAAGAATGCAGAAGAGCCAGGGTGCAGATCCATACCATGCATTCCTAGCTAATTTTCCTATACTTTTCCTCTGTGGCTCTGTCTTCATTTTCACTCTTTCAGCTGATTACTCATCTAGAAGTGTCCCCTTATTTTGGGGCAACTGTGAAGATGCCTCCATACATCAGTCAATATTCCCACAGACAAACTCACCAAGCCTGGTTTCTCTGTCTGAAGCCCCAAGAGAACAGTCCCTCTCATTAAAAAGGTTTATGTGATGCCTGTCTTTTGCACAGAGCTGTGAAATTGGCAAGATTTTCCTTTCCTGCTCTACATCTGCACAAAAATCACTGGAAGCCTTTGTAGGGCTTAAGATGTTAATAGACTAGCACAGAGTACAAGAGCTGTAAAATCAACTCTTCTGCTGCAGATTTAACCTTCTATTTTTCAACATATACAAAGAATGTATTTCTGGATTTAATGTTTGTCTTGAGAATATGACAGCCAAAGCTTCCTTGTCTAAGAAAAATACAATTATGACTTATTTTAGAATGCTCTTTTTTAGCGGGCTGGCACAGATATGGTCAAATCATAGAAGGTTGTTAAAAATGCATATCACTCCAGACACTTCAATCTACACCATGTTTTCAACAATTCATGTTCTGAGTGGAAAGTTACCTTTGCCATGTTCAATATTATCTGCCATATCTGAATACATTTTTTTTATATTCTTACCTTTCAGTCTTTAAGTTTGTGTTTCCCTTCTCTTGCAATTAAATCTTTCTTTTTCTTGGGTTGAATTTTGATTGCTCTTTTTTCTTCCCCAAGCAGGTACAGCACAACTGCTAGTGGAACAAAAAAAAAGGTTCACTTACCCATAGGTGATAAAAATTCACAGTAAAGCCACAGATGTAGCAGAGTGAGAATTACTGTAGCAGCAGGAACAGAAGATTAAAGAGGATTACATATGATGAAATGTAGTAATTGACTAGAAGTCACTGAAAAATACCAGATGGATGTCACTATTCTGCATAGCTCTCATTTGCCTGTAGTCTTTATTGAGCTTCACTTGAGCTTTGCTTTTACTATTTTCCTGAGTGTAATTGGGGTTTATTGATACGCTATTATGGGCCAGTTTATATGTGACCATAAAAAAATACAGTCTGAGGCCCCAGTTTACAGGAACACAGTACTATTCTGCTTAGCTGAAGGCAGTCACATTAATGACTGCAATAAGATAAATTCCTGTTTTCTCCCTCAGACCTTTGCATAGAGTATGAACAGTAAATGCTTCACACTGCATTTAAATTGCAGAGGCATTTTCAGTGAGGGATTGCTGCATAAAAAGATCAGGCATGTAATTTCAGATACTGCCAAAAGAAGCTTATATGGGATTTTGACTCTGGTTTTGTGTATAAAGAAAACAAATCTACATACTGTAATGACTTGCCAGAGCCAGTCTGGAGCTCTGCTTAGTTATCAAGAATTTATTTTTCTATTTATTTTAGCACTAAGGACAGGGCAGAAAGGAAATACTTGAGCTTTGCTCTTTTTTATCTCCTTCCACCTGGCAGGGGTTGAAATAAAAGGAAGTGAGGCACCACAAGCTCTCTCTCTTCTGACTGAGTGAGGGAGTCCTACTACTTTTCTGGTTTGGCTGGAAAAATTGTGCTTCGGTGGCCAGGAATTTTATATTAGTTGGTACCTAACTCAAATCTTTCTGCCTTTCTGGCAAAAGATTAGAGCATCGCAAATGGGAAGAAAAGATACTTCACCTGAGTGAGCCACCGTGAATGGATTTTCACAAGGGCCTGAAGTACAGTGTATTGGGTAGATGAAACCAACACTCACCTCTGCCACCCTCCACTGCAGGGTGGAATGCACCATTTTGCCTTCTCTCTCCCAAAAAGCATTTGAACAAGCACCTCAACAGGGAATTTGTAGAGGTGTCTTGCAGGGAGGCTGCTAAGCCAGATGGGCAGCAGAAGAGACTCTGAAAGAGCAGGGGGACATCCCAGGCTCTGGTCACTGGCTGAGCCAGGAGCTAAATCCAAGGTCAAGTCAGAGGAAAAGCAGCTCCTGCAAACATCTAGGTTTAGGCTGGCATCACAGGTTAGGCAGCTTCAGGCACTTGCTGGCCATGGCCTGAGAAGTGGCACTGCAGCACCAGCACTGCTGGGCATGCCAGCAAGCCCTGCCACTGCTACAGGGTCTGTCTCCTTCTGTCCATTAGTTCCTCTAAATCACTGATTCAGCATCCCTTGTTAGCTCTCCCTTCCCGATGCAGAGGCTTGCACTGGTGCTCTGCCCCCACATGGCTTTCCTAAAAATGAGCAAAAGGGAGGCACTTCCCACCCTCTGGTAACCTGCTCTGAATCCTTCTTCTTAAAGCTTTCATTCAAACTATGCTTTGAGTCCAAGGCACTACACTGCCCATTTTGTTCACACAGGAAAGAAAACACAATTGTTGCAGTTTAATTCTCACGGATTGATTTCCTTTTATCCTCATAAAGATTCTTCCTCTTTTTGAACCCAGGAAGACAAGCTGGGAACACCAAGCAGTACAGCCCTGCTGTAGTGTTTGTGCTACATGTTCAAAATCCCATTTCTTTTCCTTCCTCCCTTCCAGCGCACCTGTATTTCTGACAATTACCACTCTGGTTTCAGATTTTCTTCTTTTCTATGACCAGTCAGCAGGGTGACCTTAAAATACAACCAAAACTTTGCTGATGGTTGATTAGACTACCCAGACATGCCCCTAAACGCCCACTATGTCACTGACCAAATCAAGGTGCACCATAGCCGTGGCCACTGACATTGAGTCACTAATTAAAATATTTCACTAATCCTACAGTAGATGATGTGCACTGTGTGATGTGTTTTATTCATCTTTCAGCAAAAAAAAAGTTTTGTTTTTTTTCCTTTTAAAATATCTTTCTTTAATGTCAGATTATTGCCAATAAGTATATGGTAATTGAGTACTTGCTTGTTTATAGCAATTAGTGGGAGGTTATTACACATGCTTGCCCTTAAACCCATTTGAATAAATTCTATTTATAGAATATAAAATAATGATACTGTACCAGGACACATGCAATTTGCATTTATGCAAATAGGTTCTCTATAGGAAGAATGCGTTGTTCTAGCTGTGACATTGTCCAGACTGTGCATGTTGCCACTGGATGTTCTTCATAGTACAAATGCATCTTAGTATAGGGGTTTTGTTTCCACTACAGATATTTTAATTGAGATCAGAAATGCCATTATCTAAAATGCTAAAAAGCAGTTTACAAGTCCACAATTTCAAGTACAGTAATTTCACACTTATAAGCCGCACCTTTTTGATGAAGTTTTGAGGCTACCTGGGAAGTGCAGCTTTTCATCTGGTGCGGCTTATTTATGGACAAATTCCAGCGAAACGCCAACACGGAAGTGCTATCCTGCAGCAGCCCTGAGCCCAGCTGGGGTCAGGGCCACCCCCTGTGGCAGTCCTGGACGGGGCCGGGGGCCGCCGTGAGCTGCTGGGAGCTGGCAGGCCAGGGGGCTGCCGGGAGCTGTTGGGAGCGGGGGCGCCGCCAAGAATGAGGAGTGGGGGGACGCAGCCTGGCCCATGCCTTGCCACTGGGAAGCGGAGCTGTGCTGGGAAGGGCCGGGCGGAGTGAGCGGGCAGGACTGGGAGCACCCCCTCTGCTGCTCAACAGAAAAAAAAAATAGAAAAAAAAGATTTAAAAAAAAATTGCGGCTTATCACCCGGTGTGGCTTATTTATGGGCAAATGCCGTGGACTTTCCAACAACCTGGAAGAGTGGCTTATAACCAGGTGTGGTTTATAAGTGTGAAATTACTGTAACCATTTTCTAGATATTTTTAGCAAATCAAAAATAAATTTTGCTGGAAAAAACATATTTTTTAAAGTCTACTTGATTGAAATTAAAATACTGTTTCTGTTTAAAAGTCTTAACTCATTTCTAGAGAAAGAATCCAGGACAACTTCCTTAAAAAAACCCAATAATTTGGAATACATAAAGCCAAATATTTGCTTAAATTAATTAGGAAAGCAAGCATTTGTATTATTCAGATTTTATTCTGTGACATGTTTCTTAAGAAAATTTCTTGGTGAAGTAATTTTGTAAATTTGTTTGATAGTGTAGGATATATACCATAGCTTTAGAGGAGACACTCCATACAGGAAAACTGTAGAATAAATGGTGTTTATTCTTCACAATTTTCACATCAACAAAGTGTCTCTTCTTAGACACACAGAACTATTTTCTTATTGCTTCTCTAACTTCAGTTTGCTGTTCAAGAGGACACATATTGTCAGCATATTTAAGAAAACACCATTTGCATTGCTGCTAGTAAATTAAAAGCTGTCACAAAATCACATAATAAATAGATAAAATGTATAGTTCAACACTTGAATATGAAGCTGTAAACACCAGCAAGCTGTCACCTTGACATTTGCTTGCATTAATCTGGGAGCCAATTTAAATGTCTTTGACTGTTCACTTCAGTATATTGTCACTGCCTTTCTCTAGAAGGATACATTGAAAAAATTTCTAGTGTGAGAGCAGAAAAAATAATGTTCAACTAATTTGCAGTCACACTGCAAATACAAAGTTCTACTCTGTAGAAACCCACATTAAGAAGTAATTATGAGAAGCCAAGCATCATAGTAAGTCTTTGAAAGGGACAAAGAGCTGAACTGGACCAACATCCATATGTCAGATGTTTACTGTTTCACTACAGGGTTTGGGAAATAGGAGTATCTTCAGTCTCTTTTCTTGATCCTCCTATAGAGATGAGCTCCTATGTACTCATGCATAGCCCCACACTGTTTGATAAACCACAGAACAGGGTTTTGGCACCAGCATTAATTATTCACCAATGACAGCCCCAGCTGCATCAGGTAGCTGCTCATTAGCATGCTGCCCTAATGCCAAGGGAGGGATTAATAAAAACAGACACCAGAGTAGAGATAAAAGGAGGTGAATGGGGGGAAAGGCCTTTTAACTGTCTGTCTCTTTTTCCTCTGAGGATCTCCCTCCCAAACGACCTTAAATCAAGTGGCTGACATACAGGTTGCAGTGCTGGTAGAGATGCAGTACACCCATCTCAAGTGCAGCTATTTGGTACTTTTCACTTTGTCTTTGCCTTCCACAACAGTGACAAGAAGACAGATTATTTCAAGTGCCTCCACAGTTATGGCAGAGGGAATGTGCCTTGTTGCTAATAATAGAAATAATTGTTTTTCCAAGTTCTGTATTTTATTTGAAGCCAATTCTATCAAATTTAATAACATCGCATGTTCAGGAAAGAATATAATTAGCTTTTTCTTGGCTTGAGTAAACTAAGCAAAATTGTTCTCTCATCGATCAAAAAGAAGTCAGTGAAAAGACAGCTGATTACGATGCACACATAGTAATGTCTAATCTGATATTCCACTTTATGAAGGAGAGAAGGATCAGACATGAAGTTTATATCATAATCATATCAAATAAATCCATTCCTAGAGTCTTGTCTGCAATGCTGCAGTGGAATTGGGATGACAGATCCAGTATTTATGAAGTCTGACAGAGGAGCACAGCTCAAGGGGGTTTGATATATACTGGCACAAGTACATCCTTCGTATTTTATTTCGCTGCTTATATCAGACAGAAATTTATCACTCTGATTAGTACATATTTATGTCAGCAAATTCATAATGTTATAAAGCATTTTTTTCCCCAACATTTCTGTTTTCACATCTTTGGAGATTTTCAGGGAAACGGGGAAAGCTAGAAGGATATTTGTATTTCATAGCAGACAATTTTCAACAAGAACAGTAGGCAAAACCAACCTGAAAGCTCATAACCATCATTTAAACAGGTTTGTAGTTCATTTAGGAAAGCTAAGAGACCTTTCTTTTGATATGTAATCATAAATAGCTCATTACGTAGTAACACGATTTTGCTTCTATGCTTCACCGCAGGGATAATAGATGGGTTGCTTCTTTATGTAAGTCTCTCCAAGCAATTTTGGGTCTCTATGTAGAAAAAGACAGCTTCAGAGCACTCATTGCTCACAGACATGTCTGGTCCCCATCCTGAACACAATCAAATTTTCTAGTAAGTATCAGCAAAAGAGTGCTGCTTGGGAGTTATTTACAGTGATCTTGTCTAAAGGGCTTAATTCTTCTGATGTATGGTGTCATAAGCAACCTATCTGCAAAATACATTATTAGAGCATCAATCCTTATTATATACAGCAGATGTAGGAGTAATGGAATAATGACACTTCTAGTTCAGGACATACCGTTCCCCTTTGGTTTTAAATCAACTGTTAACCATGCAGAGGCTCCTTATTTTTGCTCACTGAATTTTGGCCTGCCTTGCATTTCAGCACTGATCAGATTATTTCAGGGACATGGGGGTCCTGGTCATTGGCAAGTTGAACATGAGTCAGCAGTGCCCTGGCAGCCAGGAGGACCAACCCTGTCCTGGGGTTCATCGGGCACAGCAGCACCAGCCAGGCAAGGGAGGGCATTGTCCTGCTCTGCTCTGAGCTGGGGCAGCCTGCCCTTGAATATTGTGTGCAGTTTTGGATGCCACAATATCAGAAAGATATTAAACTATTAGAGTGTCCAGAGGAGGACAACAAAGATGGTGAAGGGTCTAGAGGGGAAGTTGTATGAGGAGCTGAAGTTACGGTCTGTTCAGCCTGGAAAAGAGGAGACTGAGGAGAGACCTCATTGCAGTCTGCAATTTCCTTGTGAGGGGAAGAGAAGGGGCATCTTCTGATCTCTTCTCTGTAGTGGCCAGTGACAGGACCCAAGGGAATGGCCTGAAGTCGTGTCAGGGGAGGTTTAGGTCAGATATTAGAAAAAGGTTCTTCACCCAGAGGGTGTTTGGGCTCTGGAACAGGCTCAAGACATAGTTGAAAAAATGCCCTTGGGCACATGGTATTGTGGGATGACTCTTGGGATGGTCCAGACGTTGGACTCAGTGATCCTTATGGGTCCCTTCCAACTCAGCTTATTCTGCGATTCTGTGATACTTCTGCTATGAAACCTTTCACTTGGCCTGTAATTTGATTAACAGCTTCAAAGACTAGAGACGAACTGATGAACACATACACATTTTCTAATGTTGGCTTCAAAGTGGTCTTTTAGTCATGCAGGAAAAGTAATTCTATGAGTGTCTAATGTGACAAAGCCTCAATTTTTTGCCATTTGTGTCCTCTGATACTATTTGTGTTTGCCAAATTACACAAGTACTTTCCATTAACACCACAAATACATGCAATGTCTTCCCACAAAATACATTGGCAGTGATCCTTGGACTGACATATTCAGCAATGCCAAGATGCCAGAGAGATCAGACAAAAGCCAGAGGTTAATTTGCAAATGTTCATACTCCCATTTCTCATCCACCCAAATGCTCATTTTTATAAAACTGGTAAAAACATAATTACTTTTGAGACCTCTGCCTCTCTGTCAAAACTGGCTGGAAACAGCTACTGAGTTCAAGAGTTATTAAGAGTGAAGAGAGAGAGACCCACAGGCAGAAGAAGGGATCATTCAAGGCTTGTTTCCATGGGAAATCAAGATACAAATGTTCAGGAAAAAAGTGTGGGTTAACATAGTCTACAGCCTGAGTGAGAAGAGCTGGGAATGAGCCAGCCTCTCTTCAATGGGGAAAAGCTGTCAAGACTGCTAAGAAAAGGATGGCCTAGGGGAGAATGGCACAGGGTCAGCCAGGAGAACTGCTGGAGTTCCCAAAACAGGATTAGGTATTTGCAGATGAACTCTGCTATGCTGTCCAGACTAATAAAACTCTTCACAGCAGTTGTTGGCAAAGCAGAGAGGGACACCAAAACCTTCTGGCTCAGTTCTGCTGCCAGCAGCAGAAGCTCTGGAAATCAGCCATTCTCACTAACTTGCTCCCCATCCCAAAAGGGGAATGGGAAAGGGCTCCTGTGCCATCCCCCCATTTGCTCAGCCATTTTCAAGCACTTAGTAGCTTTACCATTGATGTTCAAAATTATTTTTCCCTATGTAGCTTTGCAGATACTTATCACAGGGCACAGACAGAGTCTTCCTCCTTTTCAGGGTTTCTCTTCATGTATACTTTTAGCTTCTAAAAAACTCCAAGCTCTAAGCCCAGCTTTCCCCTCTTTTAGAGGACTTAACATATACCTCTCCTGGGTGGTGCCTGAGCTACCCAGTGAGATGAGAAATTATGTTAAATCTTTCTTTTAGAGAAAACTCAGGATCTCTACTATTTTTGAGACTTCCAGGCTTCACACTGGGTTGAGTTCAGTCACAGACAGTTCACACAGACCTAGCTTTTACAGAACATAATGCTAGAAATGGAGAAACCCTCTCTGGTCAAGGTAGTTTTATAGTAACTTTCCTGATGCTTCCTACCAAAATATCAAATTTTCTAGCTGATTTCCAACCAAGCCTATGTATCTCAGAATGCATGGTCTTCTTGAGTTAATATTTATAATGTCTTGATTTTTAATTTGATATTTCAAGGAAAGATTTTGGGGAAAAAAATCAAATTATTCTATGACTGATTTCTTTTAAAAGTTAAAAACACCTGCATTAACAGAGTGGGGTATCTTTGCAGATTGATTCAAGCTCAAGTATTCTATTTTTCTGCTAATTAAAGCCATTAATCCAAAAATATTATTATGGACAGTAAATCTTTTCAATGTGAAATATGTTTCTTTCATAATGGATTGCCTGTTACCTGAAAATCTATCCCATGCTGCTTGGTTTTTCAGCTTGGCACAGCAGCCTGAATACTATATCCAATTTTTCTAATTAGTTGTCTGTACAGAATTCATTTTTCCCCCAGTCTTTTAGAATTGTCTCTGTCAACTTTGGCCCTTCTGTCTGGATTTGAGCCTTTGACGAGGATGTGCATTGCTCTCTGCATTCACTGCCCAGGGAGGGGAATTGCAAGCAGGATGGTCTGGACTGAGACCACCTTTTTGAATCAAATCACAGCACCAGAGAGGAGTAAAGTGGGGGAAATGCAGTGCAGCCTGCCTGCAGGTTGTCAGTGTTTATGCATTCATTGTGCTGATGGAACAACTTTGTGGCTGGCTGCTGTGGAATATCCTTTCATCTTCATCTCTCCTGCCTAGTGACGTGTGCAAAGAGACTTAATCAGCTCTGTCCAGATGGATGCTAATAAAGGAGACATTATACAAAACACTATTATAAATTCTTATTCACATCTCATTTTCTTTTGTCTCACTCTATTTTTAGAGCTGATTTCTGGAGATGCAATTACAATCCTGATATTTATCAAGCAGTCAACATCTGAAGGTGCTATTTCATGTCCTCCCACTCTGATTTTTATCTGCCAACAGCTAATGAACGAGTCCTACACATATTTTTCATCTGTCCCATAATAATATTGACCTTGTGTGACATTTAAATAACAAACAATACCAAAAACATGTTGTGTTTTTAGATATGCAATAAAGATGTATTTTTATCTACATACTAGGGCAGACATTTTTACATGAGATTATTTGTGCTCACACATGGGCAGCAGTAGAACATAAATATTCAGGACAGCAACTGGAAAATATTCCAAGTTCCAATTTCAGGAGATGCTGGGAAGGAACAAGTGGTTCTGTAAGATGCTAATAAAGTCTGATTACTGTCAGACTTGAATCTTGTAGCTGACTGATCTTGGTCCCTAAGAAGTTGGAAGCACCAGTGAAGCTATTGTCAAAACGAGGACATTCATAGTTCATCTCTCTTGTTTAATTTTTATGGTGTCAGTAAAGGACAATGTCACACCATCCGGCCTCAAGAGGACTTCTCTAGTCAGCACTCACCCGCACAATGTTCAAAGAAATACAATGACCTTTGGAATGTTTATCCTTTTGCAAAACAACCGAAGCTGTCAATGATGTACAGAAAAATATTTACAGGGAATAGAGGCAACAGGGTGGGCTCACACATGAAGATTTGACAGCCTTGCACAAAACTGTGAACACCAGGCAAAATGTAACTCGTGAAGTCAGGCCACACCGTGGATACTTCCCAACAACATGCTTGTGTTTCTGTACTAAACACAATTGTTTAAATTTTGGATTTGCTTTTGATTCAAAAGATGACATTCTATACAAAAGATCACTTGTTCTTCTCATGCTGCGATTTCTTTTCACTGATGACTTAGAAGTAGATATACCTCCTGAGAAAGACAAAAACTTGTATTTGGTGATGCTCTAATTGCTGGGGTTAGGAGGAAAGGAAGGAAGAAGGCTGAGTCCAATGACTTTTGTGCTCCTGTAACTGTACGAAAAAAAAACAGACTTGTTTTTGAGAAAAGTGATCTCTGATGTTCTGAAAAAAGAGGAATGGGCATACAGGCAGTTCTGTAAGAAGGTCTGAGTTCAGATTTCCTGTGGTTTTTTCCCCTATTCTTTGGTTGCTTCAAACTTTGCCTGACTCGAAATTCTTGGGCTGGCCTTTTTGCTACCCAGTACCTACTTCTGTTGACAGACCATCATGCCACAAGCAGTGCCCATTGCACCTGTTTTTCTCAAGAGCCAGGTGGACAGAAACGATGACACCATCTTAATTTCTTACTTTAGGAAACTGTGGTGGTGTGTAGTGTCCCAAATATTGGAAAAGAGCTTGGTATTATCACAGAAATTATCTCACTGGGGCAAAGTGACATCTTTGCTCTCTGAAATTTGCTCCATATTTGGCCATGTAATGAGTGGAGAAATCTTGTCTTGCCTTGCTTGTTTATGCTCCCCTTTTTATTTTTGGTGTTACTATTTGTTAGCTGCTGGCCCCATTGTTTATTATTTTTATTTCTTCCCAACCCTTGTGCTTCACTGGGGGCTGAAGAAGAACAGATAGTGGCCAAATCCCCTCCCTGGAAGAGCTGCCAGCTTGAGAAGTACAAGAAGGCAACCAGACTAACTGATTTCAGGCCAAGGAATGGCTCTCTTGCAACCTTTCAATTATTCACAAGCACTCTTTGTAAATTATTAAGTTCCTAGTTCTTAGATTTAGTTCTTTGAGTTTACAGGATTCATTTTCAGATGCTCACATCTGTAGCTGGCTGCTGTTCATCTCACTCAGAGGATGGCAAATCAGCTCTTCCGAGTTAAGCACCCTAGTTTTGCCTTCATTATAATTTTCTTTTAGCTTCTTTGCTCTTTAAAAAGAAAACTACCAATGTCAGTCAAGGGAAAGGGAGGTCAAAGTACTTACATCAACATTTAACCATGCCTCAGACCACTGAGATTCCTCCACTTGTCCCAAAAGTCTGCTCAACTCTCTACTTTTAAATACCAATTATTTCAGTATCTTCAGTGCAAATAAAAATAAAAGCAAATCTGGCACTTTCCAGGCCAGCCCTGTGCTGGTATACTCAGAATACACCATCCCAAGCTTGCAGTCTGCAGGCTGGAGACCAGAGACACTACTCTCAATTCCTGCAGATACCAGGTGATATACAGACATGCTCATGTCCCTTATCCTCTTTCTCTACATAGATGTTAATCAGTTGTCTTGGGTTACAATACAGGATGTGATAAAAGGGATCTGTTCTATCACCATCTGTGGAGGGTGGGGAAGTGATCCTTATCTCTGTGGGAGATATTCTGTTAATGGGCCATCCATTGAAACCAGGTGGGGCAGTGTTCTTTATCTTTTCACAACCCATCCTTCCTTCATGGAGTTATCTTCTGCTAATGGCCATTGAGTCCCAGTGTGTGACTGATAAAATTACTTCATCCCATTGGAGGTTGCTCCAGCCAGGGAGAAGAGCCCAACATTTCTTACCAATGTAAAAATAGAGGTTTTGGGACACTAAGGTAACGCTTTCTCCACTGGACTCCAGAGAGAAACCGGACTTCTCCACATCACTACTAGACCTCTGAAGGGAAGCTGCGCCCTTCTACAGGAGCACTGCTTCAACTGAACCACATCTGTCACTGCAAGAGGACTGCAGCCACCATTTAATCAGACTGCTACCAGCACCCTGACTGATGGGGTGTCAAGTTATACTCTTTGTCAGAGTTTAAAGTTTGTTTCTTTGTCGTACTGCATTTCTGTTTTAATTTCCCTAGTAAAGAACTGTTATTCCTAATTCCCATATCTTTGCCTGAGAGCTCCTTAATTTCAAAATTATAATAATTTGGAGGGAAAGAATACACATTTTCCATTTCAAAGAGAGGCTCCTGCCTTTATTAGCAGACCCCTGTCCTCCAAACTAAGACATCGGTAAACAACAAAATTTTAGTGTGCTACCTATCCATACTGCTTAGTCAGTATTGTAATTCACCTGAAAGGTCACTGAGGTTTACTGTCCCATTGGAAGACACTCGGAGATTCATGCCAGCATTTAAAATGTGGATGTCATGAGCCACATTATATTTCATTGAAATGACATTTTAGAATGTCTTCTGCTGGTAAGGGAAGGGCAACAATGTCATCCTTCACAGCAATGTTGTGAGGGGGAGATTACCTGCTGTCAGCTCCACACATCTCAAGTCTCCTTTTGAAGCATCCAATGCTGACAATAGAAAAAGGTACCACAGTGGGTTAGGTGGATTGCAAGTTTGATCTGGCTTGGCATTTCTTGTCCCCCTGCTTTGCCAGAGGTGCTGAGTATCCACAGCATCTTTGCAGGTATCCATAATTTTCTCATGCTGGTCTTGGGACACATGAAATGCAACAGACTAAAGCAGGGGAAGAGCTTTGTCTAGAAGTATCATGAATGGGATCCTGAAACCCAACAAACTGCTACCTCAGGCTTGGTAATTTGCCTATGTTTTCAGAATAAGCTAGCCTTTCTCTCTGTCACTCTTGTTTGATAGGCTCTTTGCTTCTCCTATTCTGGTTTTCTGTTGTGTATTGGCTTTTCTGGCATATTGGTGTCCTCAGCCTTCTCTCTGTACATTGAGAATTTACTGCCAGTGTACCTGAAACTTGCTCATTGACAAAGGCTTGCCTTTCTCTACCTCTTGATGTGTATACTCTCCTTGGTGTCTGGCTTTGCTTCCTTATAGCTCTTCTTCCAGATGTTTGCTACATGTCCTTTGTATGCCTTTCACACATGATATACAGTTCAACTTACTTCACAAACTGTGACTAGAGAGGTTTGGAAACCTGCTGTGACAGGTTATTAACTCAGCCCCTGAGCTGCGAGACTGAAACTTGGGCTATACTACTGTGGTACCTTTCTTATCTTTTCAGTGCATTCATGTCACAAACAAGTTTTTCCCCCTTTGCTTCAGACTCCTGAAAAATCCACCTGTCGACACTCAGTTATAAGCTAGACCTCTGCAGCTGTGGCTGGCCTAAGAGCAACAGCAAGTGTTCATGACCAAGCAGCTTCAGCAATTCTGACTTTGATCTCAAAGGAGCAAAGCAATATAAAGAATAGAGTAGAATTTTGGAGCAGTCAGAATTCCTTATATCTGAGAATTCCTATGCTATATCATTTTTTTTAGTTGCTTTTTCCATGCACCCCTCCAGGGATAGAAATCTTCATTCTGGAACACTAAAAATATTTTCCCTGTACCAGCACAGGATCTGAATTCACCTGTGACACCTCCTCAGCTGGCCCCAGGTGTGCAGAGTGAAGAGCTCTCCCTCCCTTGCTCACATTCTGTTGCTTTTTGTTACTCTTTGATGGAGGATGCAGGAATGATCAGGTAGCCAGCTGTGCCAATCTGCTCCCTGCGGAAGGAGGAGCTGAGCTGGCAAAGATTCAGCAGTTAATTTTCTTAAATAATTCTCTAGGATAAATTAGGGACCAAAAACACGAGGAGTTCAGTGGGTCCAAGGACCCTCCACCTGGCAGGCAGGTGATGACAAGTAGCTCTTCACCACCTGGCAATGACAAACCGTCAAGGAACTTTGCTGAAACAAGATGTGGATACCCAGCCTCAGCAGTGCCACACCAGGAAGAGGCAAATCTTTGGAGCAAATCCAATCGAAATCCGTATTTTGGGTCTTAAAATGCAGCACTCTGCTAAATAGTGCTAGGCAGTGGCACAGGCTTGCAAGCAGGCTGCAGTTCTCCCACATTTTCCAATAAACTGAGTCAATTAGCAGTTCCTCCCTAGGGCTGCTGGGAGGATTTCTGATCTATTTGTACAAGAGTAAACAGTCTGAAAATCAGAAAACAACATTGTCATGTTGGTCAAAAGCTGGTACCAACAAGCTGCTTGGCTCCAAGTAAACAAAGCCTTTTTAGGGCTTAATTAAATTTTATTTGTCTTCTGTTGATCTTCATTTATTTTCCACGTCCTTTCAGTTTTTAGATGTTGATGGACAAAGGTAGAAGTATGAAAAAATACCAAAATTCAAAAATCATATTAATGACATTTCATATTTTCAGTCTCAGAAAATAGCAGAAAACAGGGAGGACATTCTTCTGAAAATGCCTCATTTCAGGCTTTCACATACAGCTTTTCAGATATGAATTAGTGCCCCTGTTGGACCATAATCTGAAATAAACACCTTTTTTAATATACATTGTCAGAAGAGATGAGGAATAATCAGAAGCCTAGTGATTAGAGCAGGAAAATATATGGATTACTAAACCATCTCATATCCACTCATTTATGTTTGTGTCATGATCTCATTTTGCAAAATTCTCAGCCCTGTCAGGTTCTACTGTAGTTGTTGAGCAGTGTGGTGACTGCACTGAAGAGTGAAGCTGTTAGCTCTTCCCACTTCAGAAGCTGAGTTGTTTATTTGGCATAGGATTCTTTCACAGGGCTGCAAATCAATCTCACTCAGATGCTGAACTTCACCTTGTTCAGACACAGATCAGAAAGAGGACTGAATATACAAGAGAAGCTTAAACTGAATTAGTCTTATTTTTTTCCACATGACATAATTCATAGATATTATTTCTAACTTCAGGCTATACTGGAAGTGATTGCCAGGCAGGCAGCTGCAGAAGCTGTGTGCTTGCTAACTGAAAAGCACTCAGCCCTTCTGAGACATCCTCTCCCTTCTGATAGGTAAGTAGTTGTATGGCCAAAGCGAGAGCATAAATAAACTTGCTGGTCTCTGCATCTGCGGACTGACCAGACAGGAGAACCATGGTTCATCATGCAACGTACACCAGAGAATGGTTTATCTGCAAGGCAGTGTGAGAAGGTAAGAACAGAGTAGGAGAGTAAATGTGCATAGGAGTTCAAGGTAATCCTGCTAACTTTGCCTTGGTTCAGTCTCAAGGCTCATTTTGTGGGGCAGAAATGGTGAGAAGTAGATCACTGAAAGTCCAGCCCCTCCACCCTTTCCCATAACTACTCCCTGCTTCACTTACTCAGCAGAAATGACAGGGAAGAGGTTTGGTAACACCTGGTATGATCATTATGTTTTCTTCAATTTACAGCCGTTTGACTCAGCTGACAGGGCCAAAAAAACTTCAGCCTCCAAGTTCTTGTAGAGCTCCTTGAAGTGACAAAAAATCCCCTAAACTTTATTTCAACAAGTTTAAAAGCTGTGAATCAAGTCACAGCTTTGAGGATCATGCCTATGTGCTGCCTGTTGCAGTCAGAACATGCAGGCAGGCTTAGGACAAAGTGTTGCCTTGTCTCATAATCAAGGAACATGCCTGAAGGATTATAGTTACATATGGTCACTGAAAATCAGAGTAGAAGGGAGCATCAGAACTGTGAGGAGAGAGGGACAGCATGGGAGACTTTGTATGGGTCTCTCAAGAGGGTTTGGGATGGAGAGTTCCACCATTGCGGCAGAAATTCTTTCTCAGGTTTTTTATTTTGGCTTCTAGTTACACAAAAAGTGGCCCCTAAAGAGAGAAACTTTGAAAGAATATTTGATTGCAGTTATATAACAGGGGTTGGGTAAAATCCCCTTAATCCTTTCTCTCCTAGCAGATGAAAACTAGGAATCTGTGAGAAACACTGTCAGAAGACTTGAGTCCAGAATGGCTCCAGACTCTGTGCTAACTGATATTTGTTTGGACTTATTTTTCATTATTACTGAATTTAGACATGATTTTAAAGGGAAAAAAATCAAACAGTGACAATCCATTTGTTTGACCTTTTCTTTCAAGGTATGATATTTTTTCTGTTTCAGGTTTTTATTTACCATAAAAGGGACATTTAGGACTGTTAGCTCAAAAAAAATCAATGAGGAAGGGATCATGCTGTTCTGGCAAAAAGCTCAGTGTGCCTGAACTTGTAGAGATCAATGATTCAGTGTGGTACTCTATTTTTTTGGCGGGTCTACCACAGATTTTTCATCTTTTGCTGCTTGGCTTCTCTGTTAACACTACTAATTTTACAGATTAAAAAAAAATAATTTTGGCCTTATGGTATTGTCTTCTTCAGGAAAAAAGAAGACAACAACAAAAAAATCTTATTAACATGGGGGAATTGTTGCCTTCCTATAGGAAAAAATTCATCATACTTATCTTAAAGCCTGAAATTTGATCAAGAACACTTGAAGCCCTCCTCACACAGTTACAGCAGTAGAGGGTAATAACAGTGCTGTTACTACCTGCCCTGTGGCAATTGTTACTACTGGTGACAGCATCCCTCTGATGTCACCTGGAGTGACAATAACGTATCATTTGCTGCAGATTGGGACAATTGCAAAGTGCATTTATTGCAAAGACAGCTAGATTATAGGCTATTGTCGAGTCAAATACCTTTCTTTTTCCCCAGGCAGCAGAAGTCTTGTCTATAATATTCTGTAATAAGGAAAGCTAAGGGCCTATGGCTGCTTTTTATATTCCTATATTAATCTTTCTGGTCATTCAGACACATTACTTAGTGAGTCTCCCAGATGTTATGAAAGGCCTAGAGGGCAGATTCAAAGCATCCAGTTTTGTGAGGTAATTAAATATTAATGTAAATCATAATCCTATTTCTGCAAGCTACAGAGGAAGACTACTCATAGATTGTATTCTGAGATCAACTCCAAAAAATTATTTGAGTGAGGAAGTTCACACGAGAGGCTTTCAGGACAGCTGCTTTACAAAATTTTCAGAGAATCATTTCCAAGTATTTTTCATAAAATTAAAAGGAGTCATTTAAAGTAATAATGCCTGGGGTGAATAAAAATATATGCTCTAGCTAAAATTGATGATTGCAAAATAAAACCTGTCAGCAGAAAGTTGCTTGCAAACACAACAATAAATGGCTATTTTCCTATTTTGTCTTCAAATACAAACAAAAACCCAGCACTTTTTCCAATACTTGGAAACATCTGTTGCCTGCCTCCCATTTAGTGTACTTTCAGAGTTGGTTTTTTTGGTGTTTTAACTGCCCTTTTTTTCTTGCAGAAGACGGTGTACTGAAATTCAGTATTTTATAAGTAAAGATAACTAAAAAGCATAAGATGCTACAATAATGGCAATGGAGTGAAAAGACAACTGTTATTAGCATGGCATATCAGGCTTGTGCTAAGCCAAGCAGATCAGCTCACTTCACTGAGACTTGTAAGGAACTGTGTTTTCAATTGTGCTAACCAGAAGATTAGAAGAACAAAAACCCCAGAGATACTCAGCTGGCATCTGGGTGTCTTGCTTGCCTGCCTACTTGATTTCTATTCTGAGGGAAGAAGAGACATTTAAAGTGAACAATACACAAGGAAAGTAACTCCAAATGTGACACTCATCCTTTCTCTTTACTTAAATTAGGAGCAGCTAATCATCAGCATTCAATGTAATGATTTTCCTAGTCATAGCATGGTGGTGCAAATGAAATTTGGATCTGAAATAAAGTGAAATTTTAGTGAAGCCACAAGGGAATTTCAGTCACAGTCTATACCAGGATATTGAAATCACTTTATTTAGTATCATTTGGAAAAGAGCACTGATAACCAACTGTACATGTTGATTACCAGCACAAAAAACAGTCAGTGTGTCAACATAGAAATAGAAGATTCTATTAGGCACATGTGGGCAGGGTACAGTGCCAGGGCTCACAGAGCCAAAACCAGCCACCCCTCTTGTCTCAATAGCTGTAGATATTTGTAGATATTTGGGTGTCCATACTTTCCTATTTTAAAGCCAGAGAATTCTTCATCATGAAGAAGGCTGGTAAGCTTTTCATTAGACCTAATCCACACAAATCCAAGAATCCCATTTTGCCCAGTACATTGGCAAACATTGAGGGAAAAATGTAGAATCCAAGCCCAAAATTTGTAAGGACATAGTTCCCAATTTTTAAATTACAGGGGAACTTCAATTATTTTCCTGTAGGCCTTGGGGTACCTCTGCAGGCCTGCCAGCTGCTTATTGATGGAGTCCACCTTTTCTCCTAAATCTACCTATCACCTGACACTCTGAAAACTCTGAGAAATCCTCCTTGATTAAATTTATCCACCATGTTGAAATATTTATCAGCGCCAGAGACCTACCTGGAAAGTGTTCTTTCTCTAGGTAAGTAAGGGAAATACATTTAGAATTCATTTAGTTGGACTATGCAATTTACTAGCTCCATAATTTCCCCTCCCTTGGATTACTCCTTGTCCTCTAAGAGGAATCACATTTATCCTACAGATCATTGTCAAGCACTACCACAGAATCAATTTTTACCCTTTTACTGAAGTGGTTCCCTGTTTGCACCTGTGGGTGCTGAATGAGCTCAGTCACTGGGCTGAGCCTCCTCCCTGTTTTAAAGGATTAGCAATATCTGAGGCTTAATGGCGTCAGAATTTCTGAACAAAAGAATTACTCACACTGATAACTGAGACATCCTGGGCTTCAATGCTGCCTTGGCATATATTTGGAATAGTGTCATGAAAAGAATGTTAGATAGACTTGTGAGCACAAGTTTCTATTTGTTGGGTCTTTGCCTAGTTGCCTCCACTGACTTCAAGGTTGATACCTAGAACTAAAAAATTTGGTGATGGTCTTTCACCAGGCCTTTTCCATAGTTCTGATACTTTTTAACTCCCCCTGACTGTTCCCACTAATGGCACTGGCTGGTGAACATTTTGATCAGCTGCAAGTGTTGAACAGACTTCTGTTGTCAATCTTTGTGCACATACATCATGGAGTAATGCTTATTGATTACTTTTTATTATTATCTACACTGTTATTTAATAAGTCTTGTTTTTCCTCTGAAGTAAATGAAAAACTTCAAATTAAGGACTATGAGAATGTAGCTGCAAAAGAGCCAGTTCCACACAGGCAGTAATTGTTTCACATGAGAAATCTGTCATAGCAATCATAAAATCTCATAGAATGGTTTGGGATAGTTCCAACCTTCCCACCATGGGCAGGAACTAGACTTCCACTAGACCAGGTTGCTCAGAGCCCTGTCCAGTCATGCCTTGAACAGGAGGATTTGCAGGTGTAGCATGGGAATAACAGCACAACAACAACAGCGTGAGAACTACAACAGAAAAAGTCATACTAAAGGGCTGCAGAAAGAAACCATGAGCATTTCAAAGTCTAAGGCACTGAGCAAGGATAATTTCATAACCAGAGCAAAGTAGACCTTACAAGTGCTGATTTTCTTAGTTATAAGACAACTGAGAAGTTCGAAAATGGTGAATGTTAGAATACCTCTTACATCAGTTTGATGGTCACTTTTTTCGTTCTGTCTATTCTGTAGTGAATCCACTTTGAAAGTATTAAATGATGAGTGCATTCTGGGCCACTTGAAGAAACAGCTAGTTAAATTCTAATATTAAGTAATCTGATCTCAGAATTGGGAATGCTTCTCTACACTGGCAGAAGCACGGTATGTTTTCTTCAGGGCTTTGAATTCTTCTAGATCATCAGTGAATTCAGGGAATATACAAGAAAGTTGTTTCTTGTAACACAAAATCCCCACATTTTGCTCTGACAAAGCTCAGTAAGGAAGGCTATAGCGTGCACTGTCACTATGGCAAGCCACGAATCTGAAGGAAAGTGGAAAATAATTTCCTTCCTTGCCTGCAAAGTTCCCTGTCCCTGTAGCAGATGGCTGAGTGCATGCACCATTGGAGTGGTGCTTTCTAATCATTTTCCTCTCCATCCAGTTTATAGCAAATGGCAGCTATTTCAGTCCTTTTAACATGTCTGGTTTTGCAAAAGAAAGAGCTCCAAGCTATATTTACAGAGATCTTTGATAGTTTTATTAATCCATGTGAAAAAGTGATTTTGATGGCTTTTGGAGCCATTGACAGAGTTGTCACGGACTGCAAGAGCAAGGACAAACATGGTGTGGAATTTGTGAAGGCTGCCAGAATTTCAACACTCCTCAGCTGATGTAAAGCTCAAAGCAGACTGACGGGTTAAGTAAGTGCTCTTAAAGTTTTAAGGGACTGGTCAAAGCATATGTATGTCTGTGCAAGCACAATAAAAGTAGAAGCAAAATCTGATTCTATGGAAAACTGAAAGCATGCTTCAAAAGTACAATTAATTCAGTCATTTCAGCCTTCCAGAGCATGGTTTTTCCATTTGTATTTCTGCCAGATACCCCAGCAAGAAACACTAATAATAGCAATTGCCATCCCCCATAGTAAGAGTAACAACCAAACAACCTGTGTATGGTAACCCTGAACAGAATAAATGAAAACAGAAAAGACTTGCTCTTATAAAAAAAAGAAAGAAATCCTATTGGGCTGAATTCAAACCATATACAGAGACTGCACAGATTCTACAATTTTTGCTGTAAAAGATGTGCTGCTGAAATTGATGAAATTACAGCAATATGAAATCAGCACAAGAATAGCATCAAGTGTGTAATGCCAAATCCACAAAGGATGGCATTTCTATACAGAATCACATGCTACACATCTATATGGCATCAGGAGGAAACTGGTACACCCACAGACAAGCCTTGTGCAGTATGACATTGAAATCCAAATCAGAAGCAGAACATCTTCGTGCATCACACTGCTCATGCCAGACAAATCACCCATGCCTTAATCTGGTAACTTTCAGAAACTGAAGATCAAACCACTCTGATTCTGTGATACTGCAGCATTTCCAAAATGTTTTGGAAATAAGACTAATTGAGTCTTAGAGAGTCTCAGCACAGCAGGTATTGTCTTCATTTATGGTGATGGGAAAAATGTTTAGATGCTTACTCAGAGCTGTCAGTGGGAAAGAAAAATTCCTGATTGAAGAGGAAGCCCTCACTAGGATGGTGTCACTGCTGCTGAATCTGCAGGAGCAGAGTCCTGATGTTATCAAAGTGACTTGGCCATTCATGTCATGGCACTGAAGAACAAAGATGATTACTAGCTTTTCTAAGACTGCAGCATCTCACACTTTCAGGCTCTCACATCTTCCATATCAATATTATTCAACCTTTTAGACCAGATCAAGGGATATCTTGGAAATGCCCAAGCTTCCTTAAGTAGAGTTATTAGGAAATATATAAGCAACTAAAAAACAATTCTCTCTTCCTTCAAAAGCTCTCCTTTACCATGCTGAGAAACTGTTCTCATTATCTGGCAGAAAAATAACTCAGAAAGACCTGATTTCATTTACCTTGGGATCTTAACACCAACAATGCAAACAAGAGCAGGGAAAACAAATTCACCTTTTCTACTGTAACAGTCTTTCTAAATAGTCCTCAGATTCCCTGTAAACATATCTTGCATGTTACTGCGGCAGTAATTTCTTTTATAAAGAAACATTTTCTTCCTTTATTTGAAAACTAGTGTCAGGATGAA
This sequence comes from Sialia sialis, assembly GCA_009812075.1. Taxonomy (NCBI): domain Eukaryota; kingdom Metazoa; phylum Chordata; class Aves; order Passeriformes; family Turdidae; genus Sialia; species Sialia sialis. Next base: position 53,552,529 of record VRYO01002772.1, on the reverse strand, counting down.
ACATTAGACTTAGCACTTGAGAAACAACAACATGAATTTTTATTGTTCTTATTGCAAATTGAGAATTAATATTCCATTTTATAGAAACTAAGCACAAAACAAAAAAGTGGACCTGTCTCAGTGTGGTAGGTAATGCTGGAAAATAAGCATATTTCCTATTCTCTCACCTATAAATGCAATTGATACCCATCTACAGTGGACAAAATGATTTAAACATATTTGCTTCAGTTGTGGTGTCTGCTCCCATGGTTGTAGGTAACATAGATTCACATTGTATATAAATTATACACAACCACTTACTCCCACTCTGCTGTTAAGCTGCAGCACAGTTAAGAGCTGGAGCATAGGAATTTTTTTTCTCTCTCTTCAAATAATTTTGCCAAAAAGCAGTTTTTTATAGAGCAAGTAATCCTTGAATTTTGCTTGAATTTGTCAGACAGTTTAGATTTTAAATGTCAAGAGAGATGCAAATCCAGAGTGAAAGAAAGAGAAGAAGAATAAAAAGGCAGAAGCAGATAACCTTCTGCAGCTTCCTGATCAGTACTCCTTGCTGGTGAATGAGCAATTTGAAAAAGCCCCACTGCTTTCTTTCTTACTACCTTACTGTTTCTACCCTGTTCTTTTTAATTTGACGCTCCCAATTTCTGTTGCTCTCCTTTTCATTAGAGATTTCCAAATAAGCAACAAATATAAATCTGTTGAGCAGGTAAAGCAGAACCATGAGGGTGGAAAGCAGTTACAGACTGCTGTCCTTACTCCTGCTCTTTCCACATTTTTTTAATCAATATGCCTTACAATTCTTAAATTCCTGAAGATGCTTTTTTCTTCTTATACTCATATTTAAAACAGGGTTGAGGCTGCATAGACCATCTGTTCTACAGATTACTTCCTGACCCTAGTTTTATAAAAGCTGAAATGAAATGCCTTGAAAGAAAGGTTGGAGTCTAACTGTCATGTTACCCAATTTCAGGCACTTAACCTTCATTTCAGGCAAGAGTATTTAACCTCTTCCCTCTGTCATACATTAGTCATACATTTGAGACAACCAGATAATTTAGAAAACATCCAAAAATACAAAAGGCTTGAAATGCACATAAGAGAAGGGTTTCATAGCTTGAAACCTTTCAAACCACACAAATTTTAAATAGTACAACTATAAAGAAAACCACAAAGCCTGCAGAGATGGATGTCAGGTGCATGTCTGCTGAGGTCATGCTTCTTAATAGTTTGCAGTGCACTTCCTCTGTGCTCTGAGTGATGCAGTTGAAGATGATCCTTAGAAAGCCTTTCTCAGATGTCAGAAGACTTACGTTTCTGAAGTTTAGGCAAATCATCAGTCCCTTGCTCCAAATGCTTCTGAAAAACCATCAGAAGGGCTAAGGAAGTGTCATTGGCACATGTGACAAGTGGATGGCAGAGAGTAACTGCAAAACTGAAGTAGAGAGTTGATTAACAGGTCATAGTGACCTAAACCAAAAAGAAAAATTCTTAGGAGGTTTTTGTAGGTTGTTGTTGAAGTCTTTTCATTAAGCTGTTTTTATTCCTTTGCCAGCTCTTGGAACTACTGTTTATAATTTCAACTCCATCTCTAAACAGAGCAGGCACACATGTCAATGTATGTGATTCTCAGCAAAAAAAAGATTTTCCTGCTTCTTACCATTTTTTATATTGGTACAATCAAATAATTAATAACATCAACAACTGTTCCTTGCTCTTTGAGTTTTCCCATCAGACAGTTGCCTTGTTTGTTTCTTTTTTCTTCTGGATAGATAGAAATTGCAACCAGTTTTTATACTGGCCAGCTTTCAGGAAAGGGAACCAGCACCTCTAACCTCTTTCTTCTTTGTATCTAGAATGTCTTTTGGGACAGGCCTGCCAGCCACCACTCCAGGCCCAAGACAGATCATATTTTTCCTCTCTATCATGCTTTTAAAACTCTCAAGCTTACTAATTCATGTGAAGGTTTTACAGCATTTACTGAATTGTGTTAGATTGAAAAGCTGTATATCATAGACTATTTTTAATTAGAATAGTTAAACTCTATTTTATGATAAAGAATTATGTCTTCCCAATTGAGAGGTTTCAGTTGTCTTCCAGCTAGTCTCTCTCAGGCAAATTCTTAGTCTGAGCCTACTCACTTATGAAACTCAGGTCTTGGAAAGAAAAAATGGTACTAATTTTTAAATCTGCAAAGAGTAGCCCAAACTCAGTGTGAAGTGCTTTGGTATACAAGGAATGAAGTAGGTAAATATCTCCTTCCAGTCCATAAAATAAAGTTTGGCATACACGAGGCACAGCAAACACAGCTTTAAAAGGTCTGTATCTTTATGACCTCAGAAGCAATTAACGGTTTATCACGCAGTAACAGAGGTTATTACAGAGCACCAGTTCTACTATAAGCATTCATACAGGCTTGCCAAAACCTCAGCTTGTAGCACACGCAAAAAGAAAGTGACCTTGAGGTCAGAACAAATTGCTGTTATACATCACCAAGGACAGCGTGTCAAGTACCATATTTATGTGTGAAGTGGAAAGGAAATAATGAACAGAATTCAGACAGTGTATGTTCTCTGGAGCAATACAAATGAATGATGTCTTGCAACAATTATTGAGACAGACCTATTCAGATAGGAATTACTAACATATTAACACAGTAAATGATTTGTTAACCATCCTTACTTTAAAATGCACGACAAAACCTTTGCATTATTTTATTCTGAGGCTTTTAACAAGCTTTTCCCTCTCCAAATAAGCATTCCGTTCTGAAGAAGTTGTTCAGCTATGACACAGTGCTCAAACTTTGGACTACTAATGTAATATCTAATGTTATATAACAAGTTCCTCAGTATTTTGCATGAGGCTGACATAAATAATTCATGCCTGAATGTTCAATTGTCAGCGCAAATGACACTCAGTGTCTGCTTAGTTTAACCACTTGATGTTTTTTTTTAATTATGAATAACCTGTTCTTTACTGCAGGCCAGATTTTGTCACTCTTGCCTCTATTCATAGAGGTTTCTACACAGATAAATCTAATCAGTATCAGTGATGAACAAATTTGGCAAAAGACAAAAAAAATGCATCCTCAACAAGAATAAACACTAAGAAATGTCCTAGAAAACTGGCACTGAACTATGTTGCATTTGGAATGGAACAATTCACAGTTTTAGATACCTACTTTCAAAGCACCTAGCAAAGTGACTTCCCTCTACTGCTGCCTCAAGGAGAATACATTTTATTACATTTTTTAACAGATACAAAAATACTATGCAGGCCTGTGGTTGTGTAGACAGAGTACAAAATTGACTTTGTACTCTTTTTATTTTTTTTAACTGAGAAGGGAAAACTTTTAGGCAAAGCTAAATTGTCAGTCATTCCCAAAGCAAGTAACCAGTAAAGGATAAAATCAGGTGTTAAGTGTGGTGGTGGGCACCACACAGTATCAAGCCATTTGTGCAGCTGTTATTATAATTCCCCTCTCTTTCTCTATTTCCTCAACTACAACTGCTCATTTTAGTAAGACAAACATGTAGCATTGACATTTGTGCTGAGACAAGTTAAAATCTATGCTGTGCTTTTGTGAAATGATGTGTGAAAAATCAAAAGACTAACTTCATAAAGTAATTTAACAAGAAACAAATGTGACATTGCTTTATAACATCATCAGGAAACCAGACATTAAAAATACCATAGATATAATAAAATTAAATTCCTCAACAGCGGAGAAGTAGATATTTTGGAAGTAAAGAACATGGTTTTTTGAGCCTCCAGTGAACATAAGTTGAAACTGAAGCCATCTACATACGAGAAAACAATCAAATACCAGATCAACAGCTCTCACCTCTCAAAACAGTGTCTGAGTCAAACAGCTCCTGCTGACTGGAATCTTTTGTGCAGTTCTGGGAATTCTTGTGCATTGTGTGAGAAGTTTACGAGACAGAGAGAGATTCAGGAAAAAACTAGTGCCTGCCTAAACTTTCCGGGATTTGCCTTCATGCACCTCCAAGGTAATGAAGCGTGAGTTCAAAAGGTTAGATTTCACACAAGTCAGCATGGAAGCCAAGAGGGAAACTTCACATTTGAAGCTCTGTTTTTCAGAGCCATCTGTATATGAATGGTTCCAAAGAAAATAAACAAAAGAAATCCAATTTAATTTAGTTATGAAGGTTGTCAACAATTGCTGCAGCTGAAGGGACTTCAAACACAGTTGACTTGACTACATTATCAAGTATAAACTGTGTTTCTGTTTGTTTGCTTTGTCCCCTGGATATGTACACATGTGACTTTCTGGTGAAACAGTCTTCCTGAGACAGAGAAAAGTGAGAATCAATCCTTCAACAGACTGTAAAAAAAATCAATGTTTTTCAGCAAATCTGACACTTATTTATGGAGCTGTAAAAGGATTAAATAAATGGTAATATTTTTCTTGACTTATACATGACTTCCATGAAATGCAAATCATACAGCTGCTATGTGTGTAATGACAAGTATTCTGCCAACAAATTTTCCCTAATAATGAAGAACTTTCTCAAGGGTTCAAATCCTTCTTGTACTCTCAGGAATTATTTTATTTTCTAGGCAAAGTTTCCTCCCTGCCTTCAAGAAGCATTCACTCCTTCTGTAATATTACTGAGATTGCTCTCTCTCTTCATTGTAAAATCTGGAAGGAGACAGCATTTCTGCTCTAATCTTTTGGCACCTAAACATTTAATTAAAAGATTCTCATATCACTGGAAAAAAGCGCTAGCTTTGGCAAGTACCCCACCACATTCAGGAAGTCACAAAGAAAATACTCTACTGTAGACCTCTGCTTACTAAAACTACAAGGGCAGACCTCATTGCCTTCCTTATTCTTGGTTTTCAGTGTTTTTAATTTTTTCACTGCTGCAAAATAGGGAACTCAGCTGTTGTATATGACTAGGTCATACATTTTTCCTAATGTCATACAGAGAGCATACATATTTGATAATTTGATGGAAGTGGAGTTATTCTCTGAGCTACTGTCCTTAGTCATCAATATCACTAGTGAATCCAAATAAGTGAATCCAGGAAGTATCTTCTCATTATCTATCTGTGCAGTCTGGTCTGACAGACTACTTGAACTTGTCCATAATTGTACATCATCACTGACAGCTACACTGGTGTAAAGTATTTTTAAGTCTATCTGGATCAGTGGCATAGGTCCTGCATAAAAACTGCATCCATGAGGGTCACAGCCTATCCCACTGTAACAAGAAATATGTCTGAACTCAGTAAATTACTCTGAAGAACGCTGACTTCCCTTTGTGCATTTCCACTGATACCAAATGAATATTGTTCTTCTACATTTGCCTGTGAAAATGCCCCATCTTCAGTTGGAGGAACTTGAGTGGCAGGCTGGTAGCAAGACTCTCAAAGCTATACACGCACATTCATAGGAGCATAGCATCCTTAGCAGAAGACAGTAGATGTTCCATTTGAACAAATTTTTCTTTGTTGTACTTTCCAGCACAAGGAAGTGTGGTATATAAGCATTTAAATTATTTTGCCTTCTCCTCTCCCCTCCCCTCCCCATCCCCACCCCCTTCCCCCTTGTCGCCTAACTTTTTAAAAATATTTTGAACTGAAAGTACAAATTTTTCATTATGCTGAATCTTTCCTACAAGAAAGACTTAGGCTAATTCCAAAAGAATACTCAAGGGACAATGGTTCCTATAGACTAATCACAGCCTCAGGGAATTGGCATATCTATCTTGCATGTTGCTATGCCCCACAGATGCAATTATCTCACACCAGCTGCACAATTTATTGTGACTGTTAATGAAGGACTAATACATGTGCAGAATTATACAGTTAAATCCAAAAGCAGAGTCACATATAAAAGACCAGCAATATTTACAGGTAATTATTGAACTAACCAAAATATATTTTTCTGTAGAAGCAAGGATACAGGATCAGGTCCCAACTAACCAACTTGAAGCACCAACTCTAGCAGCATGCAGAAGTTGCCATTTAATGAAGTGTCAGTTATAAACTGCCAATTTAAAATGGATTAGGTAGTCAGATTCACAATAAAAATCCCCTCTGGGAAGAATCTTGGCCTACTTAATTCACAGGCATGGAAACAATTAAATTGTAAAATAACTCTGCATGAAGAAATAATTGAAGAAATTGTTCCTGATATACTTTTTGAAAAATATTAAAATCTTAGTGTTTTAAAATATTTATGTAAATATAAGAACTGAAAAAGTCCCCAAATTTGATTGCAGTATAAAATATAAGGTTTAATGTGGTAGTACTCAGCTCCTCATACAAAATAAGAGTATAAAAAATTTGTCACGTTCTTCTTTACCTCCAAACTTTGGCTTTCAAATTTCCTTAGCCAAATTCTTCTACCACCTCTGTCCCGCTCCTTTCTGCCACCCTTCCAGTGAGGACCTGCATGCATTCTTTTACCAGCCACGCCTTTGTTTCAATAATGGAGTAAGTTAAGTAAATACAATTTTTTCCCAGCTATTGCTGCGAGGAGGACAAATAACCTCTATTACTGAAATAGTACTGACTCTATTCTGCATGAACTGGCACATGAACAAATACATGCACAATTACACCTATATGAAGTCAGAACTTCAAAGCCAGGAAATTGCTTCAAAAACTCTGTGGGACCTGAAAGAATGGTTACATTTCTTTGGCACTTAGGTGTTTCAAATACCTTAACTGGAAAGAAAAAGTAAAAGAAAAGACTAAAATGCTCCTGATGTTAATGAAACAAAAGTCAACTATTGCTTTTTTTAATACTGTGAGAAAATTCCTTGGACCATGTAATTTCCCCGAAAAATGAACAATGTTCAATTGACTCAAATTAATTTTCCCAATGTGTAAATACTCAAGGTTATTACAGAGTAAGTAAAGATTCAGTAATATCCAGATTCCACATCTTTTCTTTTATGGATCATTTCTCATGGATTTCTGGGTTGTAAGCTATTTCATAGACTACACTTCACAGACTTCAAGGCTGTCATAGACTAGATGGCAAGACATGCAACAGGAATAATCTCTGTAAAATAGATGGCATTTGATGTCTTCCTCTTCAGACCATCCTTCATCCTGGAATCAAATACAGATAGACGGCAAGAGTCCTTCACAACATGATATCAAACAGAATCCCAAAAACATAGACATTTTGAGTGGATCTTTTGGAGGTAGCAATTTCCGTATGTAATTTTTCAGTGAGTTACCTGTTTCAATTGGTCATCACATGTGCACTGTCTCCACTTGCAGCAAAAAAATCCACTGATCCTTGCTGAATTATTTAAGATACAAGATTTTTAAGAGATGAGGTAGTGCAGAATGCAGCTGGGATCCAAGAAAGCCAGTCTTAAACAGGTACATGTGTAAATTTAATTATTCTGTTAGAAAAGACAGCAAGTGCAGCAGATTGAATGAGGGGCATCATTTTAGTCTAATACTCCAAAAAAATACAATATAAAAATTACGTAAACCAAATCTAATCTATGGCATTAGTTCTCAATCCACCTGTCTTTTCTAGGCACTCATTTAGCATATGAAGTAACAGCTCACATCCATCCTCCTCTTCAATAGCAGACCTCATACATCTTGAATAGAGGAACTCCGTATGTCTTGTCCCTTAGACTTCATCCAAAATTCTGCAGAGTATTTTCAACTGTGGAAATAAATAATAAAATTTCCTCATTTCTACCACTGAAGGTGTTCCACTGTGTTGAAAGAAACCCTCAAATTTACCAGGACAAAAACAGTGAATAAGCGGGGATGATTCTCAGCCCCAGTGGAAGAACCCTGGTCTCCAGTTTCTGTTTCACATCCCATTTTATCTGTCTGATTCACTGGCTTTTTAACATGAACTACAAAAGGGGTTCAATGGTTTGGCATTGTTTGGACATAATTTTTGAGCTTCCATGGTTTTGCTCTTGGCAGATCTGACCTCATTAACACCCTCATTGTCCACGTTGGCAAGTGGCTAAAGTTCACTTTTTGTTAAATGCATCAGTCTGCTCACCCAACTGTAAAAAATAAAAATAAAATTTAAAAAAAGCCAAAGCTGTACCCAAAGATACTATTGAAATTAATAAAAAGCAAAGCAATATAATGAAGTAAAACACAATTTAATTTTAATTTGAATCTACATTTGCAATGCCACTGTTTTACCTGGAAAACCTGTACAACTTAGCAGAGCTAAATCTCCGTGAATATTGACAGGTTGTGACACTAATGGTTTAAAACCTGATTGCTACAAACAATGAAAAAATTCCTCTGAAATCCAGGACAATGCATTACAAGCAGTTGTACATCTTCACAAGCCAGAAAGGGTGTCAAAAGGAATTTCATGAGCCAGAAAGAAGCCATTACCTTCCAAATGGAAGGTAATGCTGATGGAAGCTGATGGCCTGTCCCTGGGAATAAACACCATCTCTCTGCGGATGGAAATTCCTAATGTCCACAAAATTTTCAGTGTGTACATCTTAGCCAGTGCTGTCTGCAGGTGATGAAGGACAAGGGAGGAAAAAAAATATTGTGGGCATTAATATCTTGAGTAAACCTTTCTAAAATAATGCATTTCTAGAAGAAAATCTGCCGCTTTAGAATTCTAGCCTTATCCATCTTTGAAAAACAGGTATCTTAGGGGAAGTTCCTGTTTGCACTCCTTAGTGTTTGAACACTATTTTCACAGAGATCCACAAACATACAGACACAAACACCATGGCCACTCTCAGGCTGACAAGTTACTTGTCAATCAAAACTGGTCAAGCAAGAGGTGACACCAGGCTGTCAGAGGTGGTTTCAGGCAACATGAGAAGTCTGCATCTTGTACAGCAAGATCTGATATATTACTAAAATGAAGGAGTCCAAAAGTGGGCAGGACTCATGACATAGGACAGCACAGGCTACAGTAATTTCACGCACCTTTTTCATTGAAGAATCCAGCCTACCCCAGCAGT
>VRYO01002772.1:53510162-53542572 GCA_009812075.1 Sialia sialis | reverse complement strand
ATTGTGAAATTACTGTAAATTACAAGCCATGCAGCTACACAGTGGAAGAGAGCACAGTGAAGAGACATCTGAGCTAGCAAAAGTCTTCAATATGAGTGGCAACATTGCAACTGAACTTCTCATAGAGCTCAGCAGAGCAGATCTGGACACCCATTCACTAACATTCAGTAGTGCAGTGTTCATCTGCATATAGTGCTGCAGTAAATGATTCACAGGTGGGGAGATTAAATAACTATTAATTTAGACTTGCCTTCAGACATGCAACTCTTGTTTCTTTTCTTAAACTGTGAGAAGAATAGTAAAACAAACTAATCCAGAGGAAATAAAATTGCTCAGAGGAATAATTATAGCAACTTTCACCTCAACAGCCAGGTCACTGGTTCAAAATCATTCAAATCACTTGTGACTGAAAGTCATTACCAGTTGACTCCACTCAATGAGCTTGTGCTTCAGGTCAGAGTAATAATTACTGCAGGACTAAAACTGCCATTAGTGGCTCCATTAGCATGGAGAGAGTGAAAAAGAGTGAGAAAGAAGTAGCAGTCTCAGTCTCATTAGTGCTGCTTTCCAATCAAGAATAAGAGGAGAAAATACTTTGAGGAATCCTGCACAGCTGAGGCTGATTTAGCTGCCCAAAAAAAGCACCATTTGCAATGCTCCAGGATATCACACTTGTTCTGCATCTGCATCTCCAGAAGGACACAGGTGTCCCTTGGATCTTACCTGCCCCACCTATCAGCGCTGTGTAGACACAATAAATATACAACCTTGTCTTGGCCCTAACACTAGATGTCCAACTGCAAACATTTCAGTTCTGCCCTTTTTATTCCACTCTCCCTTCAGTGCTTCCAAAAAGAAACTCGCTTGAAAAACTATTGTGTTATTAATAAATTGAAGTCTTCCCTTTCCCCTGTTTTTTGTTTTTGACAACCACATAGATATTGGGAAATACTGTCAGAAAATATGTGCATATAAACAATCAAAACCAGGTATCCAGCAGACATTCACTTGGAGACTCATTTCACTAAAGATTCCTTATAGCCTGATGGTTTCTGTTTAATACCAGCAAATTACCTGTATCTGGGATGGTTATTTTTCCTACAGAAAGTGATATCTGAGCATTACTTTATCATAGAAACAAATTGAGGAAGCTGAGCTGAGGAGCTGTTCTAGGAAGGGTGGCCAGGCTAGGAGTGAGATTTATGACAGCTAAGTGTGATTGGACATGCTGATGGCTCTCTGGTACATGAACTAAAGTGTAATACAGCTGAGCTAGGATGTTAAACCCACTGTTCCGTCAAGTCAATGATAGACACAGATGACGCTAGGTGAAAAGAAAAGTACAGATTTACATCAAAGGAAAGAGAACCATGGTGGAAAACAAAACCTTTAAGAGATGCATTTCTTATGTTTTCAAAGGGAGCTCAGTGAAAATACCAAATATTAATGACCATGAATACGGAGGGCTACAAATAGAAAGCAGTGTTTTAAAAACAGGGACAAGTGTGTGAATACTATATTAAAGATTTATTATAGAACACCTCTCTTTATAGCAATTTCTGGTAGCTTTTAAAAATACATTTGCTTATATGACTGGATTCTTTATACCCAGATATCATTCATAATAATATGTCCTCATAATAACAGGATGGCCTTATTAACATTCCATATTTAAAATATCAGGTGACACGTTCAATTGGGTCTTTTAATATTGTAACAGTTTTTCTAATGGTTGCTATTTTAATTTCTCTGTCTCATTTAAAATATCACTCTCTTAAATATTCATCTCTCTCTTTAAGCACAGTGTTTTTTTCTAATATCAGTTCCTTAGATTTTAAGAGGTTATTACAACATATCAAACATATGGGCTCATATCAGCTCCCTGTGTACATAAAATTAGCCAAAACAAAACACTACCTGTTTGTTACCAAAATGTATGGTTCAGTCAGTAATTTTTTCTCAGAAGTTTTGTGGGACTAATTTAGCAAGAACAATACATTTTTTTTCTCACCTCACTCTTATCTCTGTAGATCACAGAGCAGAAGCCAGAATTGCAATATGAAGTTCACCGTCTCTCCCTCGCTCTGTCCCTCACTTATATATCATTCAAGGTTGTCTCCACTTTCAAGACAACAATTGCTCTCAGAGATTGGGAAATATATTTTCAGAATTTATATTGCCTTTTGGAATTACAGAAACAGATAAATCTTGCAACACCGGTGGAAGCAAAAACTTCAAACTATATAGACATAGTAATGAAAAACCTGAGATAATTCCAGACTCTCTCTCACAATAAAGATTTTTTTTCCCTGTTTCTATATGAGAAAGAGGAGGGGAAAACCTGTGGGACAGGAGCATCTAAGTTTAATGACTGACCTTCTATTAAAACAGAGAGCATATTTGTTTCCTGTGAAAGGACACACAAGATAAACAGATGCCAAACCAAGCTGTAATTCACCAATGATGTGTGCTGGCATCTCCTAGCTGTAGCAGGTTTCAGGACAGAAAGCAGTCCTTAAACATAGCTTTTAAAGACAAAATTACTGCTAACACCTGTATCTGCTTAGGAGCATACTTCCCATTTAGCACAACTCCACAACTGTCTACGAACATTGAGAAACTATAAAGGAAGATTAAAAGAAATCTGACATTCATAAGTCAGGAATTATAGAGTAATTCTGATATGAGAAAATCAAAGCAGAAATTAGTCCTAACATGACCAGTTTTTAAAAGAAAATTGGTTTTGCATACACACGTGCTTATGTTCTATTTAATCATATTTTTTCACAAGATTTTTCTGAGTAAAAAGAATCCAAGGATCATGTTGCTGGGGAAACTGAAATGATGGTGTAATCTTCTGAGGAAGTGTGAAATGTAGAATTAACACCACTGAATTGAATTTAATAACACTGTGCAACATCAGACCTAGCCTTAAATCAATATTTAATTTTCTCAGCCATATTACAGATTAGTTGTAGCCATTTGTATCTCCAGGGAATACCAACCACCCCACAAAGGGTCATCCTACCCAAACAATATTTTGCAGGATCTTCTAGTGGATATATGACAAAATATTCTTTCGGAGTTTATAACCTCAGCTTCCACAAATACGTCATTTTTTACATTCTGTAGACATTCTTAATGTTCTACTGTATTTGGTTTTACCCACCTTAAGCTCAATGATACTTATGACACATTACACCTATTATTTCTAAAACTAGACAAAACATAACCCACTTTTGGAAGCCAACAAAAATAATAATCACTAATGTGAGTGCATAAAAAAAGGTTTCTACAACCACTGCTTTCAAGAAAGCTACTTTCAAATAAAAGTCAGATCTGAGCTCTAGATTACTTACAGCAAAAATCTGCTGAAGTTCTTCCATATTATGTTTCAATCGAGTTTTTACTTGGAAGCATCCCACAAGCACAAGCAAAATGAAATTGTATGGTCCATCAAATGTGCTTTCACCCTTGCCTTGAAAAGAATTCGTGAAAATTTTTTGTGGCAGCAGCAGAGATACTGTTCCCTGAATGATGTTCTGCTGCTGCAGGCTGCAGGCATAGCAGAGAGCACTGTCACATACCAGAGCATCAGCAGGTCACACCAGGGCTGGTATCAGCAGCAGGTGCTATTGCAAAGTTGCAGCCGGGCCTGGGACTCTCCAATTACAGTAATTTCACGCCTATAAGGTGCACTGGAATATAAGGCACGCTTCTGGGTTGTGGGCAAGTTTCAGTACTTTGTCCATATATAAGGTGCACCAGCGTATAAGGCGCACTCTTTTTTTTGCAGCTAGGATCCATGTGCAACAAAGTAACGAATTAGTAACCGAATCACATGTCTCAGGGCTGGGCGGGCTCAGCTCGGCTCAGCTTGGCTCAGGGCTGCAGCGGGCTCGCACTTCCAGGTTGGCAAATTTCCAAACTTTGTCCATATACAAGATGCGCCCGCCTATAAGGCGCACTTCCGGGTTTCGACCAAAATTTCAGTCAAAAGGGTGCGCCTTATAAGTACGAAATTACTGTAACTGCATCAAATTCGTAGGGGTCCTTGAGGAGAGAACTGTGACAGCTTGATGCTACAGCTCAGTTCTCTGCTACTACACAAAGAGAGGCTCATCCATCACATCGCTTGGCACACAGGTGTGCATCCAAAAGTCTATTCAGGCTGTGCCCCAGGGCACAACCTTGGAGATTCCCACATATTTGACAGAATTGTGCTGGTACAAAATGAGCCAGTGCTGAATGCACTCAAATGGACACAAGCTTGGGCAAGATGAGAACTGCAGCATCTGCAATTAAGCAACTTGAGGCTGGGAGTGGAATTTGCACTGCTTATAGCCCTTTCTGAATTTGAACAAGTTATTTCATCTTCAGGGGTTCACAGATTTGCTAAATTATTCTTGCATAGATAAACAGAAACACTTGTGTAGAAAGCTTGGTGCTGCAAGGAGCAATGATCTCACTCAGTCAATAACATCACAAACTGGCACGAGAATGTAGAATCAGGTTATGTCCTGGCAGAAGATAGATTTTATAATGTTCCTTTTGTCAGTAGGCTGAGTTTCTACATAAGAGCTAACTAGCAACTTAGTGTATTCTGCAAAAGAAAGCCTGATATCTGCCATAGAGTTTTGACCAACAGCAACCAGCCAGCATCAAATTCTTGGGAATTCTCTTTCTCATGACAGAGAATGAGCCTTCCCTTTTTAGATTATACTTGATTTCCAGCCATCAGTGATTTATGAAGTGCCTGATAGAAACATTTGAAAATTTCTTGACAAGTATATGGGTTCATGAACCCAAAAGTCAGGGATATAATAGAATGTTACAGAGATCATTGATGGAGTTGTATGCAGAGATTGCACTGTACATGCTAGTTTATCTGTAGTTGTTGGACAAGCAGATTAGTCCCTTATTTGCATAAGCTATAAAATTATCCTAGAAGAAAAGTATTCAAATTGTCAACAAAAAATACTTTGGTTCTCCATCAGTTTGGCAAGAAATGAAGAGAGAAATTATAAAAGAGCAGATGGTAGAAGAGATACACCAACATGTTATATGCAACAGCAAAGGAAGATGGGAATCTTGTAGGAGCAAAATATGCTTTGTCTGCTTAAAAGTCAAAAGCAAGGGAGATCTATAGCTCAATATATGAGAAAAAGTAAGCTTCTAGAACTGAGAAATAAGCAGATATTTTCCCAAATTTCTTTCTACTATTGAAAATAATGAAAAGCAATCTATAGAAATTACTGCCTTTGACTATAAGAAGCGGGTTTAATTACTCATGCTACATTTACTTTTCGTATTCAATAAATAGCAAGCAATTTTTGAGTAACCCTGAGAGTAGCTGGTAATATTTCCACAACAGAGCACAGTATCTGTAAGAGTTCTTACAGCCTGAAGAGCCGGATTTCAGACCTGGAAATAATTATGGATAGTGCACATGCGCATGGACAAGTTTAGAAAATTAGGACAGAGGATATTGTGTGCAATTGTTCACATTTGGGTAAGTCTGAGTGAAGGGATGTTCCTCTTCCACATGGCTGAAAAGTTATATCCAAAGTCACTTCAATGTTGGCAACAGCATGGCCTCAGTGGAACAGTTTTCATTTACTGTATTTAAATATTGTAGCTAGGGGATTTTTCTTAAATATTCATTGTTTAACCAAATTATTATTTACGGAATTTATTGAGGTTTTCGTGCTTTTAAGAATTTGGGTTTTTTTCCCATCTATACTGTGCTATGTTATGTGCGAAGTAAATGAATAATCTCTACAGCTTCAATCTCAAACACTTAAGCATATGAAAGAAACATAAAATCACACATCCCCAGTATCATAATTTGAAAAGGAATCAACACACTCCTTGCAGTTCTGGGACTCCTGGCTAAGAGTAGTAATACTGGGTCAAAAAGAGCTGAGATTACATCCTGTCATGCAATCAAACAAAAAATTACTTTATGTTGTAGTTTAATTATGTTTGAAATTTCAGGTTCTTGTCTTTTTCACATTTTTAAACCCAGAAACAAATAGCACCAGAGAATAAGCAATTTCACGGCACTCAGTACTTATGACAATAAATTGTTGGAAGTCAATATTCCTCCTGGGTAGTGGGCATTAAGTGTATATTTATTATTTGAAAACATGTTGCAACCACTTGAATAAAGAATGCCAAAATTCATTTGTTCTACACAGACATGACTACACAGAAAAATTCTAGCCTTCACCAAGACATTGAGGAAGGATGTTAACTGTAGTTAATATATGACCTCAGCAACATTGATGTACATATACAAGAATTGCATCATTTTAAGAGAAGGTATTTTATGGCTTCCACACCCACATTAAATAATGAGATAGGCAAACTAGACAGAGAAACCAGAAAGGAGACTTTAAGTGTTCATTCTGTTTATTTGAAGCAGTACACCAAGGCCCAAAATCTAAGATTACGCCAATCCAAACACACAGAAGAGTGTGTGTTGGTTTTTCTCTGAAAAACCTCCAAACTCTGGAAGTTTTTCAGAGAAATAGGGCCAGAACAAACCACACTTATTAGATCAGCATTTCAACTGGAATAAATATTCTCCAATATCTTTGAAAACAGATGTTTTATTCTGTTCTTTGAACATCTGAAAGTATTATTCACAGGCACGATATCCACCTGGACATTCATAGTGAAAAGTCACCTCACTCATTCTGGCTTTCTTTGTAGCTTTTGGACTTAGCTGAATATACTGCTGTTCATTTTTCCATAGTGGAAATTAACAACTCAAGAACCCAATTATTATTATAACTTGAGGGTACCTTTTATTTATAAGGTAATATGCATAATCTGGACTAATAGATTCCATGGCTGAAGGCCAAGGACTTTATTAGCCCAGGATATGGTTATTAGAGATTATTATATTCAACGTTTAATTAAATATTGAAATCTTAAAAGACAGACATGGGAGGAAGTCTGCTTTCTTCCTTTATCCTCCTTCAACCATGCCCTTTAGTCTCTTGATGCACTTCCTTCTTTTTTTACCATATCCATTTTACATTACCTTCTGATCTTTTGTGTTTCCTTTTATTTCCATGGACTTTGGTGACAGCTGAAAAAGGAGTTTAAATTGTATCTTTCAATGGGAAAAACACTTTGAAAACCCAGAGAATTACAGTTTTTTACCTGAATTTGTAGATACTAATAGACAATTGAGGTGTTTGCATATTCACAGTAAAGCACCATAGAAAAAATCATTGTGTGATTAGAAGAACTTGAGAATGGAAAGAGGTGGACTTGTCACTGAAGGTAGATAACATAAATAACTGGTCCTTACCAGTGAAGGTACAGGACACTTCAAATAACTGGTCTAGCTGCCTGGTTTTAGAAGGCCATCATCAGGTGAGATCATTCTTGGACTGCATTTCCTTGAGCTATAATAAAACACAGCCTCAAATTCTCCCACAATATACTACAGATAAAATGAAAGCAACTCAAACAAGTGTGTTTAGCGCAACTCTCAAGTGATGGCTGTATTGGAAGTTGCTTAGGAAACTGTTATCAAGCATGAGAGAGCAATGGGCTTACATATAAAGCACATCAAATGAGCATTAATGATGAAAGAGTTGAAAGTCAGCTGGCAATTATCCTCCTGGTGATGAAGATAGCACAACTTTCCTCTTTTTTGTTACAAGATCACAAGCATCACCACGTGGATGAAGACAAAAGGTCCAGCAACATAGTGGGAAGAAATATTAACCAATGATACCAAGGTGCTGATCATAGATGACTATATACCATTGTGCTTATCAGCAGTATTTAAGAAATTAAAATCTAGCACCAAAACCAATGGAGATCTGTTTTCCCTCCACAGCTGGAATGCTGATATTTCCACAGGAGTAAGAAAATGAGTTCCTGTCCTCTCCTGCCAGTGGCTCAAGATGAAAAATATTTTTGTATCCCCATGACCCTTTGAGCAGACGCTGATATCCAGCTCAAGTCTCTGGCAGCTGCAGTGATTTAATATCTCTCAAGATAACAGTTTGTTGTCAACGAGATCAGTAATTTTAAAAAGGAAGAAATGTTTCAAAAATGCCATGGAAAACTGAATATGAATAGAAGTCATGTACACAAATAATTTTCAAGCTTGAGCCAATTTACTCTCTAAAATGACACATGAAGAAGCAACTGGAAAATAAGGCAGAAAATGGATTTCAACTTACCTTCATTCATTCTTTCATGACACCTGCACTCTGAACTCACTCACACCCTGATCTGAGAGAAACTACTCAAACATAACTGCAGTATTTGGATAATGTCTCATGAACAGGACTCTGAACTAATATAAATGATGGCAACAGAACCTCAAAACAGGAGTGAATTCCACTGTTTGAAATGGTGAAGGCATGCATGGTGCATCATCTATGCACAGAGTCTGTGGAGCCATACTCTGGGAAATACATGGAAAGCATACAGGAACAAACACCAAAGATGATACAGGCTCCCAGTAGTACCACAACCAGGAAAGACTGGAAAATTATGTTTTAGATTAATTCCAAAGAAGAGCTGAAGTGGATGTAAAAGACAGATGGAGATGGACTTTGCAAATGAGGCTGCTGCCACAAAGGAAGTGATCAAGAGTTGAAGAAAAGTCTCACATTCAAAGCAACCTTTGAAAGGAAAAATTTTACTAGATAGAAAATTCTTTAATTTATCTAAGGTGGAGGTGGATTTTAACAACCTCCTCTACTTCTCAACATAATTATATTTCCACTGAAGAATTGGCTCTAGGCAGCCCAGTCTGTAGGTAGGGTACTTTGCTTTCCCTGTTTCACTCCGGTGTATCCACATTGATTCTACATCCCCTCCTCCACTTTTAGAGCACTGAAAATTCTCTGCAACTAGCATTACACACTCTACACATACACCTCGAGAGATAAGCTGTAAAATAAAACTATCTTATCAGAAATCTTCCCAGCTACCCACAGCTGTCACACGTGTCAGTGAGCCTGTGCTTTTAATACTGTTTCCTTTCTGTTTGAGTGAGGAGCCTTATTTTGAACAGAGCACTTTCCACCTGACCCAGATTCACCCACACTGAAAGCTCAAATGTGCACAATATCCTACTGAAATACAGGAGCAATATGAGAGGAGTCACTGTGGTTTTGTCCACCTGTCACTCTAACCCTAATAGTTCCCTGCTTTGCATTTTCCCTCTGGGTTTTTCACTTCTCCAAACCACTGCTACTTGACCTGCGACACTAACAGCCAAGAGCAGGCTCTGCTCAGAGATCTGCCTGCTCCCCAGGACACTGGAAGTGAGGCAGCCAAGCCTCCAACAGGGAGCAGGGGTTTCAAAGGAAAAGGCAGTTGCTAAGGCATTTGGATGATTTACATCTTTTTTTTGTTTGTTTCAACACACACATGTATTTCAAAGTTTACTCTCTGGGTATTTAACCCACATGGGCAAGTAGTCATGCAAAGAGAACCCATCAATTCTATTGTGCATAAATTCTACTTGAGTGAATCTCAGAGCTCAAGCTGAAGGCTAGCTCATATGCCTGGCAGAAAAAGACATTTAACTTCTGGCAGTGGAACAGTTATTTGTCTACAAAATCGATAATTTATAGGGGAAAGAGAGGCTGCATAAAACTAAGAGTAAGAGAAAACCAGTAAAAGCTGTAATACAAATGCAGGAAATAAATCACTCTTGCTTCTTCTATGCTAGAAATTTATTCAAAGATTCTTACATCCAGCTTAATGGAAATAAACCACCAAGATTATAACTCCCTGTGGCATGCACATGCAAGTACTAAGTTCTTATCCAATTGCCTCACCAAGCAGTTGTTCTATGAGGACAAAGAAGCAGGTGAACCAGGAAATTGTAAGATTGAAGCATACTTTGAGACTAAGGGAACTGATTTAATCTGATTTAATCTACATTGTCCTTGCCTTCAGCTGACCTTGTCAGTATCTCCATAGGAGAACTCTGTTCATTCACTGCAATCCTATTTGGCTGGGCCAAACAATCAAAATTCCCCACTTGAAGATCAGAGATAACAGCAGAGTGACCTCGTTTCAGGAGATAAAGGTAAGGTGTCAGGAAATTAGTACTGATGCCTGAGTTTCAGTATGGAAAGCTCCAATCCATAGTGATCTCAGAGTCACCTGGATTAGTGGAATCTAGATCTCACAATGGCACTGCAAAGATTCTACCCAACCTACATTTCAGTAGAAAAATGCAGCAGAAGCTTCATGTGCAAAACCTTTCCTTGCTTCTTCTCTCTTTGAAAAAAACTTTTCTTCATATTAACAACAATCCGGCTTCAAGCGATTAGTGCTAGAAATTTGATTTTCAGAGTATTGTGTAATACTTGAAATTGCTTTGTCCAACATAATGTGAAATTACACAGCAAAAAATAATTTAAAATTTAGCAAAACTGCAGAAAATGCCAGTTGATTGTAAATAAATGAATAACTCAGATTTTAGATGGCAAAAATAGGAATAATTGCCTTCAGAAGGATCCATAGAGAGAAGGGAAGGTAGAAGTTTGGTAGAAGGATAACAGATACTAGTCCTATGCCTTTTGCCATCCTTGCATGAAACAAAAGAGGAAGATGTGGATTATAGGAAAAGCTAGGGTATCTTACACTATGTTTGCCCTAAGTGGAATTTCTTGACCCTTAATATCTCCTCAATAAACAAACCAGATTGGAAAAGATCCCTGAGATCATTAAGTCCAACCTATGATCAAATGCCATCATGTCAACTAGACCATGGCATTAAATGCCACATCCAGTCTTTAATCCTTAAACACCTTCATGAGTGGTTACTCCATCACCTCCATGAGAAGCCCATTTTAATGTCTAATTACTCTTTCTGTGAAGAAATTCTTCCTTATGTCCAACATAAGCCTTCCCTGCTGCAGCTTGAGGCCATTTCCTCTTGTCCTGTCACTTGAGAGGAGAGGCCAACTCCCACCTGGCTACTCCATCCTTTCAAGTGTTTGTGGAGAGCAATAAGCTCTCCCCTGAGACTCCTTTTCTCCAGGCTAAACAACCCCAGCCCCCTCAGCTGCTCCTTTACAGGACTTGCTCCAGACCCTTTTCCAGTTCCATTGCCCTTCTCTGGAATTGCTCCAGCACCTCAGGGTCCTTCCTGAATTCAGGGGCACAGAACTGGACACAGCATTTGAGGTGTGGTCTCACCAGTCCTGAGTACAAGGAGACAATCACAGTCCTGGTCCTGCTGGCCACCCTACTGCTGATACAGGCCAGGATCCCACTGGCCTTCTTGGCCACCTGGTCTCACCTTGGTTCATAGTAAGGCAACTACCAACCAGCACCTGCAGCATCTTTTCTGCCTGGCTGCTGTCTAACCACTCTGTCCCCAAACTGTAGTGTTGCATGGGGTTGTTGTGGCCACATGTAGGACCCAGCACTTTTTGAACCTCATGCTGTTGATCTCAACCCATCCAGCCAGCCTGACTAGATCTCTCTGCAGTCTTCTTACCCTGCAGCAGATCAAAAGCTGACTCAACTTAGTGTTGTCCATGACTTTGTTAAGGGTAGACTCAACCCCCTCATCCAGATCATCAATAAAGATATTAAAGTAGGACTGGCCCACACTGTGAGCCCTGAGGGACACCACTGATGACCAGATGCCAGCTGGACGCAGCACCATTCACCACCCCTCTCTGGGCCCAGCCATCCAGCCAGTTCCTAACCCAGCAAAGAGTGCTCCTGTCCAAGGTGTGAGCTGCCAGGTTTTCCAGGAATATGCCAGAGGAGGTTGTGCCAAAAGCTTTGATGACAAGCAATATCCAAAATATGTTATAAAGGTGAAGATAGTGCATGTCACATCTTACTTGAGCTGGTGCACTGTACTAACCTGCTAAGTATGAAATAGGCACAGCCAAATCAAAACCTACTCTCTCTAACTCATGCAAGCAATCTCAAATAGCATTAGGAGATGCTGCCAGATGGCACTGCTTCACAGAAGCATGATGTTAGCTTTCATGGTTTCTGAGCAGGTAAAGCATTGCCTGCAAATGGTCAGACTCACACCCAAGCATTCATAAGTACTGGGATGTATTCATACAAGCTAGCTTCAGGCTGTGCATTAAGACCAACACAAAGAAAGATCCATGACTTTCAGAGGAACTGCTATTGTGAGTACAGTCAGCTGAGTTCTTTTTGTCTGAAGCATGTGTCTTCAGTTTGTAGTGAGACACCTGTGGTGGCACCAGTGGGGCAGGTACTGTGCAGCATAAAAAGAAAGACACATAAAAACTCACGGTTCACAGAGAAAAAGAAAAGGATGAAAGATAATTACAGTAATTTCACGATTATAAGCCACACCTGAATATAAGCCGCACTTCCGGGTAGCTGGGAAGACCACGGGATTTGTCCATATATAAGCCGCACCGAATATAAGCCGCGCCTTTTTTTTTTTTTTTTTTTTTTTTTTTTAACTCCACACGGCAGATGGGGCGGGGCGCTCCGGTCCGGCCCCACACAGCCCGGCTTCCCAGCGGCACCCCGTTCCTGGCGATCCTGCGCTGCCGCCGGCTGCCGGCGGCACAGGGGCCGGCCCGCCCACTTGCCACTCTGCTTGGCTGGCTCTCACTTCCGGGTTGGCGTTTCGCTGGGATTTGTCCATAGATAAGCCGCACCTAAATATAAGCCGCACCACTGCAGTAGGCTGGATTCTTCAATGAAAAAGGTCCGGCTTATATTCGTGAAACTACTGTATATACAGAAACTCATGGTCTTAATCATGGCCTATGTTCCTCTGATGATGTGAATGTAGAAGAGATTTATAAAATATCTGTTTATATTTCTGCAAATGGAAATTATTTATTGGTGATGCAGCTTTTGTCCAGCAGTTCTGCACAGATACCATTCATGTACTCTAACAAAGGATGACCGGGCAGTGAGGCAAATAGTGGTAAGGAAAGGAAAATGGCCAAAGCAATCTGTGCTACAGCATGAGCTGCAAAAAGATTTGGTAATTACTTGTAATACCGGCTTATGCTAATGCTCCTATGAGCACCAAAATCTTACATATGTAAAACCAGTACAAGATCATCCTCAATTTCTTTCGGCAAAACTTGAAATCAAAAATGAAATGTATGTATAGGGCCCAAGTGATGTCTGCAGAGTTTAAAGAGCCTTCTATTTGTAATGAAATATATAAAGCTTATCTCAATTATTCATTAGACTAATGAATAATTAGCAACCAATTCTGTTCCTCTACCCCTCTTGGAGAAAGTCACCTGATGCCAGCTATTAAATTACATCTAGCAGAAGGAGAGTTCTTAAGTTACCTAGCAAATGTCAGTGCCAGAGGTAGATATTCAGCAGTGTACAAAGTGCCTCACAGTTAACGCAGTTTTATAGGAGTAAGCTTTATTTGTCCTATCTGAAAAACAAAAATTGCAGCAGCATGAGCTGACATAAATATTCAAACTGTTAATGCATTAGCACAAGTAACAGTACCAGTTTGCAAAGCTTAGCATAAAATCACAAATAACTAAATATGGTGTACAGTGCTGCTTCTCTGAGCAATCAAAAACGTTGCATAATATTATAGCACAGCTGGTTAGTAGCTCATGCCATGTAATTTAAGTCTCCTTAATAGATAAGTACTTTGAAGCATTCTCTAGTGAAATATCCCTTTGGTTCCAACAGTACCAGGAATAAGCTCTCTCTTAGGTTTTCTCTGTTGCCAGGCTCATTGATTCATGATAGAGAATATTACTATAAGCATATTATATTATAAGCATTTTCACATTTATCATACAATATGAAAAATGGGTAATATTCCATGCCCTTGAGCAGCTGTGCAATGTGTATTTTAGGTCAAAAACTTGATGGTATGTGAGTATTCACAACAGAAAATTAATGGCTTACATATTCAGAGCAGTGCAAAAGAAAGAGACAATAAAAGTTCGCCCATTACAGGAATTAGAAAAAACCAGCATGCTTGACTTGTTGTGAGAGGTGATACTGTCCCAGAAACAACTTTATTACCTGTCATGTTGAGATCCAGAGCCATAAAAATCTCATTTCCTCTTGTAATTTCTGACATGCTCAATAGCCCTGGTAATTGAAGTACACTCCTAGGACTTTTTTAGCAGTCTGAGACAGCTTACCACCTAACTACTGGCAATTAAAATCAGTAATGTGAATGCAAAAAAAGAAATTAATTAATCAGCATTATATTAGATAAATAACAAATAACAAAAATAATGTTTTTGTGCAGAAGCAAAAATTTCAATACAACACATGCCATATAATGTATGAAAAAAATAACAGGGTACAAAAAAGTATTCTTGAGACTGGACTCTGGCATGTGATGCCATAGATAAAATAGATCATGTGCATCTTCCTAGCATTCAGATGTGAAAAACTACTTGAAGCTATGATAACAATAGAATGTTTCATTCTGTGAAGAGTTAATATTGTAACCAGCACTTTATGTAGATCAGATAAATCATTGCTATAAATATAAGTTAAAGAAGAACAGACAGTATGTTTTCTTAATTTATTCATTCATCTATTCATAATATACATCGATGCATTGATGTTAAGACATATAAAACATTAAAAGAAACAGACAGGTGTCTGGGGCTGTGGAGCTTTTGCTTTATTTTGATCATCGAATTCTAACAATAGAGCCAAGATTAAATTATGTACTTCCATTTGCAAAAATATGATATAAAAACATTCTGTTCAGGTACAAAACATAAATGGTGAATTAATTGCTTCACCAAGCCATTGTGTAGACGCTTTGAAAAACATTTTGAAGAAATACACTATTCACAGAATACCCTGGAGAACAATGTGTTATGCTTAAGTAATGATGAATTTCATGCTGGCCACTGCATTAGCAGTCAGTTAAGTATTTTCTTACTTAGGCCCTTGAGAATTTAGCAAGTAATTAATGATCATGAAAGATGAGAAAATTCATTATGGGCCCTACACATCTTTCCAAGATATGTCATTATTCAGGTTTGTCATAAAGCAGCACTTATTGCATTAAACACTTATGCAACAAGAACTGTATAGGCTTAAGAAACAAACTTCCAAAGGGACTGGATCACTGAAATGTGAAATGCCTTAACATGCACATTTCTCAAGGCCATGTGAGGCAGTGTGTCTGCCCAGGAGCTCCTCTGCCTTCACAGGAGCTCTACTAAAAGGCCAAGCTGCCTCAAAACAAGAAACAAACAGGATTAGACATTGCAACCCAAATTACTTGCAAGAGATGCTGAAGAGGATAACGAACCTAAGCATCCTGAGCAACATTTTAAATAAAAATTGGAGGAGCTTGAATTTAGGCATGGGTGCATTTTGTAAACTGGAGCAGCCACAACAGAAGAAGCCAAATGTTGTCTCTACAGTGCCACACAGGGTGTGACCTTGAGGACAAATTCAGCCCATCCAGATTTACCACCACCTACCTTGCTTGATCGTATGAGGCAGACAAAACATCTGGGAATCTTCCTAGTAGTGCCCCAGTCACATCCCTGAATTCAGATCACTTCAATGGGAAATGGGAACACCAGGTAGCAGGAAGATGAGGACACATCACTACCCGCTCCCTCTCTTCTTACCTCCCTCCTTCCCTCCTTCTCCTCCTTTGAAATAAACTTGTAACCTAAAGAGCCATGCTTACTGGCTCTGTGAGTCTGCCATTTTTACGTTTTTTCTGTCTTAGTACACTTACCACACAAAAAACCAAACCAAAACAAACAGCAAAACAAACACAACCACCAAAACAAACACAACCACCAAAACAAAAACAAAACAAAAGCAAAAACAAAAAAACAAAACACAAAAACAGATACAAATTTTTCCAATAGTAAAATTAAAAAATAAAAAAAAATCTTCTTGTACTACAATAACTAAACAAACAAAAACTGGAAAATCCAAGAGGAGAAAGTAAAACCGTATAGACAGCTGCTATTCTCTGTAAATCAGCTTGCACCTTTTGAAGTGATGATAATCCACAAAATACTATTCCTTTGGAAGGTAATTCCTCCCATATATACAAAGCTACATAAAATTAAATTTGGTAGTGCAAGTAAAATACTATTGTCAGCCAGGGACATGATGCCTGGAGAATAATATTTTTGGCTTCCTCTGTTGCTGTCACACTGATTCTTGAAAATCTGAGCCATCATTCAACCTCTAAGTTCTGCTGTGCTGTTTCACAGAGAACCACTTGGGTTTTGTGAGAGCTGATCAAGTTTTAGCCAAGTGCAGAGTGTTTCACAAAGAGCAATAAATCTTGGAGCTGCTTGTCTGCTGTTTGATCTTTTTGATTAACGTTATATGATAAAAGTGATGTTTAGGAAAAACATTTCCTAAGAAATCAGCTCAGTCTAGAAAACTCATTTCTGCTACGCTTCAGTCACATCAAAGGAAAACCAGCACAGAGCTAATAACAGTCACCTTCACAGAAATACCCTGATAGTCTGATTTAAAATGGAGATCATGGGCCTGTTTCTCTGGAGAGATGAAAAGACTTTCTCTTGTAAATCTAGGCACTGATTTGAGGAAGTGTCCGTAACCTGTCTAGATGCTGTGTGTTCATTTGATAATCCAGGCACAAACATACAGAAATCATTAACAACCACCAGGTGTTTAGAAGCACATGGCAAGCACCTTACTTGGTTGCTCATAATTCTCAGAATATATTCACAAGCTGTTATATATTGACCAGCAGCATGTTGTCTTCACTGGACTGCCCAGTGAGATAATAATCTGTTCCTATGGCCAGCATCACTGATGGAAAAAAAGACCTAAGTAAAGGGTCCCCCGACAATGCCATAAACAAGGATGAGAGGATCAGCCCTAAAGCCACTCTTCTGAGAGGTGAAGTCAGAAGTACAGGTGAGTGCTGAGCCAACAGCTGAGCTCTCCCAAGTGAGCACCATCCCACAGGATCTCAGTACAGAGGCCAGAGCCAGGGACCAGGAGCAGGGTCCATGGACAGACAAGGTAAACAATAAGCCAGAACACAAAGTGTAGCTTAGGGTCAGGGCTAAGTGCCCAGGGCTGAGTCAAAATAGGGCTCCAGGACCATGGGAAGGAGGATGCATAGGTGGGAATTTCAGGTGTGGCTGCTCAGGACAAAAAGGACCTACCAGAACCATCCCTGGTGTCACTGGAGTCATGATTTTGAGAAAAATAAATTTCCTCAGTCACTTCCAGTTTTCTGTTGTTTCTTGCCAAAAGGCCAATGTACTTACAGGAAATACATGCAAAGCATGAAAATTAAAAACAGACTCCAGCTCATGTATTCTTGTAAAGTCTGATAAATTAGAGACACGTGGGCAGCTTCTTTGCTTCTTTTAACCTTGTCAATGCCACATCTATAATGAAAATTTACATATATAAAATTAGGAAAATCCTACCACTAATTTTCATTAACAAGCTTATATACACTTGAGGTTTTTATTGTTAGAGGCCATAGTATAGGCCAAGACGACCAAGATTTTGGGAGGAACCAGGGTCTCACCAAAAGCTTGAGTAGTTGTTGGCCCAAAGAAGGGTATGGACTCTGGAAGGAAGGTTTTGGTTATAATAAGAGAGCCAAGATGACCTGTTTTCTTTCCTTTCCTTAATCCTATATTCCTTTTCATTTCTAAGGGGGTGAAATAATACTTTAACATGGCATGTTTATTGGCTTCCTGAAAAAAATTGTTATGCATAATATCTGTGTTTGACTTGCCTACTGGTCTGGAACACAGGCAGTAGACTGCCCTGCTATCCTCTAGGAATCTCTTACCCTTGTATTTTGCTTACCCTTTGCTGCCTGAATTATTTACAGCCTTTCTATATGAGAAAAATGTATGGATTAACAAAGACCCTCCCTACCTTGTCAAAACCAAGATCTCAGATCCATGTTACAGCCTTAATTTTGGCTCCAGCCTCTGTCAGGGTCACACAGACTCAAGGGCCTTCACCGCTTATCTACTTTGTGAAATGTATTTCATTATTTACATTCTGACGAGACAAATTTATACGGCCATTGTTTAGATTTGTTTACCATCTTTTTGATCAATAACTATGTTCAATATGGACATTCATTGCCAGCCGGAGATGGGATAATTAGAATAGGAATACAAGTGCTTTTAATAAATTGCCTTGCAAACAGGAGTATTCTTGGGTGCAGAATTAGGAAACCACTTTCTTCTGATTCCAGAGAACATCCCTGTGTTGCATGCCAAAAAAGGGAAGAAAAATGAAATAGTGCAAAGCCAGATACTTAAACTATCATTTTATTAAAAGAAATTACAAGAATGCATAAGATGTAGGCCACAAAAGGGGACTGGAAAAAGTGATTTGTGAAAAATTAATTCTTTTCATCATCCTGTAGCTACAAGAAGCAATATATTTAAATTGGCTGGATGCAAAAACCTATATTCTGCCTCTTTTCCTACTCCCCTTTTAACTGCAGTGTTAGCCTTCTTTTATGAGACCAAAGATGGCAGGGTACCAGCACAGCAATAAAGAAAATACTTTACCATACATGTAGTGTGGGGGCTCAGCCAGGGGGGCTGAGTCTTACCAGAATGAAAGAGAGAGGGCAGAATAATGTTCTTTGTTACAAGTTATCCAGGAAGCATTCTCACCCACACTTGTAGTACATTAGTACTACAAGGACCATTGTGAGGGCGCGGAAAACGTAAATTAAACCAAAATTAAAGCATAGGAAACTTCTGTCTCCCTAAGGAAAGAAAAATCCAAGAAATAAGAAAAAATATTCTGTCTTTTTTGCACCAACTAAAAGTAAATACAAACCCTTTTTTTCATAATCAAGACTTGGAGAGATAAGTCAACATATGTGTTACAAACCACTTAGGCAAGATTTATTGGCAAAAACTCTGTATTGTGAAGAGGCTTGAACCTCTGATCCAGAGCAAGGATCATGATTTCTCTGTGGAAAGTGGAGAGAGAGAATGTTCCAAGTCCTGATAACTTCATTTTGATTGAATAAAACATTTCCATAAATAATGCTATATCCAGTTTTTCCTAAGCTTCTATCTTAGGAAATACAGAAGTATATTTCTTGTAAAAAGTCAATAATTAAATATTTAAGTAGATGTACATTTGAAGTCATAGCTTCCAGGTCTCAGCATCAGCCAGCCACTGAGACACAAAGCAGCATTTCTGAATAGCCTTTCTGAGCAACCGTTTCAAGCCCTTTCATATCAGATCACAGACAGATCATATTTTTAAGACATCCTTTATTATCAAAAATTATCATTTTGCAACAATTCTCATAAATACTTCTTTTATTAGTGACAATAAAATACTGTAGGGAACATTAAAGGAGATGCCAAGGGTATTTGTAGTACTGTGATTGTGAGAACCAGAAAGGAGAAGGGCACAGACCACACATAGAGTAGGCACAGGAACTTGAAGAGATGTGTATCCTCCAAGCGGAAGGGATGAAGGGTGTAGAGCTATACCAAATGATTCATTTTTTATTTTTCCAACTACTCAGTGAACAATTTTATCTGTAACCAGCAAAGACAGATTTAGAAGTTGTCTCAGAAATTGCTATCCATAAGCAGGTGAAATATGACATCAATGCTCTTTTATATCCATTTTACTTTAAATTCAGATATCTTCTGATATCAATTGTTATATGAAAGGGATGAGTTTGCCATTAAAGAAATACATTAAGTCCATGTTTAAATTGCCAGCTACTGCACCACTGATTTTCTGTTTCCAGTAAAGAGGCAGCCCAAGCTTCTTGAGTTAGGAATCAGTTTAAATTTCACTTTTTCCCTGATGTGGGTGGAGGAAAACATGTTAGCATAAGAACTTGTCTAAAATGAAGTATAATCAATGAGATCCAATAGGATTAATTCATCTAACTTACATTGACTGCAAATCACAGCATAGTTAAGGTGGATGCTACATTACATTAGACTCTTATTAGCCAAGCCTGATCCAGGTCAAAGTCATTCAAAATTAATCCTTATTGCAGGTAGTTTAAAAGCCCAAGAAAATCACTTGGCAAAATAGTGTGTATTTTGAAAAATAAAATAAAATAAAATAAAATAAAATAAAATAAAATAAAATACAAGTATTTGGAATAAATTCCAAGCAATTTTTTTCAATTTTCTTCATTAGAATAAGAAGAAGTGAGAAAGGGACCTAAGGTAACAAAAAATTTTTATGAAGCCCAAGTGAGATTTTTTTATCTCACTTTATTCTTGAGCATACTTCTAATGTTATTTCTACTTTTAGCCAAAATAAATCAAGATGAGTTTTGTTAAATGCAGTAGTGAAGCATGATTTTGGAACATAATTGAAAGAGCAATCAGATCAAAACTGCAGTTTTCCTGTAAGAGTACTGTCCACGTAAGAAGCGGCCCTGACCTGCACCCTTGGGCACTCTTACACCAGGCTGGAGAGCAGGAACTTTGCTGAGCCTTCCACAGGGTAAAGCAGGAACATCACCTGGGAACTCTTCCCACCCTGAAGAGTAGACAGTGAAGGGATTTAGCTCTACACCATGTCTGTACCGGAGGACTGAGGTAGCACAACCTGCCCCTGACCATGCGTGTCTGCACAAACACACGTGTGTGTGTGCATGAGCACGTGGGCACATCACACCAATACTATAGGCACACACACATATGTATTTGCTACTGCTTTAGCCTCATTTGCAGCCAAGAACACAACACAAGGATGGGGTGCCAGGAAAGACAGCAATATCTCAGGAAACAAAAGTCCTCTACCAACAGACACAGCAGAAGTAGATTATCTCGCACGGGTTTCCATGGTAAACTAAATTAATGAAAAATGCCTCATTTCTGAATTGCATCACCAGAGAGCAATTGTAATGGAAGTAACAATGAGATATGTAGGTGATAATATTCTTCCTCCTCGATGTAGCAGAATGGGAGGAACATATCCCTGTTGTGCAGTAAATGCCAATACATGTAGCCAAAGTGTTTATTATTTTGAAGCCCTCAGGAAATTTGGGTAAAAACTAAAGCCAATTTTTCTATTGGATCATTCACTGAAATGAATGTTCATTATAACACAGAGAAATGAAACAATGGAAGGCCATTTTAAATTTAAATTTATTTTAGCAAGTAGAGCAAGGACTGCTACATTATTCTCTCGGTAGGGTGTGAGCCGCTATCAGTAAGCATCTGTTCTTTGTAATTCCTCCAGTCAGAATCCGATGATTTAGTAAATATGCAAAGAGCTGTACTTCTCAAAATTAACATTTTTCCTGAGGTGTTTGTTTCTAGTTCCTATACAGCAGATGGCACTGGTGGAATAAGAAGTTATGATGCATGACAACTTCAACTTGCCCTTCAGCCGGCCCAGTCAGGTTTGAATGCCTGCAAGAATGGACACCCCACAAACTACTTGGGCAAATAGCCCCTACGTTTTACAAGTCTTACCACCCAGGAAATTAGTGATTTCTTATGCTAAATGGAATTTAATCATTGTCTCTTGTCATTTGTCACCACATTAAAGAGCCTGGAGCTCCCTTCCTTGCACCCTTCAAGTATTTATGTATTTTGATAAGTTCCCCCACCTGAATCTTCTCCAGGTGGAACAGTCAGTTCTCTCACCTTCTTCTCACATGTCAGATGCTCCAACTCCATAATCATCTTTGAGATCTTTTGCTGGACTAACTCCAGGATGTCCATATGTCTCTTATGCAGAGGAGCCCAGAACTGGACCCAGTGTTCCAGATGCTGACTAGAGGGGAAAGATTACTGACTCTGATATGCTGGCAGTGCTTTTCCTAACGTAGCCCAGGGCAATTTTGGCTTTCTTTGCTGCAAGAACATATTGTCTGGGAAGATCCCCAAGTCCTTTTCTGCAAAGAAATTAGCATTTACCTCTGCTGAATTTCATCAGATTCCTGTTTCTCCTGTCTGTTGAGGTCCCTATGAACTGGTAGCACAGCCGCCACATCTAATAACCAATCGTCCAAGCTTCTTATCATCTGCAAATCTGCTGAGGCTGCACTCTGTCCCACTGTTGCTGTAAGGCTAGGAAGCAGTGAAAAGGATACAGCAACACGACTCCCCTTGCAAGCAGCAAGAAAGAGCAATTTATTGAAAAGGCCATTGCATTTATACAAGGAAGATCACAAAAAACAAAGTAGGAAAGACTCAAAGTTGTCAAAGAAGGCAACATCTCTTTGATAACATGCTTCTGTGAAAAATATCACGTCTGTCACATATCCAGTAGGTGTTTAATCATTGTTATTAGTTCTTGTCCTTGGGCAGCTTGAGAACAAGGCTGCTTTCTTGGTTCCCAGCTGTATCCTAACAACACCCCACCATCCAGGCTATCAATGTTAATGTTAAACAATACTGGTCCCAGTACCAATGGTGGTACCTGGCCCTTCTCAAGGCAGACACTGTGCTGTGGACCACAAACCTTGAAGACTGATAGTTAAGCCAGGTTTCAGGCCACCTTATTGCTCCTTTATCTAGTCTATACTTCATCATTTTTGCTGCAAGGCTTTTACAGAAGACAGGTTTGACAGCCTTACTAACCTCAAGATCCACTACTCTTCTCCTTGCCCTCCAAGCCAGTCATGGAATCATAGAAGGCTATTAGGATTGTGATCTATGATTTCCCCTTCATAAATCCTTGTTATCTAAACCAAATCACCTTCTTGCCCTTATTATGTTAGGCAAAGCTTTCCAGGATTAGCTGCTCCAACACTTCTCCAGGGATTGAGATGATGTCATCCAGCCTGCAGTTCCTCAGATTGTCCCTCTTGCCCATGGCTTAAATTGGGCAAAATAAATCACACCTTTCTTCTGAATTAATGCAGACACTCCTTCCCTCCATGATTAGATGTAACATCTCAATATTAAAACAAAGCAAATTATTTTGTTTTTAACATATTTTTCTGTTTTCACCATTTATGAAGCCCAAATAGATACTAAAGGAGCATTCAGATATTTTACACTACTGAGAGAATAACGGGGTTCTGGTACAGTTCCAAGTGACCACAGCTGCAAGAAATGAGATGGGTATTTTAGAAGAGCTCTCCCATGATAGCTTCAGAAAGGTTATGGTTTGTCAGGTAGGCACATGGGTTTCCCTAGGATGACACTTATTTTGTTGCCATCGTCCTGATAATGGCTGCCATTGGCCAAATGCTGCCAGGAAAAGGCTACAAAAATCAAGGAAAAATCCTTTCACTGAAGTCTGAACCAATTGCTGAGTCAGAAAAGTACATCCAATGCACTCACAAGACTGTGTTTAGGAGGAACTTGAAGTCATTTAAGGCAGAGAGACAAAAGAAAGAACATGGATGGTGAATTTCCTTTAGTGTCATTATGAATCATGACCTTCCTTGGGATTAACAAAATATGTTGTCCAACTCAAATTTTATTTATTTTTATTTATGTCTTTTTTTATGAGTAGGGTTTTTTTCCTTTAGGAGACAAAGTAAGTCCCCAGAGCTGTTACATAAAGTTAGATGGTGCTTGGAAACTTCTGGAGTATTCACCCTGGGTATTAGATTCTAGTTCTGAATTTTTCCAGCTTTTATCAGCACTTTAAATATTACAGCCAAACTGATTTGTTTTTATGTTTAATACTGATGTTAAAAAAGTGAAACTAAATGGAACCTTTTACTTAGAAGTGCACTTTAAAAGCATTTTGATAGAAGAAGATCTTAAACAAGTTACAACTTTCTATTCTGACATGCCACATGAGAATAAAAGAACAGAGCCAGAGCAATTTCCTCACTACCAGGATAAAACAAAGTTGAGATTGCCAAGTGTTCTTAAGAGAAAGAAGTTATATAGGCAGCCTAGGGAAGGGGATAAAGGGCACTCTTTTTAACAAGATGATAAATGGTAATTCATACATACACACTACTACTTTAGGGGTTTTCCTATGCATTATACATGCAGTACACTATTTTGGAATATTTCAGCTTTTGCACAGGATACGCAACTGGGAAATCATTCCTAGGTCTTTATTCTCTGACTGACTTTGGGACTGCCCAGGCTCATCATCCACTTCACTGTGTGTCACTGTGTTGAGTGAAAAAGTGGGCAACTTCTTGGCTTCACTAATTCTCAGGTGCCAGGTAACACATGTACTGTTTCCCCAAACACTGTTTTGGCAGATAACTTCATGAGCATCTGCTGCCTGCAGTTAGGAGCAACCTGCCTTCCCCCACAGCTGCTGATAACAGCAGGCAGATCGTGTCTTCACCTTCTTCTGCTTGAGGTCTATGGCTTAGGGCAGCAAAGAACAGCTACCACAGAAAGGGTGAGAGCAGACCTGCTGTGGTCAGTGCAGCAGTGTAAAAGGATTCTTCAGTGACTTTCTCCAATGCTTCAGCCCACTCTCCTGGAGACAGTCCAAATTTTTGGAATTCAAGAGAATAGCTGGCATTGCAAAAGCCATGATGGGAGTAAATGGTATATGTTAAAATTTTTACTTAGAAAACTGGTGAGTTTTGAGAAGGAAAGCAAATGGTAAATTACAGTGGAGAAGAAAAGGCTTAAATGGACTTCTATTTTAACATCATACAAAAGAAAGTTTTGCTGAACTCTAGTGTAACAGTGTCAGGAGTGATGTGGAGTTCAAAAGAACAAGAAAATGGCATTAAATATAGTCTGTTCCTATTCTTGCTATGTTAGCTGAACCTCATCAAGGCATTCACCTAGAACTACAGAATCCCCTCCTCCTCAGAACCAAAACACACAATAGGGATGTTTGGTGATACAGATGAGAAGTGAACAAAAAAAGGAAAATAGGTTGAGGTATTCTAAATTTTTCTCCAAAATATATACCCAGCAGGGATGAGTATGGATTATCATTCAGAAAGGTACAGAAATTATCATCCACCCTGTGCTAGTTTTTTTTCATTTGCTTCTAAATTTGTTGAAAATTTGTTTTGCTTTTTTGCTTTAAACACCAGATCCATTGTTTTCTGTATGCTCACTTGGGTTACTTTCAGCCCTCAAAATTTTCTGAAGCACAAGCCATAAAAAACAAGTCATTCTTTGTTCACCCTCATAAATCATCACACTACAAAATCATTGCCATACTGCCTGCAGTTGACTGATTGGAGAAAATTAGTTCTGACACTGAAGAGATTATGAGATTATAAGAACAGAGCTTAAGAAAACAGAGCCTGATGTGGAAAAAGAAAAGGTTAACTTCCTCCCCATTAACTTTCGGGGCACAGAATTCTAAAGCATCAATTTCAAACTGATGCTTTGTGTCAAAAATCTGTTCATTAAAGCAGGGTTCCACTCTTCTGAGGGGCAGGAATGAGAGTTTTACAAAGGAGCTGAGATTCAGATGTCTTCTCTTTTTCCTCTGTGCCATCTACAGAGCAGGATGCCATGCCAGAGTGGTACAGAATGTTCACCATCTGCTGTTGGCTGAACTCTCATCAGGACTGAGTTTCTAGATCCCTGCATTTCAAAAGTGCTGAGACACCCAGATAGCTCATTTGTCTATGACCAATAAGGATATTCAGCACTCCAGCATGTAGAAATTACCCACAAATTTTAAGAGTGAGCTCCAAAATGCTGAGTCAGGTGCCTGCAGCCTAGAAAAGGTATATGGTCAATATTATCTTTGCAATAGCCAAACCACTGAAAGGAGCAATATGTAAACTGCACCATGAGCAATCCAAGTGAGAGGAATGGGGAATTTTGCAGAAGTTGGATTTGAATGAAAGCATTGAACCAACATGGAAGAGATTCAGAGATAAAAACCATCTTTTGACTGAAGTCCTGTAAGTTACACAGATATAGATCCATAATGTCTTATAAAAATCTACATGTTAATGAGATAGCCAGGCTCCATTTATATCAAAAGAGAGACATGAGCACTCCCAGAAAGATTAATTTGTCTACTTTTCAGTATTGATCTTGAGATAAACCAAATCACAAATCCCATTATTAGCACTCCTATAGATAGTTTCTAGACAACAGATTAGCTTAGTTGGTTAGAGCACAGTGATAGTAATGCCAAGCTCACAGGTTTGATCCTCATTAGGGCCGTTCATTTAAGAGTTGGACTGGTTGATCCTTGTGGGTCCCTTCCAACGCAGAATATTCTGTGATTCTTTGTAACTATTCAGATATTGACTTCTGTATTCACAGAATCGTAGATAGGTTTGGGATTGAAAAGACCTTTAAAAGTCATCTAGTTCCAACTTCCCTGCAGAAAGAAGGGACATCTTCAAGTAGACCAGGCTGTTCAGAGCCCCTTCCAAACTGACCTTGAATACCTCTAAGAATGGGGCATTTTCAGCCTCTGGGCAACATTTCAACAGATGACTCTCATTGTCCCATCGGATAGAAAACATGGTCATGAAACAATTTGCCTGAGATCAGGAACAGATCAATTATTACAGCATTTACCAGGTCAGTAGGAGACTTGAACTTCATTTTCCCCCCAGTGACAAGTGTTTGGGTTTGTAACCCACTAAGAGAAGGGGACTTTAATCTCGCATCTTGTAGTACAGGTGGACCACAGTTCAAGCAAATAACAGGGAATAAGACAGTGGCAATACCTCTGAAATGGAATTACAGTCATCTGGGTTCCTGTCAGCACTTTCCTGAGTGAAACAATCATGATTAAAACAGGGCAACAAAACTTAAAGCTAGATCTAGGTCCTCTCTTTGGTCCTTGTTAAAAAACACTGCTGGCAAGCAAGACATTCTCAGCACACCCTTTAACCTCTCTGACTCTTTAATTCTTTGCTGGCCCTGAAGAATAAAGAGTTCCTTCCTCACAACCAGATGGTTAAGTTCTGCACTGGTTGCACTGCATACCTCTCAGGCATGTGAGCAGCTACACCATTGACCAGAAAATAGGCTTGTCCATTCTGCATCTATCTGCTGACTTTGAAATGTGGCAATACTGACTCTTTATTTGTTAGATATTATTAGAAAAAGTTTGGAGACACTGCAGTCTTCAGGGACCTTAGACTCCCTAAAGAAGTCCAGGCAGAGGACAAGTTCCCATATGTTCAGTTTAGCCACAGTAGCAGTATTCTTAACTATGCAGAATAGAAAAATCTCTGGAGGTTCTAGTGCTTTTTAGTTACAGAGGGGATTGAACAGGCTATTTTTTTTCTTAATTTTCCTGTCATAATTAGATATCTATGCTTTTCAAAATACACTTTAGGCACCAAGGCAATATTTTCAGATTTTTCAAAAATATCTGATTTTTATTAAATTTCATCTCATTCCCACTGTACTGTTATCAAGCTCATCTAATTTTTCATGTATCCTCATTCTCTTCCATATCAATAGTATGACCCAGTTTCATATTAGATATCATTAGTTCAATCCTACTTCTCATGCCAAAATCATTAAAGAAAATACTCAGATGCACTCCAAGGCTGATTCATGAAAAATGGTCCTAAGTACCTCCCTTCAACCCATTGCATATTTTTCTCAATATTGCTCATTTTCATCTCTACTTTAAACAACTCCCTAACTATCACAAAGTTTGTACCTCTGTGTTATTAATGAGCACTTTCCTAGGGGCGTAATCTCAGATGCTCTACTCATAAATTAGTCTGTCTCAGTGGGACTACTTCCATTTAGCTTCAGATGTCTTCGGATGTCTTTAGAGTGGCCATCTACATCTGAGCTAGTCACCCCTGGCTAACTTTGCAGTCAATGTAAAGAAATAAGCACTTGTAGGGGTGATTCATCTGACTTATTTTAGATATTTATTTCAGGATGGGATGAATCATACCCTAAGAGGAACTGGTTTTTGGCAGTGCTCAAAAAAGGGAGCATGAGGTGAGCAGTTCAGAAATAGAGGTCCCCAGACCAGACACATGCAATTAATCAGATCAATCCCACTGTTCCTAACTAAACAAATTTGATCCATCATATCTTTCTACTTTATAAAACCTGTTATCCAAAAAATGAATTCAGTTATTCAGGCATGAAGCTCACTTGACAAAATTTATTCTAATTTATACCATTTTCTTCTACTTCTATGTCATACATTATTCTTTCCATCGTAATTTTATCTTGCATACTCTTGATATTACTTGAGGTCTGTTGTTGCTCAGTACTTTCACACTGAAGAAATTAACCTCAAGGTGTTTTGCTCCAATCTACAAAGAAGATTTTTTTCTGCATTCATTCCTATTTGTTTGGAATTTTTTTATTAATTTGTATTTAATATAATGTGTTTATTTATACATAATTATATACTACATAATATTGATCTTCTTTTCTTTAGGCTTGTTTTACATTTTCTTGTAAAGTGCTGGATATTCTGAAAGGTAAGGCCGAGCAATGCCAGAAGCTTTAAATAGAAATGGTTTGAAAGGGTGTGCTGTCCCTTTGTAACCCTTCAGTTGTGTGTCTTTGGTCCCAACTTTGAAATAACTAGTGAAGGTAATAAATGCAGTTAAGCATTCATTTTTACATCAAGTGAATCACAACGGTTATTGAAATCTGAAAACCTGGAAGGGGGGAATGTAAAATCACTTAGAAATACGTAACACCAGAGCAGTAAACAACTTCCACTCCTTAAATCGTCTTTATTGTGAAGCCTCTTTGCAAACAGATGCATTCGAAAATGATCTCTCTGATGCTTAGTAAATTAATTTCAATTTGACTTTATTAATTCCAAATAGGTATCCTTATTAACAAGACATATTCATCACTTGATTGCCATATTTATAAGAAATAATAAACTGCAAACATTTAGCATAACGTTCCAATGATTAAAATACTATAGTAGGGAGGGGGTTTTCATAGTCTGAACAGTCAAGAATCATGCATAATGTAATAGCACATTTTTCAGCTAGTGTCAGCAGGACAGATTTCAAGAGATATTTAAAATGTGTTTTTATTAACAAGAGAAAAAGGTCTTTCAACTGATCTGAAGCAATTTCTGTGTAAAAAGCTGAAGAGGGTATCACTATAAAATGCAATGGTAAACAGAGAATCCTGACAGAGAACATGCTAGGAGACTCTTTTTCCCTATATTTGATCTCTAT
Source organism: Sialia sialis (assembly GCA_009812075.1). Classification (NCBI taxonomy): domain Eukaryota; kingdom Metazoa; phylum Chordata; class Aves; order Passeriformes; family Turdidae; genus Sialia; species Sialia sialis. The sequence goes on along the minus strand of VRYO01002772.1, from coordinate 53,513,558 downwards.
TTAGTGAGGAACTGATCCAAAGCTCATTTGAGAGTCAGCTGAAAAGTTCCTGCTGAAGCCAATGAATTTTGGACCAACACTGGATTGCAAAATTAAGGTAGCTAAAATTATCCATAGAGGTTTGGACTTGAGATGAAAAGTAAATTATGTTAAAGATCATGTGTATATTTGGTGTTAAAATGAGAGATGAGACTAACCTGAAAGTTTTGAAAACAATGTAGAGTTCTTCTGGATTTTCTTCCCTATTTGACCAATCCCAATGGCCCTCAAGGCTTTGGATCTGTGGTTTTATTCAGAAGCACTATAGAAATAGGTGGAACAGATGAAGTGTAGCATTTAGAGGCTTCTACAGACCTACCATTAAATCTTAATTCACATATCAGAGCCTGGTTTCTTAGATACTATGGTTTATAACATAAGGAGCATTTTTAAAAAAAAAATACATGGATGAAAATTTTTATGGAAAATCAAATGACCAGAAAACTGGTAGTGAAAACATTCACATTCAAGAAATGTGTCAGAGCTTACTATGAGTAAAAGCAGACAAGCCAGATCATTCACAAATGGATTTTTTAACATTTACCTCATGTAAGAGTGAGTCAGTTTTGTATTATCAGTAATTCACTCATCTACCTGTTATAGATTAATATCATATGGCATTTATACAAAATTATTACATTTTAAAACTGATTGTATATCAGATTTAAAATAATGGAAGTGTTATGCTTTGCAGGAGTATTTTGCTATTGAGTCAGTGCTCAAGCTGGGGTTTCCATCTGCAGACAATCTCAAGCTGTTCTTCAGCTTTAAACTTGGGTACATTAGATTAATCCAAAATAGGTTAACTACTTAATAACACTATTTTGTATAAAATGCAAACTTTTAATTCAAACTTCTAATAATTTTAATATATTTCATATTATTGAAGATATTAATTCTTAATGTGCTATCTTTATTGCATTATTCTGCATTATTGCATTGTATTATGTATATCAGATTTTTAGTAAAAAATAAAAATATTTGTTACACTTAGAGACTTTCATCAGGAATGGCTTCGGAATGCTCTTTGGGACTATCTCAAGATTAAAAAATGGCACACAGTTTCTAGTGTCAAAGGTGACAGGCTTTGCTATATTACGATTTAGCTCAGCCAATGCAAATCTCTAAAATAAGTCTGGGGATCAATGGATGCCTTTTTTTCTTCCTGTTGACTATAAAGAAGCCCAGAATGAGTAGCTCAGATGTAGATAAAAAGCAACATGAGATCAGTTACACCAACCTCACTTCAAGTGATGTACATTTACCTCTGTCTAATTTACCTCTGTTGTCTAAAGGTCTTCTTAGGAAGGGGAAATATAAATATAAATCAAAACATTACTCCACATCTTCAGGAGCAGTTCCAGCAGAAAGGAAGAGGAATGAACAGGACACTTTGTGTTCTGAAAGAGTTTGTAATTCTACCAGTCTGACAAGGTACTAAAATTTTCAGAGTGACATTGCTTCCCTTGAGAAATTGTGAATTCTGAGACAATTAGGGTAACATTTTTTAAGCTGGAAACTCCTTAAGGGTGCAATCTTTGCCAAAGATAAGGCACATTAAAACAGGCATTTACTCTACATAGACTGTTGATAACCAGAAATCTCTCTGGAGCTTGAGAACTGGCACAAAAGGAATATCCAGCAGCTAACTGTGAAACAAAGAGTTTGTGTAGTAGTTAACCAAGACAAAAAAGTTTTGCCTCTAATGCCATGTAACAACACTTGTGAGCACAGTGTGTTCTGCCTTCCACTCATTTACAGTGTACACAACAGGTTCCTGTGCTCATGTGTCCCCAAGTATGCTGACCAAACAAATGTGAGATAAAATGCAAGCTTTTAACTGTTCTGCAGGGCATGTTCCACCAAGTTCACACTGACAGACTGGTCTGCCTTGCTCATAAATTTAGTCTTGATGGTTAGCCCACAACTCATGAATTTGCTTCCAGTGCATCACTCAGACACACTTGGTCATGATCTGGAAACAAACGACAGTTCAAAGTATTCTGCCTTGGCAGTGTTCCTGCTGCAGAGAGAAAATCCCTAGCCTTTTTAGGAATTGTGTGGAAACAAATGATTGTGACCCAAAGCTTTAGATCAAACTCAGACCCAAACTCAAACAGCAATAGCAAGTCTACAGCTTAAGTCTCTTCTGTAACTTTGAGCATATTTAGCAGTGTGACTTGGTTAAGATGTTATACGCTTCAGAATCAGCACCATAAATTTATCTGAAGGGTTAATCAGAATACAGTCTGGTTTAAAGTCCTAGACAGTAGTTGTTTACCCAGTGCAGTGGGCAGCACTGCCAAAATCACATTTCTGTTGCTGATAAGAACAAAAAATCACTTGTTCTTTCCTGGGTTTTTTTTGTTGTTTTTGTTTGTTTGTTTTGTTGTTTTGTTTTGAGTTTTTGTTTGTTTGGTTTTGGGGTTTTTTGGGGGTTTTTTTTGTTTTTTTGAGAGTTGGGGTGCCTTAATCTTAAGTTTAGCACACAATAAAGGGCCTGGGCAACATTTTCTAGATATGCAGAATGGAATTGAGGGCTACTTGTAGCCTTTGTGACTTTAACCAGCCATTGTGATTGAAGCAGAGACCTTCCTAATTCATTCTTCATCATCCTATAGTTGTTTTTGTTTGACCTAATTATCTGTGACTGCAGTTGTCAGCCTTTCTTAATGTGCTCAAATTGTATGCTATGAAAAAACATCACAAGAGCTTTGAACATACGGATTCCCAGACACATAATCTATAGAGCCTTTTATTTGCTTTCCCTGTGAATCACTGGTGGTTTAAAAACTATACAAAGTAAAATAGGATTTTTTTCAATCAAGCTAGGTTATTTCTGAATAAGCTTGGTGCTATAAGGCCTGTAACAGAAGATAGGCACTCTGTTAGCATCTATGGTTTGGCAAGGCATTTAAAGGGAAGAAACCACTAAGCAGACAGACTGCATCAGACTTAGTTTACAGCAGCTATTGTGCAATGCTGAAAGATGATTCTACAGGGAAAAAAAAGAAAAAAGAAAAAAAGAAAAATGAATGCCATTCTGTAAATCTGGGGTAAATATGGGGTTGCTACTCTAGCAAGAAGGTCAGGATGTACAGAGTTAAACAGCAATCATCTAAGTAAAGATCCAGCTTGCAACATGGGATTGAAGAAGACAGGACAGTGCTCTCCTCAGCGGCCTATAATTGGGCAAGTGGTGAAATTACACTCCGCTCCACTCTTGCCAAAATATGCTGATGGTAGTGTCCTGATTTAGGGGACAGGCGTTGCCAGAAAAAAGGCAGGAGCTTTTCCTAAAGAGGAGAGTGAAAACCCCTCCCTCCCAGTTTACTATAATTTGGAATTTAAGGAGCT
>VRYO01002772.1:53465787-53509162 GCA_009812075.1 Sialia sialis | reverse complement strand
TGTTGCAACCTCCCTGTTGCTTTTACTCTGTTCCATGTGCTCCTCCTTCTTTCATTATGAAAGTCACTTATTCAATTAATCACTTGTTAGTGAGAAAGTGCCATTCTCCGACACCTTGCTTTTCCACAGTTCTTGGATTGACAAGGAAATTTTGCATGTCCATAAAGTTTACTGTGGTCATTTCTACTGAACCAAAATCTGGCAACCTTGAGCAAGCATTTGATTTAGGGCTAAATAATTCCATGCACAATATATTTTCATATATTAATTTAGTATGCATTTTATTCTTTCTGTAGACTACAGCAAAAGAACTTCGACCAATGCATGTCCTTCCCCTTAAACTACATGAGACTGACTTGGCTTATATTCAGCCTCTGCCAGTGGCTGCAGCAGCCAATCCTTACCAAATGCAATAGCACCTACTCTGACTTTTGGGCAGCCTTTTTATGACGTTTTGTTGTTTATGATCCACCTACCATGCAGGGTAGGAACAGAAGGAGGGCACCCCTACTCAATTTAAAAGTGCAAGCAAAAATCTGGTGTTAAATTCTGCTGATCCCTCAGCACCTCCACAGCTGTGTTCACAAATAATCCATCTGTCAGTGAGGTACACAAACCAGCCCTTTGCAGATGATACAGAACATGGGAATCCTTCTGGGGGAGCTATCTTATTTTTATAACAGGGCATGCAGATAGTAAAGGTGCCTTCCATGCTCAACTTTACCTTTCCAGTAATTTCACAGCCCCTATAGCAACAAATGAGGAAGGTGGTGTGCAAGATAGACTGTGGATAATGCCTTCTGGGAAAGAGTTAATTTGGGCTGGCTGCTGATAGTTCTGACTGTGTGCCTGTGAGGGCCCTTGTCTCCCACTGCTGAAGGGAACTAATGAGATGCAGCACAGATCAGAGAGAGGGAAAGCACAGGCAGGCCCTTCAGCTGTCACATAGCCTTTGTTTTGATGTTCTAACTCACCAGGATCACTATTCTGTCTTAGGAAAAAAAAAACATTTGCTGTCACTTCTCTTTTGTTTGTCTGAACATATCAGTGCACTTTTGGAGCTCTATGAAACAGCTTCCACTGGGAAATAATTTTGTCACTGGAGTTATCTCAACAGTTGAACTGTTTGTACCGTTTAGCACCCCACACACAACAACAACTATTCTTTTTCTTGCTGCTCTACAGCATGGCTACCTGGGAAAATCTATTATCCCAGATCACCATTACAAAGACTTTCCTACCATTCAGCAGGATTGGCTCTAATGTCTACGTATGAGGGAGAATCTGGTGGCAGATAACCTGATTCTGCTGCTAAGAAGAAACTTCATACACTGCTGTACATACAATTTTACCTAACTATGCTCCTTGCCACCACCTAGTGGGTGGCTAGACACTTTGTTTATCCCTAAAAATTACTGGTTTACCTTTTGGAGAAGGTACAGAAGTGCTTTGCATATGTGCCATACTTAATTGTGTTTGTCAAAAATAGCTTCTCTGCTTGTTGGTTCAATAACTACTATATCTGTTTTATCTACTACATGTTTTCATCATAAGAATACAGCTAAAAGTCAAATATGGCAATTCTTTGCTCTGTATTTAGTTCATCAAAGCAGTCTTTAAAAACCTCTGCCCAGTGAAAGCCCTTAGAAATGTATGGCTGTTTTCAGATGGAGCACTACTTGCTTCAACTTTGCCTTTTATAACAGAACACATTGCATATGTGTATATAAAAAAAGAAACCAAGTCAAGATGATTTACTGAAATTTACTTCTGACCTCAGTCAGTTAAAACTATTATCTGGCTTTTCATATATACACTTGAGTATAAGTTCCCCTGCAGCCCTTCTGACTCCCGCTAAACTAAACTGAAAGCTTAACAAGGGAGAGGAAATATAGATGGAGTCTTAAGAAAGCACTTACTGTTCAAGAAAGTGTTTTGCTCTGTTGTCCAGCCACACATCCAACCTCCTTTTACACTAATAAGCACTTTTCAGATGGGTCTATCAATAGAAATTCAATCCGCTGAAATCGCAGTCATTTGTGTAATAGGCACTGAGTTTTGGGAGTCAAAGAACTTCCACTCTACTGCAAAGAAGAAGCTTAAAACCTCTACTACCAAAATCACAAAAACTGCAGTGTACAATGGAAAAGAACAGCACTATGATGAATGCTCCAAAATAACAATGAAGTTTTTAAGAGATAGTTTAAAATCTGTTCTTGCTCTCTTCCAAGATTGTTTCCAGAGCTATTTTCAGCAGTCATTACAATTACTCACATGGATTAGATACATAGATAGATAGATAGATACATACATACATAGATGGGTGTTTGTACATGACTATGTATACGTATGTCTACGCACATATACAAATTTTCCTGCACTTCACCTGTTGTGACTTAGTGATTATTTCTTATCCATTCTTATTAACAGTAATAGGAATTTTCTCAAGTCTTCCAGTGGACCCTGATAATCTTTCTCCAGTGAGTACACACCATCACCAGTTTAAATGGCACTTTGGGACCTCTGTGAGAACTCTTTTTGCTTACCTATGACTTACAGTAATTTCACGATTATAAGCCGCACCTTTTTCATTGAAGAATCCAGCCTACCCCAGCAGTGTGGCTAATCATCAGGTGAGGCTTATTTATGGACAATTTCAGGAGAATTGCCAACGCAGAAGTACAAGCTGTGGGGGGAGCAGGTGTTCCCTGCCCCTCAGCAGCTGTGCAGAGCAAGTGGGAAAGACGGGAACAGACGCTCCCTGCCCCATATCTCCCAGTGAGCGGCCGGGCCCCCGCCACCTCCTGCTGCCGGCCGGCCTCTCCCGGCGCTTCCATGTCCTGCTGCCGCCTCCTGCTCCCGGCGCGGCCCTGGCGCTGCCTGGCCCCTCAGCAGCACCCCCACCCTGCTGGGCGGAAAAAAAAAAAGAAAAAAAATAAAAATAAATAAATAAATAAATAAATGTAAAATAAAATTTAAAAATAAAAGAAAAAAGAAAAAAAATAAATGCGGCTTATATTCAGGTGCGGGTTATATATGGACAAATCCCCTGCTCTACCCAGCTACTCGGATGTGCGGCTTATAGTCAGGTGCGGGTTATAGTTGTGAAATTACTGTAATTATCACTGTAAAACAATACTGAATGAATTTACAATGAATACACTTTCTCATGTTTAAAAACCAGTCATTTTTCAAAATTTAAAAAAGCCAGTAAAGTTTCAACAGGCAAAACAATGTTCCCCTTTTCCAAAAATCTGATTTTGTCAACAACCCAATGAAGCTGGCGTACATATCCAAATGAGGCAATTTTCATAGAATCATATAATCATAGAATGGTTTGAGTTGGAAGACACCTTAAAGACCATCTAGATTCAACCCCCCCTGCCAGAGGCAAGGACACCTTCCACAAGACCTGGTTGAAGCCCCATCCAACCTGGTCTAGAAGACTTCCAAGAATGGGGCAGACAGAGGTCCCCTGTGCAACCTGCTCTGGTGCCTCACCACTCTCATACTGAAAAAATTCTTCTTAATATCTAATTTAAACCCACCTTTCCATTTCAGGCCATTGCCCCTTGTTCTCTCACCACATGCTCCCTCTCCAGCTCTCTTGTCAGCCCCCTTTAGATACAGGAAAGCTGTTCTAAGTTCTTCCTGGAGCCTTTTTTCCAGCTGAGTAATCCCAGCTCTCTCAGCCTGCCTTCATAGGAGGGGTGCTCCAGCCCCATCCTCATGTCTCTCCCCTGGACTCCAACAGGTCCACATCCTCCTTATCTTGGGACCTCAGACCTGGGCACAGCACGTTAGGTGGGGTCTTATGAGGGTGGAATAGATGGAATTACCCTCCTAGACCTACTGGTCAAAATCCTTCTCATGCAGCTCAGCATACAGTTTATGTTTCTGATTCACTAGATGTCCCCTGAACCAAAACTTGTATGAAGTGACAGCAATGCTCCCTTGGGAAGAGCCTAGAATGCCTAAAAGGACCATGGGTCTGCTTACTAGACCTGGATTTACCTGTAGAAAACAGCCCCTCAAGTAGCTGTTTTTCTAACAAACTGTGAGTGCTGCTTCTGTGTTTAAAGGGTTAGAATAATGCTCATAACAATAATAATCATATTTGTTTGTTTTCCTTGCTGCTGATGAGAGAAAGAAGTATAACATATTCAAGAACACTTTAGGAAGTTACAATAATTTCACAATTATAAGCTGCACCTGATTATAAGGCCCACTTCCCAGTAGCCAGGTAGACCACGGTATTTGTCCATAGATAAGCCGCACCTGAATATAAGCTGCACTACTGGGGTGGGCTGGATTCTTCAGTGAAAAAGGTGCAGCTTATAATCGTGAAATTACTGTATTTATTTTTAATAAAATAAATATTTTAGGTTTATTTAGGTAGTTAAATAAGCCAAAAAATAAAAAATATTAATTAAATGTGACACACAGAAAATACCTTTTCTTATGAGAAACACCTTCTGAATTTGACAGATGGTTTAATGTGAGATCTCAATACACCTTCAACAGAAAAATAAAAGAAATAAAGGTGGTAATAAAAGTGGATGGCCTAGAGGTATGTTATTTGCATGGGATCCAAATAATTAGTTTTCAGTTTCTGGCAGGAATTTACAGTAGCCTAATACGGTGAGTCTTATTAATCTCTACTGGTAACTAGTGGAGCCAGACAAAGGAATTTAGAGCAAGAGGAAATTTAGGAAAAAACCTTCCTTCCCCACATGTTCCTTTTCATTTCCTTATTGGACAATCAAGATCTTAAGTGGGAAAGGCTAGTTCTGAACTGATAAAAATCAAGCTGAAACTGAGGAGGTTATTGCTCATCTCTCAGCTTTAAGGTGGAAGCAATGATGTATGAAGGGAGTGCACATGAATGGTGCCAGAAGCTTCATCACTCAAGAGGCTGAAATCCCTTTTCCAAAACTATTGACATGGGCAGCCACTGAGATGAGCATATCACTATATTTGGACCCTATATAATCTTAATAAATATTTTAATACCATTCCAAAGAAGACTGCAGCCTCTAAAAATATTTTAGAAATCCTTTCTCAAAGTTTTCTGATTTTTGGGGATTTTTTTAATTTCCAAAATAAATACTTAAAATTAATCCTAAAAATCTATGAACCAGCTCTACCATACTACTTAAAGGATATGATACAGATCATGATGCACCATTTCAGAATGAGACATGGTGAAGCTAAACACAAAATAATGGCTCCTGAGGGAATAATAAAATCATCAACATGAGCACAAGTCAGTTGCAAAAAATGTTTGCTATTATTGCAGTCAAGACATATTAATCGTTTGCCACATATTTAAGGGAACACAACTGCATGAAAGCAAATGTTTAAAAATTCATGTTATAGAACTTTCTGGGACAACATAATTGGAATTATTGCCTGCTATAATTATTGCCTTGGGTCTTAATTTTTTTCTCCTTCTTCTATTTTTCCCTTCTCTCTCATTCCACTAAATAGAGGAGATAGAATTCCTTTTCATGTATCAATGTACCATTTGTTGAGTACTGCCCAGTGTTTCAGACAATGTGATATGCTAAAAAACCACACAAATAAACTCTTTTATGATACATTTTCAGAATATGGAGTTCCAGCATCAGTTCTCATTATATCCAGAATTTAGGAACAGTAACACAGTTAAACCCCAGTCCTATTATTTCACATCTAATGGGGTTAGTGGTCTTGTATTCGACTTTGGATTTAATTCTGCTGTTAGTGAGCATCATAATAGCCTTGTAGGAACAGAAGGTTTCTCCTTTTGGATTAATTTGGTCCTTCATAAATATTTGTTTGCTAAAGCTACACAACTGTATTTCCTGACAGCTTCCTGTAGTGTTGTATCAAGGGATATTTTAGACAAGAGAGTACAGGACACTACAAGACAAAAGTTTCACAGCACACTGGAGTGTTGGCATTTGAGGTCAGGGACAGAGCTTCATCAGGGCTTGACCCTGAAACACAGCAAACTTGCTCAGAGGCAGCTGATATCTTGCAAAATGGTTTTCAAACTAAATGTGACTGGGAAAGAAAGACTTAAAAGCTAATGTAAGTGTCTGTACATACCAGTCTAACTCACCCAAGTGTTGATGCTTTCACACAACTCCTGCCACTGAAGTCAACACACACACACATTAGGAGCACTTTCAGAAGCGGTCCTCAAGCAGACACGGATAAAAACTTTGAGTGCTGCAAATGTATTTGGGTTGCCAAGGATTCTTAAAACCAGATATCTTTCATAAAAATAACTAATGCCTGACCTGAGTTTGATCGTGTTCCACAGGCCGCTGCATCTGTGGAACAATTTCTCAATACCTCTGACTCACTTGGAAGGGAATAAATACAAGAGTAAGAAACATGAGTAGAAATGCTCTTCCATCAAGAGGCAGTCAAGAAATCTCTTATGTCTTTGGATTCTGCCTGAAGGTTTCTACACAAAGTTCAAAGAGACAGACTTGCTGAAACCTCTCCATATATTTGCCCCAAGGAGTGGGACTGGAGTGCATGGTTGATCCAGTATGCAGACTGGAGCAATTTCTTCTTCTTTTTGACTTTTTTTAAAATTTATTCACTCTTTTTTTTTAATGCGCTAAAAAAATAGTGAGAAAATAGGCAGTAAGGTTTTTCTTACTCTCTTAGTAAAAACTAATAATTGCAAGAGATTTTTATTATTAGGCAGGCCTTGATTTGTCATGCACTGAGGCATCTCTCTTTTGCTGTGGTTACAAGAACAGCCCGCTATGGGTAAACCAACCCATATGTGTTCCTGTGGGGCATCAACTCTTTTGCAGTCACTGCCTACACACACACATTGCCACTCTGACATACCCTGGGGTAGATGCAAGCAAGTTTACCCTTCAGTGAAGTTATTTTTCCTTTATTATCCTACTGCAGAATCTATCACAGTCCAACAATTCCACGATTGATTTGCTGGCAGCTGAGCCCTGAGGCTTGGAATGTAAATAAGACTCAGAATGAAAGTGATGTGCTCTGCAGCAGCCAACACGGAGTGCAGGTACTTCATCAATTGACCTGATTTCTGGAAAATCTGCTTGCAGCCTTGAAATTTACTTGCAATTACAATTTTTGCAATAAAATATTAGTCTCCATGGTAATGATAAGTGCTTTACTAACTCATTTAGGAAAATAAAAAAAAAACACAAGGAGATGACAGGATCTCTGAGAAAATGAAATTTTCAACGTTATTTCACAGTTGGACAGCTTCATGTAGACTTGTCAACAGATTAGTAGCATTCTTCCCATTTTATATATGGAAAATCAGAGTAATTAATAGCCCCCGGGCCTTCCTTGCAAAAAGGAGATTTAATGAGCACTGTAGCAGTATCAGAACAGAAGAGCACATCAATAGTTTGCCTCTGTCCATGCAAAAGAACATCACCAATATAAGGATGGCCCTGCCTTACTCCTTACCAGAGCTAGTAAATGTTATTAGATAAATGCGTCTAAGGGCACCAAATATCTTTTTGGGGCAGGAATTCTGTGTTTCCTATGGGGTTTTTTTGTAATAGTCTCACCCATGGGCCTTAGTTAACTGGGGGGGAAGAAAGAATAATTGAATTTCACTAGGCACCAGAAGAACAAGAAAAAATTTTACAGGCTCTGTAAAAAGCCAGGTGCTCAACAGACAATGTGTTGTTCAGGCCAACTTATGAAAAAGGGTCTGTTTTACAAGCTATATAACAGGCTTACAAAGCTGTTGTGAAATCTTTCTGAATATCTTCCTCACAGGAAACAGTCAAAATAACAGGCAAACATATTCAAGACTGGGAGGCACAGAACTGAAGTCAGGGTGGGGAGAGAGAAAAGAACTATCTTCTTTCTTCCCTCTTAGAGGGTCAGAGAGAGAGATACAGAATTCCTTGCATGGCAGCCTGCCCAGGGGTGCCCTATCAAATGCACTTTCCATCAACAAGAAGTCTTCTAGCAGAGAATTGATTGGTTGAAAAACTCATTCCCATTTCTCCTGAGATGGAGCTCTCTTGAATGGGCAGAAGGAGAAGAATGAAGTTTGTGTTCTATGAAGCTCTTGGGGTTTTAATGTCCTTGTAGCTCAGCTAGTTTTTGTGAAACCTCAGAATTCCTCACTAGAAGGAAAACATTATGTTATAACCAGCTCTGTTGGGTTCTGTTTCCTGTTCTTGCCATTGAATTACTGTCAATCATGGTTAAGCAACTTGATCTCATTAATCTTCAGGTTTGCCACGTCTAAAGCAAGATGGCAAGCACTCCAGATGAAAACAACAGATTACATAGATAAAATATTCCTTCTTAAATTTGTTATATAGCCATAATTACCACTGAGCAAGAAGGGAAAGAAAGAAAAATGTTTCTTACAAATCACAGCTGGAAATTATCTAAAAGCAGCCATGCTACACTCTACAGTAACTCATAGGTCTTAAATATCTCAGTGCTTTCTTGAGTAGACACTAAAAATGCAAGCACTACTGTATGATCTCATGCTTATAGCCTCAATTATATGAAACAAAATTATTTCAGTAAGAATAACAGTTTAATTTCACAAATAAAAGCAACAAGAAAAGTTTAAAATAATTTTGTGGTTTATGTCAGTGTTAGTCTTTGAGATCCTGGCCTGCTGTCTGATGGTGTCTAATGGTTGCCTGTTGGACCATGCTGCTCTTCAGCTATACCGCAAACACAGATGCAGTTTTAAGAACTTTCAATAAAGATTTTGACTTAAGCGTTATAAACTGGGTTCATATGAATCATGCACTGTTAACTTCTCTTTTTTTCATGGTGCATATTATTTCATTGTATGTATTCCCTATAGTTCTCACTTTTAGAGATCAAAAATCCCTTTTTCCCTCCTACTTTTTAAATATAGACCTTGATCATGGTGTTCTTTACATGCAGATGAACTTTCAGGATTTCATGGCACTCATTGTTAGGTAAGTTGGTGTGTCAAAATGAAATAAAAGACAAAGTTAGACTCATGGTTGAAAATTTAAAAATAGCAGGAATACGTAGAGGTCCCAATTCATTCTTTCTTCTACTTCACATAATCATAATTTCATACTACTCAGTACAAAATGACATCATCTAACTGATTTATCACATTCAGCACTATATTTTATTTAGGTAAATTACTATGTGAGTGCAAAATAAAGGTCTAATTTGCTGACATTAGGTAATACAAGGAAAGGCATATAATTTTTCTAGTACTCTGAGCAGGGTTTTGAATGCTTTTTAAGAGAAGTTTCTTTAGATGCTGGAAGGGTTTTGCAGTAGATTATAATTTTCTTATTCTTTTAATGCATCACCCAATGCAAGTTTATATAGTGTACATTAAAGTTCTAATCAACTTAACCTTAAGATACACACTGCAGTCCTTAAAAGTGCCTAATTTCAATCATATTTGTGCGTATGTGTGGGTAGTTTAAATACTATTGAACTGGAGGACAAAAGTAATGAATTACAAATTGTTTCTGATAGCAGAGAGGCTTGTACAGCCTCTTGATTAGGACAATACAATTTTAAAATGTAAAACTTGGACACATTCTTAAATCATAATGTTAGCACATGCAATCATTCACACTGTCTCTCCAATCTTTTCCTCATACAGCTTGAAATAATTTTAGGAAGGAAATTTGAGAACTTTTGAAAATGATTTAAAGAGTTCCACTTTCCATTTAAATTTTCTTCTTTTACCTTCTGCTTCTTTGTGTCAAGAACAGATAGTTATTTTAATTTCAATGTCTGGCAAAGAGAGGTGTACTATCTCTAACAAAAAGCTAGGCAGATGCACAGAGTGAAGTAGTTCGGTATTAATGGTGAATTTGTAACAAGCTGGCATAACTACATTGGTATTTTCCTTGAAAGGTTTAGGTTGACTATTGATAGACAGCTCTTTATTTTTCCCATCAAAGCCGAAGTATAGCTTGTACTACGTCTAAAGTACTACAATGAGAAGAAGTGATGAGTATTCTCATTGTTCAGAGAACAACACAGTGAAATCTTTGTTATCCACAAGTCTTTGTCCTACTACATTTTCATTTTTTATAGAAAAGAACACATTCCATGGAGCATGATTCTCACATTCAGAATTACCTGTTCTAAAAATATATTTCTTATCTACTGATTTAGAGGAAGGAGAATGCGTGATTAAGTATATACTTGTAACACAATTTAAGACTGTGAGCCATAACCGTTCAACTCTACCCTAAACATTTTAGTAGCAGCCAAACATAGTAGCAAAAAGTCATTAATGGATCTTCTCATTCTCAACCAGTGAGCAGGGATATGTCTACAGCAGAAGGGGTAAAGGATTCAGTACTTCACTGGAAGCCTCAGTTTGAAAGAAAATTAGCATTGCAGGGTCTTTCTGTCAATCCTCTTCTAACAACTTCTGTTCCATTTAATCCAGAGTTATCAAAGTACAGGAGACTCAAGCATGTTCAGCTCTTGCAGGTGCCATAAAAAAAGCCCCTAACGGCAGCAGCCTGATAGACACTTTCACAAAGGGACCCAGCTGTCACCAGTTCTGCGTGGCCACTGCCTGGCCAGGAAGTCTGGGCAGGCTGCTCACCAGCAAACACACTCATAGCTCTGGTCAGTCACAGAATGAAGGGAACCCGGAACAGCTGGCAAAGAGCAAAGTGAGGAATACCAACGGAATCTTAATGAGGATGACTTACATGGGTTATGAGGGGAACCACAATTAGTAAAGCACAGAGGTGTAGGAAGATGAGACAGAAAAAAACAGGAAACAAGACCACATTCATTGCACTCGTCTTGCAAAAATCTTGTTTAATTTCTGTTTCATTTCTATTTTGTTTTTATGACTTACAGCTGATCAACATTGCAACTACACCAGGCATATGAGTTTGCCTGTCTCTACATACAGACACACACTCACATATGTGCAATACATGACATACAAAACAAGCTGCCTAAGACCTGCTACTTAGAATGCCTCATTCAGTGTAATTAATTGGGACACCAGCTGTCTGGAGGAAGAGACCATTGAAATACTATTAACAATAGTGGGGGAAATATGCCTCTTCTTTACGAAAACATTTGTATATAAAATGGCTGTGCATGCCCCAACCGTGGAACAGGTAGGGACCAGCTGGTTACCTACAGGCACAAGCAGCGGCTCTCAATGGCCACAGCCACATTTATGATGGTAAAATCCAGGCAAGGGAGCTACTCCAAAGACAACTGTGGTAGCAACTGACAGCATTTTTAAGCTTCTGAACTGTTTTGGTTGAATCCTGCATTACCACAGTCCCTGACATTTTATTCTCTTGTCTGCAAAGTCACTGTGATACTGTCAAGCATTGATCCCTTGAAATACGACGGGTTTTGCACACTCCTTTCTTACAAGAGCAAGGCTGGCCTTTGTGCAGATCTGCAGTGGCAGGCTGCTAAAAATAAGGATGCAATAGCCACTTAGGCAGATCGATTTAGCATGCTGAGCAAACTACAGAGCGAAGAGATACTCACTTCATACACCCAACCTTCCCAGAAATTGCAGATTTAAAAAAAAAAAAAAAGTTGTATTTAGGAACTGCTTCAAATTGAAATGCTATAATAACCCTCCAAAGAAGCAGACTGAAGATAAATGATGCAACTGCAGCTGATTTGAATCAGATTTTGAGAGAACTAGGGAACTCTCCAGAATAGGTATTTGCTCTGCAGTTCTTGATGTAAATTAAAGCAGAACAGAAGGTATTCATAAAAAATTATAAATTATAATAATCGCTATGTTATAAAAAGTGAAATATTAAAGCTCTAAGAAAAAGAATGGTTATTTCTAAATGGAAAAATAATGGGAAGCAGAGCCTTCTGCATGTGTTAACTAGTTCATCGGGAAATGCTAATCACTATTATTGTATTGACATAAGTGGTGATGAGGTGATTTATACCATCTGTGCATCTGGCTGTGTGGAAATATATATATTTGACCAGAAATGATGATACCAGCAGATACACTGAACAAATGAAATTCCAGTTAAAAAGCACAGATCAAGGATGTGCAGATGTCCAAGAAATGTGAGCAAGGGAGCTACTAAGAAGAGTGTGTGATTTCAACAGGCCATTAGTAGAATTAAATATATCAGTAAATGTGATAAAGTCAAACTAGTTGTGGAATAAAACACAGAAACGTGAAAGTGAGTCAAATAGTACAAGTCTGGCAATTGTCACAGTGAGTCTGGGGAAGCAAATCCCAACCTTGATTCACAGAACCTTACATATATTTACATATGCTTAAACTAAAATAAATTCTTACATATGGGCAAACTTAAGCATGAACTGAAAGTTCATTTGCTTCATTAGAAGTTATAGAAAATAAGACTGAATACGTGATACACTGCCTTTTCTAACTAAGGAAATTCTTTCAAATTGGTCCCTTCTCTTCTGAGTTAGGGCCCTTCCATTAGCAAATGGAAGACTTAAAGATTCTATAAATATTGTAATCTCAGGAAGATTGTTGAATTTGAGAATTCTTGTTGACAAGAATTTGACTTGATAATGCATCTGTGAGGAAGTTTGGGGGGTAGAAGTTGAAACAGCAAAGAAATATCAGGAAACATCAACCAGCACTTCCTAATCATGAAATAATATGGCAGATCAGCTATTTTTAGGAAGTGATATAAATCTCAGTGCTTTGGATTATAGAAGCAGAAGTCTAGAAAATACACTTTTGTTGATGATCTCATGCTTTACCTTGTATTTATAAGGCAAAATGACCCCAAAGTCATAAAGACATCTTTCACTTTTACCATTTATGAAATTATGAAACACAAAGCTTCTTCACTGTGCCCACTTAGATCACTAAGTCAGAGACAAAGCCAGAACAGACAAGACCATTTTAAAGCACAAGGCTTGCAGGTTTCTGCGTATCTATTTTAGCTCCTCTACCACGGGGACCAGAAGTCTGCAATCAGTTCAGAGAGCTTGATGACAGCAGGCCGCCGGATTTCCAAACTTCACACCCGAGAAGCACCTCGGAGGCTTTGCGGTAGGTGTTTAACAGGCACGAGCCACAGACTTCCATCTTAAAAGCAGGAGCTCCACATATACAGCTGAATAATACAGGAGCCTGGCAATTGTGCTGGCTCAGCTGCTGCCTCACACGCAGCCGAGCTGCCCGCGTTGCAGAGCAGATGTTCCAAAGCAGGTGTCAGCACACAGCTATGGGTGGCAACCAGAGCCCCACCAAAGCAGCGCTTCCACTCGAGAGTTAGAGCCTCAAAGGAGCCATGAAATAACCTTGTTAATTTGACGCTTGATAATGCAAACATCTTTAAAAATCCCACTCCAAATTGTATGTCACTCCCTGGCACACCGCCAGGAGCTCTCATCCAATTTCAGCGTATTAAGATTTTAATGGGGTTTTTTTAGAGAAGCTTCTGCCGAACATTTGGTGCTACCAGTTCAATGTTTAATCACACTTTCTTACAAGGAAATCGTGGTGATGTTTAAACGTATGAATTAACTACACCTGATTAACTACGCCTTTTTCTTGTCTCCTCACAATACCTGTCCTGCCGAGAGCATCTGCCCAACCCCAGTCGGACGAGAGCCTCTCACAGAAAGCCTGGAACGCTCCGCCAGCTCACCCCGCTCCCCGTCCCAGGCGGCAGGACCCCGACACCCATCCCCGCCACCGCCCCCCTGGCTCTGTATCGGCTTCCCAGGGTGATTCTCGCTCCGCGCACGCCGGCCGCAGGACCCTCGCCTTTGCGACAGGAACAGGGGGCTCGGTGCTCGCGGTTCTCCCGCCCCCGTGCCGGGCAGCCTCCGCTCTGCCCAGCTCACCCAAGCCGCCCCCCACCCCGCGGCCAGCCAGATGCGCAGGACAATGACCACTGCCGGGGCAGAAAGGGCGGGCGCTGCCAGGAGCCCGCCCGGCCTCGCCGGTGCGCGAGTGCGGAGTTCGGGAGGAAGGGACAGAGACCCGCACCGGCCCCACGGCCACCGCAAGTGAGCTCCGGCTTCTCCCGCCTGGCCCCGCCCGCCGCGCGTCACAGAGGTCGCAGCCAATGGGCACGCGGGGCTGTCCCGGGGGGCGGGGACAGGGAGGGGCGGGGCGGGGCGGTGACCAATGGGCTGCGGGGATGTTCCCGGAGGCGCAGCCGCCGCGGCCCCTCCCCCGCCGGCCGCTCCGGCTCGGGGCTCGCCGGGCGGGAGAGTTTCGCTCCCGGGTGGGAGATGCCGCGCGGGCTCCGTGTCCTCGCAGGTAACGCCGCGCGGGGGAACGGGAGTCCCGCCAGTGCCCACTCCGCTGGCGGGACCAGCCCGGGGGGTGAGGGCGGCCGGACGGGACGGGCCCCCCTACGGCGGAGCCGTCGCCGCCAGGACAAAAGGGGAGCGGCGAGCGGGGCAGGGCCACCGCCAAACTCCCGGCGGGGCTCGCCTGCCCCCCAGCCTCCACCATTACCCCGCAGCCGCCGCTGCCTTCCCGGGCGGGCTCCTTTACCGGAACCGCCTGCTCGGTGCCCAGGACCCCTCCCAAGTTTGCGGGGCTCCAGGATTCGGTCGCCCCCGCGGCGCCCGCGCTGCCCGGCTGGAGGCACCGTGCCCGCCCCGCGGGGCTGCCCGCCATGTGCCGCGGGTGCTCTCCGGTCGCTCGGGCTCGCCTTTCCCTGGAGAGGGCGGCGGGCAGGCGCGGTCCCTCCGCGCTGCCCCGGGGAGCGGCAGTGCCTCCGGGTGTCCGCACCGCCCCGCCCGTGCGGCCACAGCGCTGCCCGGCCCAGGAGCCCCCCTGGAGCGGCCTCCCGGGGAACGGGGCTGGCAGCAGCTGTGCGCCGGATAAATAGAGCAAGCGTAATGGGAGAAACTTTCAGGGCGAAATGAATTTTGAGTAGATGAAATATTTTAATTGCGTGCTGCGTGTTGATGCTGTATCCGTGCTGTTGGGAGCAATGCCGTGCACTTCCCTCAGTCAACAGCCACGCTTTCTCTCTTTGTTTCCGTCAAACTACGAGCAGAAGGATGAACTAGTCGGAGGAAAGGTTTTGCTCTTCAGGCAGCTGCTTTGCTCGGCCAGGGAGCTCTAGGCTCTCAAGTTGCACAGCTCCAGGTTACTGACTTTATCTGAATTTGGGAGCAGCGCCATATGGTCTCCAAGGCGAGGAGGGGCACTGGTGTGGCAGGGTGTACTGCCTGTCCCTGCGCACGTGTGTGCCGGAATTGGGAATATGCGGGGACTGGAATGCAGTACTGCGAAAAAGAGAAAGCCACAGATCAATTGCTGTAGCAGCTCTAATGCTCAGCTCTGTTGCCGGAGCCAAATGATTGGAGCTGTTTTCCTGGACCGTACAAAGACGTTAAACGAAATGTTTGCAGGCGTGCACTGGAGCTATTTCTCTAGATTTTCTATTTTTCTGTATGAGGGTATTAAGTGCAATATTTTCAGGGGTGCAACAGTTAATTTAATAAGCCAATAAATAAGAAGGAACTGAAGATAGGCTACTATATGTGCCTATCATTCTTTGGGCTTACAATATCAAAAAAATCATGTTCTGCCTTGCTTTTACTGCAGTTTTCCATTCATAACCTCCTTTGTTTGCTGTTTATACCACCACTTCATAATAAGACCACTCACAGTAGCGGCTGAGCACCTGAGAAGCAGAGGCAGAGTAGTCCAGACAGATGGCTGGCTCTGGAGCATCCAGAGAGACCCATCCGAGTAGAGGTGATTCATGGGTGCAAGCCTTAGTACCTCCACACTGATGTATCACTCCTGTGCTTGGATTGCAGGGTTGTTTTTTTTTTTTTCATTTGCCTCAATAACATCATGAGCCCATGAATACAGCAGTGGAATTTCCTCTGCACTTGAGGTGTGCAGAGTGATCTCATGAGCACTAATCCCGTCTCATTTCTATGGGTCTTGTCTCATTGCTTAAATTGTTGAGATTTGGGGCCTAGTCCATTAACTGCTATCTCCATATGTCTGTGATACTTGTGATTATTTGTTATTCCTTGCATGGGGGAATGTATAAGACCAAGTCCTTTAATTTGATTACCTGAAGGGAGTTGAGCTCTTTTGGGAACTGACAATGTTTGCTTTTCAAACCTAGAAGGAAATTATACTGTTTATAATTTTCTACAGAGCTTTATAAATGCTTCACAGTCCCCCTGATGCATCTGTTTGTATTGCTTGAAAAGAACAGTGAGAAACAGAAAAACAGTGATTTGCTCTAGGTTTTGGAATTTGTCTGTTCCGAAGTTTTACCATGGCATCTAAGAGTTTCTTGTATTTATCTCTGTGCTCCAACCATGAGAAATTCTGCCTTTACTTCCTTATTTGAAGTACAAAATTATATTTAGGTATGCTCTAGTAACTGTGAGAGGCACTGAGGGAAAAAAAATACAAGGTTATATGAAACTTCATCTCTCCCAAGCCAACTGTCCTTTAAAATTCTTTTTTAGTGAATTCGAGCTATAACCATGCACTTGTATGTGTTTCTTCCAGATTTTCAACCAACATAATGCTGAAGTTCACAACTTGGAACAAGCTTTTCACAGAATGGCACAAATGGAACCTAATCTGGACCATGACGTATCATGGCTCCTCCTTCCATCATACTGGGCTAAAATGGTTGTGGCATTAATTTCCTTCCTCTGTTTTGCTAACAGCTATGATGGAGACTTTGTCTTTGATGATTCTGAAGCCATCATCAATAATAAGGTTTGTCTCTCTTCTTTTCCTCACACCCTTTGGCATAAATGGTCATAGACAAAGAAATGATGCAACGGTTGATCTAAAGAGGCCCAAAAGTTTCAGCCTAGTAAAGAGCTTCCTTTAGGTATATATTTTTTTTAAACTTCATTTTTCCATTTTGTTTTATTGGGTGTTTTTTGAAGTTAAGCCTGATTTAAGGGTACCTGTACATCAAGACTGCCCCTAGGTTAAATTTTATGCTCATTTCTAAGTCAGTGAGAGTGTACAGTAAACTTTTCTGATACCCCCGCATGTTAATAGGAGATTTTGTTCATTGTTTCCTCAGGGTCACAGAATAAGACCAGTGAATAAACCTTAGTCTGGTTGCAGGTACATAAGGCATCATTTAACTATTGTAGGGTGCAGAGGGTCTTCAGGCATAGTTTATACCATAAAAATGTTATAGGAGCAAGCAAATCTCCCTTTTCCCTCCTTCCCCCCTTAAAGTTCCTGTGACAACAGTATTTTTTTTGAGATAGAGATGGATTATTTTTGTGTTCCATTTTAAGGCTGACCATACATGCAATAAGCAAACCTTGAAATGCTTAGAAATTAACATGTGATTCAAACAAACCCCTAGCTGAGATTCTTTTTACTTTGAGCAGTGGAGTGTCTTCCATTGCTGAGACACTTCACAGTATCACATGTAGCATTGATTGAGCCTGTGCTCATGGATGGGTATTGGTGTTATAGCTTTTATGCTGTTCTGGAAGGTACTTGTTCAATGTTTAGAGAGAAAAGCACAGGATAAAAATAATCACATTCATCTGTTGGTTCTGTCTTCCTGGAGCCATGGAGTTACAAAGACGATGATCTGGAGATTCATACCGCTAGAAGAACACAATTCACTTTTTTTTTTCCTTTTTTTTCTCTGTATCTTTTCCTGCACAAGATATAGAGGCAACTTATCACAATATGCCTTTTTGAATCATGCAGAATTACTGTTTCCTTAGACAAATTTTTGTTATGCATGTGTAAGTCATCATACCTTCAGTTATAAATGTATGAGGGAAAAATATATCTGTCAGTGTGGAAATAAATCTCAAAGCTTTCAAGAGAATACTGTCGACAAATTAAGAACCTATAGCATTGTTGCTTTGGGTTTTTTTAAAGTAGTATTGTATTTTAGATTGCACAGCTCCTGGCAATGTTTTATTCTGCAAAGTTTTATTTGGGACCTGTTTATAATATTTTAATTTCCTGAAAGAATGAGCAAAAGACTGGTGTTGAAACAAGGCAGGTTGTTTTGTTAATGTGCAATTTCCACATTTGTAATTTCCCTCCATTTCTTTCAGTCTTTACTCTAAAAATGTTTCAATTTACCTATACAACCCAACAATTTGCACCAGGATTCTAGCTGTTGGCAATGCTGAGAAATTCGGCCAACTGTTTAAATAAATTAATTCATATGTAGTCTGTATGTTTGAAAAACTGGGAGGCTGATTCTATTTTTCACATCAAAATCCTCTATTATTCCCTAGAAATTAAATGAGGATTTTGTGACAATATCATTTTAACACAGGGGTCATAAGGAAATTTGGAAATTCAAAATCCACAAGAAAAATGCAGAAAGAAAAGGAGTTTACCAGTTTAATGGGGAGGGAGATTATCCAGAAATGGCACAGTTTATTAAACAAAGCATAGCATATTTTTTTCCTATTTAATAGGAAAGATAGAAGTTGAAGTAATTTTATAGATTTACTGAGCATTGCTACTGTAGTATTTTCTTGGGTAGCACACAGTGCCCTTTCTGTTAATTCACTAGCTGCCATCATCCCAATCTTTTTTTTTTGTTTCATTGGTTTTTTAGCAAAAGATACACATTTAGTTGACCTTATGCCTATTGTACTGTGGAACATTCCATTACTAGATTTTATTGCAGTTAAAGGCTGTTTTCCAGATGCTTTCTTATCATTTTAAGCAGCATTTTAACTGGTACATAACGGTGGCTTTTGTCTTTTTTTATTTACTTGGCAAGACAAACAGCTAGATAAAGCAGAGCTTCAGACACAAATGTCATTTCCATAAGCCTTTATATAGAAAAACTGACCTTTCTTCAGATCTTGAACTCTGCTGTCTCTAAGTTGCTGCTAATCAAATTTTGATAGCTACTTTTGGTTTTTAAAGAGAAAATCACATATAGCTTTTAAACATCTGTGTCTCTTGGAGCAAGCCATTCCTATTTTAGTGTAAGTTCACTAAGTAGGGAAATTAATGTAAGAAACTTTCTCACAGAACTTGGATACAAGGGCAAGATGCATGATTGAAGATTTTTAGGTCATATGGAAATGTAATCTAATCACTAAGTAATTCCATGCATTCAGCTTTTCCTGCATTCTTCCGACGGAAGACAAAAGAAGACTGATTATAGCAGAACGGGAAATCAAGCCTTGTACGTTTCCCATCTCGAGTTATTGAAGACCATCTGTGACATGGAAGACATACTTTTCTTTTTCAGTGCTAACATGTATAAAAGTAGGTATTTCATAGACCTTATGTACACAAGGAGCAGTGCTGCTGGCTGGGAAAACAGTCTGAGGGCCACACCACCCTCTGACAACGGTGCCCTACAGAGTACAAAGACTTCAGTGGATGTTGGTGTACATCCTTGTCCCAGCTTGCCCCTGGAAAGCTGGCTGTATTGATTTAGTGAGCTGCTGGTTGAGTGTGTTCCTCCTCTGAGAGTCAAATTATGACCTTTAGGGTTTGTGTATACCACTGAGGAGTGGAACAGGAATTTAGGTTCCTAGGGCTAAAATTACAGTCCTGGAAGAAGAAAGAAATTTCTAGCTATTACTTAGCAGTAGAAACATCTGTGAGAGCGTGAAGAAATTTTTTATCTTGGTAATTCTTAAGCCCAAGTAGGATCCCCTGGGTCTTGATTTCTGAAGAATTTCCCTGAGAGTGTCTTCATTGACAGCTGCAGTCTAGGTTTTTTCAGACTGCACTTTTAGCCCTTCTCTGTCTTCTAATCTATTGATTAGTTACCTATTAGAGAATACTTCAGTTCAGTTGACTAATACTGGCCAAACTTGATCAAGTGATAGAAAGAAATCTTTTCTTGGATTTTTTTAAAATTTGTATTTTTGGATGGATGAAAGTCAGAATATGGTAGGAATATTCTTGTTAAAGAAAAAATTAGTTATTTTAAGTTCAGTTTAGCAGCATCTAGTCATTAGGGTACAGCAATTTGGCTGTAATTTGAGAGTATGTGCAAGCCAAAAATATTAGCTAAGGATGAGATGGAAGGTACTAGAGAGCACAGATGTGCTCCAAGATACTATAGAAGCAAGTGAGGTGGTTTCAGCATTGGAGAGGAACTGGAATTAATAAACCAAGGGAATTGCAATGTGGGAATCTTGTAAGTAGATGGAGTTGTGGGAATAGTAAGACAGGAGCACCAGGGTTTGTAAGACCTTTCATGGGGTTAGTAAGCCTGGCTGTCGACTTGTGTTTGCAGTGTCTTGTTTACCTCCTATGGTTCATTGGTCTCAGATAATTCCAAAACAGAAGGTGGGGGTAGAGTAATTTGTTGATTGCAGGAGGATACTGACTTACAAAGTTTTGTTCTTAGGTTCTGTCTCAAGTGTCTTTAACCTGCATGTACCTTGCTGCAGCATAAATTGGTATTTAATTGCCCTAGGGAAGCAGAAGAAGGGCAAGTATATGTTAGTTTGAACTTCCAAGGTTGTCCTCACAGAAAACTGAGGCAGGTGCTAGCAGGGTCCTTGTTTTTCCTCCAAAGTGTATGCTTTCCATTTAATAGCCTATATTATTTGGATTTTTCATTATCAGTATGACTTTGAGATAAAAGGGAAACAAGCAAGCAAGAGTTTTTCTTTGCAGTGTTTTTTATAGGCTTCTATTGCACCCCAAATTAAAATAATTGATTACCTTTCTATCTTTTAATCTTTTAGAGCAGTATATAGAGATGTTGATTCTTGATTTCATGTATTAAGAGTTAAAACAACTTCAACTATTTGAATAGTCCTGTGCAAAGAAAGGCTTCAAAAAGAGCTGATTGTTGTTTCCTACCTTCAGTCTCCTTGATTTCATGCTTTCATTAGTAGTTATGCTGCTGCACTGGTAAAAAATTGCTATTTTGCAGCAGTTTGTCGTTGGCCTTCTTTGCAAGATAACCTACACCTAAAATGAAAGGCTTTTTGCAAAATTATAAGGTAAGGAGGTTTATGTGTTTCAGATCTTAACTATTGACCAGATTATAAACTGATGTGAATATAGCTCTAAATTTAATGAAGTTATGCCTACTTACAGAATCCAGGCATTCAAGATGTGGCCCTCATTGCAAACTTAGGTACTGTGGATTAAATCTCAGTAGTGAGCCAACAAAATTCCTATTATGTCCCTCTTATTGTGTGCTTGTATTAGTTGGAGCTTGTTTGGGGTTTAGCTGCTTTGAACAAAGGAAAAAATTTAAGAATCTGGTAATTTGTTTTCTTTTAGGACCTCAGGGCAGAAACCCCACTTGGTGACCTGTGGTATCATGACTTTTGGGGTAGCAAACTCAGCAGCAATACCAGTCATAAGTCATATCGACCGCTAACTGTCCTAACTTTCAGGTGAGGCTTGTATTTTTTGTTTGAGGTCTGAATATTTTTTAACCTATATTGACTCAATTGAAAAAGGCAAGAACAAAGTAGCTGGAGGGTAGTTGGATACCTTTTCAGAATACGATTTTTGAGTTCATTACCTTGATCTCAAAGGATGTTTTAGTTTTCCAATGGTTTCTTTTCCAAAATATTCATAATTTTGACATTCTGTATTTATATTTTTAGAGATTTTGTTTTAATGGTCTTCTATACCTGATACTAGGTGCAGTGTGGTTTAGTATGTCACATTATAAAGGAACTAGGAGGTGTATGTTCCCTTCACTTAGCCATGCTGCCACTTAAACTGCTATTGTAGTTTTTGTTCTCTGCTTTCCTGCTGACCTGTCAAATTGTTTATTTTATAAATAGCATCAAGGTATTATGGCCTTTTTCCACCAGCTCTCTGTATAGTCTTCCCATCTATTCACTCCAATATTCTAACTCAAGTGTCTGAGAATCTAGTGAAATATCTGCTTATATATAACTTGCTAGTTTTGTCAAATAACTAAAGGTTTAAGAGGATTACTTTTGTAGATGCTTAGCTCATGTTTCTTGCACAAAGATTTGAGCAAACAGTAGGCCATGTAGAAATCTGGCACAGTAATGAAGAGAATATTTGAGGACTCGGTCTTTATTTATTTTCCCCTTGTGACTCAGTGGTGTCTGTGGGGACTCGGTGCTTGTTCTGCAGTTGCCCATTCCAAGCCAGGGACTAAGTGCAGAAGCAGTGTTCCCACTCTTACTCCTCATATTCAAGCAAAAACTTTGACCCTTTAGGGCTGTGTCAGTGTTTTAAGTACCTAGCACTGTAGGTTTCACTGTCTATTGGGCTTTGTTCACATTTTCATCAAGAAAAATAAGCAACTGAATAGAATGTGTCAGAGTCCTAAACCTATTAAAGCTCTACATGCATTACACAGAACATGCTTTCCTTTTTTTTTTTTCTTGTCTCTGTGGTATATTCCATCTCTAATAACATTCTGGTTTGTTTAAAGAGTGAACTCGGATAAAATCATTACTGTATCTGAAAATATAGATGAGCCTGTGGAGATGGTCCATAAAATGCTATTTTCACAAATAAGAAATGGGTTTCCTTAATTTCCCTAAGCTCCAACCTTAATGTGTATCATATTCATATTAGGTTGTTTTTAAACAGGTTTCATTTATACCAGATGCAGATTGACCAAAAGAACTGTGTAAGATCCCCTACTGAAACTAAGTTTCTGTGTACCTTTCCTGTTGATAAAATCATATGGGTAGTAGCACAGAGCCTCCATTTTACTGCAGAGTTCCTGTCTTGAATAGGGATTTAGCCTGAATTTTCACTTACACTTCTTTCTCATTCTAATGCTTGTATGAAACATCTCTCTAACCAGCCTCACAAATCAGTTACCAAGATGTGCTGACTACTTTCTGGGTGGACACTGATTGTACCCACATGCTAGGACCTCTTTCAGAGAGAATGTCAGTAGAAATCATAGTCCCAGTGCATATTAGTTTCCTCACTGTGTGGGTTTAATTAACACAATTTAATCAAGTTGGCCGCTCTTAAACCCAAGGGTATATCTCAGTGGGCTGGGTTATTTATCCCCAGGATGCTCCTGTGTTGCAACACTGAAGTCACATTGTTGACCAAAAGCCAGTCCTAAGTAACTATAGGAATGATTAACATAATGGTACTGACCTGTGTGTTTGGAGAGATTAGGTACTGTATCCATGTGATATCCCTATGAATACCTTGGCCTAAAGACTGGGATATTGTTTGTGTCTTGTTGTGGTGGCTAAATGGTAAATCCACCTGTACTGAGATGTCTGCTTTATTTTTGTGTGCCTGTCTGCTATAGAATTGTTTAGTTTTTCTGTTTGTATTTTTCTAACCATTGTTGTAATCCCTAGCCTTAATATTTTTGTTTCTATATAGAATTAATTACCTTTTTGCTGGAGGCTTCTACCCAGTTGGTTTCCATGTCATCAATATAATCCTGCATTGTATTATCTCCGTGTTGATGGTTGATGTGTTCTCCATATTATTGGGTGGACTGCAATTCACTAATAAAGGAAGACGGCTAAACCTGGCTCCAAAGTCCTCTCTTCTTGCTGCTTTGCTCTTTGCTGTCCATCCAGTGCACACCGAGTGTGTAAGTATTGAATAATTATCTCCAGAGATTTTTATTTTAGAAGTTCTTGACCATCTTGACTAATTAATTCTGGCGTAGCCTTACACTCTACAGATTGCTGTTACATATTCTCAACAATTCTCTTGGCACATGTCTTAATGGAACAATCAAATATTATGGTTAGTACATCCAAGGCTTGTAATTCCACTGAGCTAGACCTTGTTAAGGAAGATAAATCATTCAAGTACAATAACTAAAGGAGGATAGCACTATGCTACAGAGTTTCCCTACCTGCTGGATTTCCCTAATCACTTTTAATTTCCATTTGCATTGATAAAAAAAGCAAAGAGTTTTAAAATATGAGTAGGGGCACTCTATGAATTTGTATGTGGGTATTGAAATACTAGGCATCCAGTTTTGCATCTGTGTTGGAAAAAACTGAAAATTATTAAAGGGCTGGAAATCATCCTGTTTGTGAGAGATCAAACTGGGTTTATATTTTCAATATTAAGGAGAAGATTAAAGGATTTTTTTTAAATCAGTCTGTAGTTAGTTACATGGGGAACACAAATTTGGCAGTACTGAGCCCTTTAATAGTGTGGGCAAAAGCAAAGATGTAAAGATACAGAATAGAGGCATGGCACACGTATAGCAATCAGTTAAAATATCTGACCAAAACACAAAGTCTTTGTGTGGGAATTCTGTGAAGAGAAATGGTGTTCTTAAAAAACTCTTTTGTGCTCATAGTTAAGAAGATCTTATGGCCTTATGCCAGTGGGCTTGCTGAACGTCATCACTGATTTCTTGATCTTGTGATAATGAATAAATGAAGTATAAAATTATCACAGTCAGGGAAAGTATTTTGGGGTTTTGTTTGAATTTGGAAGGTCTGAGCTACAGAAAAGGTACTAGCTTTAATTTTGATTTTGTACTAGCAATGAACAGTGAATCCTACGGTGCACATTCTACATATGTGGCACTGATTCTTCATGTATTCACAGTATGCCGTCGGTTTGGTTGCTTGCATTTGCTCTGCACGTTATTGGTGGGTAAAAAGTTATTGAAAGCTGTGCTCTCAGCTGACTGGAGACCTTGCATGTATTGAAGACCTAGAGATGGTGCAGAGTTATGCATTAGTAATTTGGCACCTTTTCTGGAAGAGTGGCTAAAACATCTTGACAATCGTTCTCTGGTGTTCACTTGCCTGTGCAATAACTTCTTTGTGAGAGTGCACTGTGTCAGAGGGGCCCCTCATACTTGTTCTCCTAAACCAGTTTTAGATGTCAGAGTAAAGTAAAACAAGTCTTCAGTGCTTTTGATGTTCTGACATGTAAAGAGAAATCTCAATTGAGTCTTTACTTTGTTGTAGACCTAATATTGACCTCTTTATCAATATCCACGAATTTACTCTTCACTCCATTTGACTCTAAAATATATTTAAATCAGCGTGAGAATATTAATAGGCCCTTTGTCATGTCAAATAAATTACAAGTGATGTGGTCTGCGTGCATATTTGAAGACTTGCAAATGTTTCAGGCAAACACTGGAAGAAGGGGGAAAAGTACCATGCTTATATATCAGGCCTCTTCTAAAATCCAGGAATGAAAATAAGCCTCTTATTATTTACATGATGAATAATAAATCTTGCTCCAGTGAAGAAGTCATTATGCTGCTATAGTTCTAGGATGAGTGTGAGTCTGGCAGCATCTCTTAAAAAGCATTCCTTATGATTTTAAACCTGTGAGTTTTAAGTATCCGACAGCCTGGTTTTGAAATGAGATGACATATTTTGACATAAAATTGTGAAGAATCCGTCTGTTTGCTGCTTTGAGTTTTGGTTTATACAGTGAAACAAACTGTCATGTAAAACAGATATTGAAAGGTGCAATGCTTTCAGTACCTGTGTAAGGAAAACACTGTCGTTTTCCTACCTACAAGTAAATATTCTTGTGCTATAGCTCTCTGCTCTAAAAAAGGCCTATTCTTTGTAACACTTCAGTGATGAAATGTTAAATGAATCATGGACGTAAAAATATATCTGATACTAATTTAAAACTGGTTTGGTTTTTTTGCCTTTGTTTGCCTTCTTACCAGAATCTATATGCCTTATCTTGCATTTTAGGTAACATTTTGCTGTTGGAGTCATCTGAGGCCACGTGCATTATCAGCTCATTAATCTCTTTGCTGTAACAAGTGGACATTTATTTTTGAAATTGTGTCAGCTCACCTTAGCTTTTATCTCATTAGGAAGAGTGGCTCCTGAAGCTCTGACACATCATTATTTTCACCTTTCAAAGCACTCCACAGCTATTGAGTTAATTCTCATAATTCCTTTGTATGGTAGAAGAAGAAGCAGCAGAGAAGTTAGGTGCACAGCTTAGATAAATCAAGAAGTTCTTCTGAACTGAATCTAGGAGTCCAGCAGTTTCTTCTTTTACAGTGCTCAAGTGAAGCTGAGGTAAAAGTGAGAGAGAGTCTCTGCAATAGAATCAGTCATACTCTCATGCCTCTACACTTCTCTTTCTCTGATGTTATTTAGAAATAGTTGTTCCATCATGTTACCCCTCACACAAAAAATGCCCTTTTCCTTTTTATTTTCTTCTTTCTGTTCCACACACAAATGGGACAACTGGTATGCTATACAAGAACTGAAGTTTCTGCTTTTGTCCCTGAAATACGATCACAAAAAGTGAATTTAAAAACAAAACCTGTAGCTGTTCTGCCCTGCTTCTGTACATCTACTGAAAATATGGAACTCAGCACTCCAGGAAGCAGAGTGAGACTGGAAAATACAGGGTATTTCCATGATCCTTGCTCTGGGTGTATGCTCTAGTGAGGTTCCATCATCAGGGCCTATACAGTCACCTACCAACTCCATGTCATGATTTTCACAAAAAAATTGGTGATATTATCCTGACCCTTTGTGTAATTGAGAATTGAAGATCCAAAAGTGTCTTGCTCTGTTTCAGCAAGTTATTGTAAATACAGTTTAGGGGCTTGAACCAAAGCTTACAGATAGCCCGGAGATTGCACTTGATTTAAGTAGGTTGGCAAGATCTCAAGTAGAGAGGTCCCAGGATGTGCTTCTCATTTTTTTTTGCATTAGTACAACTTCAGTTTTAAGATGCAGTTGGGGGTAGCTCTAATGCAGTCAGTTAATACAACACAAAACAGTGCCAGAGAGGGATTCTTTTTTTTTCCCTGAATCTGCAAGCTGGAAGCTATTTGTCCATTCTGAGTGTTCAGATTGCAATTTGAAGGCTGGTTTGTCTTCTGAAAGTGAACAGTTTTGATTTGTGTTTCAGCAGAGCTGCCAATTTAATTGTGGTTCAGGATGTTTGGCTTCCAAACCATGTAATGGCTTCAAATCGAAACAGAGTAGATTTATATTAGATATTAGGAGGAAATTCTTTAGTGTGAGGGTAGTGAGGCACTGGCACAGGTTGCCCAGAAAAGTTGTAGATGCCCTGTCCCTGGAAGTGTTCATGGCCAGGTTGGATGGAGCTCTGAGAACCCTGGTCTAATGAAAGGCAGGAGGATTGGAAAGCAATGGTATTTAAAGTTGCTTCCAACCCAAACTGGTTTACATTTCCATGTTTTCTAAGTGTTTGGCTGAAATGCAATTTGATCCAAAAAACAGATGGAATTGTGTAGAGTCTAAATTTTATTCCTGAAATGAAGTCCTCCTTCATTTCTTAAAAAAAAAAAAAAAATCCATAAACTAAAGTTTTCATCAAGCAAAGCCAAACTATTTATGTAGTCGATACTAATCAATACCCAGTAAAAAATAGGATGCATCTTAAAAACTGGATATAACTAATCTGGTAAACCTAGTTTAGGAAAAAAAGTGATACAATTGTATTCTATTATGTATTTCACTTTGTATGTGTTCCTTTACTTAAGGTTTACTAAGAATAAAAATCTGATAATTTGAAACTTCTTTATTTTTTTTAAGGTTGCTGGGATTGTTGGCAGAGCAGACCTACTGTGTGCCCTGTTCTTCTTGTTGTCATTCCTTGGCTACTGTAAAGCATTTAGAGAAAGTAAGCATTCTGTTTGCCCCTTTAATTTCCTATTGTGTACATTTTCAGCATTTGTACATTTCAGTGAAGTATAGCAAAATTTTAAATGTCAGATTGGTTTGTTTACCCTCGTAAAATATAGGGGTTTTTTTAAAACCTGCTTTAGCAGCTATTTATTGTTAGAATTTCTGAAAAGTTACTGTCCCTAATTCTTCTAAAACACAGAATTTAATTTAAGGAAAGTCCATTTTATTCATAGGGTTATTTGCTAAATGTTTCATTGTTTAGAAGTCTAATGAAGTATTTTAATAGATATTATAGAAAAAATTCAAACCTACAAATGTACATGCTTAAATATTTTACTACTCTTCATGCCATTATGTTGGGATGTCTTAAATGGAGTCAACTTTTCAGAATGTTACTGGTATTTCTAATGAATTGCAAAGAATTATTCCTATGACTAAGCCTTCCAAATTCCTGCAATATGCAAGTGCTGGCATATAATGCTGTATATAGTGTTACTCATAGAGTTTTTGTAAGACAGCTGTGTTTAACATGAACAATTCCTTGGTAGATGGTTTTTCAAGTGAGCTTTCAGATCTCTGGTATTATTTAATCTGAATGCAGGTTGGCAGCTGAAATGCAGTTGTGGAGAAATTATTTTGGGGGCTCTGTTAAATAAGCACACAAGAATGCATGAGTTCATGACTGTGAAAAGCTATGCAGGACATGCAGTCTGGTGTCTGAATGTGCTCTACCACATGAAATGCAGGATTCATTTGGGGAACCCACAAGGAGCTGTGTTGTGAAGAGCTTGTCTGTTGTTCAAAAGGCATGGCCTGTAATGACTAACCAGAGCTGGCAGGGTATTTCAGAGGCACCTGAGCTGACTTGGTATCTGGCTTAACAGCATGGTTAAGGCACGACAGAGACCTCAGAGTGGGCTGAAGGGAGTGAGTTAGACCACAGCAAGCTGTGAGATGCTGTGAGCAGCTCCTGCTGGTTCAGTTTATATTCTTTGGAACTATTGTGCATATTTCTACTCCTGATACAGTAATTTTATCTTGCTAATTCAAACGTTACTTAGGATGATTCCTGTTTACTTTGTATATATTTTTCTTCCATTTGAGTAGGTTTAATTTCTTTCAACTGAGCTAATGATTTCTTGATGAAAATTTGCCTTGAGTTCTTACTTGTTTGTTTATTCTTTTTTCACCTATTTTATTGGATATAATTGTGCTTATGATGTTTATTCTATTAGTGACTATAGTATGATCGATAAAATATTGACTTATCTGTTTTCCAATGTCATGGGTGGACGTGGCTTATATGGCAGGGGTAATAATCTTTACTTTTCTAGCTTGCTCTAGAACT
Source organism: Sialia sialis (assembly GCA_009812075.1). NCBI lineage: Eukaryota > Metazoa > Chordata > Aves > Passeriformes > Turdidae > Sialia > Sialia sialis. The sequence continues at coordinate 53,480,301 of VRYO01002772.1, read as the reverse complement.
CAAGAGCCAAATTCTTTGGATGACCACTGGAGACAATTATATCAGATCCTCTAACTATTTTTTATAGAGGACATCCTGGGAATTAAGGATGTGTATTCTGGTTAAGGATGCTCTTCAACTTGTGAAGGCCAGTTTAATAGCTTTTAGAAATCAGTGTCAATGTAATAATATTCTTGGACTGAAATTTGTGTCATTGATACAGAAGAAGGAAAATTTTCAAAGGCAAAATACTAACTACCCCTTACTGATTTTTGTTCAGCATTACACCATAATAAGGGAGCAGATGTGTCTTTTAAGCAATTTTGCCAAGGAAAATTACAGTCTGACAGCATTGTCTGTTAGGTCAGTTTTCAGTGTTTACTGTCACCTTCACTGCCTGCTTTTCTCTGTACAACTTTTTGAAGAGTTTAGACTTTGTATTTGTATCCAGGTTACATACCTGAGTCTTTCACCTTGATTGCTGCAAAGGGATGCTACTGACTCATTAGCCAGGAGCTTATCAACCAGGCACTCCAGACCTTTTCTGCAGAGTTGCTGCCCAGGCCTTAATTGTTGCATGGTGTTGTTTGATTTTCATGTGGCCCATTCCTCCAGATTATCATAGCCCTTCCAAACAACCGTCCTGTTGACCATTGTATCCATCTATCCTTTATCTGAACGCCACCAAAGAACGTAAGCAGTTTTACTTGCTGCCCGTATTATAATTTTTCTTTTCTTTTGTGGAGGGGAGGTTGGTTCAACCTGCAGCGTTTTGAACATGAGTGCTTGTGTAGGAAAGAGGTGTGTCTGTACTGCAAAGGGCAGCTGCAAAGAGAATGGAAGCTCTCTCTTCACAAGGAGCTACATGATGCTGACAAGGGGCAGTGGGTGCAGTTGCACTGGCAAAGGTTTCACCTTGATGTAGGGAAGAATTTTTTTACAGCAAGAACAATCAATCACTGCAACAGCCTCCCCAAAGATGTGGCAGAGTCCCCATGACTGGAGGTTTTCGAGATGCATTTGGACAGGGTTATAGGCTCCCTTTCCTGCAAACATTGGACCTGGTGATCTCTGTAGGCCCCTTCCAAACTTAGCTGTTCCTGTGATTCTTTGTGTGAAAGGTTTTAGGAAAAGATAATCAAATATGGGGAAGTGACTGTGAATATGACTCTTCGGTGGGTTTGCAAAGTAAGTGAAAAGTTTTACCCTTGGTATGAATTTCCTTCTGTTGTGAACAGACCTTCTAGGTACTCTAAAATAATAGGTTAAATTAGGAGTAAATAGCTTTTATCTGACTTTAGCTGAGTTTGATTCTGAATAGATTGAGGGAATCAATCCCAAATGTAAGCTGGTCCCACTGTGAATATAAGAACATGCCTTTTAAAAATATGCACATATAATTTAAAAAACAGACTTACACAGTGTCTCCTAAGTAGCAAACAAAAAATGCCTTTTCTTCTCTTAGAATGTTTGTTGTTCTTCTGATGTCAAATCCTCAAGATCCAGAATGTCTGTGATAGTGCCAGTGCAGGTTGCTAGTTCTGGAGCAAGAGCTGTTATTATAGCATTTTTTAGGTCAGGCCAAGAAGGTAATTTTTCTTTGTGAAATAGTCTTTCTTTGTGAGAAAGAGAAGGAGAAAACAACCAAAACCCCCTCTGTATCAGGTTTATGTTCCTAATCAAATAGAGATGATTTATGGTGATCCTGCACAAAAGTGGATTGTACCAGTTTATTCTAACATCCTTTTTCCTTTTGTCCTGCTGGACTTCTTGTATATTAAAGCATGTCCCTAAACTGTAGGTCAACTGTGTGTGTCTTGGTCCCTGGATTTGGCTGACACATTTATATGGAGCTTAGCTCACCAAAGATTAAGAGAAGTATCAAAGGTGGTTTTTTGGGGCTTTTTTGTTTTATTTTTTGTGGGGTTTTTTTTGTTTGTTTGTTTGTTTAGTTTTTGTTTTTGTTTTGTTTTTGTTTAATTGTTACTAATAGACACATTGTGGTGTGACTCTTTTGGAGCACTTAAAAGAGGATACAATTCTTAAGACCATCAAGATTTGTGGACTGCATTTATATTATCTTTGGAATATGGTTACCAAAACATGTTTGATGCCAGTTTGATTTTATTTCATGAACTTAAAGTGAGCATCAGAGTAAAACAAACATTGAAAAGCCTGATGTGATGCTCCTGATATGGCTGGGTCAGGAACATATATTGTTTGGCTACCAGAAGCATCCCAATGCTATTATCAGACAGATTATCTAACTTTTTAGTAATGAACCTGACAGCAAGGAAATGTAAAATTTGTATATGACTGAATTCAAAAAATCTGTTTATGTTTCAATAGTTTAGACACAGCTAATAAATTGTCATTTTTTAAAGAAAAGTGGTCAAAAATCATATGTGAAAGACTGATTAGTGCTAATTTTCACTTGAGAAAATGTATATAAAGATTTTTAATTTTTTTTGCGTGGGAGTAGGAACTCTTAAATGTCTGAGGAGGATTTGGAAGTACCATGGGGAAAGTATACATAATAGTGAGAACAGTCAGGAAATCAGAAAAATATGTCAGTCTGGAAAACTTCCAAAGGAAAATAATGGTTTTTGTAAAGCTCAAGATATACTGCAGCTTGTTTACCTGATTTATTTTTAGTTTCAGTGGATTTTCAGGTAGACAGTTCCTTTTAGCCAGAATCTGAAACCTTTTTTTTCATTTTAAAGTACAGTTATTTAATTATGTGGGCTATAATTATGTCTTACTGAAGTTCTACAATTCTGTTATTTTTTTCCCAGTATACCATTTTTGAAGTTAGCATCTTTGAAAGGATAACATTTAAAATTGCAAGGAACTAATCTGTTGTTCTCATTCTGTCCTGCTGTTTTAAACACAACTGTGGGGACAAATCCACTGCATAGGCTTTGGAGACAGCAAGAGCTGACAACTGTTTAGGTATGTTCTGAAGGGAATTGTGGGTTATTAACTTTGTTGAATTTTAATGCAGCTTCTCTGGGAATTCCTAAGGCAGCTTAAAACTGCTGTAGTGTTCTTTTTTGCCTTCCTTTGTCTTCAGTTTTGACAGTGATCCAGTTGCATGTATTTGCCATCTGCATTGGCAATCTCTGAGTAATGTAAAATGAGGAGTTCATGACTTGGTCCCTGTGAATAATATTGGTGTAGATATTAAATACGGGACCAACTCTTTGCGCATATGCTACAACTTACAAAAATTACTTTGTTCTGGTTGTGTGTTTCTATTTTGTTTTGTTCTGTGTAGATGTCAATTAATCATCTACTAGTTCATTGCTAATTTAATAAAGCATGCAAAGTAGCAATGAGTTTTGTGAAAACTGGACATTTATATTAGGGAAGTTTTCCTACAGATTGGAAATATTTAAGTCTCCTGTGTGAAAGAGATGATTGTTAAGATATGAGGAATTTGCTAGCTATTGTGCAATTGGTCTAGAGGTGTTTACTATTGTTAAACATGTAGGCCCTGATTTTTCAACTGTGTGCCCTACTGTTCATATTTAAACACATTTGGAGGGAATAGTTGTACGTGAAATGTTATGATTTTAGTTGGCTGAGGAAACACAGTGACCTTTTTTTTCTGCTAGAATTCATGTTAACTTTCACTCCTCCAAGATGTCATAATTCAGGGGATAGATACTTCCTTCAGTGTGGTCCTAGGTACTGCATTTGAAGTTGCTGGATATGTTTAGGAATGGTATTTCCTGCTGTAATGTCATTCTGAAGTGACACACTGAGCTGAGCTGCAGTAGTATGCACATTTGGAGACACACAAGGAGATCGTGGACTTCTAAATGTGTGATCTTTTAAGACTAACTAATTCTTCCCCCTTTGCTTAGCAATTCATGAGCAGGGAAATCTTAGAGCTTGGTTAGAAGAATATTTGTAGCAATTTAGTTGGAAGACACCATCCCCACAGACAAGGGATGGAATATATGGATGTTTGTGATCTATTTTAGTTGAAAATTAAAACTTCCTGTAGGAGCTCAACATAACTTTCTTTGCTTCAACCTTCAGAGGAATAGGTCCTTTCACAGAATCAGGTGCTGTGTTTCACCTGAAGATTGTGATTCCTTAAACTGCTCCAAGCTGTCAGCTGGCTGACTCTGAAGTCGCTCAGCTAGGTTGAAGAAGGAAATGCTTAATACCTAAGTGTCTGAATTGGTGGTAATTGCTTTGGATATTGTTAGTTTGGCTTAACAATTAAACTAAGCTTGGTAGTTTAAATGTAGCATTTTCTTCATATCCTTCACTTATAAGGAGTTTGTTTTCATTGACTTGAGGATTTAGGACACCAGAAAATAAGGTCTCTTGAAAGAGGATTAGTGTTTAAGTGCACTCTCAATGTGTTGCTAGTAAATTTAGGATCAGTCAATGCTACACTATAAAGCACTTTGTGTATGCATCCTTGCTCTAGAAATGCCTATACTCAAGTCTAGCAGTCTAAATCAAGGAGCTCTCATGGCTTGTTTATGGTTTTCATAGGTATTTTATTGAATCCCCTCAACTTTCAGACTTCATGTACTCCTAAGGAGGGACCATCTGAGCAACGCTTTTTGGGTTTGTGTAGAAACACTATATTTTTCCAGCTTTAGAGAAAATAAGCAAGTACTTTATTTCTTTGGCACACTTACAATTTTCTCCATCTGCTAGAGTGGCAAAATGCCCACTCACAATACGGCATACCAGTTTCAACCAGGCACAGGTGCCAATGAAAGATCGGTTTTGTTTTCTGACACAAGATTTTTCTGGTGGGAAGCAGCACCATATTCAGGGAATATGCCTTGTTAGACTGATTACTTCTGTTAGCATGTGTATATCATCATAAGCACTTATGCAGGGCTTTACATTTTCAAATCACGGTTTAAAAAAATATTTAAAGCATTGCTAAATGTTGGTCTTTTGTATCTATTTTGCCTGCCTAGTTTAGTGAGATTTCTGCAGTTGAGGCAGGGGGTGGTGGGAATGGAGGAGGGTTGTGTATATTGACCCAGGAACAAGCATGAAATAAAATGTTTCATAATTGAAATTCTTTCTCTTGAAAATTTAATCACTGATGAATTTTGATAATATTATAATTCTCTGTATATTTGTTGATTTTTTTGAGCTTGCAAAAGAAAACAAAGGAACAGAGATTGTGCTTTTCAGGAGGAGATTTTGTTTACAGAATCACAGAGTTGTTGAAGTTGGAGGGGCATTGAGCTGACTTGCCTACACAAGGTCACCTAGAGCTAATTGTCCAGGAGGATTTACTGCAGGATTTTGCAGTTCCCCTCATTAAACCATATGAGGTTCCTGCAGACCATTTCTCCAGCCTGACAAGGTCCCTTCTGTCTGTTATGGCAGCTCAACCCTCTGGTGTATCAGCCACTCCTCCCAGCTTGGTACCGTCAACAAATGTGCTGAGGGTGCCCTCTGCCCATCATCCAAGTCATCAGTGAGGATGTTGAGTAGGACTGGACGCAGTATTGACCCCTGAGTATATTGGCCTTCACTTAGACTTTGCACCACTGACCACCACCCTCTGGACAAGCCATTCGACAGTTTCCATCCACCTCACTGTCTGCACATCCAGACTGCTCAGCAACAGCTTCTCTGTGAGGATCTTATGGGAGACTGTGTCAAAGGCCTTACTGAAGTCCAGCTCTTAGATGCTTAATTTTTGGGACCTTCATTATTTCTCTTTTGCTGTGTGTTTTTATCATCTTTGTAAGTCCGTGCTTAAAATTGACTTTGCTGGGCAAGCTGAGACATTTCTTGCATGTGAGACTTGGGATGTTCACAAGACAGACTTTTTTATACAGAACTTTGAGTGTGTGCCCATTGAATGGCTTCAGTTTTCTTTTATTTGGCTTGACCATTTCTCCAGGCCAGATTGAATGGGGCTCTGAGCAACCTGGTCTAGTGGAAGGTATCCCCACCCATGGCAGGGAGTTTGGAATCAGAGCACCATAAGGTCCCTTCCAAACCAAGCTATTATATGATTCTGTGTTTTTTCCAGTTTATCAATGAAATTCTGACTTCTCCTTTGTATGCTTCCTGGCCATTGCAGCCTGGCAGCACTTCTGGTCTTAATAAGCATATTTCTTATTCCATCGTCCAAATGGAATAAGGACAAAGGAAGAATCCTGTACAGAATGTTATCTTCACTTTTTTTAACAGCAAGCTAGTATCTTACTGTAGTTTCCAGCTGTTATTTGTACCCATTCTGTAGCAGCTTCATGCAGCCCATATATTTTGTATGTTTCACACTGCTTCCAGTGGCATTTTCATGCATTTGCAAAGTCAAGCTATAGGATGTTTACATTTCCTTTTATCAGGAAGACTTCTTTTTTTTTTTTCTAAGTCAGAAGTTATACTTAGATCCATATAAATGACATGGCAAACAATTAATCATGTTCTCTTATATTTTAGAGTGTCACCTAGAAAATATTTTGTCTGGTAATTTTTTTTTGTAATTTTGACCAGTTAACTTAGCTTTGTATCCTTTCATATTTTTGTTCCTTTTCAAAAGTAGACATGTAGGCATTGTTTCATTTTATTTCAAACTCGTGGATTCTCATGTATTTTGCATGATTTCTCAGCAGTAACAGTTGAGTTTACTCCTGGTTGTATATGACCCAGAAGTGAATGTAACCAATTGTAATTTAAAACAGATTAACTTCTCTATGAGTTCTGTGTCTTGTAGTTCACTATTTTTGCTTTTGTTCTACTTCCCTTCTGCTGATGCTGTACTTGCCATCTGATTGGAACTGACCTTTTTTGGAAAAAATTAATGAAAAAGGCACAGGACACTTCTGTTTTCTTGGCCTTGTCGATTTTATTTCTCAATGAATATTGGAGTAACTCCTTCCTCACTACTCACTAATATGTCTATGGAATTGTGGGATTTTGTTCTTTACATACATTACCTTTTCTCATTTTGCAATGTGACCTCTCTGTGTTAGTTTTTCTGTATGAATGTGCTGCTATTACACTTGTCCTTGATGATTTGACCTAGTTCCCTTTTTAACTATTACTCTTATATTTTGAATCATCAAAGCATTGCTGAATTGCCAGCTGGTCTCTTACTATATATACTTCCCACTATCTTCTGTGTTAAGATAATTTGTATTTGCGTACAGAATACTGCTTCTCTGAGAAGTGCTTAGTTGTCTGAACTCCTTTCCACTAGAATTTGATTCTGAGAAGAAGTAACCTCTCAATGAGAGTCTACTTCCATAAATACAGTAAAGTCCATTGGCTGTCTCCAAGTGTTTTCCTTTTTACACTTACTAATGATGATTGATGGCCATTTTGTGAACACAGTCAATTACTTTGCCTTCTATCCTTGTATTCTCTTTGCTAGTTGATTTCTACATTAAAAAAAAAACACCCCAAAAAAAAAAATTAAAAAAAAATATTAAAAAAACCTCAAACTGGTTTTCAAAAACTGGCTGAACAGTCTGTTGTTCTGCAAAGTCTGAAAATTGACGATCTTCTTGAAGGAATGGATTTAGACAGAATACTTTGCCTTAGCAGTACTCTTAGTATGAATACTAAAAGCTCTTTCCTCCATGAGTAACAGCCCTCAGCTGTTCTTCTGTATAATTGATGTGGGCTGGAGTCTCCTGGTTGCATTTTAAATTTTGTACTTCCAATGTCTCTTTAGTCATTATGTATTTTGTATTTTCTTGCTTTGTTTTGGCATTTTTCAGATGTGTGTGACTTCCTTCCTAAAATAAGGCTTTCTTTTATCTTTATAACATTTGCACCTCCAGTGTTAAGGCTTGCCTCATCTCTGGAGCCTTAATTTGGAGTGGAGGGCATCAAATGCCCTCTGTGTATTGCAATAATGAATGTCAAATATCTTAATATTATTTCTGTTGAAGCTTTAGAAGTCTTGGGTAAGAAAGGAGTGTTATTAGTAACCTCAAAACCTGCTCTTTGACATATTTGTATTAAAAGTTTGGAGCTCTGCTACAAAAGAAGTAGCCTGGTTCAGAATGAAAGAGGAGGCCAATATCAGCAGATCCTTTTCACACTTACAGTTATGATTTTTATCTGACCCAAACAACATTTGAGGTAGTGTACTGGTGTCCCTGTATCATCCGTGCAGAGTTACTTCTCTGCAGGGTGCTCAGCTGCATTTAATTAGGTGACTTCATCCCTAAAGGTGTCATCTTCTCATGACCAGTAAAGGAAGTCTAATGTACTAACTTAGGTGTAGATGCCTACTTCTGGTGAAATATCTTCATCTTGTCATTTATCCTTTCCATAGATTATTATTGCAGTTCCCTTTAAGCACTGAGGGTCAAACCTGCCTTAGCAGAAGAGAAGAACTGCTCTAGAGATCAAGGAAAGTAGGAAAGGGATTCAGTCAATGAATGCAGAGTTCAACTTTGTTTTTTCACATGCCAAGTCAGATTGATTCTTGTGATGCCTGTAGAGCCCCTGTTATTTGAATCAAGAAACTGCTTCTGAATGAGCAGAGTGCTTCCCTCTGTTGCTTGCACCTATGGAGTAGAGGTTGTGACAGATATGTTTTTATGTGAAGTACCGTGTATTCTGTGTGTGACGGTACCTTGGCTGAAGTAAGGTTTAGTCTTACATTCATCTCAGATATGCCTGCTTGTAGTATCCAAAATCAGCTCCATGGTCTTTAAAGTCTTTAAAGACTTTTTCTTTGAGTGGAAGCTGTAGTTGCTCTTGATCTCTTAACCCCAGAGTTCCTCACCCTGCTGTAAAACTGCTTCCTGAGTGCAAGGACTAACTGCTTCTGCTCAGCTGCTGACATTTTTGAGCTCCATGGCATTCTACTGCAGTGATAATAAAATGACAAGAGGTACTGCTTGCTAAATGCAGCAGCCCTGGAGAAGCAGCTCATTGTGCCTTTGTAGACTGTACTGCAGTTGAAACAGTTTGTGTGTGTGTGACACTTCATGAGTAACTGTTATACAGAATTTCTTGTTCTTATGGTAAGTTGGAAGAGAGTGGCCAGTAATGACAGAGCTCTAGCTAAGGATGATAAATGTCTCGAAATATTGGGAATTAACCTTTGCAGATGACAAATTGTGGAAATTATCTGAAGCTTCTGCCATTCTAATTAATCTGGCTAAAACATTGAGCAAATAGGGAGACTTCTAATGTCTCCAAGAAAATGACTGCAATAAAGGGACAAATGCCAGCATATTGCAGGAGGTACCCTATGCTTTTCAAGTCTGTTTATCCAGATCTTGACTGGTAGAAAAGACTGGGATACTAAATCTGTTTATTTTTTAGTTCTTATTTTAATTTACCTTTAAATGTATAAAATGCCTAAAGATGTGGCATTCTTTATTTTGACAGATAAGGAAGGACATACATTTTCTGTATTCTGGGTGCTGGTGAGTGTTATCCTAGGTGCAATAGCCATGCTGTGCAAAGAACAAGGAATTACAATACTGGTAAGAATTATTTTATTAACTGAATTTTGACCTCAACATCTGTCAGGGTGTAGTTGTAAAGTCTACAGAAATTAATCTTCTCCACAGCTGATGACATGCACACTTTTCTATTTTGTTCAAAAAGCTAGTTAATGTTGACAAAAAGTAATATTCTAGTAGATCTGTTTTAATTATGTCTTTGCCAATCTGTCAGAATTTTTCCTCTTTAACTTTTGTAAGCAGGTTGCCTACATTTTTGCAAAGTTTAAAGGTTTTACAGTGTTAGTTTAATTTCATTGCCCTTGTTTTTGAATATAATTCTTGAGATAGCAGGACTACAGACTTCTCATTGAAGGCTCATGAACAAAGATACAATTGGAGGAGAGCATTTTTAAAAGCTCCATTCCCTGGCTTTTGTAAACAGTGTAATTATAATTATAGGGCCATTGTCTATGCACTTCTAGTATTGCTTCTCTTCCTTTTGTGCCTTATTTAAGGCTCTGTCTGTAGAAACAGATGTAGTTATTGTTCGTGTTTATTGTGGTCTAGCTTTTTATAACTTCAATGAAGACAATGCTGTTCTGGGTGACTAAGCACCACCTGAAATGCTGTATCTGTGATTTTTAACTTATATAGCCATATATCTTTATTAATAAATCCAGTTTATAGCTTTAGCCATAACAGATGAGCAACAGAATCAGAAAATTCATTGCTGCAAGGACCATCTTGTCATTGCTAGAAGAAAAAGGGAAAAAATACAGGACTTCTTGATTTGGGACTTGTTTTACAGATGTTTTTAAAGTGATGTCTGTAAGGAAACCATAAGGAATTGTCTTAAGACATGGTGTAATTACTTATTCTAGTAGTATGAATTGACTATTTGAACTAGCAGATGCAGAACTATTATTGGATTTGGGATTTTATTTGTTTACTGTTGCACTGCTTGGATGATTATATTTATTGTTGTGCTAAGGGGCACAGGTCAGAGGGATAAAGGATTAAATTATCCATTTAAAAGATTACTTGGAAGCTGAATGTGATTTTCAGTAGAATTCTTGCCTTCTATCTCCATGTGAGTGAGCCAAAAGCCTTTTAACTGGCAAGTGGCCTTTCTGCATGGAAACAATCCTCACTCCAGCCTATCTTCTGTCTCTTCCCTTTGACTGTTTGTGTAGGGCGTGTTGCCTCACGGTGTACCTGCTCTTTGCTTCACCTGGAACTAGATTCACTGGTTTTTTTCTATTTAGTCTTTAGATCAGTGAGGTAATTTGTGAAAATATTGAATATAGGATAAGAATTATCATGGTGATATGCTGAAACTTTGAAGTGGAAATGCTAAGGTTTGATTTTGCCACTAACCTCAATAGAGCGTCCCCTGGACACATTTATATATTTTATTTGCCGGCTTGGAGGTAGTTATGTGCAAGTGTAGTCCTGCAAAGCATTGAGTATGTTCTAGTTTTATGTGTAGTGGCTGATGTCATGCCACTCTTTTTATTTTTATTTTTCCCCCAGCAACTTGTACTGTGTTTATTGTTGTAATTGCAAGAAAAGCAACCCTGATACCTCTGTTAATTCTTTCTAAGCCTTTGCCTGTGCCCTTTAAAAACAGTATTTCTGAAACCTGGAGGTGCAAAGATACCGCACAACAAAAAATAAGTAGAAGGCTTAAAGAAATTCCAGCTTTCTGATAGAAGTCTTACCTTTTGACTGCAGCATTTACACTGCAGAACATTTGGGGAAGAAGATGGAGAGCAGAATTTTGTTGTGACCACGCATATGTTATCTAGCTTGCTGGTACATGGTAATCCCTGAAGGGTTATTTCATGTAGCAGGAGAATTCCCATTACAGTAGAATGTTATTCTACTCATCTGAGCTTCATTTACCCTTCTGCCATCATTACTACCAATGTATCTCTCTACTTGTTTGGAATCAGAATTAAGATGCACAGTAAGTCATGGCAAAAGTGAAATTCAAGATATATTTAAAAGAAAATATTTGTGGTTAGCCACTTCATCTTGTGCTGTTATTTTTCTCTTGGCTCCTTAGGGTTTGAATGCAGTGTTTGATGCACTGGTGATTAACAAGATAAATCTTTTGGAGCTCATTCGAAAGTTACTGTATAAGGACAAGTCATTGGAGGTGAGTGCCTGAATGTTTTGTTCATTCTTACAGATTTTGTTCATTCTGGCCATTCAGACAGGTATGTCCTAAAAGAAAAAGATTCAGTTTTGTTGTTAAGAATTAGGAAAAAACAAACCCCAAACCAACGAACCAACCAAAAAAGCTATTGTTAGTCACCTTAGCAAGGCAGTGTGCTGTGACATCTTTACAGCAACATGAGCAGGGTATTGTTAGAATTGCATTGGATAGTGAAATCCCTTCCACGGTTTTCTCAACAGTATGTTAAAAATGTTGTGTGGAACAGTTGACTGCTTGATGCAACAAGTTCTCCAGGGTCATTACCTATACACCTAAAATGGTACTTGGAATGTTGTGGTCAGAATAAAGAGAGAGAGATATTTATTCAGATTCTCAATGACATAGTTAGATAAGTACATTAAAAACATATTATGTTAATGGGTCCTAGTAGCTTTGGAGTTTAAAGGAAGAAGTTATATAAGCACTGATAGTTGCTACGGATTGATTTTTCTGACTTTGATTGATGTTACTTTATCTAGTATTGTCTCAAGTGGAGTCGGCAGCTAGTATTTGCACTGGCAAGCAAATAACAGGAGAACTCGGCCTCAGATCAATGATGGATAACAGCCAAATAGACCTACAGCCTACTAGAGCATCACTGCTGTTGAATAGCTAAGGTTCTCAACATTCAACAAAACAAAAGAATACTCCTTGTATTTTGCTTCAGTCAGTGGTTTCTCTGCAGAGAAGTCTCACTAATGTTTCTGAGTGGCACAAGTCCTGTGGGGCTTTTGAGTTCCTTTGCAAGGAGTAAATTGAGGATCTGCAGTGGAAATCAGGGGAAGTAGGTGCTCTAGAAATGAAATAATAGATTTGACCAAGAAGGGCTAAGTGAGGACTATGGAAGTGTTTCAGGCAGCAAATAGGAATGCTGGGGAGCTTTGCTGTATAAGGACACTAATGTCAACTAGAATGTGACAAGGGAAGCATAGAGAAGGAAGCTGTAGAGATCTAAAGCAGAGCTAGTTTAGAATTAAGTGCTGGAAATAAAAGGTAATAGGTAAAAACCTCAGGAATAAGTGGCCAGTCAGCCTCCCAACAGTGCCTGGTAAGATCATGGAACAGATCCATCTGGAAGTTATGTCAAACCATATGAATGACAGGGAGTTAACTGGAGACAGCCAACACAGCTTCACCAAGGTCAGATTGTACCTGACAAATCTAGTGGCCTTCTAGAATGGAGAAGAGAAGGCTCCAGGGGGACCACCTCTCTAGGAAGCTGTTTCCAGTGTTTGACCAGTAATAAATTCTTTACAATGAGGATGGTAAGGCACTGTAATATGTTACCCAGAGAAGTTGTGGAAACCCCATCCCTGGAATTGTTCTGGGCCAGACTTGACAGGGCTTTGAGCAAACTGATCTAGCAAAAGATATCCTTCCAGCCCAAACCATTCTATGATTCTAGGAAATCTTTTTGGAGGATTATTCTTTAAGCATGAAGACCTCAGAGCGTGATGCTTCTGTTTAAAAGAAGAACTTTTAAATGGTTCTGTCTCAGTGAAGAAAACATCAGATGTGCCTTTTCCCTCTTATTTTTTTAATAGAAGTAATTAATTCTAGCTCCTGTTACCTGCAAAAAAACTGTTCTGCTCTTTTCAAGGAAGTGTATCTAAGATTGTTTTGCTTTGTTGAAAGGCAGATCATAAAAACTCTGCAAGTAAGAACATTTTTTTATCTTCTTGATTGACACAGGTTTCAGTTTCATGCCAGATTTCACTTAATTCTAAATCAGAGAGGATACAATAACACTTCTTCCACTTTCACATTCTGCCTACTGAGAGATTTTGTGGCAATTGTGAAATTTGGCCTTTAAGAAACTGCATGTACTGTTAAGTGAAATGAAGCCCTGGGATAAGAGATTTTATTGTTAATCTGTCATAAAGCAGTTATAAATTTTCAATATATGTGGGGGTTTTTTTCATAGTTTTTTTCACAATTTTCTCCAAAAGCTATTTTATAGAAAAACCGTTCCTAAATCCTCTTTGTAGTAACATTGAATACTGAGATGTCTTGGTTGGAAGCAATATTTGAGCCCAAGGGCTAGCTTATGTAAAATCAAAATTACAGACTGCTTTATCTTTAGGTATTCAACTAAATATTTTATCATGACTTCATTGTCAAATACAAATACTAAAAAGCAATCTGAAAATTGTTTTTTAATTTAACTTTTCCATTCTTTTAGAAAATAAGTATCTTCAGCAAGTGCACTGATATCTGACTTTGTTCAGGAAGCCTACTTTTTTTTTTTTTAACTTCAGACATAGCTGATATTGATATCCTAAACAACTATGGTGGTCCTTGCTAAAGAGCATATTTCACTAAGAGGTAATATTAATTACTGTGCCATCTTAAAGCTTTGACTGGTGTGTTGTTATACTTACTGATAATTCTGTTTCCAGTCTCCACTGGTGAAGCTTGAAGAGTCTCTACACCCTACACTGGTTTGGTTTTGGGTTTGGTTTTTTTTTTAATTTATGAGAATGATGTGTGCTTGGAGAAAAGTGTTATACATTCTGGAGAAAAATACTTAAAAGTCTGACAGATTTACTGTCTACACCATCACTTCTTTATGCTTTATGTGAGTTGCTTTCTTTACACCCTGAAGTGTATGCATGATGTAAACCAACCGAGTTAATGGAGATCAAACACAAATTTATACTTTTTTTCTGATCTTTGGTAATTTACCCTGAAGCAAGTGATTTTGTGCCTCTCTGTCATTAGCTTTTTAATCATGTTTTTGGGTGTGAAAATTTTAATTCAGTTTCTAGTTCCTCTCAGTTCCTAACTGTGTAGTTTTCTTGGTATGTACCTGTAATTTTACCTCAAAGGTGCCGGGTAGACCGGGTAGACCATGGGATTTGTCCATATATAAGCCGCACCCGAATATAAGCCGTTTTT
>VRYO01002772.1:53450357-53464787 GCA_009812075.1 Sialia sialis | reverse complement strand
GAAATTACTGTAATTATCCTCCATTTTAGAAAGGACAAATTAATTTAATATGCTGTATACTAAAGGCTGTAGTCTGCTCAAGTTCCCTGTCAGAAATTGCCATGTAAAACTACATCAGCTGTAGAATTACAGAGGATTTGTGGAAGAGAGTCTTCTTGGACTGACAAGTTTTGTTTACTGATTGAGAAGGAAATGAAAATGTTAGCAAAAAATACTTTAAAATATCAACTCTAAATAGCAAAATTGCACAGGAATAGCTTTTTCTTTCTGAGATAGAAATGAAAAGGATATGAATGTGTTAGGTAAGAGAAAAAATACTGTTTCTATATGAGTTGGGTTTTTTTTTTCCTTTCTTTCTTTCCTGTAGAGTGCGGTGCTGTTAAGGAAGGGGCTGCTTTTCAGGATGACTCTTTTGATGTGTGGAGGGGCTGGAATACTTTATATCCGCTGGAGGATCATGGGCACGGGGCCACCAGCTTTCACTGAAGTAGACAACCCAGCTTCATTTGCTGACAGTCTGTTTGTAAGAGTAAGTTATGAGGTTGTTTTTTTCTGGCCAGATCAGAATATTTGTCTTTGTCATAAAATAATAGGAAACAATAGGAAACAATAAACAATAAAGTGGCAGTTTTTACGCTTCCAGATGTGTGATGAGTCACCTTCACTGGAGCTGCTGCAATGATTCTCTGCAATTTTTTTAATAGTGCACCATGTCTATTCTTTGCATTCAATTTAGCATGCACTTTACACATTGAAGTACTTTTCCATTTACTCACCATTTTTCCCATGCATGCAAGAAATTAGCTTTTGCTGATTTTCATCCCTTTTCCACATACTGTGCTTGACTTTTCATCTTCTTTCACAACTGAATTAAATAGCACAAAGTTCTAGTCGGGTGTATTTGGAGTATGTCTTGGATATATACCTCTGGTAGCATTAAGGATCTTTCTGGAGATGGGAAATGAAAAATGAAGAAAGTGGGTGATGTCCTTTGATGTTTTCTCATGTTATGAGATTGTTCTTTTTTACATATGAATATTGACTGGACAGCAACAGAATTGTTTCCCTGCTCTGAACTAGAGAGCCACCTAGCTATGTTTAAAAGAAAATTAAAAATTAATTTCACAGCTGTAATAGTAATGGATATGTAAATAGCTGTAGTCTAACAGTATTCATGACCTCTTTATTGTGTTACAAGGAAATGAAGGAAGAGAGAAGGACTAAAGTTGCCCCCCTCCCCCCCAGGTTTAGTATCAAATAAATGTTTGTTTTCTCTTTGACTGACAGGCTATAAACTATAATTACTACTATTCACTGAATGCATGGTTGCTGTTGTGTCCCTGGTGGCTGTGTTTTGATTGGTCAATGGGCTGCATACCCCTCATTAAATCCGTCAGCGACTGGAGGATAATTGCACTAGCAGCACTTTGGTTCTGCCTAATTGGTCTGATATGCCAAGCTCTGTGCTCAGAAGACAGCCATAAGAGAAGGTAAGAGACAGTGATGAATTTTAAATGCCTGGCCAACTTGAGTACAGTATTATTTTGTTAAATCCACTACTGATAATTTTAACAATTCGGTGGAACCAGTGTCTAGCAAATGCAGTTCAAATAAATATTTATAGCTGTCATTACAGTTTTATCCCAATTTGGGTCCATCACTGTACACCAACTAGTAGGAAACAGAGTTGGAGGAGGAGGCATGCATGGCTGCTTTATTTTTATTCCTGAAATGGTATTTTAAGATCCTTAACACTGTAGGTGGTAAAAAGTAATATGTGCTCAAAACGCAGCAGGAAATTGTTTGTTGTTGCCCTTACTTCTTACAAGCCATCATTTCCTTTAATTTTCTCCTAATAATGGAAGAGAGGAGATGTGCTTTGAAAGCAGGTAGAAATACTGGCCATGGTCATACAGTTTAAAAGTAAAATGATTGACCCATAATATGTACTCAGAAAACAACTTGTACTTTGCCCAAAGGAACTAAAAAAATTATTGTAAGCAGTTCTTTCTCACTAAGGGCTTCTGTTTAACTTTGCAGGTTCTGTTCCCATGGATTTTATGTAGATTTAATTTCTCAGTTTCTTAAAATTTTTCAACTGTTCAATCATAGAGTGGTTAGAAGGGACACTTTTCATGAAATCAGGTTTCTCAAAGCTCCATTTATCCTGGCCTTGAACACTTCCAGGAATGGGGCACTATCACAGCGTGTCCTTTTGAAAAGCCCATCTCCAGCTCTCTTGTTGCCCCCTTTAGGTACTGAAAGGTTGCTAGAAGGTCTCCCTGGAGCTATCTCTTCTCCAGAATACACAACTCCAGCCTGTCTCCATAGGAGATGTGCTCCAGCCCTCTCCTTATCTTTGTGGCCCACGTCTGGACTGACTCCAACAGGTCCATGTCCTCTTTATCTTGAGGGCCCAGAGGTGGATGCAGCATTCCAGCTGGGATCTCACCAGAGCAGAGCAGAGGGGCATGGTCACCTCCCTTGCCCTGCTGGCCATGCCACTTTGATAGTCAGGATATGGTTGGCTTTCTGCACTGCAAGTACACATTGCTGGGTCATGTTAGCTTTTCATCACTGAACACCCCCAAGTCCTTCTCAGGGCTGCCCTCATGCCATTTTCTGCCCAGCCCATCTTTTTTCTTGGGATTGCCCTGACCCAAGTACCAGACCTTGCACTTGGATTTCATGAGGTTTGTATCAGCCCACCTATCCTGTCCAGGTCCCCCTGGATGGCATCCCTTTCCTCCAGTGTGTTAACCACACTGCACAGCTGGGTGTTGTGGGCAAACCTGCTGAGGTGCACCCAGTCCCACCATCCATGTCACCCACAAAGATGTTAAACAGTGCCAGTCCCAATACCAGCCCTTGAGGAACACCACTTGTCACTGGACTCTGGTCACTGAGCCTTTGACTGCAACTCTTTGCATGCAACCATCCAGCCAGCCACTTCCTTGTCCAGCTACTTCTTTAGCCACCAGCTAGAGGTCCAGCTGTCAAATCCATGTTTCCAGTTTAGAGACAAGGATGTCATGCTGGACAGTGTCGAATGCTTTGCACAAGTCCAGGTAGATGATATCCCTTGCTCTTCCTTTATCCAGCAATGCTGTAACTCCATAGTAGAAGGCTATAAAATTTGTCAGGCACATTTTTTCCTCAACTGAAACCAGATTAGCTTTCACCAATCACCTCCTTATTTTCCAGGTGCCTTAGCATATTTTCCAGGAGGATCTACTCCATGATCTTGCCAGGCAAAGAGGTGACCTACTGACCTAGTTTTCTGTCTGCCTTTTTCCCTATTTAAAACATGAGGATTATGTCTCCCGTTATCTAGTCAGTGGGAATTTCAGTGGACTGTCATGACTTCTCAACTATGATGGGTAGGAGCTCAGCACTATCTTAGCAACTTCATCCATCAGTTCCCTCAGGATCTGCAAGTGCATCTTACCAGATCCTATGGAGTTGTGTACTGTCAGGTTCCTTAGGTGTTCTTGAACCTGACCTTTTCCTACAGCAGGCAGTTCTTCCTTCTCCCAGTCTCTGCCTTTGCCCTGTGTTACTTGAGCAGTGTGGTTAGAGCACTTGCTGGTGAAGTCTGAGACAAAAAAATTATTCAATACCTCAGCCGTCTCCATGTCCTGGGTAGCCAGGCTTGCCATTTGCTTCCAGAGAGGGCCTACATTTTCCACAGTCTTCATTTTATCACCACCGTAGGTAATTCTCTTGTTCAGAGTGTAAAATCTTTTCTTATTCTCTTCTTCCTTCTCATCCCTTCAAATGTTATCAGCGCACCCACCTGCCTTTCTGCTGTTCTCATACTTATTTGCACAGATAAATCACTTTGGAGAAGGGTGGAACTCTTGCTGCGAGTGATACCATACTTTCCAGTAAAAATGCACTCACTAAGCCTTTATTGCTAAATAATTCTTTAGTAAAAAGTGAAGACAAAAAGTCTAGTGAAGGCCTAGGATTTGTGGGGATGAGAAAAGACCAGGAGGACGTATCTACCTAACAGTATAGAGATTCATTTATAATAAATAAGAATAGAAAATTGCCATGCCTGTGGCCTTTGTACGAAATACCTGACATGGACCTGAGGTTCTTATGTCAGCTTTGTAAAAGTGAGGTACCTAGACTCTTTTGTCTGAGCTCTGTATAGTCCACAAAGAGCTACCTGCTGAGGATGCTAACACTGGTGCCTTAAAAAAGGAAGACAAACTGCTTTCAATAAGTGTGTGTCTCTTCTGTCTGTAGAAAGAGAGTAGATTACTAACTTTCAAGTGGTTAACCACAATGGATTCTACTATTGATGCTTTTGTTAGGAGGAAAACCACCCTCTTGGTTGAATGAGCACCCAAGTTTTTTCTTTAACAGTGACTTATGTTTTTTCCCCCATTACTGTCTTATTGGTCCAAAAATAGACAGGTAGCTTTTACCATTACTTTTCCTGCTTGTGTATTTTAAATAGTTACATAATTAATATGTAATGGGGCTATTTTCTGGCCTGGAAGCATAATACTGCTTTTCTGGAAATTGTAGCAATGATTTTTTAAGTGCCTCACTGAAATTTGATCATAGTGGCTCTCAAAGGCTGTGTTTAAATGCCCTGTTCTATATGCACATCCTTCTACAATGCCTAAATAAAGTTTATATGTTAAGTGGAAAAGGTACTTTTGCTAAGATTTCTACTTAATCTGAGAACTGTTTTTTGTTTGCAGAATCCTTACACTGGGACTTGGATTTCTTATTATCCCTTTTCTTCCTGCAAGTAATATCTTCTTCCGAGTAGGATTTGTTGTTGCAGAAAGAGTCATCTACCTCCCCAGTATTGGATATTGTGTTCTCTTTACATATGGATTTAGTCTCTTGAGTAAGCAAGCCAAGAAAAAGGTACCATCAAAATAATCAGTAAGGTTGTTGATGATGAAGCTGTTCAATTGCATGATTTTTTTCTTAACTTGGCTCTCTTTCTTTAAGAAAATTCTTGCTGTGGCAGTACTTGGAATCTTGTTGATAAATGTTATGCGCTGTGCACTCCGCAGCAGTCAGTGGAGATCAGAAGAACAGCTTTTTAGGAGTGCATTGTCTGTGTGCCCTCTGAATGCAAAAGTAAGTCACTCATGGAATTCTGTTTTGGTTTTTTTTAAGTGTTTTGAAATTTGGGGTCAAGAGCCTGTTATGCATAGTTAATATATTGAGCTACAGTGTTATTCGCAGTCTTGCTCGGTTCAGGAATGACAGTGACATGTCAGACATTTAAATTACAGTGGCAGCATAGTCAAAATACCAGAAAGTGCAAATTACAATATTATAATTCAGAACTTGGAGGTGGGAGTGGGGAGGTGAGGGAAAGGGGAGAATGTACTTCAAGAAAGGCGTGAAGTCAAATTTGGATGTACTGCTAATAAAATCTATTTAGAAGAACTGTGTATATAATTGCAAGTTATTGCAACAAAAATATTAAAACAAGGCTAGTAAGTTGTAGGGATGTATTCAACTGAAAAATGTCTTTGCTGTTTTTAGACTCCTTTTTGTGTACCTTCCAGTGGTATATAAAGCCAGCACAGCTGAGGGACAAAGCAGCATATCATCAGTGCAATTGTGGGATGTGGGAGTAAAATCTTGCTCCCACTTCTGCTTTTTTCAGCAGCTGAGCAGGCTAGACTCTTCAGACATGAGCACTGAAGAAAGCTGCAATTTTCCCTGCAGGCTTAGTGAGGGAACAAGATGGTGAGACCGGATAAGATTTCTCTGAGCTGAGCTGCAGTGTTCAGCATTGGAGACTGACTCCAGCCTCCAACAGAGGTGACTTCCACAGCAGTCCTTTGACAGCCAAGAGCATACCACTGAGCCCTGATGTTGTCTGAATTTTAGGAAAGAGACTCTTTGAAGAGCTTGGGAGTGGGAATGTGCAGCTTGTCAATAAAAACACATTGATGTTTTAAAATATTAGATTCCTGTAATCTAGAGTGGTATCTAGAAAATACCAATCAAGACACAGGGTTTAAAAAGGAGCCTGTGAATGCTCAAGTTCACAAAGAGAATTGTAAACTTAGCATTCACTGGAATAGAAAAATGCAACTGTGAGTTGTAAAAAACATTTATGGCCAGTATTTGCAACATGGTGGCATCTTTCAGTAGTCTGAGATGTTAATACATTGGAAAGAGCTGTTGTATTTTATTGTGTGGCAGTGGTAGGCAACCACCTTCTTTTTAATTATGACCTCAGTATATCTTGTCTTCTGGATGACAAGCACATACTATAAATGGAGCAAATGCAATCTGTATTCTTTGTGTGTAACTCCATCCATCTGCCATGGTAAGAGTGCTTTAGACAGATCCACACTCTTTGCCTGTGCTCCAAGCTCCTTGGACTCCAGCCATGCCTGGCTGGGAAGCTGTGTAGCTGTGCTCCCACAGTACTGTGCTTGAGCCGATAAGCTGTGCACAAGCTACTGAGCTAATGCAGCTGGTTTAAAGCCAATGAATGTACAGGCAAAATGAGCTTGTGTTTGTCAACACTGGGCACTGTAGACATGCCTGAGCTGTATTTCTGCTGGTGACAGCTTGTGCAAGTGGAGAGCATGAAGATGTGAACAGGGAAAGGATTGTAGGCTCACATTCCAATTTTGCTGGAGGATGTAGCTTTGAAATCACAATGGTAAGGAACTTTTCTAAGCAGGAACATTAGAGAGTCCATGTATGAGGGCCTATCTCTTGTTTTCTTTAAGAGCTCAGCTATATTTATATAATTTTGACAAAGGTAAATGTAAACATTTGAACCTGGTTTTGTTCTGACCTTGTCCTGAAATTGTTCCTCTAAAAATTACTCCACAGGACCTTCTTTCAGTGACCCATTTATTTTAGTGGGAGGCTGATGCACACCAAAGAATGGCACAGAGATAATAGCTTTTTCTTGTTGTTCTTGGAACATATTAAATATGTGTAATGTGGTCATGCTTTACTTCCATTATGTAGTAGAATCTCAAATCCTCACTAGCAGAAAAAGCTGTTCATATTTTGTCATAGAGCTATTTTCAATTCCAAATTGTCTATGTGGGAAGTACAGAGTAAACTTACCCTAATTCTAAATAACAAGTAGTAACAGCACTGCCTTGCCTAATTTCAAGGCTCATTTCTTTAAGCATATCTTCAGATAAAAATGAGGAAAATGCATTAAATGAGATTGTCTGGCACAGTAGTGAATCTGGTGCCTTGAGTGGTGACACATCTGGATCAAGAGAATGACATTTAAGATCAACTTTAATAAACATTGCCCAAATTTATTGAAAATAATCAGGTACCACAATGAAGCTACAAATATTTTGACCTCTAAAAAAGTTCCCAGTACAAATTTTTAAATGTTTTAAATATTTTAAAATGTATTATATATGCATATACCTATATCCACATATATATATGTATGTATGTATTATACACATTGGTTGGGTGAGTGGGGTTTTTTAAGAGAGAGAAACAAATATGTTACAGATCTTGGTTAAACATGTCCAGGAGCATGTCGCGTATTTGAACTTGTGTGGCTCTGCACTCAGGTTGGTTTCAAAGGACATTAGACTGACACAGTACACATTTTTAATACATTTGGCAGTATCTTCCTTAGCTGAACAGGAGGTGCCTGTATATTGATTCAATTTTTCCTATCACTTCTTTTCATACTGTATGGATTGGATTCTTCTCCTGGGGAGAAGCAACTGTTTCTTTTAGTATATGGTTCCTCACCTTGGACTAAATGAGAGACAGAAGCACTGTATCCTAGATTTCTGTCTTTCTCTCCATGCATGATAAAAGAAGTCCTGACAACTAGAACAGATGTGGATCCTGTCGTACTGCTGTTCACTCTTTCTAGACATTGCTGGACTGCTTCTCACCTTCTGAAGTCATTACACATTGTTTCTTTTAATTTTAAAGATTATTCCCAAAATGCTTATCTTGCTGCCTTTTTTTTTTTTGCTGTTGGAAATGTTTGCACTGTTGGAAGAAATTAGTTATATTTTCTCAGCTTTTAGAAAAGCCATAGCAGTTAAGAATCCAGAGATGGTCTTTATTTCTGGATGACTTCCTGTCATTGATTACCTAAATAAATAATTGCAGTTACATTGTTACTTATGTAGGAAATGGCCAGCATTTTTCTTTACCTAGATTTGAAATAACTGAATTTAAATGATTACAAATTGTTGTTATTTTATACACAATCTTTACATTCTCCTTGCTACTGCCTTTTCTTTAAAGGATAGAAATTAATAAACATAATTTTTGAAAAGCCATTTCAGTAGCAACTTTTCTGCAATAATAAGCCAGGAAGTTAAAATTACTCCCAACATAATGTTATTAACTATCTGGCTTCATATACCCAGAGTAAGTAGCTTCAGAATTTATGCAAACTGCAATCATTATAGATAAAGTTTGTCAGAGACAAGCTGTGCTAATACTGAAAAGGTACAATAAGTTTGTGAGATTGGTTTCTGTATGTTTTAAAAGGTCCTGTAAAACCTCTTTGTTACAGAACAAGATTTAATGCTGCCTGAGGATCTGATCTTTGATCCTTAAGCAAGCTGATCTAGAGGGCATTTCCTTTAGATATTGAGGTTTTTTTTCTTTACACTATATATTAAAAGGGGATTATCTTCTGAGGAATTTAACTGAAGTGCTGCAGGCTGTGTTTATATGGGCTATTTGCACTGTTTTGCCATCATTTTAGATGTCAATTTTTGTGTATACATGCAGTCATGTAGAAGAACCTTTAGACAACATTAGATACACAAACAAGATGTGAATATCAAAAAAGCTTTGTTTTATTATTATTTAGAAAAGAGTTTTAGTAGTAGAAGAAAGAGGAGATTGATGACAGGAGCTGACATTTAACAGAGGCATCTGTATGTTCCTGGAGAAATTTTGACATCTGTGCTTTGCTTTCACCCTTTTCAGCAAATGTTCATATTTGCTGAAAAAGAGATTATAAGCAGCTAGGAAGAGACAGTAAAATTGGTGATAATAGTAGTGCTCCAACTGAGGGGATAGACTTCCTAGAAGATGATATTACATTTCAATTTCTTCCTGTTCTGCTTTGAGGGAAAACAAAAGCAAAAAAATCAGTCTGGCCATAATTTAATTTTTGTACAGGAAAATATTTTTTTCCTCTCCTTGTTTAAATTTAACTTTTAAATAAGAGTTCAAATACTATGTCTATCTGGCACAGAATAATATACAGTGTTTCGTCTTTTTTATACAGGCTTCTTAGGCGGATTGAGATCTTGAACAGATAAATATATAGAGCCTGTTCCTTAGCTAGGCTCTGGTGCTGTGGTTATGTTAACTTAACACATGCCTGTTGAGAGAGAGTAGGTTC
This sequence comes from Sialia sialis, assembly GCA_009812075.1. Classification (NCBI taxonomy): domain Eukaryota; kingdom Metazoa; phylum Chordata; class Aves; order Passeriformes; family Turdidae; genus Sialia; species Sialia sialis. The sequence continues at coordinate 53,455,420 of VRYO01002772.1, read as the reverse complement.
TACCCTAGGGTATTTATACCTGATCTCTTAGATTTAGAGAATACTGTGTTGTTATGCATCCCTGAGAAATGCTCCTTTTAGAGCTATTACTGTAAGGTAATTGCCTGTCTAAGATTGATAAAGGATCATCTGGGTATAATGCAATACGTCATTTCCAGTTAATATTTAATAATTTAATAACTAAGGGCTCTTAAATGTTTAACCAGGAAAGGAAAACCTTACCTCCCAGGCTGGCATGCACAATATCTGTCAAAAACAGAAGAACCACACCTGCAGAGGTGAAATTTTAAACAAATCAGTGGCCCCTCATTATTACAGACCAGATTCCTCCCACCCAGTGGTACACAGACAGCGCCTGTGTCCCTGTGTTGTGCAGGAGAGTCACAGCCTTGTGCTCGGCAGACTGCAGGTGGTTACTGCTTTGAGCGAGCTAAAGGCTGACCTTGGCATCTCTCTGCTGTGGCCACTGAAGTGAGAGACACAGCTGGATGGCAGAAGTAACCTGCACCTCTCAAATGACTGTGTGTGTGCCTGGAAACCCTTCGCTGCTTCTCTTCTTAACAGCAGGATGTTACTGCATCTTATAACCCATTGCAGAACTGGTTTTGTCATTGGATATTTATGGGAGGCTGGGCACTTCTTTCGGTATGTTTGGTTTTAGGCCTTTTTCTTCTCCCCTTCTTTTTCACCACCGTATTAAGAGGAGCTAAAGCTACAATTTCACTTGAAGGGAAATTAGAAAACTTGCATACAGCAAGGAACCCTTCATCTTTTGGGGTATTGTGTAAAAACATAATTTCCTTTCACACAGGAGCTATAGCTGAGGACAAAAGAAATGCACGACTGAAAATGCTAATAGTTTATTTAAATAGTTGTGCTATCAGTTTTAATAGACTATAGTACAGTAATTTCACGATTATAAGCCGCCACTTTTTCATTAAGAATCCAGCCTACCCCAGTAGTGCGGCTAATCATCAGGTGCGGCTTATTTATGGACAAATCCCAGTGAAATGCCAACTCGGAAGTGAGAGCCGGCCGAGGAGGGCGCCTGGGGCTGCCTTTAAAGGCTTCGCTGGTCTATGAAAACTGTTTGCAACTTGAGCACCTGACACCAAACCCCAACTGACACAATTCTGTTACTAACTCGTTACTTTTATCGCACATGAATCCTTGCTTTAAAAAAAAAATAAAAATTACTGCGTATATTCAGATGCGGCTTATATATGGACAGATCACGTGGTCTACCCGGATGTGCGGCTTATAATCGGGTGTGGCTTATAATTGTGAAATTACTGTACATATTTTCAGTTCAGTTCACAAAATATACAAGTGTACTTAATACTTCATTTGATGTTTTGACTTGAGAGAATTGCTATCTCTCAATTTTCTTCAGACTGCACAGTTCTGTTTACATGAGAAGAATATTGTTGCTGCTGGTACTTTTGGGGGAAATAGGGATGTGAAGATGCTACATGTTAAAAAAAAAAAAACTGTGAGAAATAGAAAAGTGAAGTGCTGTTTCCTAACACAAGATAGCTAGCGTGTGAAAGACTGAGTGGTTGGTATACACCAAGATTTTTCTCATCTGCTCTGTCCCAATCTTTAGTCAAATTTCATTTTGTAAAGCTTCTTAAAGAATTAAATTTAATCAAGTTAAATATAATTTTATTTGCTGATACTGAAGTGTAAAGCTACGTACTTCAGGGGCTAACATCCAGTATTCAGTGAAATCTTTAAGTATTTCTTCGGTGTTGCCACAATTTATCTTTTATCTGGGTAAAATCTGAATATGTGAGCTGCAACATACATAATCAGAGCAATCCAGACTGGTAAGAACGTTAGTGTTCTGAAAAATTTCTGGAAGAGTTATATAAATAGAATTCAGTCCTAAGAAACATCTTTTAGGATACTTCATTTTACTTTAATGACTCCTGGGAAAATGCTGCTGTATCTTTTTGTCTTTTTTGACATTGTCAATGGATCTTCATCTGGTTATTTCTTGATGGAAATGTACCATTCTGTTGCTTCTTTGCCATTGGCCTTGTCATATTTTTATTTATTAATGTACAGTACAGTCCCAGGATCTTTTTCTTCGTGGAAGCTGTGCTAGAACTTTTTCTTCTTGGAAGCTGTGCTTTTATGGGATGCTGAATTTGTGTGCTATTTTATATCTTACGGTGTGAGGAGCTTCCTCTGTGCGTGCTTAGTAATCTTTATAGTATCTCTGCTCTCCTTAAAACCAGTGAAAATACTTTTTCTCCCACTTGAGAAAGCATGGAAAACATCCTTAACTTTCTTTGTTGATGGTATGTTACTGCATAGTTACAATCATATAGAGATGAAATTCAACAATTAAATACCTTAACAACTAGTCTCCAACAATCATGGGTGCTGGATCAATACGTCCCAGATACTGTGTCAACTGCAAGTAGGGTTTTTCAGTTAATGGACACATCAGATAAAATCCTTTGTTGAATGTAGAAGGTGAATTAGACTTACCTAAGTGCATTATGAACCCATTTTTTTGGACTTCAGATTGAAGTTGTTCCTGTATAGTGTTTTGAAATTAAATTTTCAAAGTTTGGAAAGAATTACCATGTGTTTGTTTTAGATGAAGTATATACAATTTCATTTCAAATAGTTAAGTAATGTAAATAATGAGTCCTGATTCAGGTGCTGAGAAATCTGTTTTCAAGTGTCAGTACTCACAGTACTTTTCAACTAGGTAACATAGTCTTCTCAGATTTGTCTTAAAATGGATTTTGAGATGCCTTCCAACTCAGATTTGTCCTGAAATATATTTATTCCTATTTACTCTTGCCATAAATTAGGTTGATGCATCTTCTTCTTGTAGTCTGAAAGCTCTAGACACTTCCTTCATTCTTCAGTTTTTAACAGGCAAAGTCTTCAACATGTTGCTATACATATTATTTCATATTATTTTCAATCTTTGATACGTTTTTATCCAAAGGCAGTAATTGTGTCTGTTATCTTTTGCTTGGGTATTTTGTGAATGTTGAGTTTCTAGTTTATGCTGTAATGAAAACAAAGTATGACACGTTGCTGTAGTGTTCCTTCTGGTATGATGAATTTGATTGAGTCAAACTTTCTCTTACCTGGCAAATAAACAAAATTAAGAGCAGGAGGTCTCCATACAAAGTGCTTTGTGAAAGATGTGGTGACCTCATTTATAAAACTAGGAAGTGAATAGTCTCTCTTAAATAGCTGGAAAGCTAAAAAACCTCAGATTTTTTTCTTACTGTCTTCATTGTGTGAATTATCCAATCTTAAGTATCAACCTACACCAAAAGCCAGCAGTGAATGACACAAGTGCTGACTGTTTCTTTTAGGAAAAAGAATTTTTAGCTACTTGGTTCCACAGAATATCTGACTGTGTTGCATCTGGTAGAATATCCATCTGTCTTTTCAGGTGCACTACAATGTTGGCAAAAACCTGGCTGACAAAGGAAATCAAAGTGCTGCAATCAAATACTACAGAGAAGCTGTAAGGTATTAGAAATTTTACTGCTTTAATGATCTGTCCTAAAATTGCTTTCATGTTTAACATGAAGAAAATGCTTATGTATTCATTTTCATGTTCTGCAGCATTGCAGAGCTAGCAATTTGCATATATTAATACATGTCCATGCATAATAATAATCTCTTAAATTTTAAATTTTAGGTTGAATCCAAAATATGTGCATGCCATGAACAACCTTGGAAATATTCTGAAAGAAAGAAATGAGCTCCATGAAGCAGAAGAGTTGCTGTCCTTAGCTGTACAAATACAGTATGTTTAGACCAATGCTAAGCAGTGTTTTGCACCGAGACAAAATGATACAACAGGATCTTGTGTTTTAAAGGCTTAATTGTCCTCCTCTCTTGGTGTTTTTTCCCAATTTGCCCAGACCTGATTTTGCTGCTGCATGGATGAATCTAGGAATAGTGCAGAACAGTTTAAGAAGGTTTGAAGAGGCAGAGCAAAGCTATTGGACAGCAATTAAACACAGAAAAAAGTATCCCGATTGTTACTACAATTTGGGGCGGTTGGTAAGTGCTTTTGAATAAATGATAGCTATGACTGGAATCTGTGTGTCTTTGTGTGTGTATATATAGATAGATAGATAGATTTATATAATTCTGCAGTGCTGTTAAAAGCTGATAGTTATCCCAGTTTGCTTACATTGTAATTTAGAGTGATTTCATACTTTTGGTAGCTTTTCCTATTGCTTCCCTGGTATACTTCCTCCCACACAACCTTTGGTAATCCTACTTTATCAAATAAAGAAGTATAAACATAAAATACAGATTTTTAAATTATTTTTTCCAAAATATATTATTCATAATTTCCCAATATTACACATTGTTTTGCATTCATTAGTATATTGTTAGGTAGTAGAACTATGCCAAAAAATTCAAATTGGAGTTTTGGAAATATGCACATTAAATATTTACTAAATATCCTGTGTAGATTTCTAAATTGTATGCTGCTTCTTCTTATTCTATTAGTATGTGCATATTTGAAGATAAGCCTCACTTCCAAAGAAAAGAAAAGGAAAATTAGTATATAGCATTCTTGTCTTCCATGCTAGAAGAGTATTCCTTTTACATTTATTTTTGTCTCTGAAAAGAAATCCTACTAGAAAGAATCAAGACATTAACAACTTTTTAGTGTCTTTAGTGAATGATAGGAAAGTAAAGCAAGTAATAGCAAAATTATTGGATTTTTCTTTTGTTTTAGTATGCAGATTTGAATCGCCATATAGATGCATTGAATGCATGGAGGAATGCTACAGTCCTGAAACCAGAGCACAGTTTGGCTTGGAACAATATGATAATACTGCTTGATAATACAGGTAAAGGTCTATTTGAATTTTTTAATGAATAATTCAGTGTCTAGAAAAACTTAAACCTTTATGTGTTTTTATCTAGAAAGATCTCTACCTTTATTTTGGCTAACCAGACACTCTCTAGTACAGTAATTTCACACTTATAAGGCACATCGGATTATAAGGCACACTTCTGGGTAGCCAGGAAGCCCACGGAATTTGTCCATATATAAG
>VRYO01002772.1:53404706-53449357 GCA_009812075.1 Sialia sialis | reverse complement strand
ACTTTGTCCACATATAAGGCGCACCAGCTGATAAGGCGCGCTTCCGGGGTAGACTCGTAACTTCGGTCCAAAAGGTGCGCCTTATACTTGTGAAATTACTGTAATATTAAAATGCCTTCTGACTCAGTGATTTTAAAGCATCACATGAAATCCAACCCATCAACTGAATTTCTGATACTCACTTGAAATGCCATCATTGTGCAAGCATGTTTGTATTACAGATTAAATTCCAGAACTTTTTAATCTCTGTTGTTCTTCTGAAGGTGTTATCTATTGAAAACAAAATGAAGATATTTTGTTGCCTTCGTCTGCAGGATTTTACATTTGTGTGTGTGTGTGTGAGAGATAGATACCTGGTTTTCTCTAAAAAAATATGCAGTCAGCTATTTGTAAAATACGTGTGCTTGCAGCATGAAAAGTAACTAATAAGGCTGTGTTAAAACATGCTTTCTCTTTTTCTGCTACCTGGGTTCCCAGGCAACCTAGCTCAAGCAGAAGCAGTTGGAAGAGAAGCCCTGGAATTAATACCTAATGATCATTCCCTTATGTTTTCCTTGGCTAATGTACTGGGGAAATCACAAAAATATAAGGTAGGTAACTAGACCTTTTTTACTCTTTGGATTGGTTTAGTTGGATTTTTTCCCTTCATTAAACCCCGTCTACGTTTTTTGTAGAAATCATTTGAGGAGGTCATCGTGGACTATGTGCCCTTTTCTGTCACAGTATTGGTGCTTGAGCTTATTCCTCCTTATTTCAGATGCCTAAAATGGGTTACAGATGTTGCTGTCCTACACTATGTCAGTGGTCAGTAGAGAGAAATAGGCTCTTAAGCACACTAGAGGGCAGTTAGGGTCTTGTGTTGCTTCACTGCTGAGGCAAAGAGCCTGCATTGAATTAGAGACCTTGTTTCAGGAACTCAAATTAAACGGGACAGGCTAGTCCTTGTGCTTTTGCTATGTATTCTGTGAATATATACATATATAGATAAGAATTCTAGCCTTTTTGTCTCAGACATGATCTAAAACATAGTATCACGAGTTTGTTAATCCCAGATTGAGGATGGGATACCTAGGTGCTCTCAGGATACAAGAGAAAGTACATTCATTGCTCAATATACTGAATTTTCTCTTGGATGCAGTGGACCAGCCTGTGAGTGGTACCTCAGCATTAGCTACCTTTATTTGCAAGCGGGAAATGTAATGAAACTGATGAGAATTACTTGTTTACCAAAGGGAATTGTATAAGCAGACAGAGAATAAATTATACACATTTAATGTAGTTAGTTGTTTAGATTGATGCTATAATCAGTGATTTATGTATGTGATAGGGACAAATTTAATAATCAAGATCTGGTGTTCCTTAGGGAAAACATCATTCACTGAACCTTTTTAGGGTTTTTTTAGACTTTCAAGGGGTTTGATATCTTTTTGATAGTGATAATGTTAACAGCACTGCAGGAACATCCTCATTTATATATGAAATAAGAAGTTTCTATGATATGAAACTTGACAAGAGGAAATGGCCTAAGCTGCACCAGGAAAGGTTTAGATTAGATATTAGCAATTTTTTTTCACAAAAGAGGTTGCAAAACATTGGACAAGATTGCCCAGGAAAATGGTGCAATCACCATCCCTGGAAATGCTAAAAAAATGTTCAGATTTGGCTTTGAGGACACAGTTTAATAATGAACATGCTGGTGGTGTGAGGTTTACAGCTGGACCTCATGATCTTAAAGGTCCTTTCCAACTTTAATAAGTCCATGATTCTCAAAATAGATGCATTTGTCCAGTAGTTACTATGACCACTTAAATTTCTACAGTATTGTTCAGCTGTGGAGTCCTGACCTGTCCACATGTGAGGCCAGGGCCTATGACAGCCCAGCACTGGCTTTTGTTTGTATTAGTGAGGCTGTTAAACACCCTGTTACTCTTTTTCTAGACTGGCTGGGATTTTTCCTGGACAACCTAATTCTATTCTGTCTCCACCTGAGACTGTTATAAAATATATATTTTAGCTAGTTTAATAAAGTTCCAAAAGGATACAAATTAACATCCAGAATGCATGAGATTGTGGAGGAGATAATTGCTAGAATTATTTTGGTGAGTCAGGCCTGTGGAAGAATAGGGGATTTTAAAGTCATTCATCAGGAAGAATATGTAGCATGACAGAATAAATAGCATTCCTAATGAAATAAAGTTGGAAAAATAAGTTGAAAACAAGCTAGAAAACTTTTCCAGGTGTAGGAGAGACAAGTCTGTCTTTGTGGATTTTAAAAATAAAAAAGAAGATAGTGGTTTCGATTGCCAGCCCTGAAAGGTGATTATGTTGCAGGAGAATGTGTTGGCAGAAGTAAGAGTAGGGGAAAGTGCAGCTTTTAAGTCCACATTCTGAAAAAAGCAAAAGGAACGGTAGAGACCAGAAAAAAAAGCAGAATGCCAGTGAGTGTTTTAATAGTTCAATATGAGGTAGTAGGTTTGTGCAGAGCTTAACTAGTCACTTAAAACTGATGGGTCATAACAGGGAAAGCAGATTAATGGAATTGGAAAGTGGGCTCACTTACAAAGGTTATGATCTCAGCAGCTGTATTTGGCATTGCCTGGAAAGAGGAGATGCAGATTAGTTTGTAATGGGAGAATGCTTACTGACCAAAAAAAAACACCAAAAAAAAAAACCAAACATTAAAAATTCACATTTCTTGTCCACCCCCTCACCATGTAAAAACAGAAGTGGATGGCTCTTCAAGGATTTTTATTGAATGGAATTGGAAGGGAGGAATGGGGCATGGAGACTGTCAAGGTGATGGAGGTAATTTCCAGAGTGCTGCCTGGCTGTGTCTGATGGCTTGTATAACCTCAGGCATTTAATTTATTAGGTTACTTGTTACGTGTCTGTGTAAAAGTTGGCTCTGTTGCTGCAAAGGAAGATTTGTTCTGGGGCTTTTTATCTCCTATTTTAAAAGACATTGAGTCAAAAAGATTTTACTATGTTGTGAGAGATTTCCTTCCAATAAGCACACATTTTCCTTCAGTTTCAAATGCACTTTGATTTACAGCAGAAGATAGGTTTCCTATGTCGCAAAAAAAATTTAAAATAGCCCTTTATTTTTTGTTTGTATCTAGTGATGAATGATTTATTGTTCCAGAGAGAAAAGCGCATAAAGGATGAGCTGTTTCTGTGGTTTTGTTAGGGTTTTTTAATTAGCATCTGTTACATCAAGTTAGATTCTCCTTTAAATGCTTTTTCTTATCTCAACTGATGAAGAACCAAGCTATCTTTAGTTCTTTGAGAAAGATGTGTGCTATGTTTTTGTTGTATATACATCTATGCTATTTCTGTAAAAAGTGCAATAAATTGAAACCATTCAGCATTTTTTTGTATTTTAAATAAAGCCAGACTACAATTTTGTGGTCCTGGCAGCAGATGGAATGCAGTGTGCCTTTGCTATATGCAAGCTGCAACTTTCTTGGCAACACTTAAAGATTTGGCAAGATGCAGCAATTTGAAATACCACTCATGTACTGGAATGTATATTTACTCCATATATCCACAGTAATATGAATATGATGCACCTTAAATAGCCTTTAATCAACCACTACTAGCTGCTGAGCAAGTAGTGGTGATAAAAATATTCTCAGCATGGAGCTGAAGATATATGGTAATGGCATCCAGCTTTTGAGTATCTATTTCATTAAATTATCTGGAAGTGCATTGCACGTGTTGTCCCACTGTGCTTCAGCAGGGAAGGGATGCAAGTCTGTATTAGGTGCTCCTCCTCAGTGTAGGTGGCAACTTTTAGGCATAAGGCTGACTTAAATGGTCAGCATGTCTTTCATTTTGATTGCTGTTAACTTGCCCAGTGAGAAAAGAAAAAAATTTACTAGACCAAAATACAAAACTTTGGAGTGGGAAAAAACACAATTTTGTGTGACTTGAAATTACTATATGCTTTCAAGTGCCAATCACCTGTTGATTTTTTAGGACTGGAGAGCTGTGTGAACGAGGTTTCTCAGGTGACTGAGAAACATGGAAATCATGGGATAATTTTGCCTGGAAATGACATCTAGAGGTCATCTAGTGCAACCCCTAAGCCAAACCAGGGCCAGTTCCAGTTGAATCCTGAACTTCATTGTGGATAGATTCTATAACCTCTCTGGACAGCATGCTTGACCAACTTTATGATAAAAAAGAAATTGATGTTTCCTTTAATTGGAATTATTTATATGCAGCTTGCATCCATTATGTCTCATCCCATCTCACAGACATGTGAGAAGAGCCTGTTTCCATCTTCTCTGTATTATCTCATCAGGTAGTTGTAGGCAGCACCTTCACCTTCTTTCCTGAAGGCTGAAAAGAAACAATTCTTTCTCAGTTTTTTTTGCATGTCTTATGCTCTAGCCTTGTGCCATCTTGGTGGCTCTCTGCAAGATTCCCTGGAGTATGTCTGTGTCCTTGTAATGGAGACCCCCCCAGCCTGGGCACATACTCCATGCGTGGTCTCAGATGTGCTTATCAAAATCACATGGCCACCAGAGGTCAGTTCCAGCCTCAACCATTCTGTGCTTCCTGCTAGTCTGTTTCTCTGCCCTGCCCAGGTCCATCAAAATAGCTGTTCTCCCTTCCAGTGTATTTCTCACTCCCTCCTCTTAGGTGCTATGTGTAAAGTTTTGAAATTGCATTCAGTCCCATCATCCAAAATACAAATGAAATCATGAAACAGAATGGATTTCCAAAGACCAATGCATCCAGGAACTTTAATAGTCTGAGTGTGAGAATGCTGGAGGAACTGCTCGTGCCATAGGAAAGCAATGCTAAAACTTGTACTATGGAGTCATATACTCTAAATTTGCAAACATCTGGTTCCCTTGTTAACTCCTATCAGGAGAAGTATTCCTTCTCCTGAAACAAAATCAGAATCACAGAATGGTTGGGGTTGGAAGGGACCTCTGGAAATTCTTATCCAATATCCTGCTAGAGCAAGTTCACCTAGAGCAGGTTGTACAGAATCATGTCTAAACAGGTTCTGAATATCCCCAGTGAGGGAGACTCCACAACCTCTCTGGTCAATCTGTTACAGTACTCTGTCACCTGCACAGTAAAGAAGTTCTTCCTTATGGAACTTCAGTTTCTGCTCATTGCCTCTTGTGCTGTTGCATGGCATGAATGAGGAGAGTCTGGATCCATCCTTTTGGCACCCTCCCTTCAATACTTACAGACATTGATGAGGTCCCCTCTCAGTCATCTCTTCTTGAGGCTGAGCAGGCCCAGCTCCTTCTGCCTTTCCTCATAGAAGATGCCCCAGTCCCCTCATCATCTTCACAGCCCTCCACTGGACTAGCTCTGAGAACCCTGGGGTTCTTTCCTTGACCGGCAGAGATGCAGGCATTTTCCACACAAGCCTCTCCTGGCTTGCAAATGGCAGCCTCAGCTGTGCTCAGCAATGCTTTTAGTTTGGGTTTGAATTTGGACATATGGAGAGGCTCTTAAGTCACTCAGAGCTGGGTGACTCAATCTTGACATCAGAAATTTCTTTTCCCCTGAAGGGACCCTTACAGAGAGTTATTTCATGCTTGACATGAGAAGGTGGTGGAACCAAAAATCTGGCTGACAGGTTTTCTTTTTCAGTAGAGCCTGTGTTTTATTTTAAGCAGTGAAAGCTTAGCACAAAGGAAAGGACTTTTCTCCATGTTACTATTCTCACATACCTCAGACAGCAACTATGTGCATTCAGATGGAAGTCTACCACGTTGAGGTAATTTTATCTTCAGGTCATTTGCATTGAAACTGAATGAACAACTTTCCCTAAAGCACAGCACAGAAATCTATGTAAAATTTCCTCTCGAGTATTTAAACTTGTATGTCAGTGAGTAAATATGCTCCATTTGGACTGGGAGTTGGGGGTGTGGCTTCTTAAACTTCTGCAATAAATATGCTGTGGGAAAAAGTACCAATATTAGCAGCTAGTTTAGAAAATCAGAATTGTTTTAATTAGAGAATAAATTTAGCAATAAATTATTCTCTGAATGTTAGGTGAGGGAACTAAGGTCTTCTAAGAAGTACTCAGATATCAAGAGTCTTAAGAGCATACATGGCAAGTGGTAAAACAGAGAAGGTAACTGGTGAGGAAAATATGAAGGATGTTGCATGGCATTATACGATTTCAAATGATTGCTTAAGTGAAAGGTACTCAGGTATTCAGTACTAAAGGTACTTCATGGGGAGCCATACTGAAACATCTGTTTGAAAGGGATTTACTGGAATGCCCCTATTTTTAATGCTAAAACTATTATTACATTTCCTTAATTTTATTGCATAAGTAGGGAAAACTTCAGCAGGTAATTTTGAAAATACTATTAGAAAAAAGCTACTTTGGGTAACGAGCGAACTTCACTACTGCTTCATTTCTGCTAAAATAACAGCAGCCTATGAAAACATAACACTTATTTGTAGCATTATTATTATTGTTTTTGGGGGGCTGTAGGCACCTGAGCTACTGGCAAGCTCAGTATATTATATGGTGGTATCATATAGATATGGCATACTTTTGGAGGGTTTGTAATTACAGTGCTGGGTAAATTTGGCATTGTTTTACATATGTGAGAATGTACTTTCCTGATGACTTGTTATTTTAAATTATTCAGGAATCTGAAGCTTTGTTCCTCAAGGCAATTAAAGCCAATCCAAATGCTGCCAGTTATCACGGTAATTTAGGTAAGAGCCTTTCTAACTCTTATCAGCTGTACTGTTTATTTGCTTCATATTCATTGTATTTAAAAAGAAAAAGCAATCTTTTGAGCCTTCTTCCTGCTGGGCAGATTTCTATTTCACTTTCTAGAAAAACTGCCAGCCAGAAGAACAGGGCACTAAAGCCAGAAAAGCTGTCACACGATATGACAGATCAAGAGGGCTGCACAATCCAGCCCAGAGGTAGCTGCACTTCAGCGTCTGCAAATTGGTTCATTTATGCTATGCTTGTAACCCGCAATGAGCTCACCAGATAAGAGCTGCCATTTATGGCCCCATTGTAATTCATTCCTTCATCATTCCCATGCCAGTTCTGCTCCCAGGCTTTGCTCCTGCATTTGGCAACAGAACAAGCAGCTACTGTGCCACCAGCCAGTGACAGACCCTCACTGGAAACAAATACTTCAATGTTGTTCTCCAAGTGATTGGCAAGATTGTACATTATTCAACAATATTGCTAATGAAATTCCCCATTGATGTTCCAGCTGTGCTTTATCATCGCTGGGGAAACCTTGACTTAGCGAAGAAGCACTATGAAGTGTCTCTGAAGCTTGATCCCATGGCACCAGGAACCAAGGAAAACTACAGCCTCTTAAGAAGAAAACTGGAGCAGTTGCAAAAGAAAGGCGGTGCCTGATGCTCCTTTTCAGGTTGCCTGTGCATGCTGTTTACGACTGCTGTTACATGAGTACTTTTGACCATGTACAGGATTTAGTCATCATTTCTCAAAAACAACACCACCAGCACTGCACACTTGAATGTCCAGTTCTGTCCTCCAACAGATCCTAACATTTCAGCTTGAGGGATCATTTTATTTTTACTTGAACGCTTTTAAAGTCCATTAGGACATTTTTAGAGGTATATAAAAGCAATGCAGATGGAATTTCACAGCATACACTTGTAATTTGATATCTTCATCTGACTTTTTAGTAGTGAGGTGAATAGCAGGAGGCAGTTTTATTTCTGAAAGTGATACTTAAAAGTGCAATTTCCTGTTTAAATCCTGACCTTTTCAAGTATGAAAAATATCTGTCCACTTCAGTTTTATTACTGCCTTCCAGTGCCAGTCCTGCAGAGCCAATGGAAGAATGAATTATCTCCAGCACATCAGTCTACTCCTATAATCTGAGTTGAGCCCTTATGCTCATTTCTGTCTCCAGCCTGTGAAGTGTGAGATTTGTACAGGAGTAAATAAGGGCAAGGATTTGACCACAAATGTCTCTCAGCCAGTGTACTGCTTAGGTTAGCTTGAGTGTAGAAAATACTGTTTGATGAAGATGGCGATTTTAGCAAGCAGCTAATGAAAAGAAGGTGAGGCAACAGAAGTCAGGTAGTTTCTATATTCTTGCAGGCAGCTTCAGCTACCACAGACAACATGGACAAGTCAGAATTGCTTTAGCTCCTGTGGCAGGTCAGTGGTTTAAATACAGTATAGTATAGCATCTAATTGCTGTGTTGTCAGGCAATTCAGTGCTTTCTGGTTAAGGACATTGCACCTTTCAGCTCCTATATTGCTGGGGAATAAAGAGAGAATTTCTGTGAAAAAGTAACTGTGCAGAAGACCTGACCTTGGCTGTTGATCTGTTACCTGGAAGAACTTGGCTTCACCTGTGTCTCCCATGGCTCGTGTGTTTGCTGAAGAGGCAGATAAGTAAGCTTAGCTGTTAATGCATAAACTGAGCACATTGATGTGGGATGATTCAGAGGTGGTTTATGGTAGTACCATGTTACCTCTCAAAAGGGGCTATGCTTTAATACACATTTGAACTCTGGATGTCCAGAGTTGTTTGTTGGGTACTAATATTTACACTCTTGCTTCAGGAAATAGTCACATGTCTGTTCTTTTGCTGGTGGTTGTTTTTCCAGTTTCTTTGGGGTTTTTTGAGATGTTTGGGTTAGTTTGTTTCAGATTGGAAGTTTGTTATTGGATATGAAAGCTGGGGAACTTTACCTGTCTTTTCATATTCCTTTATTCTTGCCATCCATGTCCCCTGGGAGAAATTGATCAGCACAGTATTTGCAGCTTTCCTAATTTGTCCATCAATTATTGTGAGACTGTTCAGCATTTTCCATACACAACTCATCTATGTGTGGAACCACTTGAAGTTTCAGGGAAATTCCTAACACAGGACAGGATGCTGTGGTATCTGATCACCAGAGAACCATTTTACATCTATATCATGTTTTGAATCTCCCAGAGGCTACTTTTACATTATAAATTTGCTTGGAAATGACAGTTGTTTCAAGAACTTGGTGTGTCTACAGAGCACACTGCAATACTGGAGAACTACCAAAGCATCCTCTGACAAAGCTAACTCGGGTACAAGTCCTGCAGGTACTTTAATGTACTATTTTTGCCACACTAACTGTAGATCTAGCCAGCAAGGCTGTGTGGCAGTGTGGTGCTGTTCACAAATTTGGCTTTGAACAAACTAACATGGCTACATACTGGTTTTAGTCAAGGTGCCAGAGCCATGTATGTGTGCTTCTCTCCTACAAATACAGCCTGTTTCTCAGCAGGACTAATTAGTTCACAAAGGGTACAAAGCTGTGGCAAACTCCATTTCTTCCTGGTTTCTGGACAAAATTTTCAGAAATTTGTTTCTGAATATGATCAAAGCATTCTCTTTGATAAGTATCTGGTAAGCAGAATTTGCACTGCAAGTATGGCTAATCATCTTCCAACGACCAGCACAGCTTAGCTTACTTTTGTATCTGAAAGGTGCTGAAATAGATACACCCTTCAGTACAAACAGCAGGTTCTTAAGGCTTTCCTTACATAGCCTACTATTAATCAGATAGAGAGTACACGTAGCTTCTTCAGTCATGAGGAATTAAAGAGTTGGGATGTGGCTGGAAGAGCTAATTTATAGCAGAAGATAAGTATGATTACTATAATCAGGTCTTTTCTGTATATTTGGAATGTGACATACTGAGCTTAAATTATTATTCTCATCCTGAAGTCCACATGTGTAGTTTTCCCTGTTGCTTTCCATATCAGCTTTAAAGACATCCACTAGATCAATATTATGTATGAGGGATGAATTATTTCTGGGTCATTATAAACCAAAGCTGCAGAAATTCCTTTGTGGAAGTCCTTCTATTCAAGAGTCTTAACACAGACAAGACAGACCAAGAAATTGGATGTTTTGTTAGTATTTGAAAATGATGTTTACTTTTCAGTACAGACAACATAATTTCCTCTTGATTAGCTTTCTGGCTACCTGCATATATTTTTGTGAGGGTTTATTTGTTTTATATAATATTTACTGCTGTAGAAATTCAATGTGATTACTTGTATGATGGTAATATGAAGCATACCCATATGTCTAAGTGTAATGTTGAGGCAGAATTATGTTCAGAAGAAGCCACAAAGATGACTGCTTTTGTAATAAAAACTTCCTTAAGGCTTTTAAGAATACTAAATATTTTTTTACTTTCTTTTCAGAAATATTTTGAAAGTGCGAACAGTGCAGTGGCTTTTATTAAAATGGTTGTAATGTTGACCTTTTTATTCGTTTTTCATACCTCATAACTGACTCCTGGAACAGTGCAGAACACTAAACTTCAAACAGAAAAAGGTGAAAAAAAAGTGGACTTGTACATAACTGTAGTACAAATACTGTCTATCTTTCCAGCATGCTGGATTTTTCCCATTGCTTATTCCAGAAGATTAAAGTTTGCTTATCAGTTGGGCCTGTTTGATTCCCTAGGATAATTAATATGCCTTTTCTTCTTCCTTTTTTATTTTTTTTTTTTTGGAGAAGAATTACTTGTTCAAATACAGTTCTGAGAAGAGAAATACAGAATGATTTAATGCAGAGAATGGAGTCAGGAAAATAGTCACAATGACTGCTATGGATGTTAAGTCTCTTTTCACCAAAAACTTCCAGTGGAGTTCCCTAACTCTATTGTGTCTAGACCAGTGCCATGTACATGAAGTTTCCTATTATTTAATTTCATAGTATTTAAACTTTAGAGATGTGGGTTGTGTGTGTGTTTATGGGCACTAAAGAAATAAAAATCTATAATACTTTTGAATGGTTTTTTTTTTTTAAATATCGGGCTTCTTCACTGAGAAGTTTCTTTCATAGTTCAGATACCTGTACCTGAGCTATTCATCCTAGTTCCTCTGTATAGTCACTGGGGAAAAAAAAAAAACATCTTTAGGATGTGAGAAGTCACACTTGAAGGAGATATTCATCTTCACTAACTTCAAAGGAGGGTAACTAAGGTGATCAGCTCATATACAGGAAGAAAAATCTCACTGCTGCTTTCAGCTGAAGTAATCTGGCCCCATACATGAAGTAATTTGGTCCCTCTAGCATTCTCATACATTATGGGCATGAAAAATGTTAGAAGACTGGCATTGAAGCAAACTGGCAGGTAGTTGCCTTGAGAGTCAGAGAGTAGCTGGATGAGGGATTGAAATTAACTTTGATAAATTTACATGAGTGATAAAGCATTGAACATCAAATCCCTGTGTCTGAAAACAGAACATTCACCTCCAGTTCAATTCATTGCTAGCTTGTTTATGTTTCTGTAATGAACAGTAATAACTTACTGAATTTTGGTGTCTTTCACTGGTATTTTAAAAAGCAGTTCTAAAGCAACTGTAAATTTGCAACAGTGAGATTTAATAAAACATTTAATAAAACATTTCAGTTGCTATTTCAAGCTGTAGCTGTTGGAATGTTAAATGTGATAGCACTGTGTGTTTTAGTATGGTGAGGCTTTTTGTTTTGATATCTTTATTGGTTGGTTCCTGCCTGTATCCCGTAGTTCACATGAGTATTGGTACATTCACATATCTGTCATTACATGTAGATTCCCTTGTGCTTCTCAACTTGGCCCTTTCACTGAATAGCTCTTGGTGTGTTTCTACCAAATGTGTGTTAATGGGGGCACGTTTAACTCGAAAAGACTAAATTTTGCTAGGAGCAAAAGTGAGATCACATGGCTGGATTTCTGTGACATAAAAGCTGAGGAAGCCAAATTTGTATCATGGAACACCACAAGCAGCAGGTGCTACTAGTAAAGGGCATTTCAGACTGTGCTGTGCTCCAGAATAATGTGAAGTGGTTGTACATAGGTGTAATGTTATAAACACAGCATCTTGAACCCTATGCTTCAAAGAAAAAGGACTGTATCTCTCCAAGGAAGAGGATGTGCACAGCTGCATGGACTGTGGAGCATTGGAGGACTGATTACTTTGTGTTAAAAAGTTGCACTGCCGTGTTGTGGCATGGGTGTTTGGTGTGTGTCAGTGATGATACATGTCAAGTGGTACAGGGCTTTTAAAATAAGTATTTTTGTTAAGAAGAATCTCTACAGGTACTGAAACTGGTACCTTGTGATTTCTGAGCTGAACTTTTTTTATGTAGTGTTAATCATTTAGATTGCCAATGGTATGTTCCATTTCTTTTCAGCTGAGCAGGAAGTAAATACATTTGTAATGAAGCCATGAAATAAATCTGCATTTTGCTATCTTTTTTTTGCATAGATTTTAATTGTGACAATGGTGTTTATTTTTGTGGTAAGTTTTTGATTCAGGGTTCTGCTACAAGCTAGGAAGAAAACCTAATGGGCCTGCCAGGCTAGGATTGGACATACAGGAAGACATTATTCTTCTTAGAGTTCAAAATCTTGATTCAGCATGAGTGTATTAATGTTGAATGTGTGTGTCTAACCAAACAAACAAAAAGCAGCTCCTGAAGAAAGCAATGGAATGCTTTACTAATTAATTCAGTCTAAAATGGTAACATATAGAAAGCAGGAGCTATTGCCTCAAATGCTGAGCAACCTCTGCCAAAATTGGATTTTTTGCAACCCAGTGTGCAATAATCCAATAATGACACACTTAAGACAAATATTATTTCAGAGTTGCACAATCCTGGGCTGCTCAGTGGCATTGCACAAATTGTACACACTAATTAAAACAAAGGAATTAGTAGTGTTCATTGGCTACAAGTTACATAGTTCTCTTATTAACTGATATTCTTTTAATGATTCTCTTGCTTCTCATGCTAATTAGTCCCATGCTCAGTCTCTCTCTTCTTTGGGGTCGGTAGGTTTCTTGGGTTGGTGGTCCATGAGCCAGTGGTCACAACCTCCCCCTGTTGGAATTGTCATTTACCCAGTCAGACCTGATTTGAAAACAACTGCTGGGGTGGGTTTATTCATTTCTACTTTATCTTGGGAGTTCTGCCAGATGTCTTTGTGGCCTGTAAATTCCGAATTCTTTGTGTCCACTATCAGTGGTACATCCTTCTTCCCTTCTTCGTTAACCTCCTCCTAGGTCTGAGATAATTTAAGCATTTCAAGCCCTAAACCCGAACAAGGTAATTCTACCAAGTAATTTGTTTTTCTAACACCTGGACATCACTTAGAGCTTTCTTGTTAGCTGTTACCTGCTCACAGATTGAATATCCCTTCTTGTTGATTAGGCTTAAAAGCATGCAAAGAGAAAACATCAAAGAACATCCTTTCTTAAGAAAGTTCTTACGTATATTTACATATACATATTTATATATGTTGTTTTGCAACAATCCTACCCTGTGTTATATGTGGAATAGAACTATTGAGTAGTAATTGGATAAGAAAGTGAATAGTCTTATGTAAGTGATACAACCCGGCTTCTACTTAGTAACGAGTTAAGGAGGAGGGACTGACACCAAAATATCACCTGCTGTCCCAATAACTACAGAATGGTAGTTGTATGCTCCAGAGAGAATCACAGAATATCCTGAGTTGGAAGGGACCCATAGGGATCATCTAAGTCCAACTCCTGGCCCTGCATGCACAGGGCCTTTCCCAGGAGCCACATCATGTTCCCAAGAGTGTTGTCCAAAGTGCTTCTTGAACTTTATCAGGCTAATGCTGTGACCACTTCTCTGGAGAGATTGTTCTAGGGCTCAACCATCCTTTGGTTGAGAAACCTTTTTTCTGATATCCAGCTTAAACCTTCCCTGACACAACTTCACACCTTCAGGCCAATCCTTTGGGTTCTATCAGTGGTCACCAGAAAAAAAGAGATCAGTGTCTGCCCCTCTGCTTCCCCTTATGAGGAAATTATGGACTGCAGTGAGGTCTCCCCCCAGTCTCCTCCAGGCTGAACAGAGTGCTCCTCATATGGCTTCTCTAGACTCTCACCATCTTCAAGGTCCTCCTTTGGACACTCTAAGTTATGTATCTTCCTTACATTGTGGTGCTCAAAAGTGCACACAACATTCAAGGTGAGGCCGCCCCAATGCAGAGTAGAGTGGGACAATCCCAATGGTGCTGCTGTGCCTGATGTCCCCCAGGACAGGGTTGGTCCTCCTGGCTGCCAGGGCACTGCTGACCCATGTTCAACTTGCCATTGGCCAGGACCCTTTCTACAGCACCACTGAAGGGGTATGTCACTCTTATTCCTTATGCATTCGCTTTAAAGTGATTTGCTGTGTGGAATCTTCACATGCTTTGCTAAAGATTAGACTGATCCCTCCGGAGCCAGCTTGAGGGAGTCTGGCTGGTAGCTAGAAGCTGCCTGAGAATGTGGTAAAGGCGCTCAGCACCCTCAAACTTTAAAACTCCTGCTTCAGCCAGCTCAAGACTAATCTGTGCCTGCAGCCAAAATCCCTTCATACAGAGCAGTCAACAGCGTTTATAAAATAATAAGGGTTTTTTAAAAGGTTCTCTGAAGGCCAGACTGGCTGCCAAATGTTGCCAAACTGACGCACGTTCGTTACGGCCTCCCGGAGGCGAGGCCCTGGCGCGGGTTCCGGGAGCGGCCCTTCCCGGGAGCGCTGGGCGCTGCTCCTGCTTTGGCAGCGGGCGCACGGTGTCCGGCGGGGCTGGCCGCCCCGGCCGCGCTCCCGCCAAGCACGCTCCGTCCCTCTGGCAGCCGCGCCGGCTCCGGCCAGCAACCCCGGCTCACCCCGGCCTCGCTCGGGACTCCCCGCGCTGCCCCGTCCGCGGGGGAGGGAGAGCGGGCAGGCACCGCCCCACGGCCCGCTCCGCCCCGCCGCCTATTCCCCGGAGAGGCGCCCCGAGTCGGGGAGAAGGCGGAGGCCGCAGGCGGGAGCGGAGGCGCGGAGGCGCGCAGGCAGCGGGAGCTCTGGCGAGTGAGTGCCCCGAAGAGCGCCGGACAGAGCGGGGCGGGGCGGCTGGGCCGGGGCCGGTCCGCCCTCGCCACACGTGATGCCGTGGGGAAGCGCTGAGGGGAGGCGGAGGTGCCGGCACGGGCTGCGGGAGGGCCTGCGGCGGCCGGGGGTCTGCCGCCGATGGGGCCCTGCGGGGAGCGCCCTGCGGCCCGGGCCGCGCTCCGAAAGCCACGTGGGAGCCGGCCCGGTCCTGTCCGGTCCTGCTCTGCCGGCAGCGGAGGACCGGCGGGGGTCTCAGGGCTCCCGGCTGGAGCACAGGTGTCCGTGGGGCAAGGGCGCAGCAGCGCCTGTGTGCGAGGCGGCATGTCGGTGATACAGCTGAGTGCAGGGAGAGCCGTCCCTGGAGCTGGATCGGCCAAGGACGTGATCACCTTCCGTGATCCAGGTGCTCAGGCCCATCCTCCAAACAGAAGTGTTCATTATGATCCAAGTACTCCTTTTAGTAACATGCCTTTGCCCTCGTAATGGGTTAGTGATGGGCATTTGAAGAGCCAATTCCTAAACTAGAGAGAAAAAAGAAAGGAAAGAGTTCAGGTGTCACAGATGCAGAGTCTAACAGAAGGTGCCCTTCCCCACGGTTGGGCTTGAAAGCATTCAATGACTGTATATCCTTACAAGATAACATTTCAGAGCACTTATCTTTCTGCCTGCATTGCTTGGAACAGAATGTTTGGTGGGGGGCGGTGTCTTTTTTTTTTTTCCAATCTGCCTTGGCTTTTCATTTTGCTATACTTTTGTCCCCCACCTGTTCTGTATCCTTTTCCATTACAGACGTACTTAAGTCTTCTGGGTTTGGGTTAAGGTTCATTTAGTTATATCTGTGTTAATTCCAGACAATTAACTTCCTCATTTTTTGCTTCAGGTATTTTTTAATTTGCTGCTTCTGTAATTTTTGCCATGCTTTGAAAATATCAAGGTAGCAGCTTCTGTAGAGTTGAACATACAGTGGCACAACTGTAAATATCTCCATGACCGAGTTGTTTCATACAGAACTCTGTGAGGAGTGGACTTGTTTTATATACTCTCTAGCTTAAGCAGGCAGTGAACCTGGAAAAGCAATTTATTGACAATTAAAGTTGTTCATCGTGTGACAAAGGCCATTAAGAGAGTCTTTAAATTTCACATCCTCGAATAAAGCATGGGCAAATTTCAATCATTTTTCTCCCCTCCTCTTGAGAGAAGTCTTGAAAACTTAGTCTACAGTACGTTTCAGTGGCATCATACCCTGCCCTTGCTCCATCACAGCTGTCAAAGTCACATGAACAATAACATGTCTTGTTACCTAAGTGTAGAACAGCTTTCTCCTGCCATGGTTAAATAAATGCTAAACCAAACATGACTCTTTTACTGTCTGTCTCAAAACCTGGATTTTTAAAGAGGTTACATGTTAAACAAAACAAAAAATGGCCTTTCCATGTATTGCTAATGTTTTTTAATCTGCACCGACTGCTGACAAACATTAACTACTTGACATGTGCATCACACTTCATTTTCCTTGGGTTCTTGCAGCCTGTTTACTCCTCACTTCTCAAATTAGCGTGGTTTTCTGCCATCAGCTTTGCAAGCAAGTTTCTTTGAGCTTGTTCATGATTTTGTTTTGAGACCACTGGAATACTGAACACAGCTTCACTCCATCATGGAAGAAAGTGTGTCATGTTGTTGGTATGTGTCATGTCATCTACTCCTCATAGCTTTTCTTTTTTATGCCTTTATACGTGTGATGGGGGTTTTCTGTTGCTCATTTTCTCCTATCATTCAGCATAGAAATACTGCTTGGAGTGCTTTATTTACTGCACATCTCCTTTTTATCCTTTAGAAAGGCTTACCATGTCAGTTCATGCATTCCTTGGCTGATATTTGACATGGAAATCTCAGTGCCTCCAGAGAGTAGAGGGCACAAGCAAGGCCTGCTTTGCACCAGACATCCTGCTGTCTCTGCCACCCACTGTTCTGCTGAGCACAGCGTCTTCCCTTGGAAAGTGTCATCTAGCATTGGCTTTAGCCCTGCTCTGAGTGGGAGGCTGGGCTAGGCGACCTTCAAAGGTCCCATCCAACCAATATACCTCTAAGTCTGTCTGTACATTCTTGTAACTCCCAATAGTAACCCAACTCTATTTTAAAGGAAGTTTCCTCTTGGAAATTACTTTCATCTGACTGCTCGTGTAACCATGGATTTTGCCAGTTCTGGTTCTCTTGTTTATATGGTTGTGCTTGTTCTTGGGAAACTTCAGGGAAATAAGGTTACGTGACTGCCTGATCCACATTGTGAATGTGCAAGTGTAGGTGTAGGCACAAAGGTATAGTCATGGGGGGGTCATGGAGTGAAATAAGAAAGTAAATTCCAGGGGCATGTTGTGGTATTTGCCTTCTGCTGCTAACTCTGCTACACTTTTACTCTCTAATGGATTAGCCAAATTTTTTTTCTGTGTCATCGTGAATGCTATTAATGGTTACTGTTGGTAGAAGAAAAAGACACTACATTTCACTGTAGTTTTTGTAATTTCACTTTTGGAGCAATGCACTTTGCTGTTCCTATTCAAGTCTTCTTGTATGTTTCTCACACTCTAAAAGTTTTTTGAACTTGAACCTGGTCAAATAATTTTCATAACTCTTTTGATTTAAATAGAATTGAATGTGAAACTTGAATGACATTTTAAGTGGCGTGAACTGATTAAGTAGCGAGCATGTGCTGTAACAGAGCACATTTTCTATATGAACTGATGCTACCTTTTGTGTTCTCATCTTTCATGGATTTTTTGCAGTATTCTGATGGAAAGGGTAAGTATTACATAGATAATTGAGTAAGAGACAGGGGAAATGGATGGATCCAGTCATGTCATGGAGTTAGCAAATGCAATACCCTTTTCATTCTGCCTCTCCAAAGAGGATGTTTAATACCATTTTTCTTTAGAAATTGGACTATTCTAGGCAGTAGTAAATCACTGTTCTTAACCCAGAAGCTGTAGCTATCCAGAATTTTTTGCTCTTTTTCACTGCAAAGGTTTAATTACGTTTTATGGACCATGTCAGATACAGCTCTCTTTTCCCAGCTTCCAGTTAATGCTGAAGAAGGACAGACTGTACCAGGATAATATCATGTCCTATTGATTTACCATTATAGTGTCGTTGAAGAATGGCCTTTACATTAAGATTCTTGGCCACTGTGATTTCTTTAAGTGTGTCAGCTATTTGCTCTTAACATCTTGAGAAAACATATTCAATATCACTGTCACTGCTGATTTCTCTGTCTTACAAGACACCTCTTTTCCTTTGGAATTACCTACATAACCACCTCTCTCTGCAGTGTTTTGACTGTAATTGCTCATGACCTTTATTAACGGCCAGAGTTACCGTTGCATTGCTGACATTCTGACAGAAGTTCTTGGTCACATAGAATTGCTTTTTCTCATCCTTTCCCTCAAGTATTGCTTTTTTTCCAGTGCTGGGGTTTGCTCCTAAATGAAAGGGAGATCACCCTGCCTGTGCCAGGCTTCAGGTATATGAGAGTAGCTGCATTAGAACAATGCTGCAATTTGAAAAATGTGTGCTATCAAATAATACCATAGTAACTGCAAGTCTCTTTACCTTCTTTCCCTCCCCTCATTTTGTCTAGCCTGATGCAGCCCACAACTTCTATCACAGCAAAATTCAGTTTGGAAGAGACACGGGGGAGTCACTCATCCAACCTCCTTACTCAATGCAAGGTTGTTTGTGTGGCCAGACCGGGTTGCTTAGTGTTTTATCCAACATGTCTTGAAAAATCTATAGGGATAGAGCTACACAACATCTCTGGGCAGCTCACTTCAATTTTTGTTTGTATCATGAGAACGCTTTTCCTTGAATCAAGTTGATGCCTCTCTTATTTTGGTTTATACCTATTGCTCTTCAACTCTGATATGCGCTGCTGTGAAGATCCTGGCTGTGTTTCCTGGATAACCACAGGTATGGGAAGACTGCTATTAGGTCAGTTGAAAGCCATCTCTTCTCAGGTTGAAAAGGCTGCTTCCTGAGCTGTTTTTCACAAGGCAAGTACTCTTGCCCCATGACTGTCTGAATGCACTGCAATTTGTCCATATTTTTTCTTGTTTTGAGCCTCAAAGTGGGTGCAGTATTGTAGGTGTGGTCTAGTGAGCGTCAAGTAAAGGGAGATTGTCACTCCCCATAATCTGCTGTTTGTGTTGCCATTAATAAAGTGCAGGGTGCTTGCTGCCTTGGCTGCTTTGCTTTGTTCAGCAAGGTGTATTTATGAGTCCTAAGGTAAGGATGTGTAAGGTAAATCATTGAGATGTCAGAGGAAACATGGATCCCAAACAGTATCATCATAACTACTGTACTGCACTTCTGGCTAAGTTGGCTCCAACAGAAGTCAAGGCTGTAGCTCTCCTTTTAGTGAGGAAGCTAATGCAGATAGTCATTTCTCATCACGTGTCTAGAAGTCTTGCTATTTACTTAGTATTGTTAGGAATGTTTGTTGATTTTATGTTATTTTTTGGCAAAAATACCGTTCACAGTTTCAGCAGTATTTTGGAATGTTAGTATAAAAGACTTCTCTCCAAAATACTTTTTTTACATGTGATCTGGACTCAAATCTTCTATAGGTTCTCTATTGGATCTCTCCATGTCTTAGCCTGTTTAGCTTAGAGAAGAGACATCTAAGAAGGACCTCATCAGTAAGTATTGAAGGGAGGCTGCCGAAAGAATGGTGGTGCCCAGCAACAGAATGAGAGGAATTGGGCAGAGACTGATGCACAGGAAGTTTCACCTGAACATGAGCATTTTGTTACTGTGCAGGTGACCAAGCACTGGAACAGATTGACCAGAAAGGTTATAGAGTCTCCCTCACCGGGCATGCTCAAAAACCATCTGTTTGCAATCCTGTAAAATGTGTCCTAGGATAAACCTGCTTGAGCAGGGAGTAGAGACCTGTAATCCTCTGTGGTCCCTTCCAACTTGGCCCATTCTGGGATGTCCTGGGTTTCATCCTGTACCTCTGCTGCCACCTTTGCATCTCGGGTACTAAATGTTGTCTGCACATCTTGTGAAATATGTCAAGTTAATACGTTTTGCCTTCTGGTGGGCAGGCTGATTTGTGTGCAGCACTTTCAATAACTGAGGTTTTATTGTTTGTACTGACACAAGGTATTGATAAGAATCATGAGTTTGTACCTCAGCACTGCCCCCTTCTTTAGTCTACTTCCCAAGACAACAGACTTGGATTTGAAATTAGTTTCATTTGTAGTTGCTGACAGGAGATGCACATCACATCTCTTTACACCAAATGGTGAAGCCTGAGTGACCAGCCTAGATTCTGAACTGTAGAAAATTAAAGCAAGGTGAATGCTACCCTCTGAGATCATTGGAGGCTATTAATAGCATTCTTTCTGAATTCTTTTAATTGAACCCAAGTGTTTATTGTTTAATTTGCACATTAAACTAGGCTAGGGTATGGACACTAAATTTTACCACTAAAATAAGTACATCATTTTAATTGTCTTGCAAGTTCTATACACGACAGTTTTGTTCTTGGTTGGATCTCAGAATGTGTGAATTTTTGTAGAAATCAAAGGTAACAAGTTAGATTATTTCCTATCAGGAGAGGCCCAGTCCACATATACAGTAGTACTGAAAGCTTGAAGTAAAAATAGAAACAAACCAATTTTCTTCTAAACATTGCTGAGAAAAATCATCTTGGAAGTGAGACTGTAAATGAGAAATAAGGGTCTTGTTCTGGTTTTTTGTTGGAGAAATTATGTTTGCAGGGGTTTTGAATGACAAGTAGACCTAGTGATGTCCTTCTGCCTAACTCTTTCCTCCCTTTTGTGATGACGTTCTTTTGGCCTCTGTTTTTAATTTCCTCTGCTTAAGGGATAACAAAAACTCTGTGATGGCAATACAATATGTGGAATGAGTGCTGGAATATGCACTCACTCATAGTGGGGATTTAGCCAACCCAGCTCACCTGGACTGAGAGGACACTATTCTGCAATGAGGCAGCAGGTTCTTGCTAGTGTTTTAAGTTGAGGAAGAATGGGAATTCCTTCATGGGTTTTGTGAAAAGCTCATGGAAGAAAAGGGGAGATGTTAGAAGTCTAGAGAAGGGGCTTAATAACATAAGCATCCATATTAACAAATTTAAGAGAAAATTACTAGAGTCAGATTTTTTTATCTCAGAGATCATAAGATAGGACCAGTTGAGAGAGAAACTCACCAGAATATGTGAATAGAAGAACTGAAGACAACTGAAGAAAAGAGTTTTCAGCAATAGTAGTTCGGTGCAGATGATCATATGAGGGATGGAAAAAATGTACTTGCCATGATTGTTGACATCAGCTGAGATGTCATGGTCTTGGATTTACTGTCAGGAATAGGAGGTGGATAATAGGTATTAGAGTTCTTTATTCCCCTGACTGCATACCTGCACAGGTGCTCAAGGGAAACTGGCTTGAAGAACATCTTAGGCCCAAACTTACTTCTGGCAAAATGGGAACTCTGAAGATGATGGGACAAGTCTACAGAAGCTAAGAAACTGAGGGGAAAAGATCATTAAAAATTACTGTGTAGAAAACATAATCTCGAAGTTAATATCATATTTCAGATATGTTTGATTGTGTATCAATTGCTGTTGATCTTCCTTGAGGCAGGTTTTAGTGAAGCCATCAAAACTTAGATTTTCTGTGGAATGAGTAAGTAGGAATCTGAGCTCAAGTGTTCCAGAATGTTTCACTGAGAGGAGATGAAGTACAGCACATGTATGGAGTGTAGCTTCATGTACTGTGAAGCAGTGCTTCAAAGATCAGGTGCTGTTTGTGAGGTGTGGAGATCATGCTTGGGTAAGTATTAGGATGGGATGTGAGCATAGGAGAACAACTGAGTTTAGATGAGATTGCACTAAGCCTGCACTATATTACTAAAATGTATAAATAACTGAGAAGCTATATGAATGGAGAGGAATGTTTCAACCCAGTTTATGGAGTGGAGCCCCAGGCTTGATTTTGCCTTAGCTGAAAACTACATAGGGAATAAATCCCAGCAGGATGCTTACCATGCACATACACATTTCACACATCAAACCACTAACCTGCTCTGAGGCTGCCGTCCTTGCTATGATGTAGTTCAAATATACCTGCTATGAAAACTTTCAGGATATGAATCCAGCCACAGGCCAAATCTTACTGAAGCCTTCTGAAGCTCATTTCAAACATGGAAAGTAACACAAAGTTACATACTTAGAAACTGTCTGGTTGGGGAGAGTGCCCAAAGGGAAGGTGATATGAAGGGCTCAGAAAGAAGAATCTCTGCCTTATGTGGTCTCTGTAGATAGAAACAGTTCTCTTAACTGTTATCTCTAGCAGGGGTCAAATTCAAGAGAAGGAGCATAGAACAAAATCAACCTTTAAGAGATTTAAATTATATTACAGGTTAATGATTTATTTATTTTGATTAAACTGTCCCAAGGCAATGGGCCTTATTTCGTTGTTTGGGTTCCAGGCATAATTAATGTCTCAGTTAGGTGAATATGTAAGTGATTATGGGAAGCTTCAAGAAACCTACTTAACAGAAACAAAACAGCTTTGAGAAGACAAGCAGGTGAGCAGAGAAGGAAACTGCATTGATAGTGGTTTTTTCATCTTTCTAGTATGAGACTTCTTACTGAGATATACTGACTGGCTGGTTATTCCTCTCCCTCCTCCTCTTGTTTATATTTACCTTTATTTATCTTGTCAAAATACCAAGAAATTTAGGTCAAAATATATCTGGATCCATCTGTTCATCTAGTCTGTTCTTTTACTGCTAGTAGTTATTTTATCTTTTAATTAAGTATGCTTAGTGACAGTTTATTAAATTAATGGAGAGCATCAAGTATCTTGAATTTTGTACAGGATGAATTTAAAAATTTTCTTCCTAATTTCTGTATAACAAAACAACTATTTAATCTCTTTAATTCCTCATATTGTAGTCTATATGTCTTATCTGTAACTTCTGTTTCAGTGTTGGTTTAGGTGGAAACTCAAATCAGGCTCTGTATTTTAGCTGTCTTTAGCAGAGGTTTATTATCATTGCAGTCTTATTGTGAACTCAGGAAAGTGTTTATTCATTGACATGGCAATCCAGTTCACTGTTGAATTTTAAGTGTAGTTATTCTTTTGATATAATAACTTTGTGCTCTCGGATTTTATGATGGACTAAGATGGACTTTCAGTTCTAGGTTTGTCAAACATTTTGACTGGTTTTGGGATGCTTATCTGGGGAGGTTTTGAGGTTGACCATTGATGTTGTTGCAACCAGATTTTAAGCAGGGTCTGGAGAGTGATGCAGCAGACACCAGACCTGATAGGTATGGTACTAGAAGGAAGGAACAGATGACACTGTCTTTAGGATAATTTGTCTTTCATGACCCTCCTGCCACATCAGGTAATTTGGTTTGACATTAGATAGGTCAAAACTTTTGGGCTGATTTTTGAGAATATGTATGGGATGGATTATTTATTTGACATCTGCCCCACCTCGCTGTGGTTCTCTGTGCCAACCCATTAAACCATCAGCACAACTACATTATCAGCTGAGTTTTTACTTTAGGTAGTAGTGATGCTTTGGGAGTTTAATTAGGGAAGAGTGTTAGGAAATATTTTTAGTGACAGTGGAACAGTCACTCTTAAGCTTGATGATTTTTATCTCTAATGGGAATAAACTCCCCAGTAATCTTCTACTCTTGTGATCTGTAAATGCTCTACAGTACTAAGAGCACGCACAACTTTAGTGTTTACTTAGACAGCTCTCCTTGTCTCATTATTTCTGTCTTGTGGGCAAAGCTGCTGCTGGTGCAGCTTTTGTAGCCTGTTTTCTGAGCTACCGGGATGCAATCACTTAGCTAAGAGATGTGTACTAACTTACATTGTTCTTTTTGATAAAGCCTATGACACTGCTGTAGATTATATTCATATGCATGTGCAGCAGTTCACCTGTGGATCACATATGCAGTAGATAAACAAATGTGTGTGTAAGATTGTTTATTGTATGTCTAGAAAAATAGCTGTGTCTCTTATCTACAGTTGCCACATCAGCAGCTTAGAGGAAAACTATGTGAGGGTATCAATTTTTAATGGTTCCATATCAAAGTGATGTATTTCACCAGCATGCAGTCAATAGAACAAATAAAACATATATGCCTGTAAACAAAATATAATTTATATTTTTAAAATCTTTATTAAATACCAGTTATTTTAGAACTGCTTGGGATTAAAATCTGTCATATGTATGATGTAAAAACAGTTTTTGAGAAGAAAAATAGACACAACCAGGAGAAGGATTATTTTGTGGATTTGTGACTGTCTCATTAGCTTTGTGCACATCATTCAGTATTTTCATTACTGGTGCTTCCCTGCTACTGTAATGAACACAAGAAATCCTGAGCTGCTGAGCATATGTCCAGTTTGAGATTAACCTCTGACAAATATTAACTAGTCTTTCTAAAACAGTTTTGGAGGTTTGTTGTTTTTTTGGGTTTTTTTGTCTAAATAACAACAGGTTTTGTAAATCATATTTCTCTAGCTTGCTTGTGGGAATATCATGAGCATCATCAATGTCAAAAGTTCTCCCAAGGTCAAGACAAAGTAACTAGTATGAATCAAGACAGATGATTTCTTCAGCATCTGCACATCTTAGCAGTGGTAGAGATGGGAAACTGCCTCTGTGTCCATTCTAAATAATAGGTTTTATTACTAAAAGGTCTGCATCCCTTCTTTCTTCCATAGGAGCTGACATTAAAATAGTGTGTATCTCCATCCAAGTGGTGTCCATAAGGTCTGCCTGGCCAGTCTTTTGTGGTAGAGGACACATCAGGTCACTTTGCTGAGCAGCTCCAGATAAACCTTTGTGACCTGTGTGTTACTTTACCAGTGGTCCTTCTGCTCCTGTGCATATAAACACATTCTGAGTCAGTGACCACTGAATACTTGCATCTTAAATAATTAACACCTTGTTTTGCAGTAAACTACTGGTGTTTCGTTTGGGTTTTTTCTTTTGGTTTGGGGGGTTTGTGCTGTGAAATGCTGAAGAGATCAAGTGGTGGGTGTTAAACAAAACCTGCCTGTAAAACCTGTCTAACTTGGTTAACACCCCAGACTTAGGCTCTGTCTCTTTTAAAAATTACTAATTTGTGTTAACATCTGTTTAAATCAAGCATTGAGGAGAAAAGATGCTTTTTCTTAATGACTTGCATCCCTTTTCCCAGGCTTTATCTTTTTTTCCTGCTTTTCATTACTGTTTTATTCTTTACACAGATTGATGTTATTTGATAACATTATTCAAGGTTGTATTGCTTGCCTATCTTCCTTTTAGGGGATTTGGAAGCCTGTGATCAAAAAGCTGGCCCCACAGTTCAGCTTAGAGGTAGTGAATGCCTTTCAGGCACATAGGGATCTCCTCCAAACATTGTTTACAGATCTAGAAATGCACTCACCTGAAAATAATTCCTGTAGCAGGGTTAGCTTTTCTGTTCTAGCTTTAAAATACACAGTGATTGCACTAAAACCTGAAAACTTGTACCTATGGACGCGCTTCTGCCTTAACTGACAAAGTATTGAAAGGCAATATGACTTCTGGAAAGTCCGCTGCAGGAAACCTATTCATAATTAGTGGAAGGGAAGTGTCAGTCTGAGTAAGTTTTTACAAAATTAATTATAAATATCTTGATCACATCTTCCTTTGTTTTCTGCCAAAATGCAGACTCCTAAACCTTTTGATTCTGAAATACTACATTTGTATGTTGCAATACAGTATTTTCTATCTTTCTTGTATAACAAGCTTATGACTTTTTTTTTCCCCCAGGAGTTCAGGATTCTTTCACTTATTTATTTAAAATGCTCTATTAAAAGAAAAACACGAATTTTAATATTCAAAAAAGAATAACATAAATTCTTGCACTAGTTAATCTAACTGCCAGCCATAACTCCATTTGGGCTTTGGAATAAGCATCAAAAGCTGAGAAGGTTGTCATTTTTTTATGCCCATTATCTAAAGATTAGAGCAAATAAATGCATGTACTTTCTTATTAAAAATACAGGGTCACCAGTTCTGACTCTTTTAATTTCCCTTTAATTTGTCAATTTTTTATCAGCTCTGTTTTGCTGATAGAGTGGAAAGAAGGAGAGACTGAAATTAATTAAATCTTCTTTCATATTTAACTTTTTATTTAGTGTCTTGGGGATCCAAGGAGCTTCAAGCAATAATCAATCAAAATCGCTCCCCTCTGTCTATTCTCAGAGGAACTGTAATAATAACCAATTAATACAACCCTAGACTGTACAGAAAGATCGTGATTAGCCCCTACAAAATTGATTGCAATTAGCAAAATTCTGCTGTAGCAGAAGTCACCAGTTAAAGTGTTTTTGCAAAAAAAGGTTTAGGATTTATCTTGTTCAAAATACAGAAATACAGCAAAATGTTCACTTTGTTCAGGCCTTTTTTGACCTTGTCTAAGGGATTAAGGCTTTTAGACACCTTGAGCCACATTTTTAAAATTACCTGCCATAGCCAGTTAACTGATAATGTATCAATTAACAACAACAAAAAAAAAAATCTGTGCATTGCTTGCCATAATTTTCTATAATTCCACTTCCTTTGAAGTGTTGCTGCCCTAAAATCAAAGCGCACACACACTGCAGGGCGTTTTAGAAATATATGGTGTTATTCTGGTGACACCAGGTGTTGAAAGTAAAAAATGTAGTGCATTATGTATTCAGAGGCACACCTCTACTAATTGATGGTTATTGTGGGGTAAAATGGGAGCTAGTGAGGGTTTGTAATTTGCCAATAATTTATCTGTTTTGAAATAAATGTTCACATGCTGAAAGTTGGAAGTTATTTGATCATTACCTGTCTTTTTAAGCCATGTCAAAAAGACAAAATTAAAATGTCATATGATTTCTCTCTGTGTTTTAAGTAATACGTGTTTCTTGATTTGCATCTGGCTCTCTAATTATTTAATTTTTCCACAGTTAATTAGCATCACTAAGTGAGTGTTTGCTTAAGGAATGCAGAAGTGAAATTAACTGAGATTTCCAGATGTCCCTAGATACTGTCAAGTCTGGGAACAATGCTGTTCAGAATAATAACATTATTTCTCTGTGTGGGGGCATTGGGAATTGCCCAACTCTGCTGTATTGAGCAGTATTTGGGCAGGGAGAGTGGCACTGGGAAGGCAGTGATTGATTTGTTCAAAAGCTGAAATATAACTTCTATGGCCAAGTTGGATTAAGAAGCAATTTAATAATGTTTTGTGATTTTTAATATTGAGTGAATAATGCTTGTCTGTAATATTTTTCAGGTAGCATTGTTTTAACTCAAAAAATAAGATTTTTGGATAATCTGTAAAATCATTCATTCTTATGCCAGTTTTTCATTCTTGAATGCATTTGGTGTGAGTGTTCATCCAGAACTACTTCTTGTAACTACCAGGCTGTATTTGCTATGAGCCAAGACCTTTCAGTGCAAGCAGTCTGATTTTAAAAGTGTGGTGCTGATTGTATTTACTTGGAGACTGTTCTCTTTATTTGTGGCATAAAAATACATTATAAGTAATGCTTGTAAATTTATTTTAGTAGGATCAAAGTTGCTGACAGGAAGAGCAGATGGTTTTCCATTGTGTATCAGTTGGTGCTGAGAGGTGTGTGTTGAAAATGTCTGCTGATCCCAATGCAAGAGGAAACTTTTCACTTAGCAGGGTAGAGAAGTCTTGGGACTTGCTGTTCCTGTCCTACTTATCCTGTTCACTCACACCGAAATTTGAAAAAGCATGAGGAAGTAAATTGGAGGATACTCTATGTACTACTAGATATTTGGGACCTATTTGGAAAGGTTCCCAATAAAATAGCAGGCTGTATGAATTGTTTTCTTCTCTCCACAGCATACCCTGAGAAGGCAGGAATATAGTGATCCATTGTCATTTCTGCCTCATGTCCCACAATATGGACAGGGGCAGTTTCCCTTTCCATGCCGAGTTCTGTGCATCCCCTTTGGTCTGCTCTGTTGACAGCTAATGTAGCCAGTTTAGGTGTGCAAGGAGGCTGTTGTGGGGAGATACTAAAGCTTATCAGAGCATATGCTAATTTATAATGGAGATTAAGCCACCTTTTCTTGAGACCTGCTCCAGTCCTAAATTGGCTACATCTTAGCTTGAGACATTCAGAACATTTCCTATTGTAATATTGCCTAATTCATGCCAGTTTTCTCAGCACAAACTCTAGATTGATGGATTGGTGTACTTGGACACTCTCCTAGATATTTCAGTGCCTTAACAGCTTTCTCAAGGGGAACAGTGAAGGGCAGGTGCTGATCTTTTCTCTGCTGAGCAGTGATAGGATACGAGGAAATGGGATGAAGCAGGAGAACTCCAGACCGGACATCAGGAAAAGATTCTTCACTGAGAGGGTGACTGGCCACTGGAACAAGCTCCCCGGGGAGCTGGGCATGGCACCAAGCCTGTCAGAGATGGAGGAGAGTCTGGGCAGTGCTCTCTGTCACAGAGGATAGCTTTAGGCAGTCCTGTGAGGAGCAGGGATTGGGCTCCATGATTGTTATGCCTCCCTTCCAGATTGAGAGATTCTGATTCCTTTATTGCCTTCAAATGGTGAGTGCCCCAGAAGCTCTTGTCTGTGGTCCCCAAGCACACGTTCTTGAACTTTGCATCATTAAAAGCTTTCTTCAGTTACACAGCTCTTAGGCCATCTCATGTGGCTGTAGCATGAAATGATGCTCTTCTGGATGCATCACACACAGCTAATTACTGTAGTAAATAGTACTGCATCACTAAGAAATAAAACAGTGCTGATTCCTGAGGAATATGACTGGTAACTTTTGTCTGTGCTTATTACTGCTTTATTTTAATATGGTCCATTATAATCTTCCCCTAACTTACTCCTTGTTCATAGACAGTTCTTCCCTGTGACTTGGTCTAGAGATGTTTTCACTGGTTATCAAATGATGAACTCCAGGTTCACTGTGTTATCCTTGTCAGTGGGTTGTTTTATGACCCTGACCTGGCTTTTTTGCATTCAGAACCACATTGCATATTCATCCCTTTCTTATTTACTTCCAGTACTTAATTGTCTTCTCCTTTCTTTATCAAGCTACTATCAGAAATTCTTTCTCAAAGGTCACTGAAGAGAGGCTGCAGAGCATGTATAAAGCCATTTTAATTTATGTAAATATTTTATTTATAAGTAATTGGCTCATACAAATTAATATGAATATTATGTAATTCTGTTACAGTCTTACCCCTGCTGTATGATGCCCTTCATTAAAACTTCCTTCCAAGTATTCTGGACAGAGAACTGGGAAGGAGACCTTGAATTAGATTAAATTCTACGTATCATCATAAAACTAAAACAGCTTTTATCTGCAATTGCAAATGTGTATGTAGAGGTAGGGAGTTATTTCCTTCAGTAATTCTTGTGAGACTCTTGTAGCTCCATGAGAAGATTTAAGGGGTTGTGTAGCTGGTTTTCCTCATCTTTTGGTAAATACAGATCTTACAGACCTGCATTAAATTTTGCATTAGGCTATAAAATTCTGCATCAGAGACCAAAGCACTTTACCAGAAAATAAACATTTAATTTGACATATCCTTTGTAGGACACATACAAATTGGAGATTTTTTGTCTTGCTTTGACTGTACCAGGCAGAAGGATATTTGAATATTTTACAGTCAGTACATTTTATGAATTTGAAAGCAAATATTCCAGTGCCTTGCTAAATGCAGTTTCAGGCTTTTTTTTTTTTTTTTTTTTTTTTTTTTTTTTTTTTTTTTAATGTCTCCAGAATATATATTTGTTTCTTCTGTGTAGAAGATAGGAGGCCAGTAAATGTATTTACTTTGGGATAAGGATACATTCCCTGTTGCTGAAGAAGGACATGAGGTGTGTTTCAGACTTCATTGCAGGAATTTGCAAGTCATTTTTAGCAAAAATCAAAACCAGGACAGTTGAAATAACTCATTAATTCTCTTTTCATGATGATCTGTGCCTTATTTTTTCTGTAGTAAACTTGTTACTAATTTCTAAAGAGAAGTGATACACCTCGATGGGATTGAAGTTAATTATATACATCTGTTCATGGTTCTTTGTAGTTTTGATTTGATGTCCTGTTTTGGTTTATACTTTCTTGCCTTTTATTATATTAGAAAATGGTGGAAGAGATATGTTGCTGAAATATGAGTTGGGTTTTTATTTCTGACTTGCATTAAGTTGCAAACTGAAATTCACCTTAAAAAAATTTTTATTAAACTACCCACATAGTTTACCAGTGTAAGACTTGCATATACATTTAAGTAGTAAGAAAAATAAAATAACTGTAGTGAATTAGAATAGAATCACAAAATCATTTAGGTTGGAAAAAGACCTTTAAGATTGAGTCCAGCTGTTAACCCAGGACTGCCAACTCCATCACTAAACCATGTGCCTGAGCACCTCACCTACACATATTTTAAATAGCTCCAGGGATGGTGATTCCACCAGTTCCCTGGGCAGCCTGCTTAGCTGATCTGTTACCAGTGTGTCCCATTTAAATATTATGCTTTTCCACAAATTTGCTTAATAGCCTGAAAAAAGGAAAAAAAAAAGCTCTACTTTTGCTTCTGTGCACCTTTAGTAATGTCATCTGTGGTCCTCTAAATGTCAAGGAAGGCTTCTCCTCCTTCATTGCTACATAGTGGTGGTATACATACAAATAAACAAAAAGCATTACTGTTAGTGTAACTTCTGTGTGTATATATATACTTTATTGTCCACTACTCCTTCTGAATCTCACAAACTTTGTATTTCCCAGATTCAGAGCAAATGTTCTTGGCCATTATCCCACACTATCTGTACCCTTTCTGGTGGAATATTTAAAATTGTGTTTGCATTGAGATCTGGTGGCTCCTCCAGTACAGCTAGTTTTAAACTTCTTTTCTTCTTTTCTGGTTTTCTTTTCACAGCAAAGCATGGGTCTGTGTAGAAAATCCTTGAGTGTGTATATGTGGTTTCAGTAAATGCATATGAATTACCTTTCTTTGACCCTTTAAAGCAGCTTAGAGTTTCCCAGGAATCATGTGTTGAAAAAAAAAACAGTCTGTGGGGGGTTTTCTGATGTTTAATTTCTGCCACATTGGTTAAAGGTTTATGTTTTAGTAGCTAGTCCATGCTGGACTAGAGTATGTATCCATTTCTGGAGGAAAAATACTCCACTGTAATGTTCACTGTTCCCAGATATATATTGGATTTTTCTGTTTGGCTCCTTTAACAGAGCACATTTTGTTCCCTGAACATCTGTGCTCTCCTTTGGTTTTTAGCAAGGTTTGAGGAGCATTGTGTTGCAATGACCTCTCTGCATGGTGCTGCAGGGCACAGGCACCTTGGCTCATCCCAGGGAGACATCCTGCTGCCACCTCTGGAGCTGCTGGCTGGAGTGGTCTGCTCTGTTCTGTCTGCTCTTGGCCCTCCCAGCCAGCCATACAGTGAGGCTCAAGAGGCACCACCTGCTCTCTCCTGGGCAGAGCTCATCCTGCCTGCAGCCCCTGCCATGGCACCTCTAGGGAGCTGGAGCAAAGGCATAAGATGGCTTCCCAAGCCACAGGCTTCTGCCAGTGGGAGGATGCTCTTGCTCAACAATGGGGCTTTATAAACGTCTCCTTTGCAGGCTCAGTCGCTCTCCCAAGGGACGGTGCTGGGCCATGACCTGGGCACCTCTCCCCTCCTCACAGAGGATCATTGTGCAGCTGTTCCCTCATTTCCTTTGTGGACAGGCACCTCACGATCCCACACAAGACCCCATCTTTTCTCTCTTCCCGTTCTCTCTCTCACCATCCTTTCAGTGTAGAGAAATACATTCCCATGCTTAGGTCCTCAAAGTGTTTGCTGTGTTCCACAGGCCGGGATGATCTTCTCCGTCCAAAACAGGGAACTGACCGCTTTGGGTATTGGCATGTAAATTAATGTGCTGACCTTGCAGGGAACCCATCCAAGCTGCAGGCTCTGTCCTGAGTTTCAGGATGTCGGTGGTTTGAAACTCTGGGCTCTGTTCTGCATCTCAATGATGGAAACCACTTCAAATTCACTGTGGCATAGCACGGCTGCCCTATCAAAAGTTGTTTTTCTACTTTTTTCCTGTAACAGCAGTCTGGCATTTAAAGCTTACGCTCTGTTCTTGTGGGTTGTTTTTTTTTCTTCCTTTTGTGTAGACACAACAGTGTAAGCACCTATGCTAAAAGTGCAAAAATGAGATATTTTTGTGTTATATAAGTTTAATTGATTGTAGTGTACTTAAAACTGCATTGCAAGGACTCACCATGCTTGAGTGGGATTTTGAGAAGCCATCTACTCTCTTGTCTTTCTCCAAGACAAGAATAACTAGCATCCATGATAGTTTGAACAAGTTGTCGAGAGTTCCAGTTTTCAAGGCTACCACACTGTTCATTGATTTTTCAATAAACACACCTCAGTTAGCACTCAAGACTAAGATGCTTGAGGTATTGCTGTGTTCTTCTGAAACATTGGTGTGCGGCTCAATAACACTCAAAAAGGTACGAGAAGAATGGAGTATGAACAAAGGAGGAGATCTGGTTTCTCTCCCTGTATAAATTCATGGTTTATCCTTAAATATTTCTGTTCCAGTTTCCCTGTTTCAGAAAAGCACAGGAGAATCAGTGAAAAGTACATCTTGGTTTGTTAAATATATGTGGACTTGTCAGCCATAAAGAGAGTAAGCACTGGAAAATTATCTGGTGGCACTCAGAAGGTGCACAGAGCCCCCTGACTCAGGAAGATGAAGTGAGCAGGCATCCGGGAAACACCCCACAGTAATCTGGCCTCATGCACACACACGCAGTTGCAGCCTGGGACTGTCATCCATGCTGCTGCTGCCGTTGCTGACACAAAAACAGGCATGAGAGCTCACAGGAGGAAAAGACCTTTACACAGCACAATGCTCACCACACTGACTTTGGGAGGGTCTGGATGCAAGTCTGGGAATGAATGCATCGATGTTGCCTTGCCCTGTTCTTGTGCTGTGATGCTGAGGTATCTGTTGACTACCCTAATATAGAGGGCCCTGAAGCTTTTTGGGGGTTCTTACTGTTCTTACAATTAGAAAGGTGCTCCTATCCATAGTAATGTTTCCGTGCAAAAAAATTTGCTGGCTTTGTGTTCATGTATGCAGAGAATCAACTGTCTTTTCTTAAAACCTTTACCCGTATTGGTAGGTCATTATGCCCCATCTTAACAGCTCCTATTTAAGCTCCTGCTGGTTCACTCTTGGCCCAAGTAAAACAGTTTTGGATTCAGTCCTCTGCCCTGAGCTCTTTCTAAATAGTTTCGCAATCCACAGGTTTCTGTATTGAGGTCCCAAGACTTCAGTGAAACTTATACAACGTGACTTAATATTAGGACAAAACAGTCAGTAGTCACTAATATAATTTTCTCTTGAGGTGACAGCTTTCCCGTCCTTCCTCTCAACTCATTTTGTCCACATCGACTGACCTTGTGGTTTTTTCATCTGCCTTTTCTTGTCCTGATGCACTGGCAATCTCCTCCTGTTTCTGCACTCAGTAGAAATTCAGCCTGTTGATCAGTCTAATTTTGTGTCCAGTGTGTGTTCTGCATTCCATCCCCAGCTTCTTTTTGCATGTGGTAGTTTTATCTGTTTGTCACTTTGAGACCTTCTAAAAGTCACTTGAGAATTCAACTCTTTCTGTAAGTAATAAAAATCTAATGCGTTTTGTTTATGCAGTACAGTTGAAAGTGATTTGGAATGTTTTCAAAGAGACAAAAGGCAAACCTTTGTTGTGATGACAGAGGGATACAAAGCACATGAGCAGTGCTGTGATTGATGCCTGTCCAAAGGAAGGGCATCCTCACTCTGCCTCCTGGCAGAGGCTCACAAGATACTCCAGTTTAAGCACCAGGAATATTTGTTGATTTGGGGATGTGAGTTATCCAAGGAAGAAATGAAAAGAATCTGCAAAGAAGGTTAAGTGGAGTTTCGGGTAGTGCCCAGTAGCATCCAGCATGGCCCTGGTTACTCCAATACTCTTGTTTGTTTTCACAAACCAGCACCTCACAGTTTTGGAGTGGGTGACTGCTGCGAGGAGACCATAACCTCTTGATTTCAAAGGAGCCATCGTTTCACTGGTGCCTCTGTGGTTAATGTAAGAAAGGTGTCTTGCCATAAACTTTTTCCGAGGTATTCAGCAAGGTTGGGAAGGGGTCGGCCCAGGCAGGAAGCCCTTGTCTGTGCTATAAAGAAAATAGCAAGCAACAAAATGAAAGCATCAAAGAACCAACAGGATGCGGTCCCAGGAGTCCTCTCTGGCATGTTAGTCCTTCTTGAAAGTTAGCATTGAGTGAAGAGTGACCTTAAAACTCCCTTCATTCAAACAGACTGGGCTCAAGTTTAAAGTTCAAGGCATTTTGTTTTTTCACCTGTTTCCTACAGTTTTTAAGAAACTTCTGAAGAATTAATGTGTAACTATATCTGGTCACAGAGCCAATGCAGAGAATTTTTCTCAAGGGAAAATAATGTTACTGTATGGAGTGAGAGAAATGGATACTTTCTGAGTTAGGTTTTATTTTGTTGAAACTTTTTCTCCCAAACCCACTGAGAGCATGATTGCAAACAGCCCTGGAGCCAGCACAATGCACAGCTCTGGGGCCATGCTTTATTTTTAAAAGAAGCTGGTAGTGTCCTGTAATTGTCTGAATTGTGGTAAAAAAGAAGGTGATTTTTGCCAAAGCTGCTGCTGCCATTTGGGAAGCAAAGTCTTGTTTTGGGCACAGCCTGGGAGCAAAGAGCCTGGTTGCAGCTTCATCTGTGAGTGCAGAATGAGTGAGCCAGTTACTGGCCCCATGACCGCCCACCCTTCTGTCACCCTGCTGGAGCTGATGGCCCTCCAGAGGGAAAAACCAAAGCCCTGACTCAGAACCCCATGGTGGGTGAGCGTGGATGTGGATACAGTGCTGCCACCCTACCAGCGCTAATGCCAAGTGGCAACCTGGGCTCCTGGCTGGCACCAGTTGTGATCCACTTTTCACCCAACAACACCTACCTATGTGATGCTGAAATAATTCCTCTGTTTTCTGATCTTTGTGTCTTGCCTGATGAAGCAACTAGTTACGGATCCCAGAAGCAATCTGGCGGGTCGTCTTTCATAGCTAAAAAAAAACGTTTGCAGGGATGACGT
Source organism: Sialia sialis (assembly GCA_009812075.1). Classification (NCBI taxonomy): domain Eukaryota; kingdom Metazoa; phylum Chordata; class Aves; order Passeriformes; family Turdidae; genus Sialia; species Sialia sialis. Next base: position 53,414,260 of record VRYO01002772.1, on the reverse strand, counting down.
ACAAATTTCACTCATGTTTCCCCATGACATTAAATTTTAATGATTCTGGTATGAATATTTCATGAAAGTACTTTCTGAATGGGTTTGTTTTGTCCTGGCAGCTAATATTCAGTGTAAGTCTGTGTGGGTTTTGTTTGGTTTTTGGTGGGTTTTCTTTTCTTCTCAGGTGGTTTAGTGAAGGTAAGAAGTGTCAAACTGGATTAAGTGAGAAAAGGCAACTTCTTGTTGGTGATTCAGCAAGGGGGTGCCATCTATAACTCTTTTCAGCTGCGCAGTGGAAGCCTGTGAAATGACCCTCAAATACAAATCTGCTCTGTGCTCTCCTGCCACAAGGTGGCTAAAACTCTTTTAAAAGCCCGGGATTTGCAAGTGCTTTAAGTGATGGAATACATCTACAGCCTTTCTGCCGTGCAACACTCAGCACAGAGATTCATTGTGCAGAAAATTGTGTATGTCTTATTTATATGGAATAGTGATCAGGAAATGTTATTACCAAGTTTATTTCAATCCCTCTTTGGCTGGAGGGCTGGGGTTTGCTTTGTTGTTTTTTTAGTAGAAGTCGTTGTGCTGAGCCCATCCAATGTGAGCAACGGGGCCGCTGTGGGGCACAGAAGTGCCACAGGGAGCTGTGGTTGAAACTTCAGCTTCCTACTCCATCTCTGTACTGCCTGCTGAATCAATCTGCTCAAAGCCTAGATCAGAAACACCTGCCCAAACCTGGGCTAGCAAGTTCCTTTGTTGCTGTTGAATTCCGTGGACCCTGCACTGGGATGATGGGTGCCTTTCTTTAAATGGGTGATGTTTCCAAACAGCCAGGTGCTGTGCCATCAGAAACAGGGAAGTTGTTTTCACCAGTTTCAGGAAATGGTGACACTGTTCCCTGTGAACTTTTTGGAAGCTTATCCCCAGCGGTACAGTAGGGACAGGGCTTTTGTTTAATGGAAATGAAGCATATCTTTTTCTTACAGATGCACCACTCACTATAGAGCTTTTTATGTGCGTTTTAGGTTTCCCTTTTTATTTTTTAACTTATTAACTCTGACAAGTAACCTCTTGGTTGTGAACAATTTAATTCACAATTCATTTTTCTGATTCAAAGTGAACACGAGTGCCCTAATCCCCTAATGGGAATTAATTGCATGTTTCAATGCTTAACTCTGATCCTTTCTCAATCCCCACTGGGACAAGTTTCTTCCTGAAGGATCTGTGTTTGTTATTCAAAACACTATCTGAAAGGTAATGATTTTTCTTATAAAAGAGACTCAGGCCAACTGAATATTAATGCTCTTTTTATTGTGAGGGAATGAGCTGCATCCAAGAAAAAACCTTGTTTATGTCATGAAGGATAAATTACTATGAAGTATATCTGATAAAATACAGGGGAAAAAATCAGTGTGCTCTTATTCGCCTAAGTGAAAGTAGTTTGCCAGTAAATGAAGGCACACACTGTTTTTGCTTGGAAAGCTGTATTTTGATACAGAGAAAAACTGTTTGCTTCACCAAAGGGGAAATTTCTTGGTTACTGAGGATTTTTAAATGACACTGTTCTTGGCCAGCCACACACCCTTTTGGATAAGTGACTAAATCTAACAGTTTACTAAAATAAGAGTAAATTGCAGAAAATAGATTAAATTTCTGCTTCCAGACTGTTTTTAAATATTTCTCAAATTTGAAACACATTATTTAATGGCACTCTCTAAGAGGAGCTGCACAGGCTCTTCTGATGTTGGGTGTCTGGCCCAGCCAGATGACTGTGGATGAGGCAGGCTCTGCCCAGTCAGTGACCATAGGTAAAATGTGGGAAAACATCACAGTGCAAGAACTGCTTCTACCTTACAGAAATGATGGAGGACAAGCGGGGCACAGTGGGAAAAAATAATACAGGAACTATGAAGTTATGTTCCCCCCCGTTATGTTTCAGTAAAGGCCGTCTTTTATCCCATTTAAACCAATTTTGAGTGTTTCATGCTCACAGATAAAGCAAATGGTTGTTCAGGGTGTTTTCAAGAGGGGGTTCACACATGTGCAGACAGTTGAGGTGATGTAACACTTTGGGGTGTCTGTCTAGAGAAGAGAGGAGGAACATGGCCTTATCTGGTCTCTCTGCCAGCAGCTCTGGCTTCCAGTTTCTCCCCCAGCCCCACAGCTTGCTGTTCAGCATTGGTCTGTCACTCAGCAAGTGGAACTTCGGTGCTGGCATTATTGCAATCCACCAGCACATCCATGAGATGACTCCACACCAGGTTACAATTGCCTTTGGGGAGTCACTGGGCAAACACCACGCACTTGCTGCAGCACAGCTCCCATAATGGTGAGAGAGAGAGAAATTAAGAAAGATTTAGAGCTTTCCTGGGGATCAGAGATGTGTTAGCTGATGTTTGGTATTCCTTAGAGAATGTAATTTGATTACAGCAAAGAACTGCAAAAGGCTTACATTCTCCTGGTCTGTTTTTCACTGATGCAGTTGTTGTCTGAAAAGTTTCAAGATATTTGAATTGAGTGTGATACTTTCATGTGGTATAGGACTATGAGACTGCTTTTGCACATGCCCAAACAGCTTTTTGTGTAGGAGGTGCCTTGGCAGGGCCTTGGTTCTCCAGGGCACTGGCCCCATGGGTAACGTACCTCTTTTGTCTTTCAGCTGCTTTGGCAAGTACAATGGCCCGTGTCTTTGTCTACGGCACACTCAAGAAGGGCCAGCCCAACTACATGCACATGATCAACACGGCCAAAGGCCTAGCGAAATTCCAAGGAAGGGGCCACACAGTGGAGAAGTACCCGCTGGTGATTACAGGGAAATATAATATTCCTTACATGCTGAACATCCCAGGGACAGGCCACCACATTGCCGGGGAGATTTACTCTGTGGATGAGCAGATGCTGCAGTTCCTGGATGAGTTTGAAGGCTGCCCAGACATGTACCAGCGCATCCTGATGAAAATCCAGGTGGTGGAGTGGGAAGGGAAGGGCGGCGCAGGAGAGGTGCAGGCAGCGGCCAACGACGTCCTGGAGTGCTTCGTGTACAATACAGCCAAGTACCCGCCCGAGTGGGTCGGGCTCCCCTACTATGACAGTTACGACTCCTCGGGGAAGCACGGCCTCGCCTACGTCCCACGGGAAAGACGGGAATAGAGACGGGAGGTGGCACAGCCTGGCCGAAGACATAGTGCTAAGCAGGTGTTGCTCGGTAACCTTTCCAGGAAAGCTGTAATATCTTGTTATTAAAATGCAGGAGCTCTTGTAACCTTCCCAACCCACGAGCCTTGGCACCAGTGTTGAAGTCCTGTAGGCCCAGAGCTGCAGACTCCTCCCCAGGCAGTCAGTGTCCTCCTGGCCCCCCAGCTTGCTGCAGGTAACTGGGTTTGCACCAGGTGTAAAATAACTGTTATGTGCACATCAGGTCTGGGTCTAATTATTCCCTCAACTTCCCCCTTTGTTTTGGTGCATAATAATGGAGATCAGTGAAAGGCAGAGGAACAGATTAATTTTTTTTCCCCCAAATTGACAATTTTTCTTGCACTGATATCTGAAACTGATTGAAATGTCTGCAAAGTAAAGCACAACTCCTATTGAATATTGACTTGTAATGAGTTAGTAGGCTACTGTATGCAAAAAGGGAAAGCTGATCAGATAACTTGGTGCTTCTAGACAAATAGGAAATTGCTGGAGAAAAGGTAAAGATTATTCTTACTCTGCATTGCAATCGGGTTTTTTCTGAACTGGAAAGGTCCATTTTTAAACTATGTTTAGTTTTAAAAGGCACTGTCAAGAAATACTGAGAGAATATAAGAGAGTTACATTTAAAATTGTATTTTTACATTCTAAGCACTTTGAAGTCTGCGTCCATTCACTGTGTGACTGTAGGATTTGGGGATGTGTGTGTCTGTGTGTGCGTGTGTGTGGGTGTGTGTCTGTTCTGGGGGATTTGTGGGCTGTTGGGGACCAGGAAAAGCAAACCTACACCAGAGCTGTTGTAACCACTTACTCTCAAGGTGACTTTTTGCTAAGCATTTTAATGCTTAGCAAACTTGCAGCCATATGCAAACTGAGTTTTCTAATGGGGGAAAAAATTATATACATTACAAAAATATCCAAAGGATGTGTATTGTGATTATTGCAACATTTAAACTGGGAAAAAATATGTAAAGAAGACTATTGTCCCCCTGACCCAACCAACTGTGCTGGTTTCTGTACAATCTGGGAAAATTGTGGCTTTCTATTGTTACATTCCTGTGCCTTATATTTTCCTTCAGCTGCAGTGTTTGGTACAGATAGATTGTACAGTAGCCAAAGCTGCCAGAGGGATTGGAGCAGGCATTGTATGCCATGCAGTGAGCCAAAGTACCATCAAATGCAGCAAGGATACAATTAAGAACAATATTGTACTTTAGCTTCACTGCCAGTAGCCCTGTGATGGCCCGAGGAGATCTGGGGTAGGGAATCAGCCTAAACTTTAGCAGTAGTAGGCACTGCTGCATCTCATTTAAAAAAGCTTCTATGTTGCTGCAATAAGCAAAATAAGTAACTTGACAGTAGAATATTTGTGTCTCTACACTATTTGTGTGTTTAGGGCAAATGCAGAGACTGAACTGTGCTCCTTTGGGTAGGGGTAAGATGGCAGTAAGGAGACTTGTAAGGAGATCTGCAGGGTCTCTGCCTCAGTTCCTTCAACTGCAAAAGCATTAATTTTCCTGGAAGGCAGGTACTATCCAAACACTCTCCTTACTCATCTTGATGAGTTTTATTAACTAATTCCCTAAGCAGATCGCTGGACTATATGTTCCCCCTTGGCCATGTGATGTAGTTAATTAGCAGTGTCTCAATAACAGGAACAATGCCTTTTCAGTCACAAGTTTCAAGCAGAATCAAGCTTTCCTGGTTGAACATGAGTCACTAGCCCTGTTACCAGCTGTTTTTTCCAGTAAAGGGCCCAGGCACCTCTAGCAACAGGGCTTCTTTCTGGGAAGTAGCAGGACTCTGCACATCCTAGGCAAGAAAATGAGAGCCGGCCCGCTCCACTCCAGGGCAGTGGTCAAGGTCCCTTTGTCTCCCTTTCCTGTAAGCATTCAGGAGGAGGCCTGGTCTGAGGTACAACATGTGCTCTTAGCAGTACCTTGGGGCAGCAGCTAAAGAGTTCTGAGAACAGTGCCAGCTCCTTCTGTAAAGGCATCCAGTAATCACTATCAAGAAGATAAAGGTGGGGAAATTCAATATGAATTTGAATAAAAGACAATTCCATTACAACTTTAAATGAAAATACATGACAAATGTCTGCACTAGCAAAATTAAGCCTTTAACCTGTAATTTAATCTATACAAAGCATTAAAAATAATATATAAGTATTTAAAATATATAATAAAGAATTCTATAATAATTTATTAGTTAATAAATAATAATTCAATAAATATATATCTTAATTCAAAATAAATCTGATCAGAATTTAAGCTATTGGTGGTTCTTGTGCAAAACTTACACAGAGTAAGGGAGAACTGCTCAGTTTGCTCAGTGGTTCATTTTTCATTCCTGACAGCTATTCTGTACAGCCTGGCTGGGGCCTCAAACCAGGGACATTGCTGTGGAGAAGACAAATCAGATTTTGGCTTTTGTTGTGTTTTCTTTATTTTAAAAAGAGACTTTTCCTGTTTCAAAGCAGAAATGGTATTTTATTGATTTTATTTGATCCTGAAAAATCAAAGCATTACAAAGGTTATGTACAAGTATTTCTGGAAGTAAAAAATCTGGGATCTGTTGCCAAGATTTAACATCTGTGTTTGCTGTCTTAACCACTGATACAGTAAATATGCCTGTATAAAATCTTGTGCGTAGCACTGTCCGTTTTCTGAGTTGAATCGCCTTAATGTTACTTTACAGATAAAAATAATAAAGGCTTAGTTAATTCAACAGCATGAAGGCAACTTTTCATTCCAGTTCCACCAGCAGATCTTCTTCTCCAACGGTGTCACCAGCTTTGCAGTGCACAGCTTTCACCTAGGGTACAGAAAGAGCAGAATTTAAACCCTTCCTCAATAGTCGGTGAGATAAGCTGACGTATTGCACAGAGCACTGTGTCTGCATGCACGGGGCGATGGCCACTGTGCAGCCTGAGAACACCCCAGGGACACAGATCCACCTGTGCTGCAAGGGCCCCGAGAGGCTGAGTGCTCGACCTCCAGTGCTCAGAGCCCAGCTGAGTTTTGAATGCCAGTGCTGGACAAATGGTGTCCAACCCCATCAAGGTACTCAGGCACCTACCATTAGCTGCTTTGCTTGCAACACAGATGCTTGAAGAGCTGAACATCAGATAGAGATGCCACTTTTGAAAATTAAAAAGCACCTTTTTTCACCTGCTTGCACTACCGTTCATTTGTTTTAAATAGAGAACAGGCTGATTCTTCAATAGTCATGTTGGGACATTGTAAAGGAATATTCTACCATTTCTTTAATTACAGTTTTCAAATATAGCAGAATCTTGGAACTGCAGCCATGAAGTTTCTCTCAATCTCCAGACATCTGGGATAGATGATTCAAATCTGAATTGGAATCCTTTAACATAACTGAACTTGGCAAAGGGCTACCACTGTCAAATAAGTGCAACTATATCTATAGGTGAATTATATACTCCCATGCAGATTCCTGAATTTTAAAACACAAACAACTTACCCTAGTCCCTCATTTCCTATATAAAAGGCTGCAACATGTTTGAATTCCATTTCAGCACATGAAGCAATAGAAAATAGGAAAGCTGTGTAGAGTTTGCTTCCAGCATTAATTCAGAGCTCTCACTGCCATGTCCCAATCCTTATTCAGCAGATAGCTCATTTTAATTATCCAAACACTACCCTGGGCTCCTGAAGGAAATGCACAGCATACCCCAAGTACCAGGCTATGATGGACACTCTACTGCTCACATCCATGTCTGACGATCTAAGGCCACGTGAGCTGTAAGCAGATCTCTGCCTCTGTAGCAGCACAAGCACACTCACAGCACAGCTCCAAAAATGATGCTGAGCATGGGCAAAGTCAGCGTGATACGTACAAACACGGGCTTTATTTCTAAATCAGTAGCTGGGCAGTGTACCCAATTGCTGAGCCTCAGTCTTCTAGGAGATGAAAGCAGTGTGAAAAACATTCTACCCCTTGCTTTTCTTTTTCTACAAAGCCAAGGTTCAGCAAACATCGCGGCTAACCAGTGTTTCAAATTCCCCAGCCATTTCTGCTGTGCAGCAGGGCAGGCTCCTTGTGCTGACCCAGGCACAGCTGACCCTGTAGAAGACAGGAGGCTCGCCAGTTCCTCTCCAGCTTTCTCTCATTTTTAAACCACCTGCAGCTGGAGTAAACTCAAAGCAGATAAAAACAAGCCACTTTTCTCACAATTACAGACAGGAAGATGGGGTTTGATACAGAAAAGGAATTCAAGTCAGGAATGAAAATGGGAACGTCTTCCAGCTGAAGACAAATGAACTGAGTTTCAAAACACAGTTTCAAAGCATCAAAACATGGACTAACAGCCCTTGCCAAACATCCCATTCCTGTGGAGAGGCCAAGTTTTTTAGCACTCAGAGCCATGACTTTGCACTGCAGAACAGGATGAATTCTGTTTAGCAGCTTCATTTCTAAACAGCCCAAAACTTTTGCGCTTATTCAGATTCTTGACATTCTAATGGTCAAACAATGTGCTTGCTATTAAAATGGGTGCACCAAGGGGACATTGCAAGGTGCATGTGAGGCTCCCTGAATGGCTTTCGCACCTTTCACAACCTACATTGGAGGATTAATAAATCCTACCTTGGAGAATTAATAAACCAAACACAGGTTTTATGTGGCATCTGCACTGAGTGAGTGGGAAATACTTATCATTAGAAGTACAAGCAGGATGGTAAGGAACAGGTCCATGGATTGCAAAACATCTTGGTGGGAAAGGGAAGGTTAAAGTGAAAAATAAATGGGGTGGGTGGGAGAGGAAATGGCATTTTAATTACAAATACTAGTTAAAACCAGTGGATGCAAAGAGCAGCAATAAGAGGTTAAATAACAGCAGATGAAAAACTAAATGCTTCGAAATATTAATCAAGTGAAAAAATAAATTATGTAGAAATTAATGCATGAAATAAAATAATAAAGTGGCAATGTTACAGCAAATGGAAAAGGACTTTTGGTATTTTTTTCTCTTGAGACCCAATTTTGCACTGGATGCACTGGAAGAAGCAAGTTCTAGGACCCAGTCTTGGTGACAATTTTTGAGCTGTGCCAAAAAAGCCTTTCTTGTAAACACACAAACAGTCCTTGGCATTGAGAGCCATCCTGAGACCTCAGTGAACTTTGCCAGTGGCAAAGCTGGTCCCTGCCTGCAGTCAGGCTCCCTGCTGCCTCCATGTGGGCTGAAGGCTCCTGCCCTGGGTTTGTGCTCAGAGGGAGCAGAGGGGCTTAACCTCAGGCAGAGATGGGCTAGGGCAGGTTAGGAAATACGTGATGGAGAAGGATATATAATCCAGATCCACACTGTGCTCTCCCATTGGAAAGGATGGATCTGGGGCCCAGGTCTAGGTGAAAGTTTCAGGCTGTGAATTATAATCTGGCACAGGCATGTTCTGAAATCCCAACCTGAGGTCCTGACAGTCCTCAGACCAACTGGGGTTTAGGGCTAACCAGTTCCCTGGCCAGAGTGTTAGTTTTGGCACATCCTACACTACAGCAAAGTCCCAGCTCCAGGGCTGCAACACTGATCCCTCAGAAGCAGGATAGCCTAATGCACAGCTTTGGAAAGCTTAACAAATGTGCAGATCTGGGCTTGGTATTTAACAGACACAATAATAAAAAATTGCTGTTTTCTCCTTCCTGCAAAAGCACTTTCTATGCCTTGTTCTGGGTGGTTTTTTTTAATGTCAAATTACTCTCCATTAAATAATTATCTGGCAAAGAGATATCTCTTCTTCAGTTGCTCTCTGGAAAGATGAAATTTGGAGAAATGGTCTGCAACACCTTTCAATTCAACTTGGCATTGTAACATCACAGAAAACAAATCATTTAGGAGAAAGGGAGTTATATGAATTTCCAAAGCCAGTAAAACTATTTCCTGCTGTGCTATCTAAGGCTCGGAACTACTTAACAGCATTCACAGCAGATGCAAATGTTACAAAATTAAAGACACCTCACTTTGAAAGACTTACAACAATCAGACTTAATTCCTTAACAACCAGAATCCTCCTTTTTTCCTTTTAAAATTCTATCCTGTTTGACAAGTTGCATATGGTTTTAAGTGACCTAAGGTGGCTTACCTTGCCTGTTTTAGCAGCAATCATACTGTTCTGCATTTTCATTGCTTCAATTACACAAATCTCTTGACCTTCTGAAACCTGGTGAAATTCAAGCAGTACAAAATGAGGACAGAGGATTTGAAATGTTCTAAGTGTGATGATTCTTATGGAAAATAAAAGGATTATTTCATTAAATGCTATAAAGACTTTCATGACACAAGTCAAGTCAGCCAGTTACACAGTCACAACACAAAAGACAATCACAGAACTGGCACCAAGGCACCAAAAATGGGGGGGGGG
>VRYO01002772.1:53382996-53404696 GCA_009812075.1 Sialia sialis | reverse complement strand
GTGTGGAGATAGGGGGGTGGAAATCACCTGCTTAAAGCCAGGTAAACCTGAAAGGCTCCTCTCTCACCCCATCCATTCAGCTCCAGCTTCCACAGATCACATTCCACAGTTCAACATCAATTAAATGCAGAGCAGAATTTAATTTGTGCATTTTTGCCCAGGGAACTTGTGCTTTGCTTCCCTGGCACAGGGCCCGTAGATACCCATAATGATTCAGAAGCCTAAAGTTCCTTGGCAGGTGTCCAGGGGAGCTTGGGCTGGAAGGTCCAGCAATACCCAGAGGGCTGATGCTGAGGAGAATGCCACACCTCTGCACATGGCAGCCTCTGCTGGTGTCTTTGGACTGACAGACAGGAGAACATCAGTGAGGAGCCACCATCTCTCACCCACAGGGGAGGCAAGAGATAAACGTATCACTTTCACCACAGCTCAGAGCTCTCAAAAGGAAACACTGAGGTTTCCTCTTTCTGTGTCCTGCTAACAGGCATGTGCAAGCTCAAGGTCACCAGGAACCCACTGGGCTGCTCTGCTGGGCTCCCTGTGCCTCCCAGGCAGATCCTCCCTCCAATGTCTTGGGCCACCTTGCGCAGAGGAAGCTGTCACTCAAGGCTTGACAGTGGTTGTGGAAGCTGCTTAAACACAAGAGGAAAAACAGGGGATTTGGAATTTACCCAGTATAACCCAGTGATCAGCTGGTCATTCCAAAAAGATGATGTATCCCAGAGAGAGAGGGTGCCAGGACCTACATGCCAGGATTGAGGACATGTACACACCTATGGGTCCAAGTGCCCACTGCGAGTCTTTTCATTGGGCTCTTTTGCGCACAGAGTCTGCTATTCCCTCATTATCTCAGCAAGTTTGGGATGCTTTCACTCTGATTTCCAAGTTTCATTAAACAGGGTAATCTGAAACCTGCAGAAATCTGGTTTGTGCACTGTTATATGTGCCAGTGCCAACAAAATGTTTGTTTACATACACACATATACACACATAGATATATTTCTCTAATTATAAATAAAATGAATACTACATATTTAAGGACAAGTGTGTACCACTTTGGAGGTATATACTAACAGACAGATGTGAAGTCAGAGATCAAATGTACATTTTATGAAGAACATTCCAAAAATTTAAGCAAAGCTATTTTTTCACTAACTGCCTGAAAAGCACTGATATCTGCCTATTGATTCTGAGCAAAACAAAACAAAAACCATTACATTAAAATGTGCTTACACGCCCTTTTTCCAACAGACTGGCAACAACAGTACGAGAGGTTTTGGAGGGTGAATATGGAAAGCATTTGCTGTGGGAATATGGTGTACTAAATGGATGCAGAGTACAACCAAAACCCAACACTTACCCTGCAGAAATTCCATCCTAAGCTTCAGGCAAGCAGTTAAATCATTAGCAGTTTGGTGAATAGTATCAAAGACTTGTTCTTTGTCCCCAGTTATTGCCCCTCTATTCCCTTTCCCTGTCTTTTATCTCCTTTCTTCCACACCTGCTGCTCTGCCCATAGCCTTGTCCCAGCAGCTCACTCTTCCTTTCCCCTCTTCTTCTCCTTTTCCCTACCTCATTACTTTTCTTCCGTCTGCTTTGAACTTTCCAATCATTTCTGAGGTTATGAGGAAGAAATTAATATCTACTTTGGATTCAAAGAGAAGAGGAAAAAAATAGGCAAGTTTGTTAGAAGAGGAGTTTTTTAAGTAATGCTGTTATTAAAATACGCATTTCAGAAACAACTTTGCCACCCTCTGGTTAAGCTCTGCTATCAGAGAACCAAGAACACAGGCCTCTGGAGGTTGCTGAAGACTGAGATGCTAAGGATGACAGATCTGAATTCAGTAGCCTAATGACAAGGCCACAAGAAACTCTCTCCTTCAGCAGTTACATTTAACTGTTAACATGCTTCATCAGGAGGATGGTGTGCAAATGAACCAGTCAGCAGTTATCTAAACAGAGTTCTGGAAACACATCTACGGGAAAAGTACAGAGTTGTCTCAGTAGATCTAAGTATGGTGCTAAAATGGCAGGAAGTGTTAGTAATTGTGGGATGGAAATATCCCTTGATCTGAATTTCTTCTCAGTTTCCCCTCTTTCTCAAAAATAAAGTTTTTTTTGTTTTATACAATGCCTGTTGGGTTGATGACAAAGGACACAGTGTCTGGAAGGAAAGAGCCCCCTCAACCCACAAAATTTATAGTCAAAGCATCCAGTTAACATCTAGTCTTACTAATTGGAAAGGAAGAAGGCACTTTCAGCAGGCACCACAAGTAAAAATGCCGTGTCAGTGTACTTCTGATGATGTGCAATTTGTAGAAAATTTTCTTGGCAAAAGTGTCACTTAAGTACAGAAGTTTAATTACCGTTCTTATGTTAAACCTTTACAGCTCCGCTCTTTGTGTTGAAAAGCGACAAATCCTAAAATTAGGCACTTGTATCTCTCTTTCCTCTTTTTCAGTCTTTTGGGCATTGTCCAATTTCTTTCATTCTATAATTGCACATATCCTTTTGCCTGTTATTTAGCCTGCAAATGAAAACGACAGAGATGTGTACAAGTTCTTGCTGTCTGACTTATTTAAGGATTTATCTGGACCACTTTTAATGCTGTATTTTCATCGTATAATTTATTTCTTTCAGTGGATGGTAAAACAGTGAAAACCACAATCTTTACATTTCCATTTAGAGACATCTCAGTGATGACCCAAATCTGTCAAAACAGGCAACTAAACTCAAACAAAAAAAACCTCATTTATTTGAACCAAGTAAAGTAAAAGGGCTCCTTTTCTTAAAAGAAATTAATCTCAGGTATCTTTTTCACAGAGTTAAACTACAGACAAATCGACCTTTGCGTTGCTTGATATATCAAAATAAATAAGTGACTGCTAGACCTGCAGTCTGTATTTGAGCAGTTTATTTCTGCATGGAAATGCATGTTCAAAGTAGCTGTTCAGTTTTGTTCTTCACAGAGTGAAAAGGAAAAAGATACAGAAAAGATAAAGAAAAAAAAGAAGATCATTGAAGAAGAGGGTACTCAACTGCTAACAATGGTAATGTGAATTTGGGAAGAGTCAATGGTGCTGTTTGAATAACTCAGGGACCGCACGGCGGCTGTTCTGTCCGCTGGCCAAAAGGTTACACTCAGGACAGGGAACTGTCTCTGGTCATTTCCCAACCAAGCAACTCACGCCACAGGGTGGAAGCAGATGTGAGAAGCAGCAACGCCGACCCGCTCTCATTGCACATGCACGAGCACCACAAAGACCATCCACACTCAGAGATAGGGCTCTTAAAAGCTCAGGAGCACGAAAAGACAGCGCACACCCGAGGGCATTGCTGCCGCGGGATCTTTGTGAATATGGTACACTTTCTGTGGACTTCTGTGCGTCATCACATAAAGACTTAATGATTGTGACAGGACGTCTCCCATGTTAGGCTTACAAAATGGTCACAAGCCCCACAAGTCTTTCTGATAAACCCAATGGGCGCTGATGTATTTCCCCGCTCTCTGTCTAATTGGTGTAAAGTTTGCAGATCTGAATCACCGATCTTTTATCCAGCTTGCTGCGTCCTCTCCTTTGACATGAGGTCAGGGTTCACATTCGCATCCGATTATCGAAGTGGCACTCATTAACCGGCAGCCTGCCTCGCACCAAAATGAGTTCGCTGGAAGGGGAACTCGGCCCATTTACTCAGCAGATTTCAGCATTTTAAGGAGGCCTGAATGTCACACAGTATTGCTACGTTTTGAGGAGTTTCAGACATCTCCAGCTGATGATTAATTGTGAGTGATGGGAAATAAAATCCAGTAAAGCCAGCTGCTTGCCATGGTCGGCAAAATTACTATAATGGATATAGGCTGCCAATTTTCCAGTTTTACTGGCAAGTCTTCCAAGTGTAATTAAGGGAAGTTATAAATGATATGGAAATCTATCAAGTCCCATTTATTTTCAGAGGACTCTTTCCCCTGAGACTTTTATCTTCAAGCTTATAGTTCGCTTTGTTGTGCTAATGATTTAAACCACTTCTTATTTCTGATTAAAGCCCCCAATATCCTTCACAAGAAGTTAGATCCACTTTATTCAGAAGGATTTAAAGAAACAGAAGCCTTTTTAAAGTTGTGTTTGTAAGCTGTGCTGAGCTCCCACTTCCTCTGTGGAGGCGTAACAGAGCATCCTCCATCTTAGGCACCTCACTGCCATCTGGATTTCCGCTTCTGACAAACTCTGGGGATGGGAAAGATTTGGTGGGGGAGAAGGGAGAGAAAAGAGTGACTGAAAAAATAAAATTTAAAAAAACCTCACCACCAACAAAACCCCAACTTGCCTCCCAATCCTAAATCCTCCAAAAACAAAGATCGTAGGTGCTGCTTAGACACCAGGCATTTAGCACAGAGTGGTGTTGCTCACTAATGTTGTTTGATTTGGAATAAAAGCATGAAAATGATGTGCAAAGGCCTAAAATTGGAGATGTAAAGGATGACTGCACAGTATTCCATTTCTCAATTTCATCCTTCAGAGCCACAAAATGGGGGTGATACAGTTACTGGATGAGATTTACAGTAACAGCTGTGGTCTTCCCACACAAGGGAGGACCTTCTAATGGGCTAAGGTCTGTTTTGAACAGACGGGGAGTAGCAAAACAAGGTTCCCTATTAAGGGTGTGCAGTAATATTCCTGATAAAGAAAATGAGTAGTGATAGTCAGATTGCTTTAAAAGACCTAAATCTCCTTTCACTGTTAAAAAAAAAAAAATAGGTCCATTTTAGAAAGTGCTAACTGCTAAATAAATGAAAGACATGTAAATGTAAGGGTTTGTTTTTTCCTTAATCTCCTCCCTACAAACTGTAAAGAATGCATAGGAACCAGTGCCAGGGGCATATGGCTTTCTCCTGTGCTGAACATTCATACAAAAGACAGGTTCATCAGTCATTGGAGTATCTGGATAAAAAATTAGCTCCTGATGGATGGTATTTAGAGCTTACCTGCTGCTAGTACATTACCAGAGAAGCACAGGTTTTGAAACCCACATGACATTAGAAACTGCAGACCATGAAATACCCCACGTGCAGGCGCACTCATAATGTACGCCAGGTTATACAAAATAAGAAATAAGCTATTTAAACCCTCTGCCTAAAATTGGGCCCGCTGCAAGGAACCCTGGGTCAGCCCTACACAGGCCAATTAATGCACAGCATCTGCTGTATAGAAGCCGTGCATGAAGCACTTCCGAATGATTTCAGCAATTAAAAGAAAACTGTTTCCTGCCTGTTTTGACAGCAACTGTTTCAATGCAAGAGTGAGCACCAAATCATTGTGCGCAGCTGAAAAAATTAAGTCTCTTTTTTTTTTTTTTTATCTTGTGAAAAGGAGGTGGGAGGGATGAAGATTTCTTACGGAATCGGAGCGTTCTTTTGTTGTCCGACATTCTGTGTTTTTCTGCCAAATTAGACAGAAGGCTCCGAGGGTTTACGGGGCCCTCTACAGTATCACCTTCTGGTGCACTGTGGATCCCTAAAAAGACAGATCAATATCAACCCTGCTGATTTGCCTACAAAAGTGAAAATCCCTCAATTACATTTTTAAGACCATTATATTTAGAACACAGGTGCTCTGATGCATAACATTTTTAAGGCTCTTGGAGCTGAAGTGGAAAAAAACAATGACAGACCTAAGCAAATATGAGCTTAGATTTGGTTAAAAGTGAAGTAAGAGTTGTATTTTATCGGTATCTCCTTCCCCATCTTTGGGAAGACACCAGTAAACATCACTCACAATTTCCACTATACTGCAGCTTAAGTCCCTGTTGAGCCTTTTAAGTGAAAAGGAACAATGTAAGATAGCACCATATGAAAGAGAGTTATCCTCTCTTGTAGCCTTCTGCAAAATAACTGCAAACATGCATCTTACTTATCACTGAGCAGT
This sequence comes from Sialia sialis, assembly GCA_009812075.1. Lineage (NCBI taxonomy): Eukaryota > Metazoa > Chordata > Aves > Passeriformes > Turdidae > Sialia > Sialia sialis. The sequence continues at coordinate 53,398,772 of VRYO01002772.1, read as the reverse complement.
GAATTAAGTATGCATTCACTATTTATGAAGATACTGGGAATTTTGTTTGTTTATTTGTTGTTTAAATGTTTAAACTTAGTCCATGCTAGTATCATTACCTCCCCGGATTTTTTCTCTCTGACTTGTTGGCAATCTGGCAGCTAGCATCCAACAAGAAAACAAATCAAGAGAAATTGGATGAGCAACAACTGCAATTCCTTGGCATTGTCCATTACCATGTAAAATAATTAGTGCAAGTTTTCTCTTCTTTCCAAATTAACTTTGAAACCAGAGCTATGGAACAGCAAATATAATTAGCAGCAATTAATAGTACTTGACAAATCATTACTAAACTTTTTTTGCCACACTCCTTTAACGAATGAATCTGAACATAGCACATCCCACATCTCCTGACCTCTGACTAAAGGTCAGTGATGTCCCCCTGACAGCAATCAGCCCTGGTCATTGCACTCCCACTTATCCAAAACACACTTCCCCAATTGCCTCTGCCATCCCAGGGTGCTGGGGAAGTGATATGCAGGCAGAGCATTTCTGGGGCTATTCTTTTTGCTAACTCAGCCTAATCTGTATCAATCAACATTTTTAGCAGCAGCAAGAAAGTTGTTTAGTACTTGAAAAGACAAAATACACCAAAATACTAATTTTAAAATTGTATTAATTCATCTCAAAGGATTGGTAACATTTTTCCCCCTAGGAGGAAACTCTAATAATATTAACTATTTCTAACTCACCATCACAGGATTTCCTTCTTAATTACACTGTACTCAAACACAAATCTCAAACTGTCCAATTGCAAAAAATATGCAGCTAATTTTTTTTCAAGTCAAATATTTAAAAAATACATCAATACATTATGAACAATGATTATAGTTATTTTTTTTCAATGTAGCCACAGTTATTACTTGTGGCCCTGTGTAATAAGAATGATGAAATAATTGAATACTTTTACTCTGAAAAATATACAGCTATGAAAAATGTTTTCATTTCCTGTTTACCAACAGGGTTTTTTCCCCCCAAAAGATAACCCGAAAGAAAATTGTCAAATCCATATAATCATAAAAACTATGTAAGGTTTGTGACCATATTTTGCCAAGTTTTCAAATTCCCTTCAACTGACAAGTGGAGTTTATATTTGCTCTGAAGAATAGGAGTGAGGAAAGGAGGGAAAGGGAAAGAAAAAGGAAAGATGACAAAATAAAAACGTGTTCACACACAAGAGAAAAGTAGTATTTGAATTAAATAACATCTCACTAAATTATTGATACCTTATTTATCCAAATAGAATGTGAAACTTAAGCAAATATATTTTTACTGTCTTACCTGGATATTTGTTCTCTGATATAAATTCCAATCAGTATAAGATTAAAAAGGAGATTTTAAAATTATTTTTTAAGATTTTGAGGTCTGAATGGCAAATACAACAATACATCAGGCAAAAACTGCCTGATGGCAACAGGTAAGGTTAAAACTTCACCTGTTCTTTCACAAGTATTAATGAAGTAGTAACAAACAGAATTTAGAAAGCTCTTTTGTTTGGGTTTTTAGTTGTGAGCATTTCAAAGTAGAGGTCAAACAAAACTTCTTTTCCCATAGCATTAACTTCCCAAGGCTTGTGAGATGGAAAATCATGAATAAAGATTTTTTTAAACTATTCTTCTAAAGAATAACAAGAGAAATTGAAATAAAATGCATGTAACTGAACTGAAAGAGGAACACAATTCAAAACTTTTTTCTTTAATTACCTTTAAAAGGTGGAAACTCAGCAATGTCTTTTGTAAGTTATACAACTAAAAAAGCGGCCTTCAAGTTACCCAGTTTTGAAATTACTGAGACAATTAGCATCTATATTTAACAGCTGTCACTTGGGTAGGAAAAAAAATTCACCCCATGCAGTATTAATGCTCATGGCTACACTAGCATCAAGCTGAAATCAAAAGGAATTTTTATATGAGAAAAGTACATGTAGAAAATGGCTTCAATGGTAATAGCTTCCAAAACCTGGAGTAATCTTAATTTACTGGAAAGAGGAAATTTAGAAACTTCCTCTTATTTTGGCTGTAGTCCTAAAAGACTCACTGACACTGGACTGTTTACCCAGAGATGCTTTCCTTTTACATATTTAAGTGTGGGGGGAATCATTAAAGTGATTTAGGCTGCCAGGCCTTAGCTTATTGATCAATGCTTAGCTTCGTAAGGATACCTGTCCTGGCTAATGTTTCTAAAAAGGAAAAACAACCAACAGAAACATACAGCTAAAACAAAAACACCCTCACATTCCTGACGGACAGAAAACTGAAAAAGTAAAAACTATGTTCATAGGTGAAAATATAGCAAGGGCTGCAAGGGAATCAGGAGAGCTAAGATCTGTCTTTGTGCTGTGGACAGTTCAGACTACCGAATTTGGAAGTCAGCAGTGGGAGCACCTTGGGTGTGTTAGCTTTAGGAACAACAACATTGCTTCACCTGTGCAACCATTAGGATCTAAATCTTTCTCTATTCCTGCACTTTCAGTGCACAGAATCCTACATGCATAAAAACCAAGCCAAACAACACAAAGAAGTATTTTCAAGTGCCTGCCTGTGTCCTGCCCTCTGAGTAAATAAAGGAATTTGTGCAGCTTTTGTAGTTTTTATGGTGCTATCTTTGTGGTAGCTGGGGTGACATTAGAACCATGTGCAGTGCCATCTTCACACTCTGGCATAAAATCCTGCTGGGTCCTACCAGGGCTGGCTTGTGCTGCCACCAGGGTCAGCAAAAACAGAGTGAATTACTTGCCTGGACTCTTGAAGTCCAGTGGTTTCTCTGGCCCATGCCACCATGAGGAGCCAAAAAGTAATTCTTCCAAAACCAAATTTCATCCTAATGCACACAGTCATTAACAATTACTTAGGAAACAAAGACACAAACACTCCCATTCCCCAGTAAGGGATATATTTCCTATATTAATGGGACTGTGTAATCACAAGGAATGTAATCTAAATTTAAATCTTCTTTCCCTTAATAATATTAACCATCTTTCTAGTCAGCCAGATTTCTGTTTCATTGTTTATGTTGCTTTCTGCTTCTGAGTGCCTTCACTGTGCTTCCAGGAATAACTGAGTGACAACTAATTACAGTCTTCTGATCACATGAAGGAAAATAAAGAAAGTAGAAAGTAACTAAAACCCTAAAGAAATTGGCAGCATCACAAGTTCTGCTTCTCTCTAAATGACAAACAGCACTTCCCCACTGTGTTACTAAAATCTACAGATCATCTTACAGACAAAAGAAAATAAATTCCTTGCATATGCAATATCTTTTGGCAAAAAATGAATTGAAAACTGCTTATCAGACCAGCTGGATAGAGGATGCTCACACAATCTTCTATCAGGTTTCATCAGACCAAAGTATTTCTCAGCAACAGCAGCCCAAAGAGAACACTGTGCCTAAAGTGAAAAACTATGATACATCGAGTGAGAAAAACTAACCCAGAGACCAGCACTGGCCTCTCATTTGGCTATGGAAACGTGGAGAGGGACTAACAAACACCATATGCTTTACCTGACCAGGCACAATGCCCTGAGTTTGCAGCGTGGCCAGTCAGACAAGGATGAGGTGACCCTCTCCAGGTGCTTCTGCACCATTTGTAAAGTCACAGTTGAAGGAGGGGGATGGCAGCTCAGCTGCCCGTGCTACTGACCGCTCTGAGAGTGCCTCTGTGAGCACAGGGACCGTGCTGCACTCACACTGGGTGCACACTCACAGTTTGGGGCAAACAGTCTCAGAGCAGCTAGAACCTGACAGCTTTATTGCTAGCAGCAGCACTACCTGTGGGGAAGGATGGACAGCTACGTGGCGTTCTCCCGTTTTTCAGCTGCGCTGTTTTCACACTCCGTGCAAATTTGAGCTGCCGAACCCAGTGGCAAGCAGACAGAATAGGAGCGACTTAAATTCCCATTTCTCCAATGCACTAAAGAAATCAGACTTTTCCCAAGCAGTGCAACAAAAAGAGCTGTATTTATTAAGGAGCCACAGTTCCCTGCCCATCATGCCTTCGGCAGCTGTAGTGGGTGAGCTGGGTTCTGACAGACAGCCAAGACGTGTAATCTGAATCCCACCATCCCACTGCTCATTCAGTGCCGATAGCTGATGTTACCCTCCTTCCCTTGCTGGCTTGCTTTTTTTTTTAACGTTTTGACACTAGTCCTGAAAAGGAAGGATTTAAGTTAAACCCTTTTCAATAACGCAAATGTGTTTTTTGCAATTAAAGCCACACAATTAGCAATGACAAGCTCAGGTCAGCAGAACATAGATTATGCTGTTCAAATGCTCTGCCACTCAGTGCCTCCAGCAAAAAGCTGCAGGAGAGGAGAAGAGAAAAAAGAAATCTCACACACATTATTTAACAACTTGTGCTCTGATGCACAGCAACACTTGTAGATTTGTGGAAGGAGGTTCATTTATTTATTTACTTAAAATCCCTTAGGCTCTGGCCTCTTTCTCCACTGATTGTATTCCTTCAAGACAACAAGAACTATTCTTCAGGGGAAGAAGGCTGGTAACGTTTAGAATTTACTTCTCAAAAATAAATATTAAACAAAATTTTAAAGTCTCAAAATCCTTGACTTAAAAATGTTTCCCTTAATTCTTCACAAAAAAGTATTTGCTTATGATCTCCCTCATTCAGCCACTTGTATTGCCCTAGACAAAGAAAACAGATTCTACTATGTCATGACATAAAGAATAATTTTAATTGAATACTGTTCTTTTGTTTTAAAGTGTCTCAACTGTATGCGTGTTTGTATAGATCATAAGAAAGCTAAGTGAAGAAGCTAAAAGAATTTCTGATTTCTTACCAGCTTAACTTAGATCTGTTTCCTCTGAAGTGTCTTTATTACTACAAACATTGGCACCTACAGATCTTTTACATTAACATGATGACTCTGTTTTCCCTGTACACAGACAGAAGCAACCATATATTTTAAAACCAAAGGTGGTATCATAACAAAATGTAAGCAAATATACCACTTTGCCAGCATGATTGACAACTGCCACCTAATAAGTGCAATGCTGATTTTGAATTTCAGATCTTGATCGCATTTTTGAATAATTTTTCAAGAAAATCTAGGTTTCACTGCCATAAATTATGTACCCTGTGACTGAAGCTTCTGTTTGTATCCAAGTGCTACATACATGTTTATGGCATCATTTAACTGACAATAGTACTTTAAAATTAATATGCACAATCTGATTCAAATATTCCTTTATCTGTAATCACTCCCTTGTTTTTAATAGTTATGAGAGATAAAGGCCTTGATCTTAGAAATAACAAATGATACAATGTGGTAGAATTTCATATAAAGTTGAATATTCAAGTCTGTTTATACACAACTTTAAAACAAAAATTTGGTTCCAACTCAATGTGAGGCAAGCAACACTGGAAATCCCCAGACCAGCAACAGCATAATCCCTCACCCTTCTGTATGGCAAGACAAGAAGACTACTACTTGAGCCTGGAAATTCCCAGCACAGAATTCCTAACTCATGTGCCTTGCAAAATGATAACATAGAGCTTCTCAGGAAAAAAAAAAAAAAAAAAAAAAAAGGGGTAAAGTTAAATACCTGTCCCATGTCCCTTTTTTTCCTAGCAATATTTTCCTTACTTCAGGGCAGAAAATCAACAATTTCCTCTTGCCACCACTAACAAGATACAGATGTAGATGTAGATATAGATATACATATACATATACATATACATATACAAATACAGACACACACACACATACACACACTTAGGTGAATTTACTCACAATTTTCTCCCTTGTACCTGTCCTCCCCCTCATGGGATGCAAAACCAAGCTCTCTTTGAGTTTCTGCAGTGGACTTTTCCTTTCAAAGCCAGTTTTATTTGAATTGGTTTTCCTTATTAGTTTTTATAATTCAAAAAAATAGTATCCTTCAGCCCACTTTATTCTACAGGTGATTTTTAAAAAAATAAAAGAAACAAAACCAAGACAATGAAAAAAAACCCCTCAGCAAACCATGTGACCTGTAGTTTCAGTTGCACCAAGGCAAAATTTCTGTGGGATAGATAATGAAAATGCAGATATATAGATCACATTTCTTACCATGTCCCCAGGCTTGACAGAAACTGCCACCACTGTTCCAGGCATGGGAGATCTCAAAATGCTGGATGTGTCCTCTGCTGCTTTCTCTGGCATGTACTTGCTCAGCTCCGCAGCAACCTTCGTCAGTATTTGCAATTTGTACTAAAGAATAGGAAGAGGACTGGTTTAGAAAACTTTACCTTGGTGAATTCCAGTCAATAACCTTCATTATTTTATGCCATGTTTTTATGAAATACATCACAGGATTGTCTAAAAAACACACTTCACAGGAGTGTCTAAAAAACACACTTTGAAATCTTTATTTGGGGTTTCATTTTCAGGATGTAGAAAGAAAAATATGCAACTCCAGTCTGCAGCAAAGTGCACATAAAACCAGAGAATCGAGTACAGTAAAGAGATGTTGGATTGATTTTAAAATTGGGGGTAGGGAGGGGAGATGCAAATTTAAAAGCAGAAATGCCCTTATGCTTGCTGCACATTATCTTTGGTGGATAAGGAATATTGAGGGATTCTTTTCCAGTGCAGTGATTAATTGGAAATTGACCTTTCGGGAAAGTCTGCCAGGCTTTCAATGACACGACTGATCTTAAACATTGTTTACCTTTTAAACATTTCATTTTATTATGCATTTAAGGTTTGAAGTTAGCCATTTGCTCGGATTTTGCAATTAAAACCCATCGATTCAATTTCAATTCTGATTTTTCATGCATAAGCAGAACAACCAAACGCTGTTGCATTGAATATGCTTTATCTGCAATAAAACCCATCCAGCAGCCTTTACCCACCTGAAGAAAGCATCGTTTTCTCTAATATGTTTTACAGCAATTAAAAACAGAGGGGAATATGATGACGCTCATCCCTATGAACGAAACCTTTGGGAAGGCATATAAATGTTGCCTGAAGTGATTTCTTCCCCGGGGCTTTGAGTTTTTAAAAGCTGCCATCGCTCGGCGAGCTCGCTGCCCTCGGCCGGACAGACAGACGGACAGACGGACAGACAGACAGACAGACGGACAGACGGACAGGCGGCCGGAGGGAGCGCTGGGACCAGCAGGTGGCAGCAGGTCTCTGTGACACTCCCGCCTCGCCGGGCTCGGCAGCCAGAGCCAGCGCCGGCTTCAGCGGTAATGTCAACAAAGCGCTGCACCGCAAGCGTCCGACGGACGGCATTTACAATTCAAATGGCTATTTTGCTGGTGTAAAGTTCAACACCTTGCTTGGAACAGTATGTTTTCCTCCAAAACAATTAGCTATTGGTTTAGTAACAATAAAATGTCTTTACTTTTCATTTTTACGTGGACAGAAAAAATCCGATATCCTTATGGTGAAGGTAAAGGCGGGACTCTACCTTCTGCTTCTGTAGGAAGCAGAACAAGGTATTTAGAAATACATGCAAAAGGTGATTAACTCTGCAGTGACATCTTTAAAATGCAGCTTTCAAAGCTGAATTAAAACAACGTAACAGAGGATTATCATCCTCCATAAATGGTGTGTGGAGACACAATGTTTTGTGAGATGAACAGTGCAGCCATGCACTCAGAAACACTCGCTTCTAACCAGAAATAGAGGCAAATAGTTGCATAAGCCGACCCTGCCACCGCAGCCCAGCATGGGCAACAAAACCCCACAGCAATGTTCCTGAAGCTCTGAGTGGCACCCGAAGATCTGAGGACCCGTTCCCAACCAAGTGCCTCGGTCACACTCGCCATGGCACAGGGAGACCAGGGCCACTGGGTACGCAGAAAGCAGCTTTAGCCCCGAGCCTCCCGCAGGCACCATCGTGGCGATTCAGAGCGTGGCAGCCCCAATTTGCACCCCAATTTGCACTCCCAGCTCCAGCCGCCACATTCACCGCGCGATGCTCATGGCGGCTCCTCTTCCAGCCAGGAGCGAGGCGCACGTGTGCCAGCAGGCGCGGACACACGCTCCTCGGGCAGCGACAGGGCCGGCGATGCCCATAGGACAACTGGGGACACAGGCTGCAAATAGAATTGCAGCAGCGTGACAAGTCAAATAATAACATCTTATGCATGTTTCTTTACTCTTGAGTGTCTGTTTTGCAATCAAGACGTACAAGTGTCTGCCAGTTTCTGAAGGATATGATCCTTAAGTGAAATTACTGTGCAAATAAAAGCTTTTTACTCCTATTAAAATTCATCTGAGTCATAAGTGGCAAGGAAAAAAAGCTTGCCGAGTGTATTCTGCTGTCAATCCAATAAACATTCTGTGTAGAGGAACTATTTATCAAAGATAAATTGTACTTAAAAGTCCTTCATTAAATCTATGGGGGGGAATATAATTACAACAAATTGCACAGTTTCAGTATCCATGGTTGGTGTCTTCTTTGTACTCAGAGTTTGAAAATAATTTTTTTTAAAAAAAGGAAAGGAAAAAAAGGAGGGATGCAGAAATAAGTTACATTTGTGGACTGTATTGCTGCCTCTTGCAAGAGACTATTTCGATATGATTTCAAAGGATTATGTTTAGATGTCATTTAGTTTTTCAGGCAACATTACCAGTCCTGAGCTGCCCAATTACAAAATTTAAACTTGAACCGAAAGCCAGACTTTCTGCATTCATCTAGGTTACAGTATTTCAAGGGGTTGAAATACAGAATTCCCTATGCACTTCGCAACATTCAGCAGTGAGGGAAAAACACATTCCTCGGTATGCTGCACTTTAAAGCTCAGTTCTCCACACCAAGCTAAAATATCCCTAGCAAACATTGTTTTTACTATCTTTATAATTTTCATATCTTTTAGATTCCTTTCTCTGCAGGACTCCTGCTTTGCTTGGAGTGAGATGTAAGAGTCAGTACTCTCAAAGCTTTAAAACGTAGGTCTTTGTTATTGATGAGCTGTTCCTTTTCCTTTTGTATTTGTTTATTGTTCTTCAGTCTGTTTGGGGGATAAGCAAGTTACTGTAATCAAAAAGTAAAAAATAACAACAGTAAACTTCTGGGGAAAGGCCTTTTTTGGCACAGTTGGTTCACAAATGACCTTTCATAATATAAAAAGACATAGCCACAAAGAAAGGTTCCTTCTCTAGGGTTACCTTTGATGTATTTCTGCTGCTGGCTGGACCCCACTAAATACCTGCATAAATATCCCTTTGTGATGCTGCTGCTTATCCCTGGAGATGAGCTGTGGAGCGGGGTGCAGGGTGCTGTTCACCCTACCCCGCTGTTCACCCCACCCCGGGTGCCCCTGCAGCTCAGTGAGAGCCACAGGACCTGCCCGTCAGTGCTGCCACAACAAAGACAATTAAGAAAATACCGCATATTTTCATTACATGACAAACGCTGCTGCTATGCCTTTGATTTATCGAGAACAATGCTGAACATAGGAAGCAGAAGTTTTGATATGGTGCTAACCAAGTGCGGATGAGGTTCTGATTTTCTTCCTTTACGCTCAGAAGGAGGAGGAGATGGGAGAAAGAAGGGGGTGTAAATTGGGGAAGGTTGTTAACTTTGGGTTATAAATAGAGACCAGGAGGTTTCCACTGGCCTAAACCAGAAGGAACATTTGTTAGAGTCATAAATAGATTGCAGGTGGACCCTGAGAGCAGGGAAATCTGCTAGCCATCAGATCTGTGCTGATGAGTAGTTGTCACCAGCCACTGCTCCACTCCACAGGGTTTCAAAGCCCAATTGCGCCAGCCAAAGTAAAGTCAATAAAGCAGTACCAAAAGGAGCCATACAGCTTTTGATGGCACAAAACAGGTGTTTCTTTTCCACCAGACCACGGGACTCCACAGTCAGTTGACAAAAAATATAGTTGGGAAAAGTGATGTTACTTAATAGTTTTCTAAGTAAGGGTAACAGCATCCTGTCCTACGTCTCCCACTAAATGAATTGGATGTTTATGTAATGCAAAACTACCACTTACAACCAAATCCCCATGACCAAATCTCCAAAAATAAGAGCACAAAAGGTGCAATAATAGCAATACAGGGTGGAAGGGCCGGGGGGTGGGGGGCAGGGTGGAAGAAAGTACAGCGAAAATTATACCTTGGGTTTTGTGGATTTTTTTTGTCAGTATATTCCCTACTGATCCCCCAAGTCAGTAGACAATTAGACTGATTGCTACAAAAAAGAAAAGATGACCAGGGCATATCTCACCCCATCTGTGCTTAAAAACAAGTTCTGTAGTTTGCACAGAATATTGCAAATCTTCACTAAAATGCTCAAAATTGCACTCTGTTACATCTCATATTAATTTATTAAATATGATCTTCCCTGTACATTTGAAATTCATGTCCCCAGAAGCTGTAAATGTTCAAACTCCATTGGAGATTTTATAGAGTAATCACTAACCATATGTTTCTTACGTTAGTGTTTGGACTGCTGAACAGATGTGGATTTTCAGTATGCTTTACCTAAATGTTCAACCATGTTTTTCAAATGTCTGTCATTCCTGTGGTCAGAAGGGTGAAAATGTGACGTTGCTCAGATTTCAGTAGAGAAATTGTCTGCTGTGTGTCTTCATTATTTTCACTAGCCTCAATCTTGGGTTTGGAGCCAGTGAAATGTATTAACTGTGGTCACATAATTTCCCTTCAGCGTTCCCAATCCACATCCTGCCTCAAGTCACTTCACTGTTGTCACCTCTGGTTTGACATCACCAATTCACATGGAGTATATTATTCTGTATTCAGTGGAAGCAACACCAAGCAATGTTCCAGTTCCAAACACAATGAGCACACTGCCCTTTTATTAACCATTATACACGTCAACATCATGACCTTACCCTTGCTTAGATTTCCACCACAGCATCTAAGCAGGAAAACGATTCATTTATTCTGCATTACCCAAGGATGTCAGACACCATCTTCTTTCGGAATCAAGGATGCCTTACTGAACAAGGAGATAAAGGACATTTTGCAGACCCCAGAGGCTTTTTTTTCCCCCGAACTCTGAGTTTTAGAGCTAATTTGCTTCCACAGAGTGATGGTGAGGATTGGCATTAACACCTGCACAAAATAATAGCACTTTTAGTCTGATGGAGGAGCAAACACTCAAACTGCTACAGAGACAGCTGATGAAAAAAATAATGGTAACAAAAAAAATCTCAAAAACAATCACAAAAATCATGAGCAAAAGAGAAAGCAGTAGTAGTAGTTATAGACTCTATTAGTTATACTACTAGTAGCAGCAAAAGGGAAAGAAAACCGAGAGGAGCCTCGCCAGCACGCAGCAGAAACTTAATTAGATTTGTAATTCAGCCACATTTCCCACTTCCCATTCCTTGTGTGATACACAATTAACACTCTAGAGAAACCTACCAAGGGTTAAAGCCATGCAAAGAATAGCAGACCAAGCAAGGCCGAGCGGGCAGAGGCAGGAGCGGACAGGCGAACAGTCGGACACAGCCGGACACAGCCGGACAGGCGGACACAGGCGGACAGCCGGACACAGCGGACACAGGCGGACAGCTGGACAGGCGGACAGCCGGACAGTTGGACACAGGCGGACAGGCAGACAGAGCCGGACAGCCGGACACAGCCGGACAGGCGGACACAGGCGGACAGAAGGACAGGCGGACACAGCCGGACAGGTGGACAGCCGGACACAGCCGGACAGGCGGACACAGGCGGACAGCCGGACAGGCAGACACAGCCAGACAGGCGGACACAGGCGGACACAGGCGGACAGCCGGACAGGCAGACACAGCCGGACAGGCGGACAGCCGGCGCTGTGGCCCGGCCGGCGGCGCGGGGAGCCGCAGCTGCCGCCACAGCAGCAGCGCTTTCCCTTCGCACGGCGCTTTGACAACTCCATCAGCGCAGTCTCAAGGTAGCTGTCAATCAGGATGCATCATTTAATACAACAGCACACTGAGGATTTTCTCCTACAACCCACATGACACCGTATCTACAGCTCTATTTATATCAGCGCCCGGTTGTGTTTACAATGCTGTTGTAATTAGAAAAGATGCAACAGGCAGCAATATTATTCAGATTCCCATTTTGCCATGCTGCCGTGTAAAGTGCGATCTTGCTTCACAGAGTCATGCTAAATGACAAAAGCGCTATTTTCTTCAGTCTCTGTGCTCAGACAGCACTTCATTTGCAGCTATCTATAATTAGATTAATGGTGTAGTGCCGTACAAAGCAGGCCCACTTCACATCAGATAGCATATGAATTAGGACAAACACTTATTTCAATTCCAGGCAGAGAAAGCAGTGACTGGGGTATTTAGCATACCCTTTATGGTGGAATGAGATGTTAATTGTGTACCATTACCTCTAAACTGCTTGCTTGTTGTATAAATCACTGTGCTAATTGATGCAGAGATAGAAACGTAGCCACAGGCAAGAAAGCAACGGAATGAGAGCTGAAGATGCTGGATAAAGGATTATCGGGTACAACCATATGGAGATGAGATTCCTTTGAAACCTGCCCACAAGCAGTACTACTGTGAACTACAGGGGGAAAACTGCTGCGCTGATGCGTAAGGAAAAATATATATGTTTTTTAATTATATAGTTTACATCATCGAAGAATAAATGTGTGCAATGAACTTCAACGCGTGCTTCCACAAGACAAGTAGCAGGCTGAGCCTGGTCTGGGAACAAGCATCACATTGCCCTGATTTGGGGGGCCTGAGTTAATAAGTAACACTTGCAAACTAGGCAAGGCAGATGTTCTCCTGACCACACCGAGGACTAGAAATGCTGGCTCTGCCAACAGAAAATGTCTGTGCAAAAATAAAATAAAATTTTAAAAATTAAAAAAATAAGGCAAAACCAACCAAGACATTCAAGTAGCTACTGATAAGCTAAATGTCCTAATGAGGAGGAAGAAGGGAAGAAGTTTTACACATCTGTAGTAAAAATTATTCATATTCTGGCCTGTGCATATGCAGACAAGAAAACTCGTGTAAATCTTCCTCCATGTAGTGCAGGAGGGAGAATCTCTCAGAAGTAACAAGTAGCTATGTCAGCACCAGGACTATAAAGGCCTGCTTTCTCTCAGATGGGCTTGTACATGTTTGTCATGTAAAACACCATTACAGCTGTGGGGATATTCTCAGCTGCACTCTCCAGTCTGCATTCTCTCATCTTAAAAAACTGGAGTTTAACCAAACCTCTGACCACACTCCCTACCACACAGAGTTGCAGTTTCCTCCTCCAAGTGGACACATTACATTCAAGAAATAGGTTGGACCATAATGCTTTTGGGATTCTTCCTTCTCTAATATGCTTGGCTGAAGTCCACCAGCTGAGTCAAAGGTACTGCCAAACCAGAGAACAAACACACACGGAGTCTTCAGCATGCCTGCATCAGCCTTAGTTTCCTAAAAATAGCATTAAAAAAGGAAGATGAGCTGCAATACCACCTTGAACACCACATTCAAGGACAAGCCAGCTTGGTGATGTGCTCACCTTTGAGCTATGCTTATTCCCCCACAGACACTGCAAATCAGTTTGGAATAATTTATATTCTGCAAAAGACTGGCTGTAGTATACCTGCTGGATTCAACACCACTGTACTCTAAACCCAAATCCCCCCCTTTCCCCTCTACCCTCCAAATTATTGTATGAACTTTTTTTTAAGTTTCTTGTTCAGAAAACTTGGCTGAACTTGTACACTGCTAAGACTTAGCTTCATACTTTGATCACTAAAAAAATGCTAGCAACTAAAATACTACACAAATGCTCTAAGAAAATGTATTTCCTTCTCTTGCAACAAGATACTTGAGACCAAGTGTTGACTTTCACCCACAAGCTCTAAGATCTCAGTTACAGGGAAATAAACTTCAAAAAAGTACAAGGTATCTTCCCCTTGAGTGTGCAATTCCCCCTACTCCAGGGTTTGATATTGTCTTAGCTTAAAAGAGCAAAGAGAATGCGTTATGTCTGCTAGACACTTCAGTCTCCTAAGCTTTATTAAAAAGAGTGAGATGCTAGATTTTCCAACCTTGTTTTTAATTTTCTTTTGGAACTACTTGTTTTTCCTATACATGGCACCTAATTATTACTTGGGGCTTGAGGTTAAAGTGTTAATTACTACTTGGGGTGGGAGTGTTGCAGCAGTGTCTATTGACCTCAGTTCCCAAAGAAATACACGTAACAAATATATATGCAGATGTGTACCCATGTATATAAAGGGAGGGCTTAGGGGTGGACAGTTACCCATTACTAACAAGCAGGACTAATGCACAAATTACTGCTTGCTGCAAAAATCAAGTGAATAGCAGAGAAGAATCGTGCACCGATTGACGAAGTGCTTCAGTTACTCTGAGAGAAATCTTTAGATTATTTCCAACGCAATAAACCAAACAGGAGTAAGCAGAGTGATGGTAAAGATATTTTGAAATGACAATAGAGTTCCACAGTTTTAGATTTTGGTCACCAGACATATTAGTCTAAGGATATCCTCCTTTGTCACTAAAGCTTATAACTTCAGGGAAACTCTAGCTATATCTGGACAACCAAAGGGACCCAAGAAATAGAAATAAATGGTAGCAGGAAAATGCCCCTGTGTTGACTACTTTGAAATAACACCTCCCAAGTGTGCGGCTGGTTGACGTAAATGGAAATGCATTGAGGAAAAGAGCTGTGAAGCTGTGTAATAGTCCTGTTCCTAATCATTAATCACTTTTTTTTAGGCCATTTAAACTAGCCCATTAGAGCCTGCAGCAAAATGCCAACACTACCATCACTTGCATGTCAGCAGTGCTGGTGTTAACAGGAGAAAATATATGGTTTCTATGACTGTGCCCTAGTTCCACAGCATTTGCTACTTTTAATTGAAAGAGGCAGTTAAACACAAGGTAAATCATTCAGTTAGCTAAGCTGTTTAATAACACATAATTGATAATGTCAATATGCTACAGTGACATAATGCATCACTTTCATCACCCTTATGCTTCAAATACAGTCAACTTATATTTCAAACATTTACTTTAAATCTGCTATTTAATGACAAAGCTGAGGAGAACTGCCCTGAGTACCACATGTGGACCATAGGTAAAACACACACACCACTGCCTCAACTCGTCTGCAGGTCGGTTAGAAACGAGTTTCTGCCACAGCACTTCCAACTTTGAGAAAATGGTTTGGTTACATTATTAGTGACTTGATTTACACCTCAAAACACCAGAAGTTCCTACTGTAATAATTTCTATTTCTCTGATAAAATTGTTGAAAAAGAGCATGAAAATATCTGCACAAGAAAAGCAACTACTTGTTTTCTGAAATGTGTCTCAATCCTGCAGGCTTTTGCCTAACCTTTCTCATGTAACCAGGCCAACAGCAGTCATCAGGACTTCTTTTTAGTGTAAGGCAGATCAAATACTCATCTGTATAAAATCATACCCCATAAACATGGAATATGATCTAGAGAAGAAAAAAATACATCTTGTAGTTATGTACAGACAGTTTGGTTAAACATGACTAACCTTAATAGATAATAATAGGGGTTTTTAACATGAATTAATTTTAAAATTAATTTCATTTCTGCATTTATTTCTAAAATGGGCAAGAACACTTGACCTGTTTATTTTATATAATAAAAATGCAACCACTGACAAGAACCATGCAACTGGTTCTGCACTGTGTAGCAGAGAACACCCAGATGGCTGCACAATGGGATGGGGTTTTGGTTTCACTTTTCATAAAAATACACGTCCCTAAAAAAACCCAACAAACAAACAAAGCACAACA
>VRYO01002772.1:53342914-53382920 GCA_009812075.1 Sialia sialis | reverse complement strand
CAGTATTAAGTGTTGATATTGAACCTCCATATAACTGATATTATATTCTGAATATTCTGAACCTCCATGTAACTATACCTTCTACAGTTACCTGCAGGTAACTATAATATTTGCTTGCCCTGAGATTTCAGCTGTACCACAACAGCATGGCTAGAAAGGCTCAGTATTCTGAAAATAAAAACGTGCAGCTTCGTAAGTAGCCACTTGCCTTGCTCCTGTTACTACCCTTGGAAAGCAGCTGTAGAGGTAGAGGCAATATCATCACCTACAACTACATCTCTAGGTCTTTCAGAGAGAAGTTTGGTTTAGCTGTCCTGGAGTTCACTGTCTGAGGAGTAATGCAGATGCCTCCAACTAATAAAGGCTGTCATGAGCTGCACTGGCCACAGGTGACTATGAACTTGGTTGTATGTCTTGACACATTAAAACTTGTTAGAGTAAGGGACTCTCACAACAATAAAAAGCAAGTCCATTGATAATAAATGGCATAAGGCTCACAAAAGCAACTGGTAAAGTCTGGTGTGACTAGAGACCAAGGTAATTACTTATAAAAAGGGAAAAGCCAAAAATGTGTAAAACAGAAGTACCAATTACATAGCAAAACCTGCAGGACATTTACTGCTTTTCACTCTGATTCCGTTTGGTTAACTACAAATTTGTAAGCTATTCAATAAGCTTACTTTTGGAACTACTCTTTGTAAAGTATTATCTGATTTGGGCATAACATATCCTCATTAGGAAAAGAAACAATCTAATGAGTAAAATTCGTTTAAAAAAAGGTCAAGCAAATGCTGCTTCATTTGTAGATGCCAACGTTTTTTCCCCTCTGGGTGGCCAGGATATAGTAAATGTTTTACTCCTCTTTCCTTCAAGCCAGCACTACTTCTGGCACTAACTTAAATGGAGGAAAAAGCAGAGTAGAGAGAGATCTTTCATTCACTATGAGGATACCTACAGCCACAGAGGACATTTAGATGGACCTTAATTCCCGCTGACTGCAAAAATTATTTTAGTCTGTACACTTCATAGGGAGAAAACTGCAGAGCAAACTGCATTCTTTCACAGCTTACTAAGTTTTCTAATGGTTGGACAATCACTAGTTAGAGCTTGGTCTGTTAATTTGCCTTGGAACACTTCCAAATACTACTTGGTAAGCCACAGCATCTTTCTGTTTTGTTTTGTACAGCAGGCAGCACAAGGACATCTACAACTGGAGAAAAATGTGTGTAGGAAGCCAAGACCTCTTTACAGTATATTTTGATTCAGTGTGTTTTAATACTCTCAGGATTGAAATACAGATTTAGGAGAGTTTAAATATTAAGCCCCTTGAACCTAGGTAAGTCCAAATACATATGTAAGGCTGTTGGAAATTCAGAATTCCAAGCAGGAGTCTAGATGGTCATGAGGGGAAGCTGTGAGAAAGGAGTACATGAGTGAGAACTCAAGTCATCCAAGATGGTACAATTTTACATAAATGGTGTGATAATCTCTTCCATATGTCTTCCTGACAGACACTCTGTTCTCACACCATGGCAATTACACAGCCTGACTACTGATTTAGGGGGCTTAGTAGCATTACTAGCCAGGTCAGAGACAGAGAGGCTTTAAATCCTGGATGTGATCTTGTTCTGGATTTGTTTTTGACAGTAGTTCCACTAATTTCATTCAGCTCATGGTATTACCCAACATACTTTAGTTAGACTTTCAATTCAGTAACAACTAAGTGAATTACTACACTGCACATAAATAAGGACATATCTGCCTGGAAAAAAATTGTTTGGAAAATGAATCCCTCATTTTTACTGTCTTCTTCAGGAGGGGGCTGATGAAAAACCACTTAATTGTGCTCTACTTTTTCATTCCACAGTTTAAAATAAATTCATTTTTATTTCAGATGCAATAAAATAAAAGACTGAGAGTAAGACTATGAAACTCCACAGAAAATCTCTAGATTTTATTATATGTAATAAAACAGGGTTTAGTTATGAGTTTTTAGTTATTCTAGATACTAAATCACCATGAAAGCCTCAGCCATAGTACAGCACTGTGTGATACCTGTTTCCTACCATTAAATTTTCAATGATCATTTTGTGGCATTAGGAAGAATATATACATTCGCAATAGATGCACATTCTCTAATCTTTGTAATTTAGAAATACATGCTATTGCATCCATGGTTACTAGCAGAACTATTCATGCAGGACTTGAAATTCTCTTTTATGTCACAGACTAATGCTTTTGTAATTCAAACCTTCCATGACAACATTTGCTGCTGTCTAAGGACTGAGTTCAAAAACACTCACATACCTAAAGTAGGACACTTGAGCGAAATTGAAGCACCTAAATCCAATTTGGCAATACAAATCCCTGATCATCTGTCACTTAGCACTGAAGGTGCTTCAATTCTTACTTTCTTCCTGGTTCAAAATACACATTTGGAGCTTTGCTGCTGTACCTACTCAATACCACATAATAGAGATACTTCCTTTTTCAAGTGCAAATGTGACACAAAAGTCAGGAGAACATGGTCCAGTTCTGCTCTAGGGGCCACTTCTACCTTCTAGCAGCTTTCCACTACATAAAGGGGTCTATGAGAGAGTAGGAGAGGGACTTTGCTGTAGTGACATGAGAAAGGGTGATGGCTTTCAACTGAAAGAGGGTAAATTTAAATAAGATATTAGGAAGAAATTCTTTACTGTGAAGTTGGTGGCACACTGGAACAGGCTGCTCAGAAAGGCTGCAGATGCCCCATCCCTGGCAGAGTTCAAGGCATTGACAGGACACTGAGCAACGTGGTCTAGCGGAAAGTGTCCCTGCCCACAGCAGGAGGGTTGGAAAGAGATGAAGTTTAAGTTTCCTTCCAACCCAAACTCTTGTATGATTCTAAGATTAAACAACTTATGACTGAGCTGTCTTAGCCCAAGCCCTTAACATTCCTGTAAGAAGTGAGTCCTGGGACTCATGTATCAGTGAGCAGCAACATTATCCAGCAGACTTGGGACTGGGGATGATGTGATGAGTATCACTGTATGCAATACCTCAACATGAAGAACTTCTTTCCTCTGAGGGTGGCAGAGCACTGGGACAGGCTGCCCAGGGAGGCTGTGGGGCCTCCCTCTCTGGAGACATTCAAAACCCACCTGGACACCTGCTCCAGGTGACTTGGCAGCAGGGCTGGAGCAAATGATCTCCAGAGGTCCCATCCAAGGGGCCCTAAGGATTCTGTGATCCTGTGAAACATGCTTGAAAAGGCAATCATCCAAACTTCCATCAGACCAGAGCACCACAATTAACAACTCATAGCCACTAATACCAAAGTTATTAGTGTGTGAGCTTTGGTCATTACTTCATAATTGATTTAACCTCTGTCTTCACAGCAATATTTTGAAGTTCTTGGTTAAAGTGATTTAGTGTTTAATATTTTAATTAAACTGAGTCTTTGTGAAGCATTCACAGAATGTATTGATCTCCATACTTTGTCTCTCTTGCTGACTCAATTCTTTACACAATAATTAAAAGGATCATGTGAAACTGTCTGACTATCCTAATGAAAACAGTGCAAAACAAAGCTAGGAGTATTTTTAAAATGCAAATCAAACTCAAAGATAACGGACCTTGAATAAATATTTTATCAGTTCTCCACTTCACTGAATAATCTTTTTTTTTTTAAAACGCTATGGAAAATTTATTTGAAATTGCCATTGTGGGATTTCTTTTAGAGATGCATTTTCATAGAATTCCAGAATGGCTTGGTTTAAAAAAGTCTTTAAAGATCATCTAGTTCCGGCCCCCTGCCACGGCCAGAGATTCTTCCCATCAGACCAGGGTGCCCAGATTTTACACATTTTGTTCTATCTTATTATGCATCTAAACTATGTTTATTCCTTATGCTAGCATTTTTCTGAGTGCAATCCAACAGAATGATTGCTCAGACAACCTACACAGATCTGGAGTATTACACTTGGAGCTACCACTGGTTTAGATCCAAAAGCTGTTTTCCAGGGTCACCAGGCTAATATCCCTGCAGATTTAAAAGGTGAAATGCAACTTGCAGTGCTTTTATTTCAATCACTAGAAAACTTTGTTGCATTTTTTAAACGGCCCTTCTTTGATTCAAAAAAAACCCAACAAAAGCACTATTCACAAGACATTTGAACTCCTTAAATCTGTTGTTAATCAGTGGATTTCTCTACCCTGGGAGAAGACTAGGAATGATCCACTAGCCACAAAGTAAAAACCAGTCAACTGGAAAGAATTTTAGCAGCAATAATATAGTGGGGTAACACATCCATAGTTAGATATCTATTTTCAACATACCAGTTCATCACACTTGGCATAAATAGCAACAGGAGTGAGTCTACGTATCAATAACTATATAAACCTAGTCTGGGAACAGGAAAAGGAACTGAGAACAACAAAGAATGCTGCTGAGATAGGCAAATTCCTGAGTATTGCTGTGTAGAGTACCGTGAGGATCAAGACAAGGAAAGGGTTTTAAGACTAGAAATAATTAGTACTGATTTTATCCATCACAATACTCTCACTACTCGGTATAATGCTAGGAAGAAACATGCAGGTTATTGGGATGTTTTAAAGCTTCTCAGTTTGTCTGTCAAATCTGCAAAGAAATAGAACTGAGGACATTTCACAGTGGGATAAGATCAAAGTTTAACACATCACTCCTCTAACATTATTCACTAATAAATTTTTTAAGTGAGACACATTGCAAAAAATATTCTTTTCTTTAAATTTTAACTACATCCAGCATGGCTGAAATTTGGCTGACAATGCAATACTGGTCTGGCTAATAAAGGGGCGCTTTCATCAGTAGATGAAAACTGCAACACACCAAGCAGAGTGGTGAAAGGGCAGTTAAGATGCATCTCAGCACTCTATACTTCAAAATGGACTCAATAATTAAAATATTTACAAATTTGACAACAAGGTGCTCAAAGAAGGCCACTGCTGCTATGTAAGGCAGGCAGTTATGCATTCATGAGTGGAAAACCAGAACAGGGGACAAACTAAACTAGTTATGTGATTTAAAGGCCAAGGAACTCAGCTGGGAAGAGGAGGAGGAATTCTGCCCAGCTACCTGGTGTAATGTGCAGAAATATGGGGATCAAAATTTCCTTTCCTCATAGAATGTCTCAAACACAGGGTTTCTCCCTCTATCTCTCTAAGACTTGGCAATAACAACATACTGCAGGGATGGAGCAAATTTTAATTCATGTCATGTGGAACTTTGCACAGAACTCCCGCCCCCAGTCTTGTAGGCAAACACTCCCAGCAGCAAGGGGAGCTGCAAAAAGTGACCACCTCTACCTTTTATTGCTATGAATTTTCATCAATGTGGCCACTGCTACTAGGCTTTGGGTTGAACTCCATTCTGCCCATCCATGCTAAATGTTTCCCAAAGACTATTCTCTCAGGGGACTTGAGTTGTACTTAGTTTCAGCATAACAGGGAAGATAAGTGATTTGATACCCAGTTCTGCAGAGCAGGGTTGCTGAGAAGACACAGGTACCTTTAGTTAGACAGCTGTGAAATCTATTTTAGGTCTCCTGAGGACACTCTGAAGGTTACCGGATCCTAAACCTCCTGGATCACTTTCTTGGACTCAGACAAATAAATTGTACTTGCATTTTGCTGTAGGTGCCAGAATAAGCACTTGAACTGCTCTGAACCTTTAAGCCTGATGCTTAAAGACATCTCAGTGTCTCCTCCTCTCTTCCTATGGTATGTGATAATCAGTAACTTATTTGCTCATGTACAAAGACTTCAAGATCACTGTGCAGATTATGAAGAAAATGTTTGAGGTACATGGTCAGTAACTAAATGTCAGTTGTATGGTCACCTGTAATCCAAAAAAGGGTTCTATGTTTCATGGTTTCAGTGCTTTAGCTGCTGCTGTTTAACACATTTTCTGTAAGACAGTTCATTGTCATTAGAAGGGAATAGATGCAAGAGGAATCCAAAGTCATCTTCATGGTTGACTCATGTTGGTGGTAGTTGAGCTTATTGCACATGTCCTTCCTTGCTATTCTTTCACAGAGCCAGTGGCTTCAAAGATCATCAGTCAACACAACTCCCTTCTCCTGTTTCTGATTGCTAATTTTGGAAGATAAAGACTTTTGACTGCAGAGTCCATAGTCACAATAATATTTGAAGCTTCAAAGTCTCTTGACCTGCAGCATGCCCGAGAGCCTGGTTTGCTGCAGTCAGTTGAAACTGTAGTTCCACTTAAGGAGTGTCAGAGGACTTGGTACCAGTTGGGATCCTACCTTAAGATTGATTACAGGCATTGGATTTCTCTTCCCCCTTTAATACAAAACTAAACTAAAATGTCTCTGCTGCAGTTATGGAGGGGAAACCTTGCTAAAACTTGCAGCTGGAACTTGCCTCATGATATCATATTACATGACCTTCACTGTTTATATAGTTGATAGAACATAATTTAATGACTTCATAGAATCAAATTAATTTATCCTATGCTGTATTCATTTTAAAATAGAATCAATATTATTTACCCTACCTGACAATAATGCCCCATGTTTCACATACAATTGATTCAATAGCAGCAGGTAGTTATCAATGAATGCACTTTGCTGTGGTAAATGAACACAATCAATACCCAGAAATGTGAGTTGTTTTCTGGTGTGTGACTGAATTCTAACTGAAGTGAAAGCTGAGTTCTGTCTTTTTACTACTTCTTTTATGTCTCATATAAGGACAATCTGAATTTAATAGGCAGCACCAGTACAGTAGCAATCTGGAAAATTACCAGGCAACACCACTGCACATTGAACATCACTGACCCTCTGACAAGGCTATGCCACATGAGGTAGCCAACAGAAAAAAAGGAAACATCAAGATATAAATATTAAAGATTCTCAGCATTTCTTGAAAAATATGTATGTCTGAACTCTTGAGCATCGTATGAGCATCATGTGAAAGACACTTCTGTGTTTTGAAGGGCACATTGCATAAATTTCATTTTGTTTTGTTCAAAACAGAGTAAGGAAGAAATGTTTATTTCTATGGAGGACATCCAAATACAGCGTTTTTCATTTTGAAAAGAAGTATTAATGTAATATCAGTTAATATAAGCTAAGATTCATTTTAAGTTACATTACATGCATTGAAAACAAAGCTAATGTCAATGAGATTGACAAAACAACTGTTAACTTCAAAATCAACTAAAAATAGAGACTTTGGCATTTCATTAACAGCTGCTTTAAGTAAAATGTGAGAAAAGAAGATTTTAGAAAATATTAGAGATAAGAGTGTCTGTGACCACTCCCTTTCAGTAGGAGCTGGTCTTCTGGTTGCTCTTTCTCCCTTACAGGCCATACTTTTGAACCCCCACAATCCTTCAGCTTTAATCTTTTTAAGGCAATCCCATTTTTCCTAGAATAACTCAGCCTAGCTTGCACCACTCCGAAGTCATGATGCAGCAGCCATTTGCCCAGCTACCAAGCTATATATCCTTCTAGCCACTTCCTCAACTACAAACACAATGAGCAGTCCTGCTTTCACTTACAGAAAGTTCTAGGAAGTACACTGAAGAAAAGCTTACTTTCATAGCACACTTGAGCACATGCTTTACTATCAATTTAATATTGAGATATTCTTTGCATATGAGCCAGGAAAACAAAACCAGAATGCTTTAGAATAACACTGGAAAATTTATATATATTTATGGAGAGAGAGAGAGAGAGAATAGTGATTTTAAAAATACATAATCTTTACAGCTCATCTTTCAGAAATCAACTACAACTTCACAGCTTCTTTTACACATCTGTTCTAAGACTTACATTGCCTTCCCTGAAAAAAACTGTGAATTCCTGAAAATCTAGAGGTCTTTTCCAAAAAAAAAAACAAAACCAAAAAAAAAACAACTGCTCATATATTATATATTACATTTATCATTGTTTCGCTATTTGCTTGCAAAAAATAGAGCAAGCTGTATGTGTCATCCATATTTCCTCCCTTTTACCTGTGTTTCATAAAAACATCCTTGTCACAACCATAATCTCCCAAAACTCTTACAAAAATAGAACAAATGTCCCAAAACTCTTACAAAAATAGAACAAATGTCATATCTAGCTTCACAGAAGAAATATAAAACTGAACTTCAATTAACAATCTATGCTTTATATTATTTCCCATGTAATATTAAACCAAAAACAGAAGAGAAATTTCCACAATTCACTTCCAGGTGCCCATGATGACAAACAATACTCAATAGAGCATATGTAAAATGCAGACAGTTACTGTAACTGCTGGAGTCCACAAAACTGAAGGTTTGACAGTGGGGCAGTAAGGCAATTTAGTGTAGGAGTCAACAACTACCATCAAAGAATATTTTATCTTTGCTGGGAATTTTTTTGGTTTCTTTTCCTCCCAGCCTCATATTCCCAACATTTGACTTTTAAATTTGAAATATCAGTTATTAATGGGCTTCATAATTTCACTAATTCTTTAACATTCGCCTCAAGTTACAGATGAGGGGAGGGGGAAGGAACTAATTAAGCTTCTTTATCACATGCAGAACCATACTACCTGAACACACAAAGTGCAAACATCATCTGATCCATTCATATCTACATTAAACTGTTTCCTTTTTACCTAAATTCAATCTCTATAAGCAACATTATTTATAACATAAGCATAGAAATCCACAGTGTGTATGAATAAATTATATTTATACATTTACATAAGTAGATATATGTGTAAGAATTAATTTCTGTTTCGAGGTTATAAAACCTTTTATCTTACAGCTGAGTCTTCCTCTTGCACAGGAAAGAATGTATTGAGCGGGAAGGGTTAAGTGGAAGGGAGTTATGATCAGCAACATGAAACATGGAACAAAACAAGGCTTTCTCTTGTTCTCATACATTTGAAAGGCATTCTAAAGGAAGTTTTGTTATTCAGTTGAGGTATTAGATAGTACATTACACAGAAAAAAAGAAATTCTGCTGGTAATGCTCCCAGTAAATTCCAGACTTGAAGAGAAACTTTCTGTAACATCCCAGCTTTAGAGGTGAAGTTCAAGTGCCGCTGCCATTTGGGATGCTTTAAGGTCCCATCTGGCTTCTGCATGTTGCTCTAGAAAACCACAGGGCACCTACAGGTCCTGTGTTAGGGCTGCGGGATTCCTACAAATGTCTGGGTTACATTACACATATAAAAGCTAGAAATCAAAGTCTGAACAAGGAAACTTCCACCTCTTTACAGACCAAAGAGAGAAGCACATGGAAATGAATCATTCCTGCAAGTACCTCATTCTCTCTATTGACCAAGCAATCTCCAATTACAGTGTCTAATATTTGGTCATTTCCAATAGGACAGGTCAAAATCAGACTTACGTTTTTCAGTTCTGAAAAATGCTGTCCCTCAGTCAGGAAACAGTAGCAAAAGATCACAGGACAGAAAAACAGAACTACGCTCTACTTGAAAAGAAAGCACAGGTATATAGGGTTGGTTTTTTTTCACAGTAGCATAATAGGGAAAACACTCACAAAAGGTCCTTCTGTAAAAAAAATAAAAATTAGGCAAGTCACTATGTCTTAAATTTGCTGGTGGGTGGTTGGGAAGGAGTTTCATGTCTTCCCTCCATGGCAGTTGAGTTTGCTTAAGACAACTACAGGCAGTTTATCTAGATGAAGTCATTACTGGACCTGGAGATGTGGAAAGGACCCAAGACTGTGGAGGCAGCAGATAAGGATTCATCCACAAGGCACACACTGAAAATTTCAGCATAGCTTTTGAGTAAGGAAGAGCCTGTAGGAGCTGGACAGGAACTCAGCAGAATGTGAGCATCTGCAGGTGGTGAAGGAGAACAGGACTGGCAGGGCCCCTGGTGATTCAAGGCACAATCCTTGAACTTTTTGGCAGCCCTGGTCATCACCACAGTGCATGTCCTCTCCCTTCAAACGACTGTCTGAAGGGCAGAAGATTTGTCCAAGTGGCATAAATACACAAGTGAACCCTATATAATTTCTGATTCATCATTTACTCACTGCTCAACATGGAATACCAAACAGGCAAGTTTAATCATTTTAATTTCCAGTTATTTTACCCATTTTACTAATTACCATTATAGCACTGAACAGTCTGCAATAGTTATTCATTAGCTGTAAGTTGAACAAGGGCTGATTTGAAGCAATTACACTTCCTCAATAGGTTCTGAGGACTAATTATTTCACAGTAATCAGATGATGACAGACAAAATACACGATCAATAATAAAGATGTAAAAGAATCAGGAGTGAAATTCTAAAAGATCCTCAGAATCACTTCTATTTTCTGTGTGTGGATTATTTGGTAAAACCTACTTTCCTCCAGTCAGAGTAACTAAGGATGCTACTGTAGATCATACATTACTGAATAGAAAAACAGACTTTGAGACAGCTCAGTGTTATACCTTACATACTTGGGTCTTGGAGAAAGGCTGTGTGTTGCCTGTCTGAAGTTCTCTTTACAGGTGATTATGATATCTTGTTTCTGGAGAACTTATTTGTCCTTACACTCAGACTTCTCCTTCTTGCCCCATCAATCCTTAGCGACAAAAACCTCTTCCTCACAAAAATCACATGAGCAGAGAATTTCTTGTTTCATTGGCTTGGGGTTGTCATGGCTGGAAATACAGGATATTTCATAGGGAAGACACTGAAATCTGGGCCAGAGAATGTGTCTGAAACACCCCCAGGCAAGTGCTTCATCCCCATGAGGCTTTACAATGATGACAGCAACATACTACTACTACTCCCTCAAATGATTTAAAACAACTCAGAATTAAAAACAATGGAAGAAAACAGCAGCTTAGTTCATATGCCCAGAACTAGAAAGCCTAAGATTATTGTTAGTATTAGTATTATTATTTGGGAAACACCCAAGCCTTTTCCTTTAAACCTTGAGTCATTTCTTTACTTGACAGAACAAAAACACAAAGTACAACATTTAGCAGAAATAAAACAATACAGAAATACTTAAATGGATACAAAACATGTCAAATAAACTTCAAATAAGAATGGGTTTTGTTACAGCTAATCATGACACTGAGAACAGATCAAATGACCTCCCAATATATCTTGTACTCTACGCAAGTTTAACAATGCTTGAAAAAAAAGTGTGTGGTGGGGGCAGATTAAAGTGAAGAACCTACTTTAGATGCCTTTCTTAGCAACTTCTATTTTTACATGATCTGATCTGTTGCCTTTGCTCATCACCCAAAATAATACCAAGACCCCTCCTCCCCTGCCAAAGTCACCCCGCCAAGTCCCACAATGAGTTCCATTGATTTTCAAGACATATTGTCAACTACCTAATAATTTAACTGGTAGGCATGGCTCTTTCGGTTGAAGCTTCAGTTTCCCAAACAAAAGCTAACCACCTGAGACCACAGAGGACAGGATATGAGCTACTTATAGCAACACTGGACCAGTGAACAAGAATAGCAGGAAAGCTGCTTATTTTATTTTTTTTTCTCCAGCAAAGCCCTTTGAAGTAAACTATTTATTAAACATTATAATACTCGAAACAAAAATCTTTGAAGGCAGGTTATCCTCCTCTGCACCATGTCCCGTTGTGAATGAATTGCTTCCTTTTCCTTTTTGGATTTTTTTCACTTGTGAAACTGACACTCAAATTGTTCTCTTAAGCTACTTGGGTAAGCCTTCGCCTTTGCCGAGAGGAATAATCCATCCATCAACAACAGGATCATTAAAAATATTTATAACTCAACCTTACCTCAATATCACTGCACTGTAAGCAGCCACCCTGTTCATCAGGCAATGTTATATAAATACAATAAATAAGATCCTTTAGCACAGAAAAATAGTATTGATTAATACATAATGATGTAAACAGATCATTTGAAACAGAAACAAACAGTAAGACTTAATTTTTCACGTTTTTAATTGAAAAAATAAATTCTCTCTATTAACCCTGTTACTGATGAATACATGTGTTTTTTCTTTGTTCTTCTGATTACAACATTCATCTCTCTCCCTCTCTGTTGTTGAAAGAACTAATTTATCTCCATAGCATCACTGTAGTATCAATGGGAGTTTCAAAACCAGCCTTTTCAAATACATGTAGTTGGGCTGCACAAACAGAACTGTCACACACTGTGCTGTATTTGCATCTTTGAAAATCTGGCACTGATGTGCAGTGAAGAAGAGGAGTGCTCTGAAATGACTGCTCAGAACTGTCTAAGCCTGAGAAATTCCCTTGCCAAAGCCTGGGAAATAATCGGAAGTGAACTGAAACTCCCACTGGGCCACCATGCATGCCTGCATAGTAAAGATGTCACTGGCAAGCTGCAGACACAATCATATTAGAAAAGGTTTTAACAGTTCTCTACTGGAAGAAATAATTTACTCCAACTAAAAGACAGTGGAGAATTATCGACATCCTGATTCCTCAAAGATGGAAGAATTTGCAATTTCCACTGATATGCATCTATCACATCTGAAAATGTAATCAAAGAAATACAACACAAGACTCCTGACTAATTTCTTACCTAAGGAGCAGACTCAGCCTTTTTTCATGCAAAACAAGCCACTTTTTTTTTGAGTAGGCATATTTTCTCAATTTGTTCTGCCTTGTGATTTCAAGTACAACCTGGCACGCGTACAAGTGATGACCAAGCACTAAGAATTTTGAATAATCTTCTCCATCATATTTTTTGTCTCTCAGACATTTGTCTATCTGACAATATAGAATATTCTGAGTTGAGAGGAGCTCGCAAGGATCATGAAGTCCAACCCTCACATGGTGACTGAACCCATGACCTTGGTGTTATTAGCACCATGCTTTAACCAACTTCACCTTCCAGAAACACCTAAAAAGAATTTTTAAAGCACATATAAGAACTTCCAGTGGGTTTTTTTAGCCTCCAGTGAAATACTTTCTGGTCTATGGAAGTGGTCTAGATGCCTCAAGTCTGCCACCACCAACCAGCCTTAATTTATCTGTGCTGCATATAAATATTTCGTATTCCCACCAGCCTAAGCTGAAATTTGGTGGACTTAATGCCACAGTCATGACTTTTGAAGAATAAAGAATCCTTTCTTTAATCATTTTTCTTGCTAAGCATCCACTTGTCTTTAGCCATGTTACTGCCTCTACCACAGGACTACCATAGTAAGAAGATGGACAAATGACACACATTTGTAACATTTTTACCTGTGTCAACCACTGAAGCACTGGAGAACCTGAAGAAGGATTCTCTCTGGTGAGAAAACCAGAGTGTAAACATTTAATTTGCTGGAGATTTTACAATTTACTTTCTACAGAACTGAAGTGCACTGAATATAAACTGTTATAAATGAAGAAAGATTCCTTGGGCATTCATAATTATATTACTTATGAACTCTTAGTCACATGAAAACTACTGAGAAAATAAGTACATGAACTCAAGGGTTTGTCCTCTTTTCCGTTACCTGAGCTCATTCAAAGAGGCTTTGAGCAGACAAAAAAAGCAATAATGAACCCAGCTAAACAACGGACAAAGGTAAAAATGTCTACACATATTGCAGTTCATAAAAGCATGTCAGTATTTTAGGTACTTTCAAGGATAAGGCCATGATGAATCATTCTGTAGAACTTTCCGATAGCACTTTTAAATGTGTCAGCAACCTCTCTACCAGCTCTAAGGTGAAGCTGATAGTTTGGGTTCACTCTTCAGAATGGACAACTTCAGTGGTTCCATTCCTAAATATTTTTAAAAGTCTCATAAGGTATCTGGAGAAATTTTGAGTGATCTCAAAACCAGCCGTAACATTAAAACTCTGCAGTTCCCCTGAAATTGCTTTACTTCAAAATTCACTGAATCAAAGGGAGAGGAAGGTGGCTCTAGGCTCTTGTTTTCCCAAGACTATCTGAAAGTCTTTACTCTTCCTATCTGAAAGTCTTTCCACTGTTTGTCTTCGCATCTTCAAGGAGAACTGAATCTCATTCACAAGTTCCACCATAATATGCCTCATTTATACCAAGCATTTAAATCTGAGCCTGAATTGCACCTCACCATCTGGCAGCATGGGCACAAAGTGAATAAGGTGCTTGATGGATAAGATGAAGGTATTAATAAAAGGTTTCCATTATTTCTCCAAGATCATTCAGTTAAGTTTCACTACAAAATAACTAAATGTTGTATTTACATAGCAGATTTCAATGTATTTTTAATTTAAAATGCTGAATTAATTTTAAACTTTTTTTTGTGTTTTCAGTTTTGTTATAAACAAGCTTTGTTTCTTACCGTTACTTTAAAAAGCATTTTCCAGCCATGCATGGAACTGCCAAAAAGAGCTGCAGTTTACTTAGTTCATATGTTGCATTCCTCACCACTGCACCATTCTCTACTTCAACACCACAGTCAGTGGTATGTGTCCTCATGTGTCGAAACTCTACATCAAGTTTTTGCTCATCTTTACAACTTTTTTGCTGTCTTCACTGAATCAGCTGCAAAGCCACTGCACTTTCAATAACCACAGTCTGGAACTGTGGCAGGGAGGAGACAGGCATCCAGGGAAAATCAGAGGGCAGATTGGGGACCAGGCAAAAGTAATTTGCAATTAATGAAGTAGCAACTGGAAAGAAGTTTAATTTGTGTGTTTAGCACTGCTGCTTAGATCAATTAGAGATACTCTCCTAGTAATGCAAGCAGAATCTGATCCATAATATGCATATACCTTTGCAACAACCTTTCAAGTGTATGAAAAAGAACCTAGAAATAATGGCATAACCAGCTCATTACATCATTTTCAGACACCATTTATATCAGCTAGTGCCATCTCCTACATCCATAATAGCATGATTTTATTAATTCTCACAAAGTCTGATTTTGCATTCAGGCAGTCAACATGATTCTTAGTGACAATACCTCAACCTGAAAGTCAGCAAAACATAAAATAACATCAGTAGAATATTAAAAACTCCTACTGAGATAAATAGAAATATGAAGGTCCAGACAGAGCCAAATAGATTAGTGCTCACTTTCTACTCATTATGTGCTTTCAGCAAGCACAGTACAGGTTTATAATTTGATGGGGAAAAATTATACTTTTTAGCTATTTTCCAGCCTGACTCTCTAAGGCTGCTCCTTCCCTTAAAGACAGCATAGTATTATTAACCATAAAACTGTGACTACACAATGAGAACAGTGATGTCCATGTTGCTGGGATATATATTACTCTCTCAAAATAAGTCTTGGGAGGAACACTGAAACCCAGGAGAAAAGGTAGGGGGGGACGGAGGTGGAAATTGTACCTTGACATCCTTCGTACTTCAGAACTTATTTGTAGAATGGAGTCAAATGCCATATCAGCAATTAAACTTTGACTTCTACTAGAGTAATATTAATGTAGAGTAAGTCCCAGAGCAGCACTGCCCAGCCCTGTGCTTGGGGTTAGCTCCAGTGCTAAACAGCACGTTGCTGACCGACACAGGAAATCCCTCTCCTGTTCCTTGAGTTGAACCAAAGGGCTGGCATAAAGAAATGTCCAAAGTATTAACAACAACAAAAACTATGGGCTCAGAGTCAGATTTCAAAGGCATTTAGGTGCCTAACATGCATTAATTTTAGTGGGACTAAGCTGCCTCTGAAAATCTGGCCTTCAGTCTTCACTATTCTTAAGCCACTTCAGATCCTGTGGCTCTGCCAGGATGTAAAAGCAATTACATTTCACAACTTTGAATCCAACAATATATTTTGGAAATCATTCAAAGTACATGTTTTTTTAACATAAAATTTCCTTGTCCAATAAAATACACTGGAATTTTAGATGCTTGGTATTTGCAGGTCTCCCTCCTTTGCTTTAGATTGAGGCCAGAAGATAGAACACTGGTGAAACCTCTTATACCCAAATAAACTCTGCTTTCTTCTTTTAAGTGGAAGAAGTGTTCAATGGATAACCCTTTGATAAATATTTTATAAATAGTAAAATATTATCTAGGTTTACCAAACACTAATGTAATTGTTCCTGAACAAAAGCACTGCCCATAAAATCCTAATCCCCACAAAAACTAGTGCAGATGTCATAGTGTGTATAAAAATCAGATATTAGCATTTGAGGTGTCCATTCCCATACAACTCCAGGATGAATTCAACCAAACAAATACCAGCTTGGCTTGTAAAGGAATCCAGTGTAATGAAACACATTGAAAATGAGAAAACCAAATCCTCATTTTTATTCACTAGGCAGGCGTGCATACAGTTGAGCACACAGAATCGATCTGAGAGTATTTTAATAAAAAGAAACACAGGTAGCTGTAATATCTAAACACAGGTAGCTATAATGTCTGTTAATGCTGGGCCATTTCATGAAACAGTGCTCATACTGCACCGTTCAGAGCAGAAACTGAAAGTCCTTGCCTCACCCCTGCCCATGTTTGATTTGTCCCTTTCTCTGGTTCCAGCTTCCCACCATCAAAGTGCAGGGATGGAGCCTGTGAAAACATCTCAGGACAAATCCTCCTTCCCCAATGAATCAGCAGCAAGGAACAGGCTATGAACTTAGCTGCTGCCTTTTTTCCTCACAACATCATTGGCTGGTCTAATAAAAGATGCTGGTTTTCCCTGTGAAACTTGCCACAGTTTACACCAGTTGTTTTCCTTTCAGTAAGTCTTGCTTTTAATATCTACTGATATTATACAGTATCTGATATTGTATAATCACTGAAAATATGTATTTTAAACACTCCTTTTTCCCCACTGGAAAAGATCAGTGGGCTAGCACATAAACCTCCTTCATACAACAATGCACATTGCCTCTCACAGGCAAGAGCAGAAATCTTATTATCTTTCAGGAGTACACTGCTTTCTCTCAGACCCTATGAGGCAGTATCCTACTCTTCCTCGGGAGTTTTTTCCTCCATGGCCTCTCAGACCTACTTGTAGCTGGCTCATGCACTCTTGAAAAATCACTCTTTAATAGCCCACCTCCCTTTAAGCACCTGCTTGAGTAATTTCAGGAAATTTGTTCCTGACTCAGGCTAATCCTTCCTGGCTAGTCATCTTCCCTTTCCTTCCAAATTCACTATTATCCTTTAATTGTTGATTTGATCTCTCATGTTCCAAGCAATCAGGGCTCCTTTCTCACTCTTGTGCAGGACTGGTTCAACAGGAATCCTTAAGATGGTTAACATCTGATCAGCCTCATGTCATTTTATGAGGAAACCTCATTTCAAGATGAAACCAAAGGCAGTAGTTTGGGCTTAGAAAAGACAAGGTTTTATTCTTCTTTTATTAAAGTACAAAATTGAAGAATTTATTCCTGCTTGGGTAACCTGAAAGTTATTCAGTGTTTTTACCCCTTTGCCCTCATTTAACCTTACACATGAAACTTGTTGGGGGAACAGAAGTAAAAAAAAATGTAGAGTAGCTGCATTTCCTTTCATCTTTCTTCTGGAACTCAAACAAAACTACCATGTGATAAATGGTTATTTGTGCCACAGATGTTAATGCAATACTAAATGAGACAAAAATCACCAATGCTGTTTGCAAGGCTCCCTGTGATGTACGGTCATCAGGCAACACAGACTGGCACAAAACTAAACTGATTTTGCATATGCAACCAATACATGTTTCAATTATTTATATCAATGCTCTCATCACACACAGTTGGGTTAATTGAATGCAGCCACGACCACATTGCACCAACGTTTACAAAAAATTTAAATGGTCTCTAAAGCAAGCACCAGCAACATAAAAAAGAAACATTTGAGGTGAGTTCACAGATAATTTTACAATTTGTACTTGCAAGGTGGAGTATCTGTTACTGCAGAACACAGGGAGGGGTTGTCCAGCATATTAAAAAGAACAGTTTAAGCCATCACTTGGCTCAAGTCACAGCACATTCCAAGAGCCCCATAAACAAAGACATGTGCAATGTTAACTTTCTCTTTTATGCTGACAGCTTTTTTCTCCCATATAATGACCTTCCTGCACAGTGTGTGTTACCATAAAAAGAAACAGAGCCCAGTAAAATTAGAGGAACTGCTTAATATCAAAACGTTTTATCTGAGGAAGACACCAGTGCCAGTGTAAATATAAAAAAAGCACAAGAATTAAAAAGTATTTGTTTTGCTGTCTCTTCTTTAAGTTTAGATTGTTCAAACAAACCTAGCTTGAGTTTTCAGTTACTCTGCACTAGACGGTCCTCCCAAAGGCTGAAACGGTACTCCAGAGAATGTGAACTTGGCTCCAATTTCAGACAATTTTCATCTTCTCTTTCTGACAAAAAGTATTTGAATGCTTTGTCTGTAGCCAAGAATTTGGATATGAAAGGAACACTAGTAAACAAGTCACCAAAATGGGCCACCACTACACAGACTGTAGTGTATGCTTGTTTTGAAAAAAGAAACCAAAAAAACCAAAAACTCTTCTGGTCCAAAGAGCACTTTCCTTTTACAAGCAGAATACTAATGTGAAATTTTAGTTTGACTTTATCTCTCTCATCTAAGTACAAAAGAAAAGCTACATGCATTTCTGATAGAGCCTACATTTGCTATATTGTTTGTAGGAAAAAAAAGTGAAAAGGAAGAGAACATAAGACCCTCACAGCTAGTTGGCTTGGTAAAATGCTGCACCAAACCAAATTACTTTTTTACAGTTTTATTTGAACTACTGCAGAGAACCAA
The DNA here is from genome assembly GCA_009812075.1 of Sialia sialis. Taxonomy (NCBI): domain Eukaryota; kingdom Metazoa; phylum Chordata; class Aves; order Passeriformes; family Turdidae; genus Sialia; species Sialia sialis. The sequence goes on along the minus strand of VRYO01002772.1, from coordinate 53,364,273 downwards.
CAACCCTTATTCATAGCATTCATCTTTCTATCAGCATTCCCAGAATGAAAATTGAAACTTCAAGAATGTTATTGCTTTGTACCAAATGTTCACTAGCTTCTACCATGGCAACTATCCCACAAAACCCTACCAGGGCTAATCACAGTTCCCAAAGGTTCATTATCTTTCATATCAGGGAGGCATTCAAATGCACTAAGGCTGCCTGGCAGCTAAGGCAGATATTGTCCTCACCCAAAATAATTTTAATTTTAGCCTTATACCTTTGGTGAAAATACATTTCTGAAAACCAGAGGATGTGCCAGCAAAAAGCTCACACCAGGTCCAGTGTGGAGCTTCTTGCTCCACAAAGAGGCACATATGAGAACTGAGCACTAGCCCTGCAATGCCAGGGAGACTTCACTGAGCACATCAGAAAAGTCTCCCTGAGCTGGCCAGAAACCCAAGGGAAGGAAATGAGAGTGATTATGTACAGCTGAGCAAGCACAGTACAGAGACTCCTAAATCAGTGATATGGTGTTCACTGCTGGTGTTCTGTGGTAAAAATGTTTACCATCTGTGTTACTCTCTCTTTGTTATGGACACTAATGGAGCCTTCAAACATAAAAGCATGGGGGTGGGAAACAAAAACACGATGAAGCCAAAGTACTTGAAAATCACTTTTAGCTGTGTATTGCATAATGAAATTCTGACACGAAAAATGGATCAAAACCAAAACACGAGCACTTCCAGGCTGAGCTCAGAAGGGCTGCACAGCACTGCCTTACCCTGCCCTGAAGGTCTAGCTCTGAGCTAGCAGGCACAGACAAATCCTTTAGCTACTGAGAGGTGGCTCTGGTTCAGACACAAGAGAGTGACGTACACTCCAATAACTGCAATGGCTTTTAGGCCTGTGCTGAACATGCCTGTGGCAGTGAGTTTCCTAGGAAGCAGCTGAATTTGTATGAAGTTTTTCTGCAGGGCACCTTCTCTGCTGCTGTCTCCTGCTGCTGAGAAGCCACAATGGCCTAGAGAGTATTACAGTTTGTAGTGAAGCCAAAAACTAATAGATGCCATTCAGTTTGCAGTGTTTGCATAAAACCAAGCATCTGACTTGCTCATGCCAGACATCTCACACTGTCATACTTGAAAATTGGTGGAAATCACAGCCTTCAGCTTGACTTCCATCTCAGATGCTTTTTTACTCTGCTCATCAAAATCTATATACAGAAAATGAGTTCCAACAATGTGATATCTCCACTTCAACCTCAAGTAGTTGCCCTAATACATCTTCTCACAGTCCCTCCCTCCTTCACTACCCAGAAGGACACTGCAGGGAATCTATGGTAACAGGAGTCCACCCTGCTTCCTTCGAGCCCAAGGAAGTCAGCTTGGCTCAGACTCCCCCACCTCCACTCAACAACTAGCTATTGGGGTGCCTATTCTCCAGCCCTAGCACATACAAATTCTTTGGCAGCCAGTGCCCAGTTTCAACAGTTGTCAGTAATTTGAGGCTAGCTGCTCAACCCAGCATAGGCACACAAGCTGTACAAACAACACAACATCTGTCAGTGAGAATCATCCTTTTCCAGATGAGGTGTTTCAGGTAAATTGTTACATCTCTCATGTTACTGATGACACTTCAAATATAAGCCTACCAGAATGGGAGTGGACTTTGTGAACCACAAACCAACCCCACAAGAAGAAAATCAGAAGCAGAATAGCAGCTTGTTTTCTCTACAGCTGGAGGGGCCTCCCAGCAAGTCTCATGATGCTGAAAATGGTTTTGGAACCAATCAGTGCCAACATGACCAAAACTGAAACACCACAAACACCACATGGGCTTGAAAAATGTTTCAAGAAATGGTGCAAAGGTGGAGGAGTTGCTGCAGTGCTGACAGACACCTGAAAAGAATACAAATGGATGTCTTGGACTCAAAATTCACCACTGCTAATGCAGAGTATTGGCAGATGAACCACCGAGGGTGGGTCATTCAGTGATGGGTTTTTGAAAACTCCTCCTATATATAATACCACTACTGCATTCTGCTATATGTCTTCACTACAAGTGTTCAGTCTTTTTCAGATTAGAAATGGAGCTTCTGACCTCTCCTCAACTGGATACTTCTCAGTGCAGTCACACAACCTCTGGCAAAAAACTATTATTCTCTTTTACACTCAGCATTACCACAGACCTGGAATTGCTCATCCTGATTTTTTCTTCATCTACATCACTTCTGTGTCAGTGCCCAGTGCTCTGGGGACAGCCAAGAATTTGCAAATTACTGAACACATTGTCAGGGTACGGATTTCATAGAGATATTCAAAAGTCAATTGGACACAGCCCTGACGAGCTTGCTCTCATTGACCCTGCTTCGAAGGAGTGGGGGGTTTCCTTCAACCTCAAACATTCTGTAAGAGCCATCTCTGACCTCTCTGAGTGTAAGCATGTTTGTACAGTTACTCCACATGTAACATTGCAATTCTAATTGGCTACTGAAGATAAACTAGGAAACATTATTGTTCTGTGTTTTCATCTTGCCTGCAGCATGATTTTAAGGGTGGAGAAATTCACCGCCTCTCTAGCATCTTGAGATGTTTCGTAACTTCACAAAAATAATATTTTGCTTTACAGGACACCTGAGTACAGTTTGTGACTCACAAAAGCCACCATCTGATACCATAAACAAGGCTGTTTTCATTATCATGTATCCTTGTTCTCAGTCAATGTGTCAAAATCAGGCTGTGGAACAAATGCCTGTCAGAATGTAGCTGGGATCTTGTTGATGCAATGTCCAGATCTGGCTTGGGTACAGCGAGCACATTGGGTTGTTCTGCTTGCTGAGTATTTGTTAAATGCTAACAGTGGGTTTGGAACTTGCAAGGCTAAGGGAAGGCTTCCCTGCAGCTCCTTTAGAACTAAAAGACAAATCCAAGGAGAAAAAAAAATACAACCCCAAAACAACAAAAAACCCTCACAAAAAAACAAGGAACACCCAAAGACTTGTAACAGAACACTAATATAAGTATTTTAAAACTGAAACATCTTTGTTTTTTCTCATATAAAAGCTGATATCAAAGAAAGCAGCAAGTGAAAATAGCTTCTGAGGGCATGTCAAGATGAATTGCTCTAAGGCAGGGAGGAGAAGGAGTTATAGTGGAAACAGAGGGATTACCAGAGCTTTCCCACCCACAGGGCTTCTTGGCCTTGATTGAACATTCCTGTGGCCCACTCTGCACTGCTCTGTCACATATGCTGAAGGCCTTTGGCAAAGGGGCAGCTTGTTTTCACTGTCCTTACAATAGTGTGGGCTTTTGCTTTTCATCCACACTACCCTAGCCTCCCTTTCTCTCTCCCTGCCCCTGATCAAACAGCATTAGATGCAGGAAGAACCTTGTTGTGGTTCTGCTGCTCATAACACAATTTGCTCTGCAAATACTTCCTGTGCACCCTGCCAGCGTGGCACCTCTCCAAGACATAAGAGTGGTGCTTGGGAGATGGTCACACAAAGCATGATACTTCCTACTGCCACTGCTCTGTCCTTCACCTTCCTCTGCTTTGCTGTGGGCAAGGACTATAAATATCAAATAGCATGAATGAAACAAAGATGGAGATTGCCTGCTTGTACCAGGAGAGTGTTTGCAGCAGCATGGATTGCTGTCCTTCAGATGAGCAAGGATGCACAGAATCTTTTTAAAAACATCACTCACATAATTTTCAATGTACAGTAATTTCACGATTATAAGCCGCACCTTTTTCACTGAAGAATCCAGCCTACCCCAGTAGTGTGGCTTATATTCAGGTGCAGCTTATCTATGGACAAATCCCAGTGAAATGCCAACCTGGAAGTGAGAGCCAGCTGGGGAGGGTGCCTGGGGCTGCCTTTAAAGGCTTTGCTGGTTGATGAAAACTGTTGCAACTTGAGCACCTGACACCAAACCCAGCTGGCAGCGATTCTGTTACTAATTTGCTACTTTGTTACACATGGTTCCCCCTTTTAAAAAAAAAAAGTGTGGCTTATATTCAGGTGTGGCTTATAATCATGAAATTACTGTACTTTACACAGAAGAGAATTTATGTGAAATTTTAGTTGCATAAAAAAAGTGAAATAAACTCTGTGTTCTTGCATGAAAAATTCCTGTTATTTGCAGAGAGCTTTAAATGAACACTGGGGAAAAAAAAATTAAGTGCTTCAAAATAAAGATTTTACGTGCTAAGAAGAAAATGAATAAACAAAGGAACAACTTTTGTGTTACAAGAGTCCCTGTTATTCCCCCATCTCTAATACTTATATGTTAGCTTCAGTAGCTATAGTGCTATAGCTCCAAGCTATACTTGCTGATGCACAGCAATTTTTCTCAAGTTTATTCTTCTCATAAATGCTACTTAGAGAAAGACATTAAAGTTGATGTCAGATTAGTACTATCTCTCTTCTTAACCCATGTCTCTTTCTAGAGGGAAAAAAAAAAAAAAACAAACCCCAAAATAAAAGTATGTTTAAAAGAACCGACACAGGAAAAGCAATCTGAGAAAAGATGGAGAAGAAAAATATGGCAGAAGAAAAAAAGAAAGGATTACTAGAAAAAGTAAATGAAATATCAGTAAAAAGATTTGACATGGCACACAACAAAGTAATATAAGGCTTTAGTGATGAAAGCACTAACTTCAAGTAGAAGGCAATAAATTCTATCAAACAAGGCAACACAGAAGTGGACCATTTTAAAGACAGCATGGTTGAACATATATTGTGGAGTTCATGAAAGCATGCAGAAAGAGGAACTGAAACCAGTTTTAGTTAAGAGATAAATCAAGGGTTTCAGCTGTGGGAACAAAAGCATGAAATCCACGTAAAAGTCAACTGAGCGCACGACAACAGCACTTAGAATCCCACACTGATTTCTGACCTGCTTCAAAGAACCATGCAGTCTGTTAAGTTTGACCTCTGACATGGTCTGAGAGTTGGTCTTTCCCTCAATGATGGCCCTAGCAGTAGAGAGACTTCAGCTCAGAGACAGACAAAATGCAGTGAAACAGTAAAAAAATTAGTTATTCCATCAGTTTGTGGATTTAATTTATATCCTACTGTTTACTCATCTTTCGTCACACATTCTGTTATTTTAACAATGGGAACACAAAATTCACTAAGTAACCTCTTTATTTGAACCCAGGCTATAACCCACAGTAATTATGAGCAGTATGTAGCAATATTTTCACTATTTAGGACAGGAAGTGAAAAATACCAAACACATCTAAAATTGCAATAGGGATTTGTGCAGACAGAAGGTAATTACACAAAGTGGACTTTGGCCAAGACTCTCAGAATATGAAGCAATCTCAGAACCTTGTGGAAATTACCATGGGATCTTTAATGATAAGTGGGCTAAATCTTCACTTAAATTGTCCTAAAAAGCATGCCTTCTCTGACAGCATATTGCTACAGAGTGACAGGACCATTGTATTCCAAAATTAGATGGCATGTCCAACACTACAGCACAGAAGTGGAAAATCAAAAACGAATAAATAAAAAAATCCTCAAAGTACAGTCACTTAAAAAACAGACCACGAGAAGACATCTCAAGTGTTTTCACGTGCACAGAATTACTTGCTTCCCCCTCTAATTTATTTCAGATTAGTAAGAGATCCCTTATTTTAGGTCAGTGTTATGACAATGGAAGTATGCCAACTTAACCTTCATTTTCTTAATTAGCATTTAACAAGAAGCTTGTCCTCCTCTAGAAATATTTCCTTCCATAAGGAAGAATAACCTTGAACAGAAGACAAAGCTAAGCCAAGGAGAAAAGAAAAATGAAATCGAAGCTCCAAATATATTTACATGTCATTAAAATATATTTATTTACATACCCTTAAAATGTAAATAAAATAGATCTCAGTAAAAAATTACTTCATCTCCTAGAAACAAGCAAAGTACTGTATCTGTATTCATAACTACTCTGGGGAAAACCAACCACAAAAAAACTCCCTCTTTTACACATGCTCCCTACCAAGGACCATGTGCTCATGTAACTCATTGTTTATCTAGTCTGGAGACAAAAATGCCATGAAAAAGCAATCACAAGGCAGATGGCTGGTTTCACTAATCTGACCCTATTTCTTCCAAGTAAATCTAGTCTACAACAATGATGCCCTAAATAATCCACCATTCCTATAATACTTAGATTTGCATATTTAGGTTAGAAATGCCTGGCATGGCTGGACTAAGATTTTCCTCCGGTAAAACAATGCTTTGTCATAAATTCTCCTCCAGAGACCATGCAGATTCTTAAAGCAGACATGTCCGCACACTGAAAACCTGAGTGAAAGCACACTCACAAAATGTTCCCACCAGTGCTCACCTCTATAGGTGTAATGCCTTTTACTCTGCTTAAACCTGACTGTACTGAGTGACAAATGCAGAGATTCTCTCTGTAGCCGCCCCCACGGTAACAGATGACAAGATGCAACACAAGCTTCATCTCTTGCTAATTAAACGAATCAATTAAGAGACTATTGTTGCAACTGTGTAACTGCTGTTCTATAGTGGCAATAACAACCCCACGGGGAGGTCTTTTACTACATTAAAATGCTGTCCTCCACAACTCCATTTGATATTATTAGAAACAGTTATTTGCGTCTTGCTGTCATATTAGTAGCAAAGGCAAATTATGGAAATATGCAGACCAGAATGGTCCCAGTATGAGATCGGTTTGGTTTTCAACCTCCAAGGGAACAATTGCTGAAATTCCAAAGTTCCCTAAAGTTCTTTAATGGAACTGATAAATCTATCAGCACAGCATCCATTTAGATTCTAGGTAAGGGTCACATATTTGCATACTTTCCTGCTAAGCTGATACAATTCAAGTAGATAAATTATCATATTAAGTTTACCCTCCTGAGTTAAACTGATGGAGTTCAAAATTGTTTTCGATGGTTGTCATTAATCGCTGTTACATCCTAAATGCTCACTTTGAAATCTAATTGTGCTGGTGTACCAAGGGTCATATTAATAGCATTTTTAATGTTAAATCTTTGTAAAACATGTTTATTTTACTGATATTACCACTGAAGCCTAGAAGACTAATGAGAAACAAACTACATTTATTATCAATAAAAACTTCATTTTAAATTTACATTCGGAGACTTAAATTAGCTTTAAAAACTTCATCATGCCTTTGTTTCATTAAGATTCCTGGTTAAGCTTCGAAGTCATATAAATTAATTCCTCCTAAACAGTTCTTGAGTATATGCCAAAGTTGCAGACATCAAAAGGCTGTTCAAAAACATGGGCTATGTGTATGTCTAATAAACATCTTCATAAGAAAATGGTCATCTTCACTATGAGGTAACAGTCTTGACACAGTCGGAAAAAAAAAAAAAAATCAACACTTCTTTGGCCAAATCAAGCAATTAATAATTATTTTAGTGGTAAATCATAGTCTGCCAGCCAAAGTAAATAAATTGAGTTACACCTTTGGGTAAGCTGCCCACTTGTCTTCCAAGAAGTAAAATGCTAAGCAACCAGGTTCAATCCTTGTCCTTAAAGTGTTACTGAGGTCAGTAAGAAAGAAACTTGTCAAATGAAGTATGAAAAATCAAAAATCCTAATTTTTCCATTGCTTATTTCTGATGGATGAGGGGCCTCATTGATTATAAACAAAGACCACTATACCACAGACAGCACGCACATTACAGAATCCACCAACATTAAGCACATTCATGGAAATCCTGACCTATTTGTGATGTCATCACATTTTTTTCCTGCTGATTAAAACTCTAACTGACAACAGATAAAATACGAAGATTAAAAATGAATAAATAAAAACCAAAACATTAAGATTTAAATACAATAGCCTACCTCCATCCTGATTTTGTAAGAACACAATGCTTGCAATGCAGATTTCTGCCTTTCAATCCCCATTTCCAACTCCTTATCCTTACTCACACACACCATTTAAACTGCTGATCAATTTCAGCCAAATTGATTCAAAGAAAAGCTAAGTCCATCTACCTACCTGTATCATAGCTGTTTTCATAAGTCTTCTGAAGAACACTGGCTCTGTTATGGAAACAAGACCAAAATCCATAGTCCAGTTGAGGGCAATTTGGCAGCAGTCAATTAGGATCCAAAAAGCACCTATGCATGTTCAGGTTCACCTTAGCACCATCACCTCGTGTTCAAGGAGATCTCAGGCAAAGACCACAAGAAATTGTTCATGGGAACTTGTGGAACTTCTGGTTTCTTTTAAGTCACAGGAGCAAAATTCAGAAAGAACTCCAAGCACCTTCTTATTTCTCTTTCCAAAGGAATCTTGAGCAAGGTTTCCAAAATAGTCTGATTATTTTGATTTTAGGGACATAGCTTTTGATAACACTGGTATTTCTAAATCTCTCAGGTGTTTTTGAGTTTGCCCCTAGTGGACAGTTTTAATATATTCACTGCTTTAAAATATGCAAATAATATATAAGGGAATTGAAATGTGAACAGCATATGTAGCTGTGTGACTGCACCTGATCATTCACATCTCGTGAACTGGAACAGTTCTCACTGCTGAGTCCTAATGATGGTCACTGCTTTCACAAGTGAAATCCTTGCTGTGTGAGTTACCCACTTCCCACAAAATACCACAGCACGTTGCGGCCAGTCTCAGGATTCTCATCGTCCATGTTCAAAAGGAAGTTACTGTTTTCAGAAACAGCTGCATGTTTTTTCTGTTGACACCTTTTGCACTACTGAAATGCCACTGATGATAGTTCTACTACTAGAAGCACTGTGGTTCACAGTGCCTCTGAAAATGGATGAAAAGAAAATAAAACCTATACAATAGTACAATCCCCTTTACATCAGCAGGGACCCTAATCTTAAGGCTTGTGAATGGGAAGAGTAAGAAAACTATTAAAAAAAAGACATTAGCTTGCAAAATAAACACCTACTGGCCTATATTTATTTTCTTGTGGTTAGTACTCTGTGTATTCCAATAAATACCACCTTTGTAACCTCTGCAGGTCTTCAAACAATGTTTGAAAGTCTGCATAAATGTTGAGTATCTAATTTCAGAAGTGTCACTTATAGAAAGAAAAGCATAAAGAAAGAAAGATCTTGTTAAGAACTGCAATGATTTCTAAGGGTGAAAGAATCAGGTTGTTAAACATTTGCCATTGTGACCTGAATCAGACTCATACAGCTAAAGCTTTATAAGAACACAGTGAGGAGGGAAAAAGGAGGAGGAAGCTGTCTGCTGATGAGATTATACACAGACTGCAGGGTTTCAGGACGATTTGCGAGCCTCAGTAATGGGACAAAAAGTTGTAAGTTTGCTGTTGAAGCAAGAGCAGATAAGCCATGGCAATAGGGAGCAGAAGGGAGAATCAACAGTGAGAAAACTTACTATACTGGTCTGTAGCTCCTAAGATTATGATAGACGCATAAACAAACTAAGAAAATGCAGTAAGACAGGAGCAAAGATTTTGAGGATTGCCTTTACATAAAGCTCTCAATTTCTGATTGCCATGAACAGGATACATTGCATATGACATTTCCCTCTGCCAATCTATCTGGCAGTAGCTCAAACCCAAAACTCACTATACTAACATAATACTAACTGTGATTACTACTGCACTAGAATATATGCCAGCTATGCTAAAAAGTATGGCCATGGCTTTACAGAGACTACTTTTCCTAAATCGAGTATTCTTGACCTAGAATTTGCAGATCAGGTTGCAGTGGTAGGTCTCAGGACTATTTTAAATAGTCTGCAAAAAGGCTGAAGAAAAGGACATTTAGTATCAACAGGCTAATTGATCATAAGTGAGCATAAGCTACCATGGCAAAACTTAAAATATTATGTAAATCAAAGGTGGCAAAGAGCATTCCATTGGCAATTGGCAATGGAAAAACCTCCAGTGAGATGCATGAATCAAGAAAACAGTACTAGGAAACTCAGAAAGCACCTAAAGATGGCTTGACTCTTAAGCCAGAGTACAGTAATTTCACAACTATAAAGCGCACCAGATTATAAGGCGCACTTCCGGTTTGTCGGCAAATTTCCCAACTTTGTCTATATATAAAGCGCACCGGACTAAAAGGTGCATCTTTTTTTTTGCAGCGCAGATCCGCGTGCAACAAAGTAATGAATTAGTAACAGAATCACGTGATCACGGGGTTTTCTGGCAGGTGCTCAATTTGCAAACATTTTTCACGGATTGGCATAGCCTTTAAACGCAGCCCCAGGTGCCCTCCCCGTGCCGCAGGACCCGGCACTCCCACCCCTGGTGCCGGCTGCCGTGGCTCTTGCAGCTGCCAGCACTCACAGCTCACACTTCTGGGTTGGCAAATTTCCAAACTTTGTCCATTTATAAGGCAGACTTCCGGGTTTCGATCCAAATTTTAGTCAAAAGGGTGCGCCTTATAATCATGAAATTACTGTAATTCCAGTCTGTTCCTATATTGTGTTTCCCTATATTGTTAAGTAATATACTGTCATGTGTATGTTCTTTCATCACTCCTCAGAGGAAAGAAAAAAACTGTTTATATTTCTGCTGTGATGTTAGAGAAGATCAAAGTAACAGCATAAATGATGAGCAGAGGATAGGGACCATCTCTTTTGAGGAAAGTGATCCACTGGGTCAGCAGAGCATCACTGTCAAGCATGGCCACAGCCCAGCACTGACAATGGCATTACAGACACAATGGAGCCCGGCTGCTCATTATCTGAACATACACAACTTCTTTATTTCAAATTCTGCACACAGTCTAGAATACGTTTAATGCTTGCACAATAATCTGCAGTTCTCTATATACTCACAGCTTTCTTAGTGCTAAAGGCTGCCTGCCCAGACGTATTTCACTGCTGAAGTCCCGCTGAGAGGCCTCAATAACCAACAAATGACTGGGGCCAGCAGTGGGCCAGCCAAAAACATTCCTCTCACGTAAGAGAACAGAAGGTGGAACGAAAAGACAAAAGACACAACAGAAAATGGAGGGTAATTAGACAGGAATGAAGGGTGGACTTTGGTCTTCTGAGTACTCGAACATCCAGTTTTTTGAATTGCAGAGGCTGAAGCAGAAGCTCTGTGTATAGATCTTAGTGTTTTTCTATAGATTTTATGTATCTATTTTATATGATCTTTACATCTAGAGAACAAGTCCTGTGAGGAGCAGCTGAAGGAGCTAGGGTTGTGGACAAAAGGAGGCTCTGGGGGAACTTTCACACTCTCTATGCCTGAAAGGAGGTTGCAGCCAAGTGGGGATTGGTCTCTTCTCTCAGGTAACAAGCAATGAGAGAAAACTGCCTTGAGCTGCACCAGGGGATGTTTAGATTAGATATTTGGAAAAATTTCTTCATGGAAAAGGTTGTCAAACATTGAACAGGCTGCCCAGGAAAGTGGTGCTGACTCTTCACTGTCTCTGAAGGTATTTAAAAGATGTGTAGACGGAGCACTTGCAGACAGGGTTTAGTGAGGGATTTGATAATGCTGGGTTAGTGGTTGGAACTGATCATCCCGGAGGTCTTTTTACAATCTAAACAATTCTGTGATTCTACTTTTTTTGACAAACCTATTCTGTGAGCTGCCTACACACAGGAGACACCCATAAAGGACTGCTTCCTTATTTCCTCCACCCTTACTTCTGGGCACAGTTTTGGACATTAGTTTGAATCATGTACTATCTTGCTTCCTTTTTCTTTGTACAATACATAGCACAACCAGATTACTCGTTGTTATGGTAATGCTATTAATAAATACACTATCTGAATAAATCTAGCGTGAAGTGGCAAAATAGCAGGACTCCATCAGCACACCACATCTAGTGACATTCATCAGAGGGGACAAGTGAGCAAAAACTCATGTAAAATCTCAATTACAGCAATAATCCAGGATCTCCTCTGCAATAATTTAGTGAGGATTCAAAATGCTATCCTCACAAGAAAATTAAACCAAATCAGCGCAATTTCCATTCAACAACTATTTCTTATAGCTACAAGTCACTTGCTCCTCAGGCAGAAACATCCTTGTACATCTTCCAAAAGCATGAGCCTCTATCATATCTGAGACTCACAACCCTCTATCAAAAAACAATTTGGAGAAAATAAGCTATCTAATCCCACTACAATTTGGAGAGAAGAGAAATGCTCAAGTAGCAATGAATTTCTACACATGATCAGAAACAAACAAAAGCATTATTACAAATCCATGTAGACCCCGAAGTGATGCTAACAGTATGCACTCAAAGCTATGATATCACCAGAGAAAGCAACATGATTTTTCCTGTTCTCCTCTAAAATAACAGAAATATGCTACTACACTAACAGAAACATTCATCTTACTGTCCAGATGTTTACCATATGTTATGCAGCAAAATTCATATTACACTGTTGCCTTTCATCTGCAATGCAGTCTTCTCTGTCCTACACCTAACTAACTGGAACAGCCAGGATATTTCTAATAGAGAAGCACAGCTTTCACTTCCCCTCAGTGTCAGTTGCCTTCCTGAAGCAAGGGCTTGTGTTTTGTCAAAAACCAGCAGCAGAGTTGTTCCTACTGCCCAATGTCAAAAAATCAAGGGAAGCCATTTATTGAAGCTGATGCCTTCCTGACAAGCCAGGCAAGCTGTGCTCCTTACAAGCTGATTCTAAAAATACATTCTGCTGGACAGGTCAGTGGTCTGTACACTCTATAGTACTGTGCTGCCTGGTACCACTGGAGTGGCATCAACATTTGTCCTGATTAAAAGGAACACAGAATGCTCAGTTATCCTTTATGTTTGCTACTAAAAATAAATATATAGTAGAGAAGTAACTTCGCAAGCTGTTTATGTCGATAACAATGAATAATAATAATAACAATAATGAGCAATCAAGAGTCTTTTGATGCTAAATTTTCCTTTCAAACACTTCCTAAGTCAACTGCACTTAGCAAGGATTTAATAAGAGATAAGTAATGGTGAACTCAAAATGTATTTCTAGGGCCTTTATTAAGGTAACATTTTCTTTGCTTGAACATTTACATTTGTATATGTGCACATGTACACACATACAGACTGTGCATCTATTGTGCAGCAATTTGTAGTGAATATCATTGTATCTTCCCTCCATTACCTAAACTGAGTATATTAAGTTTAAATCAGAACAGTACAAGGATGTTAAACAAGCAAAGGATAAATGAAAAAGCAGGACTTAGGGGAAAGGAAGATAGTGGGCTAGAAGAACTGAGAGAAGCATAGGCACAGATTGGATTCTACAGGAAAACGGGTATAGGAACAAAACCTGGGAAGCAGACTTCATTACTGTTTCTCTACCCTGATTGCTGAAGTTCTCTCTCTGGATTTGATCAGCAAGACGTGCATAATTTATATTAAATAAAAAATCTCAGCATACTCAAGGCTTTTCTGTTTAGTCCTCCTGAGAATTTTAATTGTAATCACATACTTGATTTCCCCAAATAACTAGGATTCAATGAACACACATGAGCTAGTCAGTAAGATCAAACATATATTTCAATCCATTAGCTGTTCCATCATCATTTTTTTAAAGCTAAAAGCACATCAATTCTATTTCCTCTTTTATAATCTTTTCCTGTTGCATAAGCCCTGGCACGTAAGTGAGACTTCTGGGCACTTCTAACCAAAGAATGCAAAATATTTTCATATCTAATTTGAACAACAGTTTTAATATTTAATGTCACTAAATACACAATCAGAATTTCCCCTGCTACAGCATCCACTTAGGGAGAAATCAATTAAAATCTACTCAGTAGTATCAAGTTGCATTTGTGTTTATATCTTATCTATTTGGAGTAATTATTTTCTTCTCACACAAAGACCATCTGATCAGCCACCTAGCAGCAATCTCACATACACAGGTTGCAACTCCAGAGCCAAAAGCATAGTCATAAATACAACAGTGCAGAACAAAACTTCATTTTTATGTCTTTTTGCTACTACTACTCTGCTTGTGATTAAGACAAATAAATAAATATGCATACACAGAGATGTATATAGATGTATTTATAGAAGTAAAATGTATTAGGGGCATTTTTCCATTTCTAAAAACAAGTATGCAAGGTAAAAACATAAATGCAAGGTATTCTTGTTAAGTTTACCATGTTATCTTACCAACAACAGCTACATAGGACTTGCAGAAGAACTAATCACAAGTAGAATGAAAGCATGCTCATATGCAATCCTAATTCACTTGTGTCCAAAACAGATAGTGCACAAAGATGATAGGAGTAAATTCTAAACGGAATGTTTAATTCCTAGGCTTTTCACTGTTAGCATCAGTACACTGAAATTATTAGCAGCAAGCAGGACACTTCAATTTTATTTCATTTTCAGAACTATTTTTAGATGCATATGGAACTTGGGAAAATTCAATGGCTGCATTTTTAATCATGCAAATCACAGAACTGGAAGTTGCTTCAATCACATGTATGTTTATAAGCATCCATGACCCAAAACAAAACTTGTATATTATACGTGACTGCTCCACAGAACAATTTTATAGAGTAAATTCTGTCTAATGATATAAAATCTGATTAGGATTTTAGGCATACTTCTATCCAGCAAACAAAATCCAAGAGAACTACAGAGCTACCAAATCTGGTTAGAGCGAGAAAAGAACAAAACACTTTGCATTATTAAACAGTTTTTCCTAAGACAGTTACTGGGATGTCCACTCTGGGATGTAGGGGTATGTGATACAGTGAAGCAATAGAGATCAGAAGTTGATGTGGTGAGGAAGAGTGGGACTGATCCTAATGTGCATCAAACCTCAGTATATTGCAATAAGCTTACAAATCTACAATCAGTTACTTTTAGATACCTTCTAAATGAAATAGATGCAGACTGGAATCAATAGAAACACAGATACTGTGCCTTGGAAGCAAGCTTCAGTTGACCTACATTCACCTGCTTAACTCAGAATATTTACACGTACTACTGACCGCACAACTACAAGTGTAAATGTACTAGAAGTGTAATTTAGCTACTTTCTGTTTACATTCTATTCTTCTACCAACTTAACTCTTTTCAATACACAATTATCACATACTTACCACTGTGCCTAGAAATTGAATGCTTGTCTCTCCAGAGGCATTCCGAGAAATCCGCTGAAAAACACAAATGTAAGAATTGATTAAAGCAACTCAAAATTTGTAACCATTCTGTTTTCTTTGTCACATCACTGTAAAGTAAAAAAAAATTAAAAAAATACAAAAATCTATACATAAAACAGATAAAATAATTTCCTTTAACAGAAGTACTAGAAGTCTAAATCATACTTCATCTCAGATTTTGGTTTTAGTTCAGTCAACTCAATACAATTAGTTTTTGAAGGACTATGAAGGCAAATATGGCCAAGTACAACACAGAGCAACCTTGTGCTCGAATGTCATGAATAATGAGGCTTCTACCATCTCTGTGATTCTGTATTCCTGTTACTCACATTAAGTATTATCTTCACTCTCTCCTAATGAGAGACATTTTAATCTCTTTTTAAAATGCAAACCTTCAATGATGCTACTTTGAAAATAGAAAAAAAAAGTGACCTTATGAAATGTCTGGTCACCTACTGTGGTTCAGGAGTTAATTGAAGTTATTAAAGAGTCTTCAAATATTACATTGTCAGTAAGCCGCAAGACAATGCAACAGAAAATATATTACTGGTTTCACACAGTATTAAACATCATTTAAATATGCAAAATGTATGAAGAATTCTTTCTTTCTGTGAATCATTTTCTCCTTTAGTGTCAAAAGTTTTTCCTCATATTTCATTCCTACTATTTAAGCTATGGCCCACATAGGTCCCAATTCAAGGAACACAGCCCTCATTTTACACAATGCCAAGTGTACATAAAAGTACTAAAGCACAGACCTGAGAAGGTATCATTGTAAAGAACTGCACATAAATCACCAGCATTTTAAAGACAAAAAATTATAAGAACAGGACCTCACATAATCTTGAGAGATCTTCTAACTTAAGACTCCCAGCAGAATCAAAACACACCAGTGTCACTCCCAAATGATGTGTTTCTAACCCATTCTCAAAATCTTTCAATTGCAAAAATTTCAGTCTCCCTAAGCAATTTATCCCATTGTTCTGCATCTTTACCATTAGGAAGTTTTTTCCTAATATTTGATTAAAGTAACCCTTACTTCAAACCATATTACTCATATTAATTCTCGTCTTTTGCATTACACACAGGAAACACAGATTATTCCCTTCCTTTCTACAGCTACCTACAGGTATATGCAAAGCCCTTATCATGGCTCCCCTAAGTCTTGTCTAGACCAAAGACAAAGTGCTACACAACAACAGCTGGATATCCCCCAAAACAATTTTAATAGCAATAAATTAAATCCTAGTCCTTTTTCACTAATTGTGCATGTTCCTCAGCTACACTTTATGAAGTAATAATTACTACAGCCCAAACATGCTTATTTTTTGACTTAACAGGTCACACACTGACACTGCAATCTGTACAATCATATGAAAACAAAGGGTGATGTGCCAGAGCCTGACATATTTCAACAATAATGATTAATGAAATGGAAAATATGGGAAATAAAATTTCATACAAAACCTGAGGTTTACTTTTATAAAGGAAACAGGAATATACACTTTTCCCACAGTCTAGGATAAACACAATCAGGTTTTGGAAACCACAAAGAAGAACAAAGTACTGGCTGCCTACAATGAATGAACTGCATGCCAAAACAAACAAGTCCCAACCACTTGATAAGCTGTCAGAAAATGGCAAGCCGAAAAAAATTAAAGGATTTAATTTCTTTTTTTCCTGGAATGCCCTCCACCCTTGTTAGAGTTCTGTCACTTATTGTGCTACCCTTTTGTCTGCTTTCAAGGGTCATTAGAGACCTTTTCATGTCCTAATAAAAATTCCATTTTTTTGGCTAATCTCCCTGTCACACAGAAAAACACAACTTAAAAAACAAAACAAAACGAAAAATAGAGCCCTTTTGTCATTTTCTTTAAAGGCTTTCAGAGTAAAGCCAGGTAGCTTGACAACTTGACTTACTTTTCACAACTGAAAAGCAAATCATTAAAGTATTTCCTCACACAGATTTTCTTTATTTGCAGCTAAGTAAGCTAGCATAGCAAAAACCAAGCTCTTTCAAAAATAATGTAATAACCACTTTAATAAAGCCAAATTAATATGTATATAGAGAAGGTGCCTTCTGAAGCCTCAGCCTCAGGACAAGACAAAGACAGCAGCAGCATTTTTCCTGCCCTGACACTGTTGGAGCACAGTGATATATATCACACTGTAGCAGTTCCTCATTGCTGCTGTTTGCTGTGTCCAAAATACAAAGCATTACATGCAGTGTCAATCGCATTTAAAGTCAGTATAAGCACTAAAATCCATCTCTTAAATTAACATCTAGTGGGGGAGGGGGAGCAGGGGGAATAATGGGGAAGGTAAACAAAATAGTGAAGAAACAGAGGGGGAAAAGAAATTTCCCTCATGGGTGTATGTAAAAAAACAAAAACAAGAAAGAAAGGCAGAGAAATTCTGCAAGTCACAAAACATATATTACAGCAAGACCAAACAGAGAGCTGCCAGGCTTTTGAGAACTGTGTTACAAAAGAAGTCAGAACATTATCATAATTAATGTTTCAAATTACAGTAAATAAATTTCAGCTATTAGATGTGATTAGATTTTTCTGAAAAGACTTATTTCTTTTCCACTGGCAGGCTTGTGTTTCTGGGATTTGCAAATGTAATTGATGTTTTCAAGAAAATGAAAGGACGTGGTTAACAATTATTCTTTTATTTCCCACCTCTTTAGAAAAGGGACCAGTCTCCAGTTTCTCTTGTGAAGTTAGATATTTACATATTCTACACCTCATAATAAATGGTTTCATATTGCATGTGATAGCAGGAAAGTAATCAAATAGATGTAACAATAGAGAATAGCTAATTATATGCATTGTCATTGCTCTTCACCAAAAAATCAAGGGAAATTGATCATTTGTTCAAAGACAAAACATCCCCATGCGTTTACCTGCCAACACAGAAAAACTCTATTGTTGACATAAATAATGCGATCTTAGATATAACCAATTTATTTTCTGGTTGATTCAGCATGCAGAGCTTCCGAGTAGCTTAATTAGAATCACATGAGTTAAAAGTATATTTTTCCTTCCTTATGAGAAAGTAACATGCTAACTCTGATCTGGAAAAAAAATATCACAACTTCAAAAAATCCATCTGCAGTCTCAAAGCTGTCAAATGGGTGTGAGTGTTACATAAATATTACATGTATTTTTACACACACAGGTTACAGGATGTTACACTGCATATGCTATGTATATACAAACAAAATGCTTATGCACACATGTAAAAATAGAAAAGTGTACCCAATCATACAAAATGTGTTTGTTTCTACTCTTCTACCTTGTGTGTGCTGTCACAGTAATTTCACAAATAATCATTTTAATCTGTAAATCCCAGTAAATTACAAGAGGTTAGTGTAATATGACTTTAAATTCTTCTGCTTTGCCATAGAAAATTATTTCCACTTTGTTGAGTATCAATGATGTATTCATTGTAAGATGCAGTAGGGTTACAATCAGCTTTGCATTAAGCCTGCAACGGATGAGCACTAGCAGGTAAAAATTATAACAACCTTTACATGAAGAAGGATTAAGCGGCTCAAGAAAACAAAAAATATATATTACTGAAAGACATTCTTAACTGACATTATTAGACAACAACAAGATCTTAGATTATTTTCCACAAATCTTCTGGCCTCTAAGAATCTCCAAACTACTGGAAGGGAGCAGCTGCAGAGAAGGAATGATACAAAAATAAACTCCAACAGACCAAAAGCACTGTTTTTTTCTTTGCTGATAAATGAAAAAGTAACTATTTCCTCCAAAGTCAGCATTAATTTAAACTCACAAAGGCAATCAGATAAATAGATACATAACCTTCTCAAACACAATCATCTTGAACTACTATATACTGGCATTATTTGCTGAAAGTAAAAACTGGAGATAATTTCTTTTTCACTGCAGATAGAAAACACACAGATTGTGTTTTCTGTCTCCAGAAAAAAAAAAACACAAACCAAAATTACAAGCCCAGAAAATGTATGGATAGGTTACAGATAAAATTTTGAGCGAAGCACTGTTAGCTTCCAGCATGGTGCTATTTGTCAGAATGCAGAATTTCTTACAGCCCAGCCCCTACTGCTCACTAACAAAAATTCTGGACATCTTATTCCAGGAATTTCAAATGGGGGATGCTATCCACTTTTTGGTAAATTCTTGAAAATTCCACCAGCAAAACACAGGCTAGACTCATGCCCAGATAGGTTTAATTAAAAAAAAAATCATTCCCATGATAGAGAAGTCAGGGAAAAAAACCCCTACAGTATTTCATCTTGTAAAGTTCTAAAGTTGCTAGTACTTAATCTATGAGATTTTGTGTACATGAGGGTTCTTGGACATCTGGAAAGCTCAGTCTTCCACCCATGTCACTCCTGCCTTTGGAGTCCCGTGGTTGGGTTAGAAAGGAGGAAAAGGCTGCAGGAGTAGCTGTGAAACCTTTAAGTCATCCTCTCAACAAAAAGGGGTGATTGATTTCACCTTATCAGTCTCCTTTTCCCTCTCCTTGTAGAACACAGAACTTCATTTCAGCACTACCTTTCCACCATGCAAAATCCCAGTTGAGGGATGCAATCCCAGACCAGCAGTGTGACCAGGACTTGTACTATGCTGGAGTCTGTCTGTATTGCACTGCACATTCAGACCTGCTCACCCTCACAAGCCTTTGCACTCTGGGTATCACCCTACCCTTTCACAATTTTACATTCTGCACTGGCGGTGCCATCACTTTCTTCCCTTAGAGCATGAAATTATAGATGAGAAGTTAGCCTGATTTTTTGCACTACTCTACCCCTAGCCATTACCAGCTTCAGTTCACACTTTATAGTAAATGAAGACTCAGCGAGTTGTTCCTCCTCGGGGCATGTCTACATTTCTCAGGTTCTTACAAGGGCAGCAGTCATTCAGTGGGGAAAGAGATGATCAAGTGCTGTGTGTGAAGCATTTTGACTTGTGAAGGATGTCTAAGACTGATCTTAGTGGCACTGTGCTGAAGCTGTCCTTCCCATTAAAAGGAATTCTGACAGAATGCTGAAATATTGGCCTCCCTTGGCACCTCTTGCAAGCCACCCCAGTCCCTTTCCAGGGATTAAATGGAATCTGTTCCCAAACAGTACAAATATAGATGCTAAATAGAGGGTAAGTGGCTTACAGGGCATCAATCCACACAGATGATTGTGCAGGTGCAGTTTGCAAGAGGCTGAGGCACCAACTTTTAGGAGTTCTCTAAATGGCTGGGATTCAATTGCAGTAGATGACTTGGGAATTCCTGTCCTCCCATAAACAGAAAAATAGAAACACAGATCCTTCCCAATATTTCTTTATGTGATATCCAATGTGACTGTTACTTGCTACTTTTTTTTTGCACAGTTTTGTTTTAACATTAAAAACATTGCAGGTATGCTATTACATATACAGAGAGTGCCTTCTAAGCATGTTCATGTATTTCTTTAATTCTCTGAGAGAGGCAGGTGTTACAAAGAAGTAGATGACAGGTTTTAAAACAACAAAAAACAATCAAAGCAAACAAACAACAATCCCATGTCCCCAAACAACAACCAAAAAAAACCTCCACAGGAAATACTGTTTACTTGGTGTTAGTAAAGAATTAATCTAAAGGACATTTACTTCAACCCAAAATTTACAGCAATACAATAATTAGGCATTTAGCCTTCTCTGTGAACCTCTAAATTTTTTGCTGTTACTACATTAAATCACAACATAATTAGAACTTCTGGAAGCTTTACCCATGTTTTGGCAGGCCATGATACATCTTGCTCATGTACGGGGGGGAAATTATGCAGTCAAAATCTGATTCTAGATCTGATAATGTCTGTGACTGCCCTGAGAAAAATTCTTGACAGGATCCATAGTCCTTTCTCACTCTTATGCCCCTCCTCTTCCTTCCCCTTTGCTTTCTGAATGTGTTACCATGTTCAAGAGAACCACTCCTCATCTTTCAGGCTTTAGATATCATAAAACTACAATGTCTGTCAGCAACTGAACGCAATGCTTTGGTCCTTGGACACATACAGAATCCTGATAATTATTCATCCTGAATATTGTTTGTCTTGAAAATGTATAGTTCCAAGAGGAAAAAAATATGGCATAAGATAACATTACAACTAATGTTATTTGACTAATATCTTGAGTAAGACAGGATAAAACAGAGGGATTGATTGAATGTATCAATTGATCACTCATTTCCTTCCTGAATGAAAAAAAGGAAGTACAGTAATTTCACAATTATAAGCCACACC
>VRYO01002772.1:53331887-53341914 GCA_009812075.1 Sialia sialis | reverse complement strand
TGAAATTACTGTATATTCATTTGCATTAAAGAATTGGTAAAGGTAGTTGTGTGTGCTTTTAGTTCTTCTACAGTAGTTTCATGAGTTTTTATTCCCTTTAATTTTCCCTTTCCCTTCACATATTCTCCATCTGAACCATGGACAAGAAATCTGTACCAGATTTGGCTTGGTTAGCTATAACTGACTTAGGCTGGAAAAAAAACCAGGGGGTGATCTACAGGTTCATCTATGTGGGCCATCAGGAACTGAGTGGTGGGGCTCACACTGGCTTTTCTCCACCCAAAAGTACAGCTCTGTGGGCATAGGATAACCCAAGGTCTGCAGATCATTCTGATTCCCTCTTCTGGAGATAATCTAGCAAGAGTAATTTTGAAATCATGGTTAAAGGACAACAGCAGAGTATGTGCAGTAATTGCACAGCACTAAAAAATGGACTGTCAAGCAGTCATAAACACTGCTCACTAAACCTTCACAAAATAATTTTCAGGGGTTACGAAAATAAGTGTTCTGAAGTAATGGTACTTTAGATTGAAAACCTATATAATATATCATATCATTATCACAGATTACATCTGAGATCTCAAAACAGCGAAATGAAAAAAGGTAATTTTCCTTACAAAAATAAAAGAATTACACATACGAAAAATGTCTCTAAAGAGTTGTAGGAAATGAATACTTGGGCAGAGGCTTTGTTCTCCTGTCAGACATTTCCCTGGAACAAAGACTTCATAACCTACAGCATTCTCATTTTTTCTGTTATTACAGACCAAAATAATAATCTAAAGAAACATTGTATCAGAGAAGCACTTACATTTGTCATACCCCAGGATGCAGAATATACTACTCCTGCTGCAATTGTTGATGCAATAAATAAATTAAATGAAAAAATAAGTGATGCCATCACCCAATTCCCTTTAACACTAAGTAGAGAAAGCTCCCCTGATAAATCTTCATCTATTTCATTCACAAAAACACTTGAAGCTTGAGACTGCTGATTTCAGCTTTACAGGATCATGTTCTTGTTTAGAAACTCCATTACTCTCTTAATTACACCTTGCTGTGACTGATAAAGACCTCTTTATCGTAGAGTTTGGGATGCCCAGCAGACATAGAACCGTCATGCTGGAAGGGACCTCTGGAAATCAGGTAGTCATATTTCCTGTTCAAAGCAAGACCAATGTCAAAGTGATACTGAACTGCTCAGGACCTTGTCCAGTTTAGTACTTGCTACATCCCACTGAGCTTCAGCTCATCAGAGACTAATTCTCTGAAAGCCAGGAAATACCAAAGGAAGAGTTATCGTTGGTGCTATTGTAAAATTGCTTTGCAGAAGGTGCCAAAAGCCATGAAAAGTTTTCCAGGGTCTAGGCAGAAATGCCTACACTACCCTTGGAGGGTAGAAGGTTTCATAACAGCATGATAGCAGAGCTGTAGGCTAAACAGTTTGGCAGTGAAAAGGCTGGGTGCATATGATGAAACTAAGGAGTACAAAAGTATTGGCAAAGATTGTGACAAATTATTCAAACTAAAGCATTCTGTGGTTCTGGCCCAGCATCCTTTTGCTACAGGGAACTATCTGCAAGTTATTTAAGGATGAGTTGAGTGTTTGATGGTAGGATCAATGAAGGCACAGCATTCAACAGCACTAAGCAGTTGTAAAATTTGTCCATGAAGCATTGCCATAGGGCAGCCTTGAAATCTGAATAGTTGGTGGGGTGATTTTTGAGAACTTGCCCAAACACAAGTAGTTGCTGTTTTGAGGATGTCCTCCTAGATGTATTTTCTTCCTGAGAAACCTGCTCACCCTGCAGATAACTTGTCTTCCTTTGCAGTGTCCCAGCAGAAGGCACCTACTCACAACCTGATTAGTAACCTTCAGTAAGGAGAGAGCTGCATTTGGGTTCAAGCCCATCTGCTGGAACCCATGGATTCCTTGATTTATCTTGTGGTCCTCTTAGATTCTAGTTCCCATGAGGAATAAAAGGTGTTCAAACTCTATGGAAAAAGACAGCTTATTCCTTCCTTCCACCTGCTCCCAGTTCATACTGGGAGACAGAAGAGGTCATAGACAACTTCTGCAGGCACAGGGCTCACTGAAATCCAGCTTGCTTGTATATGGGAGGAGACAGAGAAGTAAAAATGTCCTAATTGTCCCAAAACATGCCTGATGTCTTTCTTCCAATGATCATTACTTTCCAGTCTATCATACTGAGCCACCATTCTCCCTTCCAGTTTCCACTGGAATTCTTATTTTTCTTTTCCACAACTCAAATCAATTTCCACTTTTCCACTCACTTTTTACATGAATAATTAAGATCCTAATTTATTCATTTATTTTTATTCTAAATATTTCCTAAAAGGTTATATCATATTCAACTCCTGTTTTATATATATGAGTATTTTAAACATGCATTTGCAATTAAATAAAACACAATCCATTCAAACCTTCTGAAGGTATACTGTAACTATGTTCCTATAGTTCTTTAGTTTTCAGCAGAGACAAAGTCCAAATTCATAAGAGCTAGGTATAAGTCAAATTCTGAGTCACTAATGTCTTTTGAAAGAAGTATGGGAAACCATTTTGGTGAAGTATTTCTGTACAAAAAAAATGACATTTGCTTGGTGAACAAAATCCTACAATTCAGGATGTGTTAAATTCAGCTTCACCAAATGAGAGGTAGAGTTTAGTCATAAGTAGAGAAACTGGGATTAACTGAGGACCTACTAAAAACAGTCTCAAATATTCCCCCATGATGAAATCTGAGTACTAGAAGAAATGCCATGGGGTCTGCCCACACCCCCATCCCTGGAGACTGTATCTCGGGAATCTCTTGCTCAAATGATCTCAAGTTTTCACCACTTCATGACTTAGTACAGCATCCTATAGATTTCACAGTGACCCAAAGCAGCACAATGATTTCAGAGCCCTTATGCTGCAGCCACAGGACCTGCAGTATACCCCAGGGTTCTGGTCCCACTCTCATCTGGGGACCTGGCCAGGCACTCTGCAGCTCCCATCTGCTGCACACAGATGGGCTTCCTCACACAGGAAACAAAAGCAGGAGGAGGGGGGCTGCCACACATCCTTGTTGTGCCCTGGTATGCCCTAGACAGACTGTGACCAGGGCATGTACTTCTCCTCAGGCATTCAGGTGCCATACTCTAGAAACTACCCTAGAAAACGTGAGTTTTAAACACAAAGGCCCTTCATAACTCTGCAGCAGAGTTGGTGCTCTGCTTTGCTCTAATTCTCATTGAGCCTTCAGCAGAGGAATGAAAATACGGAAGCATGCCTAATTACTTATTTTTAAACATGCAAGAGATATGCCAAAATTTGAATGTCTAGACTACAATGACATAAATATATTTCAAACCAAAACATTTTAAAATTATTTATTCCCTGTTTTGATGCTTAAGTGCTTTGCTAGATTGTGGCCAGACCGCAGGATTGAGCCAAAGGTGCATAAATCAAATCTTCAAAGAAATAAAACATTCACAAAGATTGTATTTGGTTGAGCAAATTTAGAAGAATGAAACCAACTATGAAGAAAAATTAGATTGGCTGAAAATTAATAAAGCACAGCTGGAATTATTCGATTCATCCATATTTGTTGCTTAAATGGCTCTAGGGCTAAGTTTTGTAGAAAGAAGATACTTCAAGACTCAGAGGTCAATTGCTTTTGGAGACAAATTGACCTACAGGAATACACTTGTCTAATTTGGTTCTTGCAGTGGGGCAAGTCTACAGAAATATATAACCAAAAAACCAATTTTGATTCCCATGAGTGACTGCTAGAGGTCAAGTTTAAGGTTCCGATTAATTTACATATATACACTAAAAGATTAATAACTCTTCAAGCTACCGAGTTTCTTTGCTAAAAGCAAAGGCAGATAAAATCTGGAAGGAAACAACATGTGCTTATTCCACATTCTGTTGGCTAGATACCATGCAGTCAGCTTACTGCATACTGCTGTGGCTAGATCTGTAATGTTTCATAGGATTTGGTCATACTGAGGGAGTGCAGTAACACTATTGCTGGCCCAGCTCCTACAGGAAAGTTTCTTCAGATCATAGGAACATTAATTTTGAAACTAACTTTATGTCTCAATTCAATTATTATTAGCTAAATAGTGTTACTACTATTTGTTATGTATCCAGTCATATAGTAATATAGTTTGCAATGAGGTTTTGTGAACATATTTATGCATTCTAAATATAATGCTTTTCACCCAGGCAGTTTTATAGGTTCATACACTGGTATTTTTTCCTGCTCAAAATTAAGAATGTACTTTATAAAATAGCACCAAAATGGACCAGTATTAAAACAGGAGAAAAGAAAAACACATCTAAAAATAGAAAATTATTTTAGATATACACACACCTTGAAGCTGGAATAAACTGCCCAAGAAATCTACAGAACTCAAGTCCAGAATTTACTTGGAAACACAAAAATTTCACTCTCGGGAAATACTAACTCAGGCAATAATCTTGAAAGACACAATAATTTTTATTTTCAAGTTGCAGTCTTTTAAATTCAATCAAAGCAAGAATAGTATCTCCAGTTGGGTAATCTACCAGGGGTAAAATGAAAAACTAAATTAACATAATCCATTGTAAATTATGAGAAATCTGACCGTTGTATCACTGATAAACGTATACTAAATAGATACTGTTGTATGTAGAAAAATACTTTCAGTACGGTTTGATTTGTTTTTCATTATTGCCAGGATTAACAGATATTTATAAATAAATGACTTGTCAACAAATATATAAATCCTGACTGAGGTTACATTTAGAAAAGCATTCTCTGGTGTGTGGATTTGGTTTCAAACACCTAAGTGTTCAGAAGGAAACATAATACAACCACTTTAAGTTTTTCAGTCCTCTTTTCTTAGAGCCACATAAGTTTGTGATGTTTTCTACATCTATTTGCTCAAATAAAGGAATTAATCCTATTTCTTGTAAGTATATAAAAAACATGTTACATGGAATATGCACTGCCCTGTGACTTTCCAACTGCAAAGGCCCAAAAGTGTAACAATCACATAATCCAAACGTGAAGGAGGGACTAATTTTACTGTAGGTCCCAAGTGGGTTTTTGTTGTGGATTATGTTAGGAGGGAGCTTTTTTTGTTTTGTTTCAGTTGATCAGTTTTTTTGGTTGGTTGTTTTTTTGCAGTAAACCATTTCTTATTTTTCACATGATTAAGAAACTGTCTCCTCACAAGCCACCAAAGAGAACAAGCCTATAAGCTGGGACAAACTTCTGTCTAAATAAGGAACTTTTCATTCAAAGCAAGATATTCAAAACTCTAGATAAGTAACTTCAAGTGCATCCAGAGCTTTAGTGCAGTGAATTTTTCTCAAAGCAGAAACATTCTGCTGTTTGTACACCACCACATGATTTTTATGATGCAGCAAGTTTAGACCCCACATTTCAGTATTATTTGTATGCCCAAAAGAGACTTTGGTGAGATTACCTGTATAGTCCTCTGAGTGCCATCAATGGTGACAGACAACAAGGGTGAAGCCAGGTTCCACTCGCTGGTCACATTTAGTTTCATCCCATCAACTTCCACCTGTTGTGACACCAAACAAGGCTGTTACTATGAAGACAGACAGAAAACTGATCTCAAGTTCATTACTGCATACAAAGCAGCAACCATTTTAAAACAGATGGCTCCCAAACAACCTGTCATGTTTATTGCTTCTGCCATAAAAGACAGGGTCCAACAACAGAGTCTTCCAGCTATCTCTGGGGAGAGGTGAAGGACCTGTGAACAGCTGCCTCTGAGTAGCAAGGTTTCAAGTGATTTCCAGCAAGTAACAAACAGCCATCCAACTTTTAAACCTATCTGGACATGCTACATTTACTGCAATTAGACAAGTAATGCATATAAATTCCAGTGACACCTTGCAACCCACACAACAGGGCTTGCATATAATATTCTCTCCAAGGACCAAGGAAGAACTTTTCCTATGCTTCTAATGAAGGGCTTTGCATTGTTATCTTAATTAATATGAGGCAGTAATTAATTCTTCGCCATTTTGCCTCAAAGTCTAGAAAAACTTTGCAAATTCTGACATGTTTTCTTTCAATATACAAAGGAATACAATTTCTGACTTGAATGCCACTATGCTTATCCAGAATCATACCATATTCATTATACAAAAATATTTCTAGGTGAAGAGCAAAAATTCTGGGTTCCGTAAAAAGCGTAGATCAGCATAGCTGTAATGATACTTCTGTCATTTTTCTGTTGTATTATATTGTTTAAAAACACACATCAGACAATCAATACTATAAGACACTCAGAGAAAGAGATGGTTATGAAAAAAAATTATTACATATGGACTAATGCAATTGGTGATTAATATTTATGGCATGTTTTGAACACTCATCATGCTATTGAAGGTAGATAACTATTACTTCAGTTCTATAATTTACAATAAACAGAAGAAAAGTCATGGTTGGCCAATTTTATTCTCTAAAAATCTCCGAAGCATTTTCTAATCAGTAAATTTCAGACAACAGTGATAATGGCAAGACTATTGCATACTTTCTCAATACAATAGAAAAAATTCAAAGTATTTAGAATAAAAACTGAGCACACCTTTTGCAAAATAAAACTTATAAAGCCTACTCTTTTAAGTCTCAGGCCTATTATTATTTGATCTAATAACAAGAAGAAGCATTTTAAAAGAAATCCATAACAGAGAAGTGCAGAGGAGTAGTGTGTAATTTGATACATTTATTTCAGTTAAGAAGAAAAAGTTCTGGCTTAAAAAACACAGTAATTTTATAGACTGTAGTTTTGAATACAAAGTTTGCCTTATTGATATAATCTATGCAATTTCCATGGGCTTTGACTATAAATAAAGTTACATGTAAAGAACAAGAAGAAAAACAAGTCATTTATAATGGTTCACCAATAGGCCAGATTAGCTGGCATGCTTCAGGTACTTTACACTGCTCCAGTGATCCAAACCAGCCACAAAGCTGGCTTGAGTTAAGCCAGACCTGCAGCTGGTTTGCATTTCCAGAGCACTGCAGAGCAGCTGGAACACTCTGGCGAACTCAGCCCACTCTCAGCAAACGTGTATCAGCAAATACTGTCTTTATTGAGAAGAAAGATCTGAAAAAGACTTTCCAAATGGAGAAAAGCAAATCCAGTGCTCTGCCTCAACCCTCTTTGATTACCAACTGAACTTTGGTAAGGCAATTACTTTAAAAGCTCTGTTGCTATTGCTAAAACCAGAGAAAGACTGCACTGGAGTCTGGGTCTGAAAACATCATTTACCATGTGTCTCTAGGGATACAGCTGAGAAAGCATCAAAGCAGACCAGACTACCGGTGACCAAAACAACCTTCAAGTATACACCATACTGCTTGTGGCAGTGTAGGATTTACATGCAGCCTCAGAGAAAATCTATAGCTGCTATCTACAGTTCTAGCAAAGGGTGTTCCAGGGCCAGGGTGCAAGTCAATACCTCCACAACAAACTCAATTTAATCATCAGCTCTTTTGCCACTGTACAGATGAGCAAAAGAGGAGTAAACCAAGTGTGTCACAGTGGTAAATTACCCCAAAATCCCTCACAAGAGTACATACAAGTCTCAACATTCTTGATTCCAGATTACATTAGTATTAAAACATTTCTGGTGGAAACTACCCTGAAAGGAGAGAGCAAGCAGATGTAAGTCTAAATAAACCATGGCACTCTAGGCTGCTTATGTGCAAAAGAGAAACCAGCAGATAATACACTGCCACTATTATGGTTTCTCTATTCAAGAAAGAATAGAGGGTCAGGGGAAGGGTTATATGAATGAATGCTTATCCCATGAACTGCAGCGGTCTTCTCATAGAATGGAGCTACAGGGTCTTAGCTGCCTTCACCTGCAGCTCACCATGGTATGTGCAACCAGGGAAGATCACAGAAATCACACAGTATTCCCAGTTGGAAGGGATCCACCACGATCATTGAGTTCAACTCTTAAAGTTAATGGTCTATACAGGGATCAATTGTTGTGTTATTAGTGCCATGTGTAACCAACTCATGATGCAAAGCCAAGATAATCCCAAGGAAATTTGGCTATCTATGCTCCAATAGGTAGGATGACAAAGACAAGACACCAAGATATCAGAGAAAATGAACAAGGACTGAGGATAAGATCCTTACCATGTAGTGATCATGTTACTTTTACTACAAATGAGGGAAAAGGCAGGGATGGGGGGGAAGATGGGACACAGTGTGCCAAAAACCAGATGGGGATTGAAATCAAACCAATACTTTATCTAATAGAGTAAACCTGCTTTCTGCAGCTCAACAGCCAACAGTCTAGCAAGGCTAGCAGGTAGAAACAGGGGAAGGCAGAAGACAATAGAACATGTCAGAAGTTTGCATTTGCCTTAATTTCTCCTCTAGCAATGGATATCATAATTGAACCTAATAAATACTGCAGTAAACCCAGGACCTTTTTGCCTTGGGCTCAGGGGTTGGGGTTTAGGGTGTGAAGGGGGCATGAGGATTAACTAATTACATTGGCAACTTCCCATCTTACTTTGTTTCTGTGCTCCTGAGACAGTCAAGAACAAATCACTATTCAATGGATGCTAACACTTGAACTGCAGGGAGAAGATCCCAGTCAATTCATTCCTGCAGTGGGTCAGGAGTGCCTTACACCACACCTATATAGTCTAACTTTAACTATTCAGTTCCAAGCATACACATGTGTATGTGCATCTACAGTAACTATGTTTGCATTGCTGCAGTACATCCACGTGACATAGTGAATTGTTCCTATTTTAAAAGGTTTGTTTGTCCCTATGTAAGGACATAAAAGATAAAAGCAGCCACAGTCCTCTACAATTATTTCCAAGTCAAAAGCTACTGCAAATGAGGTCTCAGAAAGAAGAGTGACAAGTCCAAGACACGATGCTAGAAAAAGGTCAAAAGCTTACCCCACTGTCACAACTCTGCAGACTTTCGCTGGCATGCACCTGAACTACACAAATAGCAGCCCCTTCACCTCTCGTGCAGTGAGTTCCTGATGTTCAGCATGATAGGTACCAGCTAACCAATAGTGCAAAGAGCTGCAAAGCATAATCTGCATTCAGTTTCCTTTAGAGAACATAATTTGGCATTCTGTGTGCATGTCAGGCAATTAAAGAAGGCAGCACAAGCCTAGGTGTTATAGCCCTGTTAATTTACTAATGCAGAGTCTCCCGTACATCTGGCACATGTCACTTCTTTTCTCCTGGAAACGAAGGTGGTTTTCCAGGAGACTAGAGGGCAGCTGAAGCATTTGTTTCCTGCCTGATGCTTCAAAACATTATGCCTGAAGTTCCTCATGCCAGCCTTGAGTCTGACTAACTTAAGTCTGTTGATTTAATCCCATGGTTTCAATTCTGCCTCTCAGCATGGTTTTAACTCAAGAATCCTGGCTCTAACTACTTGGCTATGCCACCCTTAGCCACAGTACTTACAGCTCTTAATTCTACCTCTTTGAAGTGATGGCATTCTCTAATCAATCGGATCTACAAAATGAAAAACCACCCTCTGTAGACCTGCCTTGCTGAAGTGTTTCTCTGATTGAGACAGCTGCCCGCGAAGATGTACTTTTCAGGAAAACTGACATTACTCTTCACAGAATATATGAATATTCACTGTCATAGCCTCCACTTCCTTCAACTGGCATTAATCTAAGGCACATCCAGCGGGCACCAAGGGCTCTGCAAAGTGAACCTTAAAATCATTCCTGCAAAGAAGGAATAATAACAGCAAGCATAACACTTGTAAATGTGAGGCAGCTTGTATGTTTGAGGGCTTTGTTCAAACCTACATAAATAAAGCTCTCCTCTTCTGTGGGAAAAACACAGTAATTTCACGCTTATAAGCCATACCTTTTTGACTGAAGTTTTCCGCTGACCTCGGAAGTGCGGCTTTTCACCCAGTGCAGCTTATATATATGGCCAAATTCCAGCAAAATGCCAACCCAGAAGTGCGAGCTGGGTGGGCAGGGAGC